>OX940961.1:25004764-26204764 GCA_954870475.1 Euphrasia confusa
ATATATAATACTACCGGAGAAATATTATTTGATATAATATGGATTAATATTGGGAGTGCAATTTTATTTATATAGTGGAAAATAAATAAAATTTAATATTGATAAGGATTAATGGATTTGGGTTGGACCCAATTTAATCTTCAATATTTAGAAGCCCAATATTTAATCTCCTTATGATCCCCTACGTAGCCTATATAAGCACTACATGGTCTTCACTTTTCACAACACAATTAATTGACCTACGCCAATCATAAAGTCTTGAAGAGTGAAGGAGATCCATAGGAGTTCGATAGATCGTCGCCCACACGACGTTCGGACGAGGTGCAAGGAATACGTGGGAAGATCGCAAGGTCATCAACGCGATTAATTCGTTTCTCCGTACAACGAATCGAAAAGGTAAAATCATAAACCCTCGTCTATGATTTTATGTGATGTTAATTGAAATATATACATGAACACACGATCCAGGTAAACGTACGAACTTCGGGGACGGGGATTCGAGATCCCTGGCGAAGATCGAGAAACCCTCGAATCGTATCGAGGGTGGCGGTCGAGCCCTAGGGCTTCGACCGCCGGCGTGCGTCGAGAAGGGAGCCCCGGCTGGACGCCGGGGCAGACGATCGACGGGGGTCGATCGTCGGGGAGGCCGCGGGCTGGTGCCGCGGCGGGTCCCCTCCGCCCCTCGACGGCGGCGCGCACCGAAGGAGTTCCCCGGCTGTAGCCGGGGGTGAGCGATCGTACCCCGTAGGGTCGATCGCTGGGGGCGCCGCGGGCTGGTGCCGCGGCGGGTGCCCCCCGCCTCTTCTGGTGGTGGCGGTGAGTCGCCGGACTCACCGCCGGGGGCTGTTCCGAACAGCCCCAGGGGTGCGATCGCGCACCCCACGCGATCAATCGATCGCGAGCCCCGGCGGGGGCTCGGCTAGGGTTTCGGCCGCGGGTTTATCCCGCGGCGGCGATTCTCTCGTCGGGCTCCGGATCGCACGGTGTTCGCGGTTGGTTTTCCGGCGAAGGGATTTCGGTCGGGCTATCGGTTCCGCATAAATTTTAATAGCCCGGGATATCGATTTCCAACAACTGGTTTCAGAGCGTTTGGTTTCGTGTTCATGTATATGTTCGATTATTGTTCTACCTTGCAGGGATTTCCGGCTATCATGGTTGGATTTAATTATTGTTAATTAATTATCATGATTATTCGTTTATTAAACTCTCGGACATGTCGAGATTCGTTTTGTGTGGATGAATGTTTGTAATAGTAAAAATTCGGGGGTTGACCGAATTTAGGATTTATTATTACGTTCTTTATTTTTCCGGAAAATGTATAGGGTCGATTTCATGTATAGAATCGATACCGGATAGTGTAATTTAAATTCTTGTAATTTATTTACGTTGGTTCGATGTTGAGACGATCGCCGGAAGACGAAGAAGTGACGAAGAAGACGAAGGACCGAAGGGCCGATCATCCCCATGATCGACCCTTGCATCGATCAAGGAAGGAAGGGGCGACGCCTCCCTTGGCCGTGGGCTGCCGCCGGTGGGTGGTGGCTGGCCGGCTGGGGTATGGCGGCGGCGGCCCTCCTCCTAGGGGATCGATCGATGGTGGTGGGGGTGGTGCGGGGACTCCCAACCCGTGCTACTCCTACCATAATCCGACTTTCCCAAATTAATTCGACTTTCCTATTTGAGTATCTTCCTTTTAGGAAACTCTCATGGATTAGGAAGAGAATTAATTGAATTAATTTTATTCCTATTTGTTTTATTTCCTTTATGGAGATATTCATGGATTAGGAATTTAATTAATTTAGTATTAATTTATTTCCTATTTGATTATTCCTATTCTTGGGAATTTTCATTAGATGGAAATTAATTAATAGTGGAAAGTAGAAGAGTCCTAAATTTATTTTATTTTCTTGTTCTATTATAGATGTCTTCTAGAATATTCCAAGTTTTACTTGGATAGATCATTCTAGAGATTTAATAGAATTAGATAGGAAAATAAATAAATAAAAATATTAATAATATTTAATTTTATTTTTGATATATTCGATTGACTTAATTTTCGAATTAAGTAACTTTTGGATTAATTGAAAATAAATAGATTTAAATATTACAGATTAATATTCTCGTCACATGGAGCATTCAAGAACGAAGACTGAAGACTAGAAGATGCATATGAAGATGGAATGAAGCCATGATAGTCGGAAAATAATTTTCTAGCATTATTTTGACTATGTGATACTATGTGCTTTATTGCTTATATGCATGCTATATGTGTTTATTTTATGCACTAGATAGCGTATCCCTTTGTTATAAAAAGCTAAGTGGGAGAGGGGATGGAAACATTCCCATGGTCTCCATTACTGTTCTCTTGGTGACTCTTATGGACTTTCGAAGTTCGTATAGACGAGTCATTGGAGGAGAATTCTTGTAATTCCTTTTACAAGAAACATTGATCGAGTTTATCAAACAATGCCTAATTTGTCTTTCTGAAACTGACTTCAAGTCGACTCATTCTCACCCCGGGGAGTGGAATGGAGCCAAAGCCACTTGGTCATGTGGATGACACAAATTAGAGACCTTCGTACCATTCTTTGATAGGTGGGTCGATTGTCTGCTCGGCTCCCTCATTTATGAGAGATAGGGTCGTTCGCATGGTGAATCACTGGTTAGAAACTTCGAGTTTCACTTATGATTCTCCGCGTCTTGATTTACGAGATCAAATGGATCAAGTAATTGGATTTCAATTATATAAATCTTTTTGGTATGGTAAACGTCCACATGAACGTGGCTTGCTATACTGAATGGGATTTTAGAATAATTGATGTAGACAGTTATAGGAGATTGTGAGGGATTGCGAGTTATCGTAAACGTCCACACGAACGTGGCTTGCGGTGACATAACAATTCTAAACGATTCGCCTTGGTACTGAGTAATGGTTTACACTTAGGTACGCTTTATAGTATTCTTCCCAACGAAGTAACGCTATAATGATGTACGGCCAAAGTAAATCTAATTGCTAAATCATTTGGGTGGGTAAACGTCCACACGAACGTGGCTTGCCTTACCTGATGGGATTTTAGATGTGATTAGTGATTTAATGATATTATTCCAGGGAAATAATGTCGGATATTAAATTAATTGTTTGTTTAAATGTGCTTATAGGTTTAGAGAATTGCTATGAATCCACTTGAGTTGATACTTGAGGAATTTGACGCACTGGTTCCATACTGTGTTGAATGGAAAGAAGAGTTAGACATTGCTCAGACTGCAAAGGAGTACAAAGACGTACTCAGTGAAACTTGTCCTCCTAGACTCACCATTAACTCAACTGAGGAGGAGATTTTTGACTTTGAAAAGTGGGGTAGTGCTCGTGCATTAGCCGCTAATCATGATGTCATGCTCAAACTCAAGTTGCTGTTTGGACATGATGGGGAGGATAGAAAAGAGGCGATGAGAATACTCATAAAGATCTGTTACTTCGATGAAACACTTGATCATGTTTTTGAGATGATGGATCTTTTAGACGAGTTGAAACAATCGCAAGCTCTTATAGCCAAAGCCAAAGGTTTCGGACCTAAAGGCAAGGGAAAGGAGAAGAAGACAAGGGGGTCCGGTGGTCCTAAGGGACTTGGACCAAAGGGTGGGATAAAGAAGCCTTCTGGCAAACATCCCCAAGGGAAGCAGTCTGAGTACTGGGGGTCTACATCTTTTCCTCTCAAAGGTACGATTTTTCTTTAGTCGTAAAACATAGTCAGCGGTATTATCTACCAGAATTCTGGTGTGTAGATATGGAACCACTGACGGTATGTGCATTCTAAATGCAGGGGTTCCAGAAAACCCAGCGACTTAGATAAGAAGAGTTCGAGTCCACATGGGCGAAGCTGTTGAGGAAGTAGCGGTTGCAGTGGAAGACATTTATCTGTCTGTTTGATAGTTATAGGATTTCATTTCAAGTTTATTGCTTTGTACCTTTTATTTTAGAAAGAACTTTTGTTCTGGTTTTCTATTATTAATGGATATTTTATTTCTTTAATCATTTGATGATTTAGATAAGAAATAATGGCGATATCTATTCTGGTACATTAGATAGCAATATATGAATGATGAATCCTCAGTCTACCACGATGCAACAAACCGTTATATATAAACTTGTTTTACTTATTAGATATATTTCTTTATCAATCATTATACTTGTGAATTCTTGAACTTAATAGTATTTCAAAAAGGGGATTCAAAAGGTCGAAATTGATTTATTCAATTATAGTTGGAGGAATGGACCTCCCGACCTAAGAATCAAATTTTGGAAGAAGATACAACTAAGTTAACCTTTCTGGATAAAGGATGGAGTTCAGACAAGTATTGAGAATGATCAAAGATGATATATGCAGACATATGTGTAAATAGAAAGGTATGAGTAGTTTCCTTTTAAGGAATACTTGAAGATGGATTAGAATACTTGATGTGCCATAAAAGCGAAGTGTTTCAAACACAAAGCTATTATGGGGAACCTTCAAAGTAAATCCGTTGGAAGCCTGCGACTTGTTCGCGGAGGCCATTACCTATCTAAAGAGCACATAGCATAGATCAAGGATTGAGATTAAGTCTCAAATGACTACACCATACACTGATGTGTAGACATGGTGTGTCAGGAATAAGGAATAGAATTCTGATAGTAAAAGGACAAGTTTGTTCGGAACTACCTATGTTCTATGGATATTTCTGGATACAACGTTCTATCGTTGTAGAATATACTAGAAGAACAAGTGATTGTATGTTCAATAGTACTACGAACCAGAAGGGTGTCTTCGCCCGGTTCTTGAAGAAGACTATTAGATGAACTGCAAATGCCCTAACGAACAAGGTACTTTATAATGAGGAAAGAGAAGACTGAGAACCAGCCTAACCGAGTAGTAGTACACCACTAACTGCACCTAATGTTATTACTGTTATACACCGGAACGCCATTGCAGTGGGAGGTTGTTAAGCGACCGGAGATGTTCATAAGACTGGAGGAGTTTTAAACTCTGGATCTAGTAGACATGAAATCGATCCCTAGTTCTGCATAGGAGGCAGTACTAATCTAAATGTGCCTACTTGGATAGCAATAATTTATTATTGTTAAAGGGGCGAGATCATTTAGAGGTACAAGCTTAGTAAATCCATTTATGGATTATCACAAAGCTGAAACTTGTGAACTTGCGAATTGATGAGATAGTCCATTATATGGATTCATCAAGAGGCAAAGACAAGTTTGGTGTATTGGAGACGTAATGGAAACAAAGTGGTGTTTCTCGGAATTTTGTGTAGATAACACTTCATCGTTGGCAACAATGTGAGAGTGTTGTCAGACATAAAATAAAGGTTGTCTGAATAAATCGAAATATGAGATTAAGAAGAAGTTGGATCATGTTCTTAGAAATCTTTCGGTCTCTAGATAAGAACATTTGTACTTCTCTTAAGATATCTTATACGATTATGGTTTGTTTTAAAAATGCACAATTCTGAGAAAGGTTATTGCCTTTCAGGAACAGAATACATCTATCTAAAGGTATGTGTTTCAAACGCATAAAGGAGATGGATATAGACAAAGCAGTTTCCTACACTTCGAGTGTAGAGAGCTTTGTAAATGCGGTGTTATAAAACAAGAACCCGATATCAACTATGCGGTTAGCGTAGTGGGAGGATATCAAAGTGATCTGGATAAGAGATATTGGAATGCTGTAAAAGTACTTGGAAGTACTGGATTACTGAGCAAGACGAAATCTTCTTAGATCACAGTTTCTCAGATCCAAAATCAGAGAAAGACCAGTGTAAGTCGATATCAGGCTATGTGTTCACTTTTAAAAGAGGTGGAACCTAAGGATGAAAGAGTGATAAGCGTAATGCTTCTCGGACTCTATCATAAACCGAAAAGCAGCCTCAGAGGCAGCGGAAGTTTTGGTTGGGTTCCGGAATGACCTCTGAACTTGGATATGATTCTTGGTTCACCAAAGGCTATGTATATAGCGGTGCATGGAGAACTGGAAGAAGTCATAAGTTCAAAAGGTGATGATAACTCATAGAGCAAGTACCACCTGATACGAATCATCGTCAGAGAGACGACGCAGTAGTCACCAAGATAACTTCAGATCGGCGACCTAGATTGCTCATTCACATAATACTTCTGGGAAGTATAACTTAAGCACGTGATGAGTATGGGAGTCAGGAGTTTGGAGGAAATGACTAGACCTTAGTACAAGTGGGAGATTGTTGGAGTTGTGTACTTAATGTCTAGATTTAAGTATCGGAAAACTCCCGGTCATGGCATTTAACCTATTTAATTAATAAACAATTATTTGCAATTAATTATTATTAATTAATTATGCAAAATATAGTCCTGGATTTTATACGTTGTAGTTAGTATGGTGTGTCGGTCCCACACAGAAGATCATACTATCGGTTACTCGTATTTAATCGAACAGTTGCTCACGACCTAGATGGACACGGACTAATCCATCGGTATAGTCGTTGTGTGAGAGAGAAAATAATTTATCTTAATTATTTTATCACACTTGTACACTTGGTGTATTGGGCGGATCAGCTTGAGATTTTATTGATTAGGATTGCCTTGGATAATCAATTTAAATCTCAGAGTATTTTATTCTTAATCCCCGATATTATTGCGGGTGTGTATATTTAATATAAGTGACTTTGATTTTCCAAAGGAATTAACCGATTTAATTATTGGGTTAATTACCGGTTGAGTTGGGTCACTATATTTTATATACGACATGCCGTGAATACTTGACGGGAAAGTGTATCCCGTAAGGGTTGATAATATCCCCGAGATGAGTTCATGAGAAATTATTATGTAAACCCTGCAGGTGGATTTAATCCGCATAATAATTAAGGTTGAACGGTACTATTCTCGGATACAAGAGATGAATAATATTTATTGAGCAATAAATAAATTTATTCATGGATATTTAAATCTTAAATACACGGAATATATAATACTACCGGAGAAATATTATTTGATATAATATGGATTAATATTGGGAGTGCAATTTTATTTATATAGTGGAAAATAAATAAAATTTAATATTGATAAGGATTAATGGATTTGGGTTGGACCCAATTTAATCTTCAATATTTAGAAGCCCAATATTTAATCTCCTTATGATCCCCTACGTAGCCTATATAAGCACTACATGGTCTTCACTTTTCACAACACAATTAATTGACCTACGCCAATCATAAAGTCTTGAAGAGTGAAGGAGATCCATAGGAGTTCGATAGATCGTCGCCCACACGACGTTCGGACGAGGTGCAAGGAATACGTGGGAAGATCGCAAGGTCATCAACGCGATTAATTCGTTTCTCCGTACAACGAATCGAAAAGGTAAAATCATAAACCCTCGTCTATGATTTTATGTGATGTTAATTGAAATATATACATGAACACACGATCCGGGTAAACGTACGAACTTCGGGGACGGGGATTCGAGATCCCCGGCGAAGATCGAGAAACCCTCGAATCGTATCGAGGGTGGCGGTCGAGCCCTAGGGCTTCGACCGCCGGCGTGCGTCGAGAAGGGAGCCTCGGCTGGACGCCGGGGCAGACGATCGACGGGGGTCGATCGTCGGGGAGGCCGCGGGCTGGTGCCGCGGCGGGTCCCCTCCGCCCCTCGACGGCGGCGCGCACCGAAGGAGTTCCCCGGCTGTAGCCGGGGGTGAGCGATCGTACCCCGTAGGGTCGATCGCTGGGGGCGCCGCGGGCTGGTGCCGCGGCGGGTGCCCCCCGCCTCTTCTGGTGGTGGCGGTGAGTCGCCGGACTCACCGCCGGGGGCTATTCCGAACAGCCCCAGGGGTGCGATCGCGCACCCCACGCGATCAATCGATCGCGAGCCCCGGCGGGGGCTCGGCTAGGGTTTCGGCCGCGGGTTTATCCCGCGGCGGCGATTCTCTCGTCGGGCTCCGGATCGCACGGTGTTCGCGGTTGGTTTTCCGGCGAAGGGATTTCGGTCGGGCTATCGGTTCCGCATAAATTTTAATAGCCCGGGATATCGATTTCCAACACTATCTCCCTGAGAATGTGGAACTTCCTGAGCACATGTTTGGATTTGTGGTGCTCCCTAGGCTCCTTGGCTTGCGCGATAGCTCCACTATTATCACAATAGAGAGATATCCGATGGGCCGAACTAGGTACGACACCAAGCTCATCTGAGATCTTTCTTATCCAAACGGCCTCCTTTGCTGCTTCAGATGCAGCAATGAACTCAGCCTCTATAGTAGAATCAGCTACGGTGGGTTGCTTGGAACTCTTCCAGCTCACCGCACCTCCATTCAGACAAAAGACAAAACCGGACTGAGACCGGAGATCATCTTTGTCTGTTTGGAAGCTTGCATCCGTATAGCCTGTCATAACCAACTCTTCTTGTCCTCCAAAGACAAGAAAAATACTCTTTAGTCCTTCTAAGGTACTTAAGAATATTCTTGGCCGCAGTCCAATGCGCCTCACCTGGGTTTCCTTGAAATCGACTCGTCATGCTCAAAGCATACGATACATCCGGTCGTGTAGATATCATGGCGTACATTATAGACCCTATTGCCGAAGCATAAGAAATATTTGCCATCCTCATTTGCTCATCAGGTCCCGAAGGGCACTGCCTCTTGCTCAGAGATGTACCATGAGTCATTGGAATGAGACCCTTCTTGGAGTCTTTCATTCTGAACCTGTCAAGCACCTTATCAATATAAGTTTCTTGACTAAGTCCAAGCATCCTTTGCGATCTGTTCCGACAGATCTTGATGCCCAATATGTATTGTTCTTCTCCAAGATCCTTCATTGAAAACCATCTTCCCAGCCATTTTTTAACAGAATTAAGCATAGGAATATTGTTTCCAATAAGGAGTATGTCATCGACATACAACACAATGAATACAACGTAACTCCCACTGACTTTCTTGTAAACACAAGAGTCTTCCATGTTCTTTTGAAATCCAAACTCTTGTATGGATTCATCGAACCAAATATTCCAGCTCCGAGATGTTGCTTTAATCTATAAATGGATCTATTAAGCTTGCATACTCTCTCAGCCTGATTAGGATCGATAAAACCCTCTGGTTGTGTCATAAACACTTCCTCTACTAGAATCCCATTCAAGAAGGCGGTTTTATCGGTTGGGGGTGGTGCGGGGATCCCCACCCCGTGCTACTCCTAACCGAGATTCACTTTCCTAATTAATTCGGTTTTCCTATTTTGAGTGTTCTTATTTTTAGGAACTCTCATGGAATATGAAAAGAATTAAATTGGAATTAATTTATTTCCTTGTTGATTATTCCTATTCATGGGAATTTTCATAGACATGGAAACTAATTAATTTGGAAAGTTTAGGATTCCTAATTTATTTTATTTCCTTATTCTATTATAGAAGTCTTCTAGAATATTCCAAGTTTGACTTGGATAAAATTCTAAAAATTTAATAGAATTAGAAAGGAAAATAAAAATAAATAAAAATATTAATAATATTTAATTTTATTTTTGATTTATTCGATTGACTTAATTTTCGAATTAAGTAACTTTTGGATTTATTGAAAATAAATAGATTTAAATATTGAGATTAATATTCTCGTCACATGGAGTATTCAAGAAGGAAGACTGAAGACTAGAAGATGCGCACGGGGATGGAATAAAGCCATAATAGTCGGAAAATAATATTTTAGTATTATTTTAATTATATGATAATATTTATGTGCTTTATTTCATGTATGCATGCTTATGTGTATTTAATTATGCATTAGATAGCGTAACCCTTTATTGTAAAAAGCTAAGTGGGAGAGGGATTAGAAACAATCCCATGGTCTCCATAGATGTTCTCTTGGTGACTTTTAGGAACTTTCGAAGTTCGTATAGACAAGTCATTGGAGGAGAATTCTTGTAATTCCTTTTACGAGAAACAATTGATTGAGTTTATCAAACAATGCCTAATTCGTCTTTCTGAAACTGATTTCAAGTCGACTCATTCTCACCCCGGGGAGTGGAATGAGCCAAAGCCACTTTCTCACGTGAATGACACAAATTAGAGACTTTCGTGTCATTTTATGACTAGAATGATTGTCTGCTCGGGTCCCTCATTCTATGAGAGATAAGGCTATTCGCATGCTGAATCACTGGTTAGAAACTTCGAGTTTTACTTATGATTCTCCGCATCTTGATTTACAAGATCGAAAGGATCAAGTAATTGGGAGTCAATTATAAAAATCTTTTGGTGTAGTAAACGTCCACACTAACGTGGCTTGCTATACTGAATGGGATTTTGGATTAATTGATCTAGACAGTTATAGGGAATTATGAAGAGTTGTGAGTTATCGAACGTCCACACTGACGTGGCTTGCGGTGACGTAGCAATTCCGAACGATTCTCTTATTACTGAGTAATGGTTTACACTTTGGTACGCTTTATAGTATTCTTCCCAACGTAGTAACTCTATAATGATGTACGACCAAAGCAAATCTAATTGCGAAATCATTTGGAGATGATGGAGTTGTATTCTAAATGTCTAGTTTAGTGCAAATACGGAACTCCTTATCTATACCTTAATTCGAGATATGATTCAAGCATGATTGCATTTAATGCAATATTCCTTGATGTATACGTTGTAGACAGTATGGCGTGAGGAGACACGCGGAAGATCATACTGTCGGTTACTCGTATACTATCGAACGGTAGCTCACGACTTAGATGGACAGGGACAATCCATCGGTACGTCGTAGTGTGACTGGTAGATAGTCGGTCTTGACTATCATGTTACACTCGTACACTTGGTGTATTGAGCAGGACCACGGGAGGGCGTTCGATTTATACTAATCGCAGTAATCGAACTAGACCTCAGATATTACGGATATACGAATTCCTAATCCCTATATAATTATAGGTGCGTATGTCCAATTCTCGGTTCTTTGATTTACTAGTGAGTGAGACTAATTGACTAGTCAATATTCTGGGTAAATTGGGAATCGAAATTGTACACACGGCATGCTATAGATTATATACAGGAATCCGTGTCCCATTTATTGGGTTGATGATGTCCCCGAGATGAGCTCATAAAGTTTATCATGTAAACCCTGCAGGTGGATTCGTTCCACATGATAATAAGGATGAGTGGTACTAGTCTCGGATAATAAGAAACGAATTAATTTAATTATTAGTAATTAAAGTTAATTCGTGGACATACGATATCTTAAACACGGGGAAAGTCGTATATGTAATTCGGCGGATTTATTATTGTTGAAATAATATAAATTAATTATTGGGAATTCAATTATAATTTTATAGTGGAATTAATTATAATTAAAATTGTGGAATTTAATTAAGGTTTTCCTTTTGGGACGCCGAGTTAATTTCGCCGCTATAATTAATTCTGTGGAGAGAAAATAATAGTTAGCGCAATTATTTTTTTCTCTGCTTAATTAATTTAGATTAGCGCAGTAATAATTCTGTGGAAATAATTTTTGCTTGCGCAAATATATTTCTGAGACAGAGAATAAATTATTGACCGTGGGTTCAAGAGAGAAAGGAGAAGAGGAAGGTTCAGCAGATCGTTGCCCACTCAACGCCTGAACGTCGGGGATAGAGACATACACCGGAAGGCTTCGTGGTCTCAACAATTCGGCTTCTCCGAATCACGCGACAAAGGTATGAGATCGAACCCTAATTCCGAAATTATCGATCTCTGATTTCGTTAAAAATACATCGGACGAACGATCGGGTTTCGGGAGTCGTGGTATGTGTTCCTCGACTACTGGGGGGTCTAGGACCTCCGGATCGGTGGTCGGAAGAGGAAAATCGGACCGGAAACGAGCCCGGAACAGCAGCAGCGCGCTGCTGTTCGGACCAGGCAAGCGCCCGCCTGGGTGGCAGGCGCCCGCTCGCGCTGGGTTGCGAGCGACCGCCTGGGCAGCAAGCGCCCGCTTGCGCGGGTGCGCGAGCGCTCGCCTGGGCGGCAGGCGGTCGCCTGCTCTGGGCAGATTGTGAGCCGCGGCCTTGGCTGCGGCGGACGCGCGATCTGATGGGCGGGTGGCCATGGCTGTTCGGAGGTGACCTCCAGAAGTTGATTGAGGACGTCCGGATGTTCAAGGGTTCGAACGGACTTGTCCCGGATAGTCGATTTCCAACAGGAGAGGTAAACGTTCACATTAACGTGGCTTACCGTATCTGATAGGATTTTAGATGTGATTAGTAATTTAATGATATTATTTGAGGGAGATAATATCGGTATTAAATTGATTGTTTGTTTATATGTGCTTATAGGGTTAGAGAATAGCTATGAATCCACTTTCTGTGTTACTCAAGGAGAATAAACTCACTGGCCCCAATTACATTGATTGGAGGAGAAATCTGGACATTGTCCTGACTGCTGAGGAGTACAAATTTGTACTTTATGATCAGTGCCCTGTTGAGCCCATGAATCCCTCAACTGATGAGGAGAGAGCGGCATATAGGAGGTGGACAAAGGCTGATGAAATGGCTAGGTGCTATATTTTGGCTTCTATGTCAAATGTACTCCAAACCCAACATGAGTCGATGGACACAACCTATGAAATGTTGCTTAACCTCAAGGAGATGTTTGGGCATCAAGATTGTGCGGCTAGGCAAGAATCTATGAGAGTCCGTATGTCAACTACTTAGTCTGAAGGAACGCCCGTTGGGGAGCACGTTCTTAAGATGATGGGTTTTTTGAATGAATTGGAGATCCTAGGAGCTCAAATTGATGGGGAGACGCAAGTCGACATCATACTCCAGTCCCTAGCCCCTGGTTTTGAGCAGTTTCGTATGAGTTATAATATGGGTAAACTATCTTATTCTCTGGCGGAACTCCTGACTCAACTAAAGTCGGCAGAGGGGATCTACAAGAGGGGCAAGTCTCAAGCACTTGTAGCTACCAAGTCCAAAGGCTTGAAGCCTATTTGAGGTAAGGGCAAGAAGAAGAAGCAAGCTAGAAAACCCGGTGGTACCATAAGGAATGGACCACGTGAAGGGGCTGGCAGGCCTAAGGGCAAGTGTTTCCGATGCATGAGATATGGACACTGGAAGTCTAATTGTCCTCTCAATAGACAAGGTATGAATCTTCTTTAGTCATAGCATAGTCATCGGTTTTATCTACCAAGTATTCTGGTGTGTAGATATGGAACCACTGACATTATGTTCATTTGAAATGCAGGGGTTCTAGAAAACCCGGCGGCTTAGAGAAGAAGAGTTCGAAGTCTACTTGGGAAAAGTTGTGGAGGAGGCAGCTGTTGCAGTGGAAGACATTTTATCTACTCTTAGTAGTTATAGGATTTCATTTCAGTTTATGTTGGAAATCGATATCCCGGGTTATCAAAAATTGCGGAACCCGACAACCCGACCGAAATCCCATCGCCGGAAAATCGATCACGAACACCACGAAGAACCGGGCCCGACAAGAGCATCGCCGCGGGATGAACCCGCGGCTAAACCCTAGCCAAGCCCCACCGTGGCGCTCGCGATCGCGCACGATGCGATCGTTGGGGCTGCTCCGGCAGCCCCGGGCAGTGAGTCCGGCGACTCACCGCCACCGCCCGAGGAGGGCGGTTCACCCAACGGCGAACCCGCCGCGGCTCCAGCCGCGGTTGCCCGGCGATCAATCACCACGATCGATCGCCCACCTCGGCTCCCAGCGGGGGTTCCTCGCGTGCCCTCGCGGTCGATGCCCTAGGGCTCGACCGCATGCCCTCGGCTCCCAGCCGAGGGTTCTTTCGATCTTCGTCGGGGATCTCGAATCCCCATCCCCGAAGTTCGTACGTTTTCCCGGATCGTATGTTCTTGTATGTATCACAATTAATTCACATAAAATAATACAAGGGAGTTTATGATTTTACCTTTTGATTCGTTGTGCGGAGAAACGAAATCAAATTGAAGACCTTTGAATCTTCCTACGTATTACTTGCACCTCGTTCAAACGTCGTGTGGGCGACGATCCTCCGAACTCCTTATGGATCTCCTTCTCTCTACTTTCTCTCTCTAGAAGAATTATGATCTTCAAGTTATGTGTTGACCATGTAGTGCTTTTATAGGCTACGTAGGGGATCTCCTAATTTATAGGGCTTCCAATATTAATGATTAATTTGAGCCCAAACCCAAATCTATTAATCCCATTTAATATTAATTAATTTATTTTCCACTATATAAATTAATTGTGTTGGGGGATAAAAAATCAGTTTGTACACGTGGAAGGCAGGCCCGCCCGCAGCGCTCAAAACCGACGAAAGGAGTTTAGGCCGAACCCCGGGTCCGAGCCCATGCGGACCATGCAAGAACATAGCCCTGGGAAACCGACAGAGGGGAGGGAGCTGCGCTAATCCTCACGGCCCGACCAATTAGGAGCGACGTCCCGAGTCAGAAGACGTGGCAAGCTCCGCGATGAGTCCCAACCGGACCCCGGGTCCGGGCTCATTCAACGCGCTCGAAGCGCCACCCCGGGCCGAGCGAAAAGCAGCGCGCTCTCATGATTGATCTAAAAGGAAGAACCGGGAAGCACCCCCGCCGAAGTCCCCGAACGGGAGCCGCACAAACCCAGCCAAACTCAGGCCCCGGGCCTCGCTTAAACCCAGCTCGGACTCGTGCCCCGGCATTTAATGATCCTAGAGTAGATATAACGTGTCGTGATGTCGTGGCTCTGCATGAGCATGTGCTCTCGTCTATAAAAGTCGGCCTCCCCGTCTCATTGTAAGGGCGGCGAAATATACGGATTAAAAGTATTATCGAAATAGAAGACATTATCTTCTTTAGCTCGGAGTTCTTATCCTTTTCCTCCCCGGCCTAGAAATTTCAACCCTTTCTACATAAAAATTTACTTGCTTTGGTAGTCGTTGCGAAACCCTCATATCCACCCCGTACTTCATTCTCTCCAACAAAAACGACCCAAAACAGTTGGCGCTAGAAGGAGGGGGTTGTATTTCTAGACCCAGGAAAAGAGCTGTAGTGAAGATATGTCCAGCCAAGAGCAAGACGGAGCCACGACGTCAGACTCTTCAAGATCCGCCACTCGGAGAAGGTCAGAACGAGCAAAGATGCCCGTGGAAGATGAACCCGCGGTCCCGGCACTGACCACACTCGGATGCTATCCCGCGTCGGGGGCCGAGATCCACTTGGAGGAACCAGGTTCTCGACGAATCGCTCGTCGCCAGGTACGAAGCAACTCCGAAGCGCGACGTCTGAGACGTCACCTGCTTACCGAACGGCACAACTGGCGCGCACGCCCAGGCCCACGCCGAGATCCACCAGTTCCCGCCACTCCGGCTCTCTTCTCGGGCAGTATGCTCGATACCTCCGAGAAGATCGACGAAGTCATGGCCAGCTTGGCCCAGCGTAAGCACGCCCTTACAACTCCTATATCTCTATCGTCGAGAAAACAGGTTAAAACCAGCGCGTTCGACCGCCTCGGGCCGGGGCAAGCAAGTCATGACCAGCGCCTCCCCCGGCTAGGAGGCTGATGTTCGATCTGAACGACCCGACCGAGTACCTATCCGCGTCAACGGCGCACGAGGGCCCGGGGCTCGGAACAGCCGACGAGAGGGAGAATTATGGCAGGCGCGGACCTCATCCCGTCGTCCCGATCCCAACGACGTCGGGACCCGAGGCAGGACTCCGCGACCTGTACGAGAAAGTGACCGAGGTGGAGAGAAGGCTCGCCGAGGCCCAAGTCAAGCCCGAACGCGTCGACTTCTGCAAGGAGCCATTGGCTTTAGAGGTCGAGCACGCCACCATGCAGTACGAGATCCAGCCCCTACAGACCGCCCTCTATGACGGGAAGACGGACCCCGAGGTCCACCTCAGCCGCTTCCGTACCTACATGTCGGGACGAGGTGCCAGTGACGCCACAAGGTGCCGGTTGTTCCCACTCACTCTGGGGGACACGGCCCACAAGTGGTTCGCAGGGCTACCCTCCCGATCCATCCACTGCTTTGACGACTTGGTCCAATGTTTCGTCGCCCATTTCGCCTCAAAGGTCAATCGACTCGAGCAAAGCCAGAGGTTAATCGGAGTCCGGCAGGCGGCAGACGATAGTTACGATTCATATGTGGACTGGGTAGGGGACATCCTGCTTGGTGGCGAGGAAGTCGGCGACGATTTGAAATTGCACACCGCCATGAGCGGACTCCGGAAGAACTCGGAGCTATTCAAGCACCTGATGCTTTGCTACCCAAGGAGTTACGAAGATTTCCGCATCAAAGCCGGGGCCCAGTGCTGGTTCCAGCGTCTTATGCGGGGAAACGAAAGTGCCCCGGAGCAAAAGAGACAGGACCCGGAGCCCGTGGATCGAAGGGTCGCACCCGCCCCGCGAAAGGCCCCCTACAAACCGTACGAGCAGGGCCGACCGCTTCCGGGCTACAAAGAGATTGAGGTGAAGCTCGTCGCACTGACGGGTCAAGACACCATGACTATGATGGAGATTCTGTTAGCCACAGGAGGAGATGTCCTAGTAAAGCCGGGGCCCATGCGAGCCCCCGAAGGAAAGTTAGACAAGAGGCTGTGGTGCTCATTCCACGACCTGTTGGGATATGTCCTTCGATCCTACGTGTGCAATCGATAAAGTCATAAGGTCGTCTATGGATGTTAAATGATTATTTGATAATATTAATTGTTGGGAACAATATAATATTGATCAATTAAATCATACCTACAGGGTCACACACGGACTCAAAGATGATGTACGTTGCTTGATAAATATATTGATTTAGAATCAATATTTACGTGGAATTAATTAACATGCATGGGATGCATGGCTTGCATGGATGCATGTCATATAGTGTGACATGGCATGCCACACAAGCAAGTGGGGACCACATACAATGCATAGTGGCATGTGTATGTGGCATGACCTTTCACCTCCTTTGTAACCCCTTTACATGATTATGGTGCATTATGATGCCCATTATGTTGTAGGTTACAAAGGGGTGTAATGGGATGCATAATGATTGACATAGATAGATGAAAATCAGATTTTCATCACACAATTGCATCAGCCACGAAATTCCACTCAAATAGAGAGAAAAGAGGTGATCTTGGAGATTCATTCTCAAGCAAGCAAGGTGTTCATTATCCGGGTTCGTGTGCAACACGTAGAGGCCGGGCCATTTGTGCGGCTTCCACATCCGGACGATCTAAAGGAGTGACGAGGTCATTCACAAGGAGAGCATCTAGTGACTGATCCATGAAGGTGGTTCAATCGACTCAACACCACCTTCATCAACATCAACGAGGCACGCTACACCGGTTGTAAGTGATCTCGTTAATCTATATATATATATATATATATATATATATATTGGATGTATATATATAAACGTGTCTATACATATAATGTGTGCCTAGATCTTCATGTTGTTCGTGTTCTATTGTTTTACACGCTTCCGCACACACGAACAAGGTAATCGAGCGATTGGATCGGCATCGAAAACCTTCCATTGGTATCAGAGCCTAGGGCTCGTGCACATGTTTTGTGTTGGACACAATTTTAAACAACATAATTTCTCTTATGTGCTTCTTTGTTGTGGTGTTGATTTCTTGTCTTAGATGTAAGGCCAACCACAGATAGTGGTTGGGTGAATGCAATTGTGTTTTTTACGTACCGAATGGCTTTAGTTTTGAGGCCTGCGTGCCCTGGAATCAGTTGTAATTTGGAGGACTGTGTGCCTTGGAGTCATTTCTAATAGATAGGTTTCTTTTACATATGTATTGTACAACTTGTAAGCAGTGGATTTGATCCACGGATCGACCTTGGATCTCGGAGCACCGACGAAAACGAAGAGAAACGAAGCAAGAAGAAGTGTTTTTTCAGCTTCTGGAGCAGGTAGCGGTCGCTACCCTAGGGGTAGCGGTCGCTACCCCGAGCGCTAGGCGCAACGCTCCTCGGTCGCTACTGTTGGAGTTGTGTACTTAATGTCTAGATTTAAGTAACGGAAACTCACGATCCATTGCCACTAATCTATTTAATTAAATAAACAATTATTTGCGTTTAATTATTTATAATTAAATATATGCAAATTATAGTCCTGGATTCTATACGTTGTAGTTAGTATGGTGTGTCGGGCCCACACAGAAGATCATACTATCGGTTACTCGTATTTAATCGAACAGTTGCTCACGACCTAGATGGACACGGACCAATCCATCGGTATAGTCGTTGTGTGAGAGAGAAAATGATCTGTCTTGATTATTTTATCACACTTGTACACTTGGTGTATTGAGCGGATCGATTGAGATTTATCGATTAGGATTGCCTTAGATAATCGATTTAAGTCTCAGTGTATTTTATTCTTAATCCCCGATACTATTGCGGGTGTGTATATTTAATATAAGTGACTTTGATTTTCCAAATGAATTAACCGATTTAATTATTGGGTTAATTACCGGTTAAGTTGGGTCGCTATATTTTATATATGACATGCCGTGAATACTTGACGGGAAAGTGTATCCCGTAAGGGTTGATAATATCCCCGAGATGAGTTCATAAGGAATTATTATGTAAACCCTGCAGGTGGATTTGTTCCGCATAATAATTAAGGTTGAATGGTACTAGTCTCGGATATAAGAGATGAATAAATTAATTAGCAATAAATTAATTTTATTCATGGATATTTATATCTTAAATACACGGAATAAATAATACTACCGGAGAAATATTATTTGATATAATATGGTTTAATATTGAGAGTGCAATTAATTTATATAGTGGAAAATAAATTAATTAATAATAGTAAGGATTAATAGATTTGGGCTTGGGCTCAATTTAATCACTATTATTGGAAGCCCAATATTCCACCTCCTTAAGATCCCCTACGTAGCCTATAAAAGCACTACATGGTCTTCTCTATTCTCATAACTTGAAGATCACAATTCTAGAGAGAGAAAGGAGAGAAGGAGATCCATAATGTTCGAAGGATCGTCGCCCACCCGACGTTCGAACAAGTGCAAGGAATACGTGGGAATATCTCAAGGTCATCATAAGATCTCGTTTCTCCGCACAACGAATCGAAAGGTGAATTAAATTTCCGCAATTTAATTCTAGTTTATTGATCAATTATCGAAAAACAAGATCCGAAGTTCGAACCCGGATTAGACGGACGATCGCGTGGTGGTGGCGAAGCCACCGGACCACGCCAATCGCCCGCTAGGGTTTCGGCGGGGGCGAGAGGATCGAACCCTCGGCTGGGCCGAGGGCTTGCGATCGATCCAAGGATCGATCGCCGGGGGCACGGGCTGGTGCCGTCCCCCTCCCCACCTCGACGGTGGGGATCCTCCAAGCGGCGGCGAGTCGCCGGACTCGCCGCGGGGGCTGCTGGGAGCAGCCCCACCCATCGATCGCGATGAACGCGATCTTCGATCGCGTGAACCCCGTCTCGCGGGGGTTCGGCTGGGGGCGGGCTGCGTACCTTCGGGTGCGTGGTCTCCAAAGGCCGGACTCCGGCGGATGAGTCGGCGTTTATGTGATCTCCGGCGAAGGGTTTGATCGGGTTATTGGTTTCCGCAAATTTAAATAACCCGGGATATCGAATTCCAACAATTGGTATCAGAGAGTATGGTTACGTTTTTCGTTAATTGTTTCGATAATCGATTGTCGTTGTTTATAGCCATAGATTAATTTAAACTGTTAAATTATTGTGCTATATTGTTCTACGTACTTGTTTTATCTCTCGTATGAATTGTGTTGGACGGAAAAATAAATTATTAAAAATCGAGGGTTTTTTCGGAATAATCGAACCGAAATCGACCGCGGCATACCTAGGCTCGTAGGGGCTGTGCGGGCTGCTGGGCGTGACCTAGACGTGGCTGGGTATGCCGGCGTGTGCCACCAGTGGTGGTGGTTCGCCGGCAACCGGCGGCTGCGTTCGGTGGTTGCGTTGGCGGCATCGCGGACGGTTTCGTGCTCGGTGCGGGCTGCCGGGAGGTGGCTGGAAGCACGGGCTGTGCGGGCTGCTGGGGCAGCAGCTGGTCGATGGCAGCGGCGTGTATGAGCTCGGCTTGGCGTTCACCATCGCGGGATGGTTCGCCGGAAGTCGGTGGCAGCGCGCAGGCATCGGGGTCGTTGTTCGTCTTCGCGGGTTGCGTTGACGAGCACGGCTGGACACGAGGGTTTGCGTGGGCTGAAACGAGGTTGATGGCGTGTGTCGTCGGTGGAGACGCCATGCCGGAAATCAACCGGGCTTGTACACAGACGCCGGAGAAGACGATCGTCGAAGTTGCGCGCTGCTGCTGAACTTTGGTAGTTTTGCATGTGCGTAAGCATGGCATGAATTCTTTAATTCATGATGCATATGCATGGGCATGGTGAGATACACGTATGTACTACATGTTCATGGGTTCGATTTTGGGATGACCGGAATTCGTTTCGGTTCGTCCCGGTAAATCCGATCTTTCCGGAAATAATTTAATCTTTCTAATTTTATTTAATTTAATTTTGGAATTAATTCAAATTCTATTTGGATTAGATTTCTTAATTATGGAATTAAATAATGGAATTAGATGGAGAGTTAAATTAGGAAAGAAAATCCTAGTTTCTCTAGATATCCTATACCTACTTGGATTAGAAGTCTTAAGAAGAATCAAAATTCGATTTTGATTAGGATTCTTGAGATCTAATCTAAATAGGATTGAGAAATTATTAAAATATTGATTTTATTTAATTTAAGTATTTTATTTAAAATCATTGGATTAATTCAAAATTTATTTTGGATTGGAAAATCTTGGATTTTATTTAGAATAGAATTAAATATGGAAATCAATGGATTTTAATAATATTGATTTTATTTAATTTAAGTATTTTATTTAAAATTATTAGATTAATTCAAAATTTTATTTTGGATTGGAAAATCTTGGATTTTATTTAGAATAGAATTAAATATGGAAATCAATGGATTTTAATAATATTGATTTTATTTAATTTAAGTATTTTATTTAAAATCTTTAGATTAATTCAAAATTTATTTTGGATTGGAAAATCTTGGATTTTATTTAAAATAGAATTAAATATGGAAATCAATGGAATTGATTTTATTTAATTGGAGTATTTTATTCAAATTTTTTTTTGAATTGGAATCTTGGATTTTATTTAAAATAAATTAAATATGAGAATCAAAGAATTTTTCCGTCGCTCGGCAAAGTATTCAAGACGTAGAATGAAGACTCAAGACAAGCATGCTGGAATTCATCAAGGTACGAATAGTCGAGAAATAATTTTACTTGAGCAATTATTTGATTATTTGTGTACGTACTTGCATGAAATGTATGTTTGTTATTATGCTTATGTGTATTTAATTATGCATTAGATAGCGTATCCCTTTGTTATAAAAAGCTAAGTGGGAGAGGGAATGGAAACATTGCCATGGTCTCCATTGCTGTTCTCTTGGTGACTTTTATGGACTTTTGAAGTTCGTATAGACAAGTCATTGGAGGAGAATTCTTGTAATTCCTCTTACGAGAAACATTGATTAAGTTTATCAAACAATGCCTAATTTGTCTTTCCAAAACTGATTTCAAGTCGACTCATTCTCACCCCGGGGAGTGGAATGGAGCCAAAGCCACTTGGTCATGTCGAGGACACAAATTAGAGACTTTCGTGTCATTTGATGACTAGATCGATTGTCTGCTCGGCTCCCTCATTCTATGAGAGATAGGGTCGTTCGCATGGTGAATCACTGGTAAGAAACTTCGAGTTTCACTTATGATTCTCCGCGTCTTGATTTACAAGATCGAATGGATCAAGTAATTGGATTTCAATTATATAAATCTATTGGTATAGTAAACGTCCACACGAACGTGGCTTGCTATACTGAATGGGATTTTGGAATAATTGATATAGACAGTTATAGGGAATTGTGAAGGATTGCGAGTTATCGTAAACGTCCACACGAACGTGGCTTGCGGTGATGTAGCAATTCCAAACGATTCACCTTAGTACTGAGTAATGGTTTACACTTAGGTACGCTTTATAGTATTCTTCCCAACGAAGTAACGCTATAATGATGTACGACCGAAGCAAATCTAATTGCTAAATCATTTGGGTGGGTAAACATCCACACGAACGTGGCTTGCCTTACCTGATGGGATTTTAGATGTGATTAGTGGTTTAATGATATTATTTGAGGGAGATAATATCAGAGATTAAATCGATTGTTTGTTGTTATATGTGCTCATAGATTAGGAAATGGCCTTGAACCCACTTTATGTGATACGTAAGGATTTTAACTCACTGGTCCCTAAATGTAATGATTGGAATAGAGATCTAGACATTACCCAAACTGTTAAAGAGTGCAAGGTTGTACTCAGTGAGCTTTGTCCTCCCGAGACTATTGACATAGGCGGCTAGACAAGAAGCGATGAGGATACTCATAAAGGCCAGTCACTTCGAGGAAACGCTTAAACACGTTTTTGAGATGATTGACCTTTTAGACGAGTTGAGACGGAAATCGCAAGCTCTTGTAGCCAATGCCAAAGGTTTCGAACCTAAAGGCATGAATCGGGGGAAAGGACAAGAAAGCAAAGAAACCCAGTGGTTCCTTTTGGACCACGAGATGGGACGAGAAAGCCAATAGGCAAGTGTTCTCGATGCAAACAGTCTGGGTACTGGAAGTCTGATTATCCTCTCAAATAAAGTACGAAATCTTCTTTAGTCGTGAAACATAGTCGGTGGTATTATCTACCGGAACCTGGTGTGTAGATATGGAACCACTGACGGTATGTGCATTTTAAATGCAAGGGTTCCAGGAAACCCAACGACTTAGAAAAGAAGAAATCGTAGTCTACATGGGCAATGCTGTGGAGGAGGCAGCAGTTGCAGTGGAGGACATTATAGGATTTCGTTTTTGGTTATTGCTTTTATGTACCTTTCAAATTAGAAAGAACTTTGTTCTGGATTTCTAATAAATGGATATTTTATTTCTTTTAATCATTTGATGGTTATAAGAAGAAATAATGATATTATCTATTTTGGTACATTAGCTAGCAATATATAAATGATGAATCCTGAGTCCACCACGATGCAACGAACCGTTTTATATAACTCGTTTTACTAATAAGAGATTTCTTTATTAAATCATTTATACTTGTGGATTCTTATGCTAAGTCATATTTATTCAAATAAGAAGTTCAAAGGTCGAAAATTGATTGTAAGATCAATTAAGTTGAAGGAGTGGACCTTCCGACCTAAGAATCTAATTTGGAAGATAATACGACTAAGCAATCCTTTATGGATATAAGATATAAGATCCGGACAAGTATTAGAATTGATTGACTCTGATTTATGATCAGAGCTTGGGATTGGATCCCAAGTAACTACACCATGCAGTCCTCTGTAGAAATGGTGTGTCGGAAATAAGAAATGGAACTCTTATAGAAATAGTAAAAGCATGAGTTAAACGGAACTACCTATGTTCTATGGATATGTCTTGGAAACAACGGCACATTCAAATGTGGTTGTAGAATATCCTAGAAGAACAAAAGGTGTGTGTTCGATAGTACTATGAACCAGAAGGACGTTATAAGTTCTAACGCCCGGTTCTTAGAGGAAGACTATTAGATGAACCACAAAGCCCAAAATGACATGATACTTTTGTAAAGAGAGAAAACGATTAAGACTTAGAACCAGCCGAACCGAGTAGCGGTACACCACTAACTGCACCTACTGTTATTACTGTTTACACACCGGAACGCCGTTGTAGTGGGAGGTTGTATAAGAACCGGAGATATTCATAAAACTAGGTGAGTCTTCGGACTCTGGACCTAGTATACGTGAAATCGATCCCTAGATCTACATATAGGCGGTACTAGATCTGAATGTGCCTTCTTAGAAAGCAATAAAATTTATTGTTAAGAGGCGAGATCATTTAGAGTACAAGCTTAGTTGATCCATTTATGGATTGTAACAAAGCTAGAGTTCGTGGAACTTGCGCATTGATGAGATAGTCCATTTTATGGATTCATCAAAAGGCATTGACGAATCGTGTGTATGGGAAACGTGATGGAAACAAGGTGGTGTTTCTCGGAGGTTTTATGTAGATAACATTTTATCATTGGTAACAATGTAAAGATGTTGTCAGACATAAAATGATGGTTGTCTAGAAAAATCGACATATGAGATAAAGAAGAAGTTAGAGCATGTTCTTAAGATCTGGGATCTCAAGAAAAGAACATTGTACTTCTCTAGATATCTTATATGATTATGGTTCGTTTTAACATGCAAGATTCCGAGAAAGGTTCGTTACCTCTCAGATACGGAATGCATCTATCTAAGGATATGTGTTTTGGAACACAAAAGGAGATAGAAGCAATGAAAGCGGTTTCCTACACTTCGAGTGTGGAAAGCTTGATAAATGCGATGTTGAAAACGAGAACCTGATATCTGCTATGCGGCTAGTATAGTGGGAGGATATCAAGGTAATCCTGGAAAGGAATACTCGACTGTTGTAATGAACATTTTAAGTACTTTCGAAGTACTGGAAACTATGTTCTGGATTACGGAGCAGACGAGCATTTCTTTTGGATTACACTCTCTTAGATTTCTAATCAAATAAGGACCGGTGTAAGTCGATATCAGGCTATGTGTTTCACTATTGAAGGAGAAGGAGTTTTAACATGGAAGAGTGATAAGCACGATGCTTTTCGGACTCTACCATGGGTAGCCAAATAAGCGGCCTCAGAGGCAGCGGAAGTTTTGGTATAACTCCGGGATAATCTCTGGGACTTAGATGTGATTCTTAATTTGCCAAAGGCTATGTAAATAGCGGTGCGATGGCAAATGGTAAGAAATCACAAGTCCATAAGTGTAAGATAACACATAGTGCAAGTACCACCTGATACGAGTCATCGTCGAGGGAGACGACGCTGTAGTCACCAAGATAACTTCAGAGTGGCAACCTAGAGTGCTCAATCACATAGTACTTCTTGGAAGAACAACTTAAGCATGTGATGAGTATGGGAGTCGGGAGTTTGGAGGAAATGACTAGAACTTAGTACAAGTGGGAGATTGTTGGAGTTGTGTACTTAATGTCTAGATTTAAGTACCGGAAACTCACGATCCATTGCCATTAATCTATTTAATTAAATAAACAATTATTTGCGTTTAATTATTTATAATTAAATATATGCAAATTATAGTCCTGGATTTCATACGTTGTAGTTAGTATGGTGTGCATGGGCACACAGAAGATCATACTATCGGTTACTCGTATTTAATCGAACAGTTGCTCACGACCTAGATGGACACGGACCAATCCATCGGTATAGTCGTTGTGTGAGAGAGAAAATAATTTGTCTTAATTATTTTATCACACTTGTACACTTGGTGTATTGGGCGGATCGTTTGAGATTTATCGATTAGGATTGCCTTGGATAATCGATTCAAATCTCAGTGTATTTTATTCTTAATCCCCGATACTATTGCGGGTGTGTATATTTAATATAAGTGACTTTGATTTTCCAAAGGAATTGACCGGTTTAATTACTGGGTCAATTACCGGTTAAGTTGGGTCGCTATATTTTATATATGACATGCCGTGAATACTTGACGGGAAAGTGTATCCCGGAAGGGTTGATAATATCTCCGAGATGAGTTCATAAGGAATTATTATGTAAACCCTGCAGGTGGATTTGTTCCGCATAATAATTAAGGTTGAATGGTACTAGTCTCGGATATAAGAGATGAATAAATTAATTAGCAATAAATTAATTTTATTCATGGATATTTATATCTTAAATACACGGAATAAATAATACTACCGGAGAAATATTATTTGATATAATATGGTTTAATATTGGGAGTGCAATTAATTTATATAGTGGAAAATAAATTAATTAATATTAATGGGATTAATAGATTTGGGCTTGGGCTCAATTTAATCATTAATATTGGAAGCCCAATATTCCACCTCCTTAAGATCCCCTACGTAGCCTATAAAAGCACTACATGGTCTTCTCTATTCTCATAACTTGAAGATCACAATTCTAGAGAGAGAAAGTAGAGAGGGAGATCCATGGAGTTCGGAAGATCGTCGCCCACCCGACGTTCGAGCTAGTGCAAGGAATACGTGGGAAGGTCTCAAGGTCTTCATAGATCTCGTTTCTCTGTACAACGACAACAAAGGTAAAATCGTTGAATCCCCTCGATGATTTTATTTAATTATTCGTCGTATACACATGAACCAAGATCCGAGGGACGAACCCGGGGACGGGGATCGACCTCGCGGTGATGATCGAAGATCATCGGACCGCGGGAGGTCGGGAGATCCCCGCCGGGATCGAAAGCAACAAACCCTCGGCTGGACGCCGAGGGTGGCGATCGGCCCTAGGGCGCGATCGCCGTGCGCGAACGGGAGAACCCCGGCTGGACGTCGGGGGTGCGATCGAGCGCGTGCTCGATCGCTGGGGGCGCGGGCTGGTGCCGCACCCCACCCGCCATGAAGGCGGGGCTCCTCCAGGCGGCGGCGAGTCGCCGGACTCGCCGCGGGGGGCTGCTGGGCAACCCCATCGATCGCGAAGATCGAACGTGATCTTCGATCGCGTGAACCCCGTCTCGCGGGGGTTCGGCTGGGGGCTGGCCGCGTGCCTTCGGGTGCGTGGTCTCCAAAGGCTGGACTCCGGCGGATGAGTCGGCGTTCATGTGATCTCCGGCGAAGGGTTTGATCGGGTTATTGGTTTCCGAAAATTTAAATAACCCGGGATATCGAATTCCAACAATAATTCCATTTATGGAATAAAGCAAAGCATATCGGATTAGCAATCTTCAGTTCAATGAATCCATACTGGGTTTTGGATTTCAGAGGAACTCGTAAGAGTCTTGTTTTACAAGACAAACAGTGGGAGTTACGTTGTATACATTGTGTTGTATGTCGATGACATACTCCTTATTGGAAACAATGTTTCTATGCTTAATTCTATTAAAGAATGGCTTGGAAATTGTTTTTCAATAAAGGATCTTGGAGAAGCACAGTACATATTGGGCATTAAGATCTGTCGGAACAGATCGAAAATGATGTTTGGACTTAGTCAAGTGACCTATATTGATAAGGTACTTGATAAGTTCAGAATGAAAGACGCCAAAAAGGGTCTCATTCTAATGAGTCATGGCACATCTCTTAGCAAGATGCAAGGCCCTACGGGACTTGATGAGCAAAAGAGGATGGAAAACATTCCTTATGCTTCGGCAATAGGGTCTATAATGTACGCCATGATATGTACACGACCGGACGTATCGTATGCTTTGAGCATGACGAGTCAGTTTCAAGGAAATCCAGGTGAGGTGCGTTAGACTGCGACCAAGAATATTCTTATGTACCTTAGATGGACAAAAGAATATTTTGTTGTCTTTGGAAGACAAAAAGAGTTGATATTAACAAGCTGTTTGAATGCTAACTTCAAAACAGATTAAGATTATTTCCGATTTTAATCTGGTTATATCTTTTGTCTGGTTAGAGGTGATATTTGCTGGAATAGTTCCATGCAATGCAATATAGCTGATTAAACTACAGAAGCTGAGCACAATATTGCATTGGATGCAGTAATGTTGGCAGTTAGGATTTGAAAGTTCTTGAATGAACTAGGTGGCGTAACTAGCTCAGCCCATCCGATAGTTCTCTATTTATAGTAGAGTTATCGCGCAAGCCTATGAGCTAGGAAGCACAAGAAGTCTAAAACTGGTGCTCAGGAAGTTTCACATTATTTGGGAGATAGTTTTGTGGAGACATCGAGATAATAAAGTTGCAACTTTTGGTAAGGTTGCAAACCCGCTTTCTAAACCTCTTCATCAGTTTAAGCTTAAGGCTTTCACGACTGCAATAGATATCAGACATCTTAGAGATGGGTTGTGATTTCTATTACTGTATTAGATACTTTTGGAGATTTGGTAAACATTCACTCATATGTATAATACATAATTCTTCATATAAATATGGTTTAATTTATATGAATTGTCCAAATGATTAAGTTATATCAATTGGGTTATGAGGTCGACTTACCGCATAATGAAGTCCCAATGGTTGAACTGATATACTTGAATCATATAGCTGTTCCTGGTTCGTATAATCGAGTACGGACAAACCGATAATACAAAGAACTAGATTGTAATGTGTACTATAGCGCCGCTTCATGGGCTAGTGATGTGGGACATCAAGTACAATTACATAGATATTAGCTGGGAGCTAATGACCGAACAGACCCGACTGGAATAGTATTTAAGATTTCGAGTCATAATACTATTTCATTGACTGTCGAACAATTTCCTCTGACCTGAGTAGTCCAGAGTGATTCCATTGTGAAATGGTGTACTTTGATACAAGTAAACGCCTTTCGTAAAAGGAGGTTATAAAACTTGTTATTGGGTATATCAGGAAGCAAGTAGGAGAGCTTGGATTGACAAGATGGGATTGTCCTCCATTTTATAATGGGATACATGTCTTAACGGCCACTTGGAGAGTCGACTATATGATTCAAGTATATCAGTTCAACCATTGAGGATGTTTGAACCGATTGAGGATGACTCCAGTCTTGCCTCAAGTTCAAACTTATACATAAAGTGACAACAGGAAATTGGCAGCACACTGGTTCTGAAGGCCAAGAGGGAGATTGTTGGGATATGTCCTTCGATCCTACGTGTGCAATCGATAAAGTCATAAGGTCGTCTATGGATGTTAAATGATTATTTGATAATATTAATTGTTGGGAACAATATAATATTGATCAATTAAATCATACCTACAGGGTCACACACGGACTCAAAGATGATGTACGTTGCTTGATAAATATATTGATTTAGAATCAATATTTACGTGGAATTAATTAACATGCATGGGATGCATGGCTTGCATGGATGCATGTCATATAGTGTGACATGGCAGGCCACACAAGCAAGTGGGGACCACACACAATGCATAGTGGCATTTGTATGTGGCATGACCTTTCACCTCCTTTGTAACCCCTTTACATGATTATGGTGCATTATGATGCCCATTATGTTGTAGGTTACAAAGGGGTGTAATGGGATGCATAATGATTGACATAGATAGATGAAAATCAGATTTTCATCACACAATTGCATCAGCCACGAAATTCCACTCAAATAGAGAGAAAAGAGGTGATCTTGGAGATTCATTCTCAAGCAAGCAAGGTGTTCATTATCCGGGTTCGTGTGCAACACGTAGAGGCCGGGCCATTTGTGCGACTTCCACATCCGGACGATCTAAAGGAGTGACGAGGTCATTCACATGGAGAGCATCTAGTGACTGATCCATGAAGGTGGTTCAATCGACTCAACACCACCTTCATCAACATCAACGAGGCACGCTACACCGGTTGTAAGTGATCTCGTTAATCTCTCTATATATATATATTGGATGTATATATATAAACGTGTCTATACATATAATGTGTGCCTAGATCTTCATGTTGTTCGTGTTCTATTGTTTTACACGCTTCCGCACACACGAACAAGGTAATCGAGCGATTGGATCGGCATCGAAAACCTTCACGACCAACACGGGCACGCCACCGGCCAGTGCAGACAGCTGCTCAGATAGCTATTGAAGCTCTTCGAAGATGGAAAGCTTTGGGACCTGCTCTCGCGTCCCGGTCCCTGAGGCGACGGGGCCGCGACTCGAGGCAACCCCGAGCAGGCAGGAACGGGCCGCGACCCACAGTACCGTGACCAGCAGCGGGGCCAGGGAGGCCAGATTCTGATGATAGGCGGACTACGGCTGATCGCCAGCATTAGCAAGAGCAAGAGGTGGCGTGAACTCGAGGTATGGCAGGTCTACCATGCAACGCGACCAGCCCCGCCCCCCGGAATTACGAAGAGGTCGGAGATCTCGCGCAATACGTCCTCCCTTGCGACCTCAAGCTCAAAGGCTTCGGCAGCGACGTGGTGACCCCTTTCGGAACGATCACGCTGCCCTTGGAGCTCGCGGACTCGGTCAAGCCCGAGGTCAAGGTGTTGAAGAACCTGAAATTCGTGATCATATATAGGGCTAGTGGGTACAACGCACTCCTAGGGAGGCCCTTCTTGGAAGCTTTCGAAGCAGTGGCCTCCACCTACTATTATTGTATCAAGTTCTCGGTCCCCTCCGGAGCCATTGGCACCGTTAGAGGGGACCAACTAATGGCAAAGAAGTGTTTGCTCTATTCAACCTCGTATGAACTAACGGACCCATCGGCGGAAGCCGCGACGGATACCTCCCGAGTCAATCAACTGGTGGCTAGGCTCAGTACCCCGGGCCCCCGGACGAGCGTGTTCGATCTAGACCCGCCCATCGTCCAAGGCCCCGAAGAAAGTACAGCCCCCACAGCCGGAGTGGTCCCCGTCCTCGAAACCAATACCGCGCCGGGGACGAGTCGCGGAGTTGCCCAAGACGCCCCGTGCCCGGGTACGAGCGAGCGAGTCGTGAGCCTCGGGACGGGACAGGACCCCGCGTTCCCGAATCTCTACGAGTCAAATCCCGACCCTTTTCCTGAGACTCGCCTCAGACACGACCGTGGCGTTAAGACCCTCGAGAAGCCCGTCCGGTGTGAGATCGGGACCCCGGAGGTGCCCCGACAAGTATTGATAGGTTCCCTCATGGATCCTAGGACCCGGACCGGCCTCGAGTCATTCCTACGAACCAGTTTGGCCACGTTCGCTTGGAGCAGCGGGGAGCTCGGGAGAGTCGACCCGGAGCACGCTAGCCATCGCCTCTGCTTGGACCCGAAGCACCGCCCAATAGCCCAGAGACGAAGGAAGATGGGGCCCGAGAAGAGCGAGGCACTGACCGCGGAAGCCAACAAACTCTTGAAGGACGGACTGATACGCCTCGCCCCGCACGACGCGACGTGGGTATCAAACGCGGTGATGGTGCGGAAAACGGGAGGCAAATGGAGACTCTGCTTCGACTACTCAGACCTCAACGAGGCGTGCCCCAAAGACCATTTCCCAATGCCCCACATCGACCAACTAGTCGACAGCACCGCGGGCCACGCAATGTTCTCCATTATGGACGCGAGTTCCGGGTACCACCAGATTCCGATGGATCCCGAGGATACCCTCCACACCGCCTTCTACACGGGAAGTAACATCTACTGCTGGGAGCGGATGCCGTTCGGCCTGAAGAACGCCGGGGCCACGTACCAAAGACTGGTCAATACCATGTTCGCCGGAGAAATCGGAAAGACGGTGGAATTGTACATCGACGACATTATTGTGAAAAGTGCGAGCGACGCGGACCACGTCGCGGACCTCGCTCGGGTTTTCGAGATCCTTGGGGCCTACAACATGAGGCTGAATCCCAAGAAGTGCCACTTCGGGATTAAAAAAGGGATTTTTCTAGGACACGTGTTTGGGGAGTATGGGCTCGAGCCCAACCCAGCGAAAATCAAGGCCTTGCTCGACATAGTCGAGCCACGAGATGTTAAAGGAGTCCAGCGGCTCACCGGCTGCCTCGCGGCGCTCAGCCGATACATGTCGCGGCTCGGGGATAAAACTCGCCCGTTCTTCTGATCGATAAAAAACCAAGAATTCCACTAGAAGAAGGACAGTAAGAACGCTTTCCTGCGGATCAAGGAGTATCTTGCAGGGCCCCATGTCTTGACGGTCCCCAAGGCGGGGGAGAAACTTTTTCTTTACCTCGCCGCGTCAGAGTGCGCGCTGAGCGCGGTACTTGTCCGGGCCGAAGAGACCCTCCACCTGCCTATCTATTTCGTGAGCCATGTCCTCCACGAGGTGGAAGCCCGCTACACGCCGCTCGAGAAATTGGCGTACGCCTTGATAATTTTGGTCCGCAAGCTCAGGGCGTACTTGTTCGAGCACCCCGTAGAAGTGCTCACCACAATGCCGTTGCGACAAGTCATGCACCGATCCGATGTGTCAGGAAGATTGCTCCGGTGGAGCCTGGAGCTGAGCCAGTACGACCTAACTTTCGCGCCTCGCACCGCAATAAAAGCGCAGGCACTCGCGGACTTTCTGGTTGAGTTGACCTTTCCCCAGCGGAGCACGGGTCAAGCACTCCCCTGGAGACTCTACGTGGACGGGTCGTCTACCAATGCGTGCTTGGGGGCCGTAGTAGTGCTCCTTGGGCCGGATGGTGACTCGTTTGCCCACGTAGTGAAATTCGAATTTTACGCAACAAATAATGAAGCAGAGTACGAGGCGCTCGTGGCAGGCCTCGAAATGTCCATCGCGGTGGACGTCCCGTGACTCCACGTGTTCATGGACTCGCAGCTAGTGGTGAACCATGTAACGGGCGACTACGAAGCCAAAGGAGAGCAGATGATCAAGTACCTCGAGCTGGTGTGGAGGTTGTGCGGCAAGATTCCCGACTTCCGGATCGAGCAGATCCCCAGGGAGCAAAACTCGCAGGCCGACACGCTGTCCAAACTAGCCTCATCCGAAGGGGTTGCAGATTTATCCCGAGTCGTGCTGACACAACTGAAGACTCCCTCAGTCGACGCCCGAGAGGAGATCCTCCCCGTAGCCTTCGAGTCCGGGGCCGACTGGCGGGACGCGATCAAAGGTTTCATCGAGTCCGGGGCCCTGCCCTCGGACAAGGTCGAGGCAAAACAGCTCCGAACGCGGGCTGCAAGATACTCTGTTCTGGGTTCCCAACTTTATCGCAGGAGTTTTTCCATGCCTTTGTTAAAATGTATATCTAGGGACGAGGGAGCAAAAGTCTTGTCCGAAAGCCACAAGGGCATTTGTGGTAATCACGCCGGCAATCGGTCGTTAGCCCACAAAACCATGGGTCAAGGTTTCTACTGGCCAAATCTACGCCGTGATGCCGCCGAGTTCGCGAAAAGATGCGTCCAGTGCCAACTCATGGGAGCCAACATTCTCACGTTGGCCGCCGCCCCGGGCGGAGTCAAGTTCGCGTTTGTCGCGGTCGATTACTTCACCAAGTGGGCCGAGGCGGAAGCAGTCCAGAAGATCGATCAACCACAAGTGATCAAGTTCATCTGGAAGAACATCATATGCCGGTTCAGATTGCCCGAGTCCATCATCTCGGACAATGGTAGGCAATTCGACGGGGAGCGAGTCTCGGACTTTTGCGAACTATGGGGTATAAGGAGGGCGTTTTCGACCCCGTACCAACCGCAGTCCAATGGGCAATTCGAGGCGGTGAATAAAATCCTGAAGCACACCATCAAGGCGAAACTGGAGTTGTGAAAAGGAAAGTGGGCCGAGGAGCTACCAGAGGTGCTGTGGTCATATCGCACCACGGTGAAGAACGCAAACGGAGAAACACCATACGCTCTCGCGTTTGGTACGGAGGCCGTGATCCCGGCCGAAGTGGTAGTCCACTCGCACCGTACCGCCCAGGACGTCACCCCGGAGAATGAGGCGGTACCGCGCCTCGAGTTGGATCTCCTTGAGGAGCGGAGGTTGAGTTCTGACTCCCTCAACGCGATGAACAAACAACAGATTGCCAAGCTGTACAATACAAAGGTGAGGACCCGAGAATTCAGCCCCGGGGAGTTGGTGTTGAAAAAATTACTAGGAACCCACCCCGGGGCCCTCGGGCCGACATGGGAAGGACCCTTCCGAGTAACGACTTGCCTGGAGAACGGGGCGTACGCACTGGAGTTGATGGACGGAACACCAGACCAATACCGATGGAACGCATTGCACTTAAAAAAGTTTTACCAGTAGAGGGACGAGGACCGGAGCAGGCCCGAGCCCCCACGAAGCCGATGAATGAAGACTATATGCATATGCTCTAAGATAGAAAAAATAAAACGAGCACCCACGAGTGTCGGAGAATTTGAAACAATTCCCTAAGACCCGGAGATCGAAGGTTGATATAACACAATCCCGGCACACGGGCAGCGGGGACGATACAAGAATAATTTGTGGACTAATCCGCAAAAGCCCAAAAGGCCACGAACCCATTCAGTCTTCAACTTAGGCGACTCCAGAGTAAGAAAGTCATTTACCATGTCCCAAGTTGCGAGCACGGGGGGAAGAAAATAAAAGCTATCGAAAGCCACAAAAACCCCACTTTAAACCATCAATCCCTAAACCCACAAGGACTCTACTGAGCCCCGGGTCGAGGAGGTACGGGTACTAAAAGAACCAAAATCTTTGGCCAGAACCGGACTCCAGAAAGAATGAAAATCGCACCAGCAAACGAAAATTCAATAGAACACTACAAACAGGGCCCCGGTACCCGGGACAACCTAAACCCCGGGACCCGCGGCTCGAAGAAACCGAGTTAAAACCCCTGCACATCCAGGACTGAAACGAAGCCCTAAGGCACCATGCGCATCACGCAAAAAATATATTAGTCATGAAAAAGCAAAACATGACTAAAAAACCAGGGTTCACCCCCACAAACAAAATCACAGAAATATCCGGGCTATTGCCCCAACAAAAAACCAAATCAAATAATAAATTGTTTTCAGGCCAAGGCCCATATCAGAATAAAAGAAAAGCAGAAAATCAGAATTCATGAAACAAGCAGGGACGAACTCCAAAAACCACCTCAACCTACGACCTCGGGGACTTCGCCGCCAACTCCAGGTCAGCGTCAGGGGTTTCCTCCATCAGGGCATCGGCGTCGGTTTCAACACCTTCTTCAGCGGGCTGCACGGCCTGGTCAGCTTCAAAGCCATCATAGAAAGCATCAATGCTCTGCTCAGGGAAATCGGCAACGACGTCCTCCAAGACAGCCACCTGACGAGAAGACAGCCCATCCTCGGGCCTCGGAGAGCCACCCGCCGCACCAACGACGGAAGTGGCTTCTCCCGCCTCGGGTTCGATCTCCACCCTTTCTCCTTGTGCCGGCGCGGGAAGCCTGACCAGCGGTTCCTTGGGACGGACCAGGCGGTCGTAACTCGGCCACCACTTCATGTCGATATGGAAATCCTCCTCGAGGTCTAGGTACTCCTGGTGAAGCCGAGGATCGAGGACCCTAGTGCTCATATATTTTTTCCAGTACTCCAGCACGCGATCCCGAGCCGCCACATCGTTTTTCGAGTGAGCATATGGGACGGCGTCGGCCAGACCGCTCGAGTAGAAGTGATCATTGAGCACACGGTGGTCGGTCCACGGGCTAGATAACTCATCTTCAAGGACGGTAATCTGAGCCCGAGCTTCCTCTAGTTGGACCCTAAGAGCAGCGGCCTCCGCAACCCGGGCCTCAAGGGACTCGGTGAGTCTCGCCACCTCCCCATTCGCCTCAATGATCTGCTGCGACAGAACCGTGTCTCGTGACTTGAGGGTCGTGGCCTCCGCGCCCGCTATCTCCAGCTTCTCACCCCGGTACTCGGCCAACTCGCGCCACATGTCCCTGTCCTTCGAGGTCGCAGCAAGGGCAGCAGTGTAATCTTTAACCTCCGACATGAGTTGGTCACTCTGGGCAATCACCTCCTCGTTCAGCCTAGCCATTTCCCCAACCTGACTGTCCTTCGCCTGGGCGGACACTTTCCACTGTTCCACCGATGCGGTGAGCTGCTCGATCTGACGGGCCTGGTTCTCCGACCACTCGAACCCCGCGGCGCTGACGACAGCGGCCTGGCTAATCAGCATCGTGGCCAACATGAACGTATGATCCCGACGGCCGACCATGCCCTTCAGTTCGTGGGTCCGGGATCGGCCGAGGGCGCTCAGAGCCGCGCCGACCGGGGTCCCGGGAGTAACCTCCGGGAGCGCGGGGCCGTAGCCGGCCAGATAATCCCGGATCACGGGAGGCATGTCCGGAGTGGCGCCCAGGATCCTGCATTCGAAGAAAGGGCAAGGTTGGGGTTAGTTGGGTGAAAACATACGAAACCTAGGGGGATACCCCAAATCGCGATCTAGAAATCGGACTTTACGAAACCACCAAAGAAGGGATTCAGTTTCGATCTTACCTCTGCTGGCGGCTCGGGTCAACACCGTAATACGGCGAGTATCCCATCACGGCCGGCGGAAGTCCAGAGCCTTCAGGCACAGCCATTGGCAGTCGACCGGAGCCAAGATCCGGGGCCTCCGGATCCTCAATAGCTTTGCTTTTCCGCGACTCACCAGCAACCGATCCCTCCACCATGCAGAGAGGGGTGGCCTGGACCGCGACAAACAAGGGAGGACAGTCCACGGCTTCCATCCTCACCCGCGAAGGAGAGGAGACCGGGGGAACCGCTAGTTGCTCCGAGGCCCGGGGTGCGGAGTCCGAGGTCAGGTCGATCACATCCTTGTGACTAACACGGGACAACGGGGGGCCGTCCGCCGCCGCAAGCCTGGGCGCGTCCGAGTCGACCACCTCAGTGGAGACGGCCGGCGAGGTCCGGGGCATCTCGATCGGGATGGACCCCGAGCGCGGCGGAGAAGCAGAGGTCGAAGAGCCGGCCGACCCGACCGATCAACTCCGCGATGTCGGGATCGGAAAATCTGACCCCTTGCGATCTGTGATCCCAGGGAACCCAGACATCTTCGAGCAGGGACGGTCCTAAAAAATGAATGTACGAGGAGCTGCAGTCAGAACGCGTTTATAATCACCAAATCGAGAAAGACATCTGAGAGAAAGGTTAAGCTGAGATCTCGCCTCATACCTGGGTACGGGTCGTGGAGATGCCGCGGCGGGCAAATAAGGCGGGCGTTCAGTAGCAAATCTTCTCGGCAAAGGACAGTGGCCTGGCGTTCGGACGAGGTGTAAGCTTCGGCGATCTTCAGGGCGACCTGGTGTTGGAGTTGTGTACTTAATGTCTAGATTTAAGTATCGGTAAACTCCCGGTCATAGCATTTAACCTATTTAATTAATAAACAATTATTTGCATTTAATTATTATTAATTAATTATGCAATTAATATAGTCCTGGATTTTATACGTTTTAGTTAGTATGGTGTGCATGGGCACACAGAAGATCATACTATCGGTTACTCGTATTTAATCGAACAGTTGCTCACGACCTAGATGGACACGGACCAATCCATCGGTATAGTCGTTGTGTGAGAGAGAAAATAATTTATCTTAATTATTTTATCACACTTGTACACTTGGTGTATTGGGCGGATCGCTTGAGATTTATTGATTAGTATTGCCTTGGATAATCAATTTAAATCTCAGAGTATTTTATTCTTAATCCTCGATATTATTGCGGGTGTGTATATTTAATATTAGAGACTTTGATTTTCCAAAGGAATTAACCGATTTAATTATTGGGTTAATTACCGGTAAAATTGGGTCGCTATATTTTATATATGACATGCCCTGAATACTTGACGGGAAAGTGTATCCCGGAAGAGTTTATAATATCCCCGAGATGAGTTCATAAGGAATTATTGTGTAAACCTCATGAGTGGATTCGTTCCGCACAATAATTAAGGTTGAACGGTACTAGTCTCGGATATAAGAGATGAATATAATTTATTAAGTAATAAATAAATTTATTCATGGATATTTAAATCTTAAATACACGGAATAAATAATACTACCGGAGAAATATTATTTGATATAATATGGTTTAATATTGGGAGTGCAATTAATTTATATAGTGGAAAATAAATTAATTAATATTGATAAGAATTAATGGACTTGAGCATTGGGCTCAATTTAATCTTCAATATTGGGAGCCCAATATTCCACCTCCTTATGATCCCCTACGTAGCCTATAAAAGCACTACATGGTCTTCACTTTTCACAACTCAATTTTAAGATACGCCAATCATAAAGTCTTGAAGAGTGAAGGAGATCCATAGGAGTTCGATAGATCGTCGCCCACACGACGTTCGGACGAGGTGCAAGGAATACGTAGGAAGATCGCAAGGTCATCAATCCGATTTCGTTTCTCCGTAAAACGAATCGAAGGTAAAATCATAAACCCCCTTTTATGATTTATGTGCGTATTAATTGTGATATATACATGAACGCACGATCCGGGAAAACGACGAACCTCGGGGACGAGGATTCGAGATCCCCGGCGAGGATCGAGAGGGGCGGACGAACCCTAGGGTTCAACCGCCAAGAACGCGCGACGGGAGGGGAGCCCCGGCTGGACGCCGGGGCACACGATCGAACCTAGGGTTCGATCGTCGGGGATCCGCCGTGGGCTGGTGCCACGGCGGGAGGATCCGCCGGCCACCCTCGTCGGAGGCGCGTGGCGCGAGGAACCCTCGGCTGGAGCCGAGGGGTGCGATCGATCCTCGGATCGATCGCGGGTAAGCTGCGGGGTCACCCGCAGCGACCCCGTACGTGCTGCGGGTTCGCCCGCAGCGGATGCGTGCAGGGCTTGGCCCTCGCGAGCAGCGAGTCACGCGACTCGCTGCGGGGCTGCTACGAGCAGCCCCGGGGATGCCTCGTGCCTCCCCAGCGATTGTCCGTAGACGATCGCGAGCCCCTCGCGGGGGCTCGGCTGGCGCACGCGGCCTTCGGGCCTCGCTGGGCGTTCGGTCGGGCCCCGGCTCGTGAGGTGGTTCGCGTTCGGGTCTTCCGGCGATCTAGGGTTTTCGGTCGGGTTATCGGTTCCGCATAATTTTTGATAGCCCGAGACATCGAATCCCAGTAATTGGTATCAGAGCGTTTGGTTTCGTGTTCATGTATATGTTCGATTATTGTTCTACCTTGCAGGGATTTCCGGCTATCATGGTTGGATTTAATTATTGTGTTAATTAATTATCATGGTTATTCGTTTATTAAACTCTCGGACATGTCGAGATTCGTTTTGTGTGGTTGAATGTTTGTAATAGTAAAAATTCGGGGGTTGACCGAATTTAGGATTTATTATTACATTCTTGTTTTTCCGGAAATTGTATAGGGTCGATTTCATGTATAGAATCGATACCGGATAGTGTAATTTAAAATTTGTAATTTATTTACGTTGGTTCGATGATGAGACGATCGTCGGAAGACGAAGAAGTGACGAAGAAGCTAGGGCTTGGGATCGATCCCATGATGGTGATCGATCCATGGCCTAGCCGGCGTGGCTAGGCGGCGGCGGCGCCTCTCCCCGGGTGGCCGGCCGGTCGATCATGGTGGGGATGGCGTGGGGTCTCCCAATCCCATGCTATTCCTACCAAGATTCACTTTCCTAAAAATTGATTCGGTTTTCCTATTTGGGTGTTCTCCTTTTGGAAACTCTCATGGATTAGGAAAAGAACTAATTGGAATTAATTTTATTCCTATTGATTTATTTCTATTATAGAGATATTCATGGATTAGGAATCTAATTAATTTGATATTAATTTATTTCCTATTTGATTATTCCTATTCTTGGGAATTTTAATTAGATGGAAATTGATTATTTATGGAAAATAGAAGAGTCCTAATTTATTTTATTTCCTTATTCTATTATAGAAGTCTTCTAGAATATTCCAAGTTTTACTTGGATAGATTATTCTAGAGATTTAATAGAATTAGAAAGGAGAATAAATAAATAAAAAATATTAATAATATTTAATTTTATTTTTGATATATTCGATTGACTTAATTTTCGAATTAAGTAACTTTTGGATTAATTAAAAATAAATAGATTTAAATATTGGAGATTAATATTCTCGTCACATGGAGCATTCAAGAACGAAGACTGAAGACTAGAAGATGCATATGAAGATGGAATAAAGCCATGATAGTCGGGAAAATAATTTTCTAGCATTATTTTGACTATGTGATACTATGTGCTTTATTGCTTGTATGCATGCTATATGTGTTTATTTTATGCACTAGATAGCGTATCCCTTTATTGTAAAAAGCTAAGTGGGAGAGGGGATGGAAACATTCCCATGGTCTCCATTGCTGTTCTCTTGGTGACTCTTATGGACTTTCGAAGTTCGTATAGACGAGTCATTGGAGGAGAATTCTTGTAATTCCTTTTACAAGAAACATTGATCAAGTTTATCAAACAATGCCTAATTTGTCTTTGTGAAATTGACTTCAAGTCGACTCATTCTCACCCCGGGGAGTGGAATGGAGCCAAAGCCACTTGGTCATGTGGATGACACAAATTAGAGACCTTCGTACCATTCTTTGATAGGTGGATCGATTTTCTGCTCGGCTCCCTCATTTATGAGAGATAGGGTCGTTCGCATGGTGAATCACTGGTTAGAAACTTCGAGTTTCACTTATGATTCTCCGAGTCTTGATTTGCAGAAATCGAATGGATCTTGTAATTGGGAGTCAATTATAAAAATCTCTTGGTGTAGTAAACGTCCACACCACGTGGCTTGCTACACTAACGAATTTTGGATTAATTGATGTAGACAGTTATAAGTAATTGTGAAGAGTTGTGAAGTTGTCGTAAACGTCCACACCACGTGGCTTGCGGTGATGTAGCAATTCCAAACGATGTACTTTAGTGCTAAGTAATGGTTTTACACTTAGATACGCGTTATAGTATCCTTCCCCACGAAGTTACGCTATAATCGATGTATGACCAAAGAAAATCTAATTGCTAAATCATTTGGGTGGGTAAACGTCCACACCACGTGGCTTGCCTTACCTGGTGGGATTTTAGACGTAATTAGTAATTTAATGATATTATTCCAGGGAGATAATATCGGATATTAAATTAATTGTTTGTTTATATGTGTTTATAGGTTTAGAGAATTACTATGAATCCACTTTCTATGATACTCAAGGAACAAAAACTCACTGGTCCAAACTACATTGATTGGAAGAGAAATTTAGACATTGTCCTGACTGCTGAAGAGTACAAGTTTGTACTCTATGAACAATGTCCTGCTGAACCCACGGCCTGATGGAGTAGTATACTTAATGTCTAGATTTGAGTATTCTGAACTCTGTATGCACTTTCATTTACCTATTATAATGAACATTCATTTGCTTTTAATTATTGTTAATTAAATATATGCAAATCATAGTCCTGGATTTTATACGTTGTAGTTAGTATGGTGCAAGCATGGGCGCACAGAAGATCATACTATCGGTTACTCGTATTTAATCGAACAGTTGCTCACGACCTAAATGGACACGGACCAATCCATCGGTATAGTCGTTGTGTGAAAGAGAAAATAATTTATCTTAATTATTTTATCACACTTGTACACTTGGTGTATTGAGCGGATCGATTGAGACTCATCAATTAGGTTTGCTCGGCGATAATTGATTTGAGACTCAGTGTATTTTATTCTTAATCCCCGATACAATTGCGGGTGTGTATATTTAATATATGTGACTTTGATTTTCCAAAGGAATTGACCGATTTAATTATTGGGTCAATTACAGGTTGAGTTGGGTCACTATATTTTATATATGGCATGCCGTGAATTCTTGACGGGACAGTGTATCCCGGAAGGGTTGATAATATCCCCGAGATGAGCTCATAAGGATTTATTATGTAAACCTCGCGAGTGGATTTATTCCACATAATAAATAAGGTTGAGTGGTACTAGTCTCGGATAAAAGAGATGAATAAATTTATTAAGCAATAAATAAATTTTATTCATGGATATTTATATCTTAAATACACGGAATAAATAATACTATCGGAGAAATATTATTTGAATATAATATGGTTTAATATTGGGAGTGCAATTAATTTATATAGTGGAAAATAAATTAATTAATATTGATAAGGATTAATGGACTTGGGCAGTGGGCTCAATTTAATCTTCAATATTGGAAGCCCAATATTCCACCTCCTTTAGATCCCCTACGTAGCCTATAAAAGCACTACATGGCCTTCATAAATCATAAGACAAGATTATCACACTTGATATTCTAGAGAGTTGAAGGAGATCCATAGGAGTTCGATAGATCGTCGCCCACCCGACGTTCGAACGGAGTGCAAGGAATACGTGGGAAGATTCAAAGGTCATCTTGATTTCGTTTCTCCGAACAACGAATCGAAGGTAAAAATCTAAACGCGCTTTATGATTTGTTTTGATTCGATTATTGAGAATACCGTAGAACCAAGATCCGAAGGATCGAACCCGGATTAGACGGAGGACCACGCGGTGGTGGCGAAGCCACCGGACCGCGTGGACCACACGCCTAGGGTTCGGCGCGCGGGAGGAGAACCCTCGGCCTCGGCCGAGGGGGCGATCGCTGGAAGCGATCGCCGGCGGTGATGGGCTGGTGCCATCACCTCCCCACCTCGACGGTGGGGGCTCCTCGACGGCGGGCAGCAGGTCGCCGGACCTGCTGCTGGGGGCTGCCGGATGCAGCCCCATCGAACGCGATGTTCGATCGCGTGGACCCGGCTCGCGGGGGTTTCGGGTGGGGGCGGATTGCGCGCCTTCGGGCGCGTGATCTCCAAAGCCCGGACTCCGGCGGATGAGTCGGCGTTCGTGCGATCTCCGGCGAAGGGTTCGTTCGGGTTATCGGTTCCGCAATTTTGATAACCCGGGATATCGAATTCCAACAATTGGTATCAGAGCGTGGTTTACGTTCGCGGTATTTTCGATAAAATTGTTCTACCTTGCAGGGATTCCGACTATTATGGCTTAATTTATTATTCGTTTAATTTATTTTGTCATGTATGTTGGATTGATTAAAATCTCGGACATGTCGAGATTCGTTTTTGGTGGTGAATGCTTGTAATAGTAAAAATTCGGGGGTTGACCGAATTTAGGATTTATTATTACGTTCTACGTTTTTCCGGAAATTGTATAGGGTCGATTTCATGTATAGAATCGATACCGGATAGTGTAAGATTTATTTTGTAATTTATTTTGCGTTGGATCGATGCCGAAACGACCGCCGGAAAAGACGCGTGACGAAGGAGATGATCGAGAGGAAGGAGGGCTCGGATCGACCATCCCCATGGTCGATCCACGAGGACGATCGACCCAAGCCGGAGGAGGGCTGCCCGCGGGAGCTCCGGCCACGCCGGCCACCAGTGGAGGTGGCGCGTGGGCTGGACGGCGGCGACTCGGTGGCGGCGGTCGATGGGTAGCGCGGGGATCCCCACCCCGTGCTATCCCCGTCCGGATATTTACTTTCCTAATTGGTTCGGGTTTTTCCTATTTGAGAATTCCTATTTTGGGTCTCTCATGGATTAGGAAAAGAATCAATTTGGAATTAATTAGGATTCCTAATTGATTATTTCTATTTTTATGGAAATATTCATGGATTAGGAAACTAATTAATATGGAAAGTAGAAGAGTCCTAATTATTTTATTTCTTTATTTCATTATGGATATCATCTAGAATATTCCAAGAATATCTTGGATAGATTATTCTAGAGATTTAATGAAGTGGAAAAAGAAAATAAAATAAACAAAAAATATTAATAATATTTAATTTTATTTTTGATATATTCAATTGACTTAATTTTCGAATTAAGTAACTTTTGGATTAATTGAAAATAAATAGATTTAAATATTGGAAATTAATATTCTCGTCACATGGAGCATTCAAGAAACGAAGACTGAAGACTAGAAGATGCGTACGGGGATGGAGTAAAGCCATAATAGTCGGAAAATAATATTCTAGTAATTATTTTGACTATGTGATAATATTATGTGCTTTATTACATGTATGCATGCTATATGTGTTTATTTTATGCACTAGATAGCGTATCCCTTTATTGTAAAAAGCTAAGTGGGAGAGGGTATGGAAACATACCCATGGTCTCCATTGCTGCTCTCTTGGTGACTTTTATAAACTTTTGGAGTTTGTATAGTTAAGTCATTGTAGGAGAGTTCTTGTAATTCCTCTTACAAGAAACATTGATTAAGTTTATCAAACAATGCCTAATTTGTCTTTCCAAAGCTGATTTCAAGTCGACTCATTCTCACCCCGGGGAGTGGAATGGAGCCAGAGCCACTTGGTCATGTAGAGGACACAAATTAGAGACCTTCGTACCATTCTTTGATAGATGGATCGATTGTCTGCTCGGCTCCCTCATTTATGAGAGATAGGGTTGCTCGCATGGTGAATCACTGGTTAGAAACTTCGAGTTTCACTTATGATTCTCCGCGTCTTGATTTACAAGATCAAATGGATCAAGTAATTGGATTTCAATTGTATAAGTCTTTTGGTATAGTAAACGTCCACACTATCGTGGCTTGCTATGTTGACTGGGACTTTAGATCGATTGATGTAGACAGTTATAGAAGGGAGTGGGGATCCGTGTGTCAACGTAAACGTCCACACTATCGTGGCTTGCGGGGATATGCGAATCTCAAACAAACTTCTTAGTACTGAGCGATGGTTAACACTTAGGTACGCTTCATAGTATTCCTCCCATCGAGGTAACGCTATCGATGATGTACGACCGAAGGAAATCTAATTGCTAAATCATTTGGGTGGGTAAACGTCCACACTATCGTGGCTTGCCTTACCCGATGGGATTTTAGATGTGATTAGTGATTTAATGATATTATTTAAGGGAGATAATATCGGATATTAAATTGTTTGTTTGTTTTATGTGCTTATAGGTTAGGAATGACTGTGACCCCACTTTGTGATATACTTAAAGATGAAAACTCACTGGTTCCATATAGTACTGATTGGAAACGAAATCTGGACATTGTTCAGACTGTTAAGCTTTCCGAATCCACTGTTGTCCCAACTGATGAGGACATTCGAAATGACCTCAGGATGATGTTGAGACATAGCGTGGAAGCTGGACAAGAGGTGATTAACATACTCACAGATTTCTCTCTCAATGAGTCCCTTAAAAAGGATTCGGCAAGAGCGGAGTTTTTGCGTAGGTTAAGGAAATCACAAGCTTTTGTGGCAAGGCTAGAGGAAAAGCGTGCAAAGAAACCCAGTGGTTCTAAACCACGGATTGGGAAGAGCAAGCCGCGAGGCAAGTGCTATCGATGCAAGCAGTTTGGGCACTGGAGGTCTGATTGTCCTCTCATCAAAGGTACGAGATTTTCCTTAGTCACTGAAACATTATCAGTGGTGTTATCTACCAGCACCTGGTGTGTAGATACGGGGGCCACTGATCATGTCTGCAATTCATTGCAGGGGTTCCAGGAAACCCGGAGACTTAGAGAGGGAGAGATCGTGGTCTACATGGGCAATGCTGCAAGGGTGGCGGCTGTTGCAGTGGGAGACGTTCACTTACGCTTCAGTAGTGATAGGGTTTTAGTTTTACAAAATTGTCTTTATGTACCCAACTTTAGAAAGAATTTAATTTCGGTTTCTAAACTTATTATGAATGGATATTCTGTTTCTTTTGATCACTCTGTGGTCATAAGAAGAAATAGTAAGATTATCTGTTCTGGTACATTGGTGGACGATTTGTATGTTCTAAATCCTGAGTCTAACACGATGCAACTAACTGAGAGTAATAACACATCTACGAACACCAATAAGAGAAAGGAACCTTCTAAAATGAATCAATTATACTTGTGGCATCTAAGGCTAGGTCATATTAATTCGAATAGAATTCAAAGGTTGAAAGCTGATGGTCTCATTAGCGGCATAGAAGGAGAGGACCTTCCAACCTGCGAATCCTGTTTGGAGGGTAAAATGACCAAGCGTTCTTTTTCTAGTAAAGGACACAGAGCTGGACAAGTATTGGATTTGATTCACTCTGATGTATGCGGACCTATGTCTACTCAGGCAAGGGGAGGGTACGAGTACTTCATCACTTTCACTGATGATTACTCAAGGTATGGATTTGTATACTTGATGCGCCGCAAGAGCGAGTCCTTTGACAAGTTCAAGGAATTCAAGGCTCTTGTGGAGAACCTTCAAGGTAAATCCATTAAATGCCTGCGATCTGATCGCGGAGGCGAGTACCTGTCTGGAGAATTCAAGGCATACTTGGCAGAGAATGGGATTGATTCCCAAATGACATCACCATATACTCCCCAGCAGAATGGTGTGTCGGAAAGAAGGAATAGGACTCTTATGGAAATGGTGCGATCAATGATGAGTTACTCGGACTTACCTATAATGTTCTGGGGATATGCCTTAGAAACGGCAGCGCACATTCTAAACTTGGTTCCATCAAAAACGGTTCCTTCAACACCCATGGAACGATGGAGCGGGCGCAAGCCTAGCTTAAGACACGTTCGGATCTGGGGGTGCCCTGCACATGTGTTGAAGGTAGGTGCCGATAAATTAGAACCTCGTACTGAAGTGCGGTTGTTTATAGGATATCCTAGAGGAACTAAGGGTGGCATGTTCTATAGTCCTACGGACCAGAAGATCGTTATAAGTACTAACGCTCGGTTCTTAGAGGAAGACTATGTCATGGACCACAAGCCCATGAGTGATATTATACTTGATGAGTTGAGAGGAAACAAGGAAGACCTAGATACAGCCGAACCGAGTAGTGATACACCACTAGAACCTGCACCTACTGTCACTGTTAATACACCGGAACGCCGTCGTAGTGGGAGGGTTGTTAAGCAACCAGACCGATGGATTGGACTGGGTGAGTCTTCGGACTCTGGACCTGGAGTTCATGAAATCGATCCCTGGACCTATGATGAGGCGGTACAAGATATAGATGCGCCTTCTTGGAAGAAAGCGATGAGATCCGAAATTGAATCTATGGATTCTAATAAAGTCTGGGATCTTGTAGAACCACCAAGCGGCGCAAAGCCAATTGGGTGTAAATGGGTCTACAAGAGAAAGAGAGGATCTGACGGAAAGGTTGAAACCTTTAAAGCTCGTCTTGTTGCGAAAGGATATACTCAGAAAGAGGGAATCGATTATGAGGAGACCTTCTCGCCGGTAGCCAAGATAAAGTCGATCCGGATTCTCTTATCCATAGCAGCTCATATGGATTATGAGGTGTGACAAATGGATGTCAAGACAGCTTTCCTAAATGGAAGTCTTGACGAGACGATTTATATGAAACAACCAGAAGGATTCATTGCTAATGGGCGAGATCATCTAGTGTGCAAGCTAAATCGATCCATTTATGGATTGAAACAAGCCTCGAGATCGTGGAACCTGCGGTTTGACGAAGTAGTCCAATCTTTTGGATTCAGTCAAAGCATGGACGAATCGTGTGTGTATTGGAAACGTGATGGGAAGAAGGTGGTGTTTCTCGTGCTTTATGTAGACGACATTCTTCTCATTGGCAACAGTGTGAAAATGTTATCAGACATAAAGGGATGGTTGTCTAGACAATTCGATATGAAAGATTTGGGAGAAGTCGGGCATGTTCTAGGGATCAAGGTTATAAGGGATCGCCGGAATAGAACATTGTACCTATCCCAGCAATCTTACATAAACACGATTCTGGCTCGTTTTAACATGCAAGATTCCAAGAAGGGTGATCTACCCTTCAGCAAAGGAACTTATCTTTCTAAGGAGATGTGTCCTCAGACACAAAAGGAGAAAGATGAAATGAAAGCAGTTCCCTACGCTTCGGCCGTGGGAAGCTTGATGTATGCAATGTTATGCACGAGGCCTGATATCTGCTATGCAGTTGGCGTAGTAGCGAGATATCAGAGTAACCCTGGAAGGGCTCATTGGACTGCCGTAAAGAGCATTTTCAAGTATTTGCGAAATACTAGGGATTATGTTCTGAGTTACGGGGCAGACAATCTGATTCCCTTGGGTTATACGGATTCGGATTTCCAAGCTGATAAGGACCGGCGAAAGTCGACATCAGGCTATGTGTACACTTTGGGAGGTGGAGCCGTATCATGGAGGAGTGTTAAGCAAAAGTGCATTTCAGACTCTACCATGGAAGCTGAATATGTTGCAGCCTCAGAGGCAGCGAAAGAGTCAGTATGGTTCCTTAATTTCCTCCAGGACTTAGATGTGATTCCGAGTTTGCCCAAAGCTATGACAATTTATTGTGACAATAGCGGTGCAGTGGCAAACAGTAAGGAACCACGGTCCCATAGTGCTACGAAACACATAGAGCGCAAGTACCACCTGATTCGAGACATCGTCAAGAGGGGCGATGCGATAGTCACCAAGATAGCTTCAGAGGACAACCTAGCGGACCCTTTCACCAAGATACTTCCTAGCGAAGTATATTACAAGCACTTGGAGGGTTTGGGAGTCAGAAGTTTGGAGGATAAGACTAGACCTTAGTATAAGTGGGAGATTGATGGAGTAGTATACTTAATGTCTAGATTTGAGTATTCTGAACTCTGTATGCACTTTCATTTACCTATTATAATGAACATTCATTTGCTTTTAATTATTGTTAATTAAATATATGCAAATCATAGTCCTGGATTTTATACGTTGTAGTTAGTATGGTGCAAGCATGGGCGCACAGAAGATCATACTATCGGTTACTCGTATTTAATCGAACAGTTGCTCACGACCTAGATGGACACGGACCAATCCATCGGTATAGTCGTTGTGTGAAAGAGAAAATAATTTATCTTAATTATTTTATCACACTTGTACACTTGGTGTATTGAGCGGATCGATTGAGACTCATCAATTAGGTTTGCTCGGCGATAATTGATTTGAGACTCAGTGTATTTTATTCTTAATCCCCGATACAATTGCGGGTGTGTATATTTAATATATGTGACTTTGATTTTCCAAAGGAATTGACCGATTTAATTATTGGGTCAATTACCGGTTGAGTTGGGTCACTATATTTTATATATGGCATGCCGTGAATTCTTGACGGGACAGTGTATCCCGGAAGTGTTGATAATATCCCCGAGATGAGCTCATAAGGATTTATTATGTAAACCTCGCGGTGATGGGCTGGTGCCATCACCTCCCCACCTCGACGGTGGGGGCTCCTCGACGGCGGGCAGCAGGTCGCCGGACCTGCTGCTGGGGGCTGCCGGATGCAGCCCCATCGAACGCGATGTTCGATCACGTGGACCCGGCTCGCGGGGGTTTCGGGTGGGGGCGGATTGCGCGCCTTCGGGCGCGTGATCTCCAAAGCCCGGACTCCGGCGGATGAGTCGGCGTTCGTGCGATCTCCGGCGAAGGGTTCGTTCGGGTTATCGGTTCCGCAATTTTGATAACCCGGGATATCGAATTCCAACACGGCCGCCTCAACTGATGAGGAAAAAGAAGCATATCGGAAGTGGAAAAAGGCTGATGAAATGGCTAGGTGCTATATTTTGGCTTCTATGTCAAATGTACTCCAAACCCAGCATCAGTCGATGAACACTGCCGAGGATATGTTATTTAACCTCAAGGAGATGTTTGGGCATCATGGCCGTGCGGGTAGGCAAGAAGCCATGAGAGTCCTCATGTCGACTACTCAGTCTGAAGGAACGCCCGTTGGGGAGCACGTTCTTAAGATGATGAGTTTGTTGAATGAATTGGAGGTCCTAGGAGCTATGATTGATGGTGAGACGCAAGTCGACATCATACTCCAGTCTCTGGCCCCTAGTTTTGAGCAGTTTCGTATGAGCTATAATATGGGTAAACTATCTTATACTCTTGCGCAACTCCTGACTGAACTGAAGGCGGCAGAGGGGATCTACAAAAAGGGCAGGTCTCAAGCGCTTGTAGCTACCAAGTCCAAAAGCTTGAAAGCTGTTGGAGGTAGGGGCAAGAAAAGGAAGCAAGCTTGGAAACCCAGTGGTGCCAAGAGGAATGGACCACAAGTGGGGGCTAGTAAGCCAAGGGGCAAGTGCTTCCGATGCAACAAGTCTGGACACTGGAAGTCTGAATGTCCTCTCAGAGGTACGAATTTTTCTTTAGTCGTAAAAACATAGTCAGCGGTATTATCTACCAGAATTCTGGTGTGTAGATATGGAACCACTGACGGTATGTGCATTGTTTTGAATGCAGGGGTTCCAGAAAACCCGGCGACTTAGAGAAGAAGAGTTCGAGTCTACATGGGCGAAGCTGTTGGGGTAGCAGCGGTTGCAGTGGAAGACATTTATCTGTTTTAGGATTTCATTTCAAAGTTATTGCTTTATGTACCTCTTTATTTTGAAAAAGAACTTTTGTTCTGGTTTTCTTTATTAATGAATGGATATTTATTTCTTTAATCATTGAGTGATTTAGATAAGAAATAATGGTGTTATCTATTCTGGTACATTAGATAGCAATATATGAATGATGAATCCTTAGTCTACCACGATGCAACAAACCGTTATGTATAACTTGTTTTACTTATTAGATGTATTTCTTTATCAATCATTATACTTGTGAATTCTTGAACTTAGTAGTATCTATTCAAAAGGGATTCAAAAGGTCGAAATTGATTTGATCAATTATAGTTGGAGGAATGGACCTCCCGACCTAAGAATCAAATGCGAATTAATACAAATTAGTTAACCTTTCTGGATAAAGGATAGAATTCGGACAAAGTATTGAGAATGAATTATGATTAATGCGGTAACATGTGTAATTAGAAAGGTACGAGTCGTTCTCTCCAAGGATACTCGAAGATGGATTAGAATACTTGATGTGCCATAAAAGCAAAGTGTTTTTCGACACAAAGCTATTATGGGGATCCTTCAAAGTATATCCATTGGAAGCCTGCGACTTGTTCGCGGAGGCTATAACCTATCTAAAACAACACATGGCATATATCAGGAATTGAGATTAAGTCTCAAAGGACTGCACCATACACTGGAGTGTAGACATGGTGTGTCAGGAATAAGAAATGGAATTCTAATAGTAAAAGGACAAGTTTGTTCGGAACCACCTATGTTCTATGGATATTTCTGGATACAACTGCACATTCAATGTGGTTGTAGAGTATCCTAGAAGAACAAGTAATTGTATGTTCAATAGTACTATGAACCAGAGGGGTGTCCTCGCCCGGTTCTTAGAGGAAAAACTATTAGATGAACTACAATGCCCTAACTGACAAGGTACTTTAAAATGAGGAAAAGGATAGACTGAGAACCAGCCTAACCGAGTAGTAGTACACCACTAACTGCACCTAATGTTGTTACTGTTATACACCGGAACGCCGTTGCAGTGGGAGGTTGTTAAGCGACTAGAGATGTTCATAAGACTAGAGGATTTTTGAACTCTGGATCTAGTAGACATGAAATCGATCCCTAGTTCTGCATAAGGGTCAGTACTAATCTAAATGTGCCTACTTGGATAACAATAAGTATTATTGTTAAGAGGCAAGATCATTTAGAAGTACAAGCTTAGTAAATCTATTTATGGATTATCACAAAGCTGTAACTTGTGGAACTTGCGAATTGATGAGACAGTCCATGTAATGGATTCATCAAAAGGCATAGACAAGAAAGGTGTATTGGAGACGTAATGGAAACAAGATGGTGTTTCTCGGAATTTTGTGTAGATAACACTTCATCGTTGGCAACAATGTAAAAGTGTTGTCAGACATAAAATAGAGGTTGTCTAAATGAATCAAGATATAAGATTAAGAGTAAGTTGGATCATGTTCTTGGAATCTCTCGATCTCTAGATAAGAACATTTGTACTTCTCTTAAGATATCTTATGCGATTATGGTTTGTTTTAAACATGCATAATTCTGAGAAAGGTTATTGCCTTTCGGGAACAGAATGCATCTATCTAAAGGTATGTGTCTTGAACACATGAAGGAGATAGATATAGACAAAGCAGTTTCCTACACTTCGAGTGTGGAGAGCCTTGTAGATGCAGTGTTGTAAAACAAGAACCTGATATCAACTATGCGGTTAGCGTAGTGGGAGGATATCGAAGTAATCTGGATAAGAGATATTCGAATGCTGTAAGAGTGCTAGGAAGTACTAGATTACTAAGCAAGACGAAATCTTCTTGGATTACAGTTTCTCAGATCCAAAATCAGAGAAAGACCAGTGTAAGTCGATATCAGGCTATGTGTTCACTTTTAAAAGAGGTGGAACCTAAGGATGAAAGAGTGATAAGCGCAATGCTTCTCGGACTCTATCATAAACCGAATAGCAGCCTCAGAGGCAGCGGAAGTTTTAGTTAGGTTCCGGAATGACCTCTGAACTTGGATATGATTCTTGGTTCACCAAAGGCTATGTATATAGCGATGCATGGTAAACTGGAAGAAGTCATAAGTTCAAAAGATGATGATAACACATAGAGCCAGTACCACCTGATTCGAGTCATCGTCTAGGGAGACGACGCAGTAGTCACCAGTTGGGAATCGACTTCCCGGGACATGTCCGTTCGACTACTCGAACATCCGGACAAGCCCAGTCTACCCTTGGCGTCCCTACTGACCTCAACGCAAAGCCCCAGACCCGAAACACGCCCAGCCATTGCAACGGAGGTGCAACCGCGTGTTTCGAAGGCTTCTGCCCTGTCTGTCGCCCGACACCAGGAGGGTGTCGTCCGACAGGGCTGTGTCGGCCGACACATATAGCTGTCGGCCGACAGCGTCGCGATTCCAGCAGCGGATCGCGCCCGTTCAGCCCTTTCCGACGCGTTTTTCTCGATCCGACCATCGTGCTGGAAGTCAGAAACTTCCCAGCGGTCCGAGGAACACGAATCCAAGCCACGGAAACCAATCGATGATTTGTTGTGCAATTACGTAGAAAGTAGAAACGAAACGAAGCGGAATTAAGGTTTCGATTCTATACCTTTGTTGCGTGATTCGGAGAAGCCGAATAGGCGAACACCCTGAGATCTTCTAGTGTATATCCTAGCCCTTGACGCCGGACGTTGTGTGGGCAACGATCCACCGGAGTCTTCTCTTCTTCTTCTCCCTCAAACCCTCTTTCTCACGTTTTATTTTCTCAAGTGAAGAAAAATAAAAGCTGCGTAAGTTAGGTTAGGAGAAGAGAGAATAAGGGGTTTATATAGGCCACACTAGGGACCTTAGGATAATTAATTAATTAGGCTAAATTTTAATTTAATTAAACCGGTGTCCTTAAAAGAAAACCTTTAATTAAATCCAATTTTAATTATAATTAATTCCACTATAAAATTATAATTGAATTCCCAATTAATTAATCTATATATTATTTTACCAATAATATTTCCGCCGAAATTACATATATGATTTTCCCCGTGTTTAAGATATCGCATGTCCATGAATTAATTAATTACTAATAATTAAATTAATTCATTTCTTATTATACGAGACTAGTACCACTCATCCTTATTATCATGTGGAACAAATCCACCTGCAGGGTTTACATGATAAACTTTATGAGCTCATCTCGGGGACATCATCAACCCAATAAATAGGACACGGTTTCCTGTCTATAATCTATAGCATGCCGTGTGTACAATTCCGATTCCCAATATACCGAGGATATTGACTAATCAATCAGTCTCACTCATTGGCACATGAAAGAACCGAGCATTGGACACACGCACCTATAATTATATAGGGATTAGGAACTCATATATCCATAATGTCTGAGGTCTAGTTCGATTACTCCGATTAGTACAAATCGAACGCCCTCCCGTGGTCCTGCTTAATACACCAAGTGTACGAGTGTAACATGATAGTCAAGACCGACTATCTACCAGTCACACAACGACGTACCGATGGATTGTCCCTGTCCATCTAAGTCGTGAGCCACTGTTCGATAATATACGAGTAACCGACAGTATGATCTTCTGCGTGTCTCCTCACGCCATACTGTCTACAACGTATATATCTAGGACTATAGAGCACAGAGTTATAATAAACAAAAATGCAGACTGTTTGATTAATAGATAATAAAACACAGATAAGGAGTTCCATATTGTCACTAAACTAGACATTTAGAATATAACTCCATCAATCTCCCACTTAAACTAAAAGTCTAGTTGCCCTCTCCCATACATCCGATACCCATCCCCTTCACGTGTCTCTTGAACGCTTCCGCTGGAAGTGCCTTCGTAAAGGGGTCTGCCAGGTTATCCGCTGATGCAATCTTGGTGACAACCGCATCGCCTCTCTTGACGATGTCTCTAATCAGGTGGTACTTGCGATCTATGTGTTTACTCGCATTGTGGGCTCGTGGTTCCTTCGCATTTGCCACTGCACCGCTATTGTCACAATAAATTGTGATAGCTCTGGGCAAATCAGGAATCACATCCAAGTCCATTATGAAGTTCCGGAGCCACACCGATTCTTTAGCTGCCTCAGAGGCTGCTACATATTCGGCTTCCATGGTGGAGTCCGAAATGCATTTCTGCTTAACACTCCTCCATGAGACTGCTCCACCTCCCAATGTGAACACATAGCCTGATGTAGACTTTCGCTGTTCCTTATCAGATTGGAAATCCGAGTCTGTGTAACCAATAGGAATCAGCTCGGACGCTTTGTAACTCAGAACATAATTCCTAGTCCTTCGCAGGTACTTAAGTATGTTCTTTACAGCAGTCCAGTGACCCTGTCCAGGGTTACTCTGATATCTAGCTACCATGCCCACGGCATAGCAGATATCAGGTCTTGTGCACAACATGGCATACATTAGACTTCCCACTGCCGAAGCATAAGGAACTGTCTTCATGTAATCTATCTCCTTTTGTGTCTTGGGACACATATCCTTAGATAGATGAATTCCATGGCAGAAAGGTTGAGAACCTCTCTTGGAATTCTGCATGTTGAAACGAGCTAGAATCGTATCAATGTATGAAGCCTGGGACAAGCTCAATGTTCTTTTCTGGCGATCTCGTATAACCTTGATCCCAAGAACATGCCCTACTTGTCCTAAGTCTTTCATATCGAATTGCTTGGACAACCATCCCTTTATGTCCGACAACATCTTCACATTGTTGCCAATTAGAAGAATGTCGTCTACATAAAGCACGAGAAACGCCACGCTGTTTCCGTCACTTCTCCGGTATACACACAACTCGTCCATGCTTTGAATGAATCCATAAGACTGGATAACCTCATCAAACCGCATGTTCCAAGATCTAGAAGCTTGCTTCAATCCATAGATGGATCGCTTTAGCTTACACACTAGATGCTCTTGGCCTTTCTCGATGAAACCCTCTGGCTGTCTCATATAAATGGTCTCGTCAAGATTCCCATTTAAGAATGCTGTCTTGACGTCCATTTGCCACACCTCATAATCCATATGAGATGCTATAGACAAAAGAATCCGGATCGACTTTAGCATAGCTACCGGCGAAAAGGTTTCCTCATAATCGATCCCTTCTTTCTGAGTGTACCCTTTCGCAACAAGCCTAGCTTTGAAGGTTTCCACCTTCCCGTCAGACCCTCTTTTCCTCTTGTACACCCACTTGCAACCAATGGCTTTTACACCTTTGGGCGGTGCTACAAGATCCCAGACCTGATTTGAATCCATAGATTCAATCTCAGATTTCATCGCCTTTTGCCAAGACTGAGCATCTTGATCTTTAAGCGCCTCGTCGTATGTCCAGGGATCGGCTTCATGTTCTCCAGGTAACAAGTCCGAAGACTCACCTATAAACATGAACCTGTCAGGTTGTCGAACAACCCTCCCACTACGACGACGCTCCGGTGTAACCTCAGTAACTACAGGTGCAGACTGTGGTGGCGTATCACCCGGTTGGGTTGGATCTAAGCCTTGATCGTTCCCTCTCAGTTCGTTGAGTATTATCTCACTATTGGGCTTGTGGTCCATTATATAATCCTCTTCCAAGAACCGAGCGTTGGTGCTAACAACGATCTTCTGGTCCTTAGGACTATAAAATAGACCACCTTTCGTTCCTCTAGGATACCCTATAAACAACCGAATATCTGAACGTGACTCCAACTTATCAGCTCCGTGCTTCAGCACATGTGCTGGACAACCCCAGATCCGAATGTGTTTCAAGTTTGGCTTACGCCCGGTCCACAATTCCGAGGGTGTCTTAGGGACTGATTTGGAGGGAACTAAGTTCAAGATATAAGCCGCTGTTTCCAAGGCATATCCCCAGAACGAAACTGGTAGTTCTGAGTAACTCATCATAGATCTTACCATTTCCATAAGAGTCCTATTCCTTCTTTCTGCTACACCATTCTGCTGGGGCGTGTATGGTGCAGTCATCTGGGAATCAATCCCATTCTCTAATAAGTACGCCTTAAACTCTCCCGAGAGGTACTCTCCTCCACGATCAGATCGTAGAGTCTTTATGGTCTTACCATGAAGGTTCTCCACAAGAGCTTTGTACTCCTTGAACTTGTCAAAGCACTCGCTCTTGCGGCGCATCAGGTATATAAAACCATACCTTGAGTAATCATCAGTGAAGGTTACAAAATATTCGTAACCTCCTCTCGCTTGGACAGATAAAGGCCCGCACAAATCAGAGTGAATCAATTCCAGTACTTCCTTGGATCTATACCCCTTATCACTAAAGGGTCGCTTGGTCATTTTTCCTTCCAGGCATGATTCGCAGGTTGGAAAGTCCTCATCTTTCACATCACTGAGTATTCCATCAGTTATCAACCTTTGAATTCTGCCCAAGTTAATATGACCTAGCCTAAGATGCCATAAGTACTTTTGATTCATTCTAGAAGGCTCCTTTCTCTTATTGGTACTAGATGTGTTATAAGACTCTACTCGTTGCATCGTGGAATAATTAGGATTCAGTATATATAAGTTGCCTATCAATGTACCAGAACATATATAATCACCATTCTTTTTGACAATAACAGAGTTATCAAAAGAAACTGAATATCCATTCAAAACCAACTTAGAAACCGAAACAAGGTTCTTTCTAAAATCCGGTACATAAAGACAATTATTCAATACCAAAACATTATTATTAAAAGATAAATGAACATCTCCCACTGCAACCGCCGCCACTTTCGTAGCGTTGCCCATGTAGATGGTGATCTCTCCCTCTCTAAGCCGCCGGGTTTCCTGGAACCCCTGCAAAGAATTGCAGACATGATCAGTGGCTCCCGTATCCACACACCAGGTACCGGTGGATAACACCGCTAAACATGTTTCAGTGACTAAGGAAAAGTTCATACCTCCTTGTCTGAGAGGACAATTAGACTTCCAATGCCCAGACTGCTTGCAACGGAAACACTTGCCTTTAGGCCTGTTCACTCCATTCTGTGGTCCACCAACTCTGGGCCCACTGGGTTTCCGTCCTTGCTTTTTCTTCTTCTTTATCCCCGAAGGGCGAGGAAGAGTCGATTTCACAGCCACAAGTGCTTGAGAGTTCCTAAAGATACCCTCTGCCGCCTGGAGTTCAGTCAGGAGTTCCGCCAACGTATATAACCTCTTGTTCATGTTATAGTTCAGGCGGAACTGCTCAAAACTCCTAGGCAGAGACTGGAGCACTATATCGATCTGGGTTTCCCCATCGATAGCACCTCCCATAATCTCTATCTCATTCAGATAGCCTATCATCCTAAGAACGTGATCCCTCACGGGCGTTCCTTCGGACATAGTGGCCGTCATGAGTTTCCTCATAGCATCTTGTCTGGCTGCCCTGTCCTGACTACCAAACATCTCCTTGAGGTTAAGCATCATATCATAGGCAGTGTCCATGGCTTCATGCTGATGTTGCAGCACATTTGACATAGATGCCAAAATGTAACACCGCGCCATCTGATCAGCCTTGACCCACTTCCGATGAGCTTCCTTTTCCTCAGGAGTGGATATATCAATGGGTTCAGCAGGGCAAACGACCTGGAGTACATACTTGTACTCCTCAGCAGTTAGGACAATGTCCAAGTTTCGTTTCCAATCAACATAATTTGGACCAGTGAGTTTGTTTTCTTTTAGTATCACAGACAGCGGGTTGAGTGCCATATCTATAAAAGAGACAAATCAAACCGTCAAATTTAATTCGATATTAACTCCCTTAATTAATATCATTAAATTTACCAATCAATCCTAAAATCCCATCAGACCAGCATGCCACGTTCATGTGGACGTATACTAGTCCAAACGATTTTATAATTGGACTTTTACTTTGGTCGTACATCATTACAGCAGTGACTCTGATGGGGAGGATACTGTAAAGTGTACCTAAGTGTATACCATTTCTCAGTACTAAGTTAACCGCTCGGGAACTACATATCCACCGCAAGCCACGTTAGTGTGGACGTTTACGTTGACATGCGGTCCCTTTACGATTTCCTATAACTGTCGAGCCTCAATTAACCCAAAGTTCCGTTTCCGTCTAGTAAGCCACGATAGTGTGGATGTTTACTAAACAAACAACTTTGTTAATTGAATTCCATTTAATAAATTTCACAATTTCGTTAATCAAAGCTTGTTATCTCGTAAGTGAAACTCGAAGTTTCTAACCAGCGATCAATCATGCAATTGAGCCCTATCTCTCACAAAGTGAGGGAGCCAACCAGACAATCGATCTAGTCATCAAATGACTCGAATGTCTCTAATCTGTGTCATCGACATAAGCAAGCGCTTTGGCTCCATTCCACTCCCCGGGGTGAGAATGAGTCGAGTTGAACTTAGTCTTTGAAAAACAGATTAGGCATTTGCGTTGAAAAACTTAAGTGTTCAATTCTATAAATGGAATTGAATTCGAATTTCGATCAAAGTGATTTCCGTGTATCGACTTTATCCGATAGGGAGGATGACACTAAAGCCAACTCGTAAGTCAATACACATCACTCTCGAAACAGAGAATGGAGACCGCGGGATTGTTTCCAATCCCTCTCCCACTTAGTATTTTACGATAAGGGATAACATGCATAAACAATTAAGCATAATAATAAAGCACGTAAAACAAGCAAAAAGCAATTAATGTGGTCCCGATTATTATGGCCTTAAGTGTTCTCCAATGCACGTCTCTTGGATCTCGTTGCTCGTATCGATCTCGGTCCACCACTAACTCAGTCGAGGATCAAGAGACGAACTCCTCCCACTGGAGCCTCGTCTCGAGTCTCGTTGAGTCGTCCGTGGAGTCGAACGAATCCCAGCTCCGCTGCTGCCCGTCGCGAACACGGGGTGTGTTCGATGGCTGCCCGTCGCCGATTCGTCCCCTCGACTCTCGTTTCTCCGCGTTTTGGTCTCGTCTCGATCCACCAAAAATAGTAAGAAAAATTACAAGAATAAATCTACTAAGTCCGGCATCGATCCTATACAAGGTGATCGACCCTATACATGTCCGGAAAAACAACGGAAATAAATAAATAAACCTAACGACTCAACCCGTCGTTTTTATCTATTACAAACAAGCAACGTTTTCCAAAACAAAACAATCTCGACAAGCCCGAGAGTTTAACAAACCATAACAAAATTATCATACAACATCCCATAATGTTGGCCATAATAATCGGGTTGAACCTGCAAGCAATTCGTACGAACAACACAACAAACCGAATAACCGGCTCTGATACCAATTGTTGGGAATCGACTTCCCGGGACATGTCCGTTCGACTACTCGAACATCCGGACAAGCCCAGTCTACCCTTGGCGTCCCTACTGACCTCAACGCAAAGCCCCAGACCCGAAACACGCCCAGCCATTGCACCGGAGGTGCAACCGCGTGTTTCGAAGGCTTCTGCCCTGTCTGTCGCCCGACACCAGGAGGGTGTCGTCCGACAGGGCTGTGTCGGCCGACACATATAGCTGTCGGCCGACAGCGTCGCGATTCCAGCAGCGGATCGCGCCCGTTCAGCCCTTTCCGACGCGTTTTTCTCGATCCGACCACCGTGCTGGAAGTCAGAAACTTCCCAGCGGTCCGAGGAACACGAATCCAAGCCACGGAAACCAATCGATGATTTGTTGTGCAATTACGTAGAAAGTAGAAACGAAACGAAGCGGAATTTAGGTTTCGATTCTATACCTTTGTTGCGTGATTCGGAGAAGCCGAATAGGCGAACACCCTGAGATCTTCTAGTGTGTATCCTAGCCCTTGACGCCGGACGTTGTGTGGGCAACGATCCACCGGAGTCTTCTCTTCTTCTTCTCCCTCAAACCCTCTTTCTCACGTTTTATTTTCTCAAGTGAAGAAAAATAAAAGCTGCGTAAGTTAGGTTAGGAGAAGAGAGAATAAGGGGTTTATATAGGCCACACTAGGGACCTTAGGATAATTAATTAATTAGGCTAAATTGTAATTTAATTAAACCGGTGTCCTTAAAAGAAAACCTTTAATTAAATCCAATTTTAATTATAATTAATTCCACTATAAAATTATAATTGAATTCCCAATTAATTAATCTATATATTATTTTACCAATAATATTTCCGCCGAAATTACATATATGATTTTCCCCGTGTTTAAGATATCGCATGTCCATGAATTAATTAATTACTAATAATTAAATTAATTCATTTCTTATTATCCGAGACTAGTACCACTCATCCTTATTATCATGTGGAACAAATCCACCTGCAGGGTTTACATGATAAACTTTATGAGCTCATCTCGGGGACATCATCAACCCAATAAATAGGACACGGTTTCCTGTCTATAATCTATAGCATGCCGTGTGTACAATTCCGATTCCCAATATACCGAGGATATTGACTAATCAATCAGTCTCACTCATTGGCACATAAAAGAACCGAGCATTGGACACACGCACCTATAATTATATAGGGATTAGGAACTCATATATCCATAATGTCTGAGGTCTAGTTCGATTACTCCGATTAGTACAAATCGAACGCCCTCCCGTGGTCCTGCTCAATACACCAAGTGTACGAGTGTAACATGATAGTCAAGACCGACTATCTACCAGTCACACAACGACGTACCGATGGATTGTCCCTGTCCATCTAAGTCGTGAGCCACTGTTCGATAATATACGAGTAACCGACAGTATGATCTTCTGCGTGTCTCCTCACGCCATACTGTCTACAACGTATATATCTAGGACTATAGAGCACAGAGTTATAATAAACAAAAATGCAGACTGTTTGATTAATAGATAATAAAACACAGATAAGGAGTTCCATATTGTCACTAAACTAGACATTTAGAATATAACTCCATCATCACCAAGAAAACTTCAGAGCGGCAACCTAGATTGCTCATTCACATAATACTTCTGGGAAGTATAACTTAAGCACGTGATGAGTATGAGAGTCGGGAGTTTGGAGGAAATGACTAGACCTTAGTACAAGTGAGATATTGTTGGAGTTGTGTACTTAATGTCTAGATTTAAGTATCGGTAAACTCCCGGTCATAGCATTTAACCTATTTAATTAATAAACAATTATTTGCATTTAATTATTATTAATTAATTATGCAAAAATATAGTCCTGGATTTTATACGTTGTAGTTAGTATGGTGTGCATGGGCACACAGAAGATCATACTATCGGTTACTCGTATTTAATCGAACAGTTGCTCACGACCTAGATGGACACGGACCAATCCATCGGTATAGTCGTTGTGTGAGAGAGAAAATAATTTATCTTAATTATTTTATCACACTTGTACACTTGGTGTATTGGGCGGATCGCTTGAGATTTATTGATTAGGATTGCCTTGGATAATCAATTTAAATCTCAGAGTATTTTATTCTTAATCCCCGATATTATTGCGGGTGTGTATATTTAATATTAGAGACTTTGATTTTCCAAAGGAATTAACCGATTTAATTATTGGGTTAATTACCAGTAAAATTGGGTCGCTATATTTTATATATGACATGCCGTGAATACTTGACGGGAAAGTGTATCCCGGAAGGGTTGATAATATCCCTGAGATGAGTTCATAAGGAATTATTGTGTAAACCTCATGAGTTGATTCGTTCCGCACAATAATTAAGGTTGAACGGTACTAGTCTCGGATATAAGAGATGAATATAATTTATTAAGCAATAAATAAATTTATTCATGGATATTTAAATCTTAAATACACGGAATAAATAATACTACCAGAGAAATATTATTTGATATAATATGGTTTAATATTGGGAGTGCAATTAATTTATATAGTGGAAAATAAATTAATTAATATTGATAAGGATTAATGGACTTGAGCATTGGGCTCCATTTAATCTTCAATATTGGGAGCCCAATATTCCACCTCCTTATGATCCCCTACGTAGCCTATAAAAGCACTACATGGTCTTCACTTTTCACAACTCAATTTTAAGACACGCCAATCATAAAGTCTTGAAGAGTGAAGGAGATCCATAGGAGTTCGATAGATCGTCGCCCACACGACGTTCGGACGAGGTGCAAGGAATACGTAGGAAGATCGCAAGGTCATCAATCCGATTTCGTTTCTCCGTACAACGAATCGAAGGTAAAATCATAAACCCCCTTTTATGATTTATGTGCGTATTAATTGTGATATATACTTGAACGCACGATCCGGGAAAACGACGAACCTCGGGGACGGGGATTCGAGATCCCCGGCGAGGATCGAGAGGGGCGGACGAACCCTAGGGTTCGACCGCCAAGAACGCGCGACGAGAGGGGAGCCCCGGCTGGACGCCGGGGCAGACGATCGAACCTATCGAACCTAGGGTTCGATCGTCGGGGATCCGCCGTGGGCTGGTGCCACGGCGGGAGGATCCGCCGGCCACCCTCGTCGGAGCGCGTGGCGCGAGGAACCCTCGGCTGGAGCCGAGGGGTGCGATCGATCCTTGGATCGATCGCGGGTAAGCTGCGGGGTCACCCGCAGCGACCCCGTACGTGCTGCGGGTTCGCCCGCAGCGGATGCGTGCGGGCTTGGCCCTCGCGAGCAGCGAGTCACGCGACTCGCTGCGGGGCTGCTACGAGCAGCCCCGGGGATGCCTCGTGCATCCCCAGCGATCGTCCGTAGACGATCGCGAGCCCCTCGCGGGGGCTCGGCTGGCGCACGCGGCCTTCGGGCCTCGCTGGGCGTTCGGTCCGGCCCCGGCTCGTGAGGTGGTTCGCGTTCGGGTCTTCCGGCGATCTAGGGTTTTCGGTCGGGTTATCGGTTTCGCATAATTTTTGATAGCCCGGGACATCGAATCCCAGCACCTGGTAGTCCCAGTTCAAAAGGCCTTCTCTCCGAGTGTTGACACCTGATCACAGAGAAGAAGAGGTCAAGAATCAGCAAGGAAGAACAAAGTTTAAGGACAAACGCAACTCACTCGGGATTTTCTCAGAGTATTTCGTGGGGATATCGATATCCCCCGCCGGCGTCAGGGTCCGCCAGGCCCCAGAGACATAGATCCACCTCGGCCAGGGGATGTCGACCTTCGATGACTTCACCCCGACAGTGGGGATGCCATCACGACCTCTCAAGTAAAGCGCCCTTTCAGCCCTCCAGTGCTCGAAATCCCGAACGATCGACGGATCTCGGCATCAGTCAAGACCCGGATCAGTCCGGAGCTACCCAATAAGGATAGGAAGGCTATGATCTGGGCCCATCCGTTAGGATGGATCTGGTGCGGGGCCACCCGCCAAAATCGCAACGCCGCGCTCAACGAGGGGTGAAGCGGGAAGCGCAACCCGAGGTCCAGGGCGTCCGTCCCCACAGCCACCATCACAGGCGGCGGGCAGCACGGGGACTCCCCGGGGGCCGGAGCGTGAAGGTGGACATCCACTGGGACCCGCCATACAACCCTCTTCCGCTCGATCATCAGGCGGAGGAATTGGGCGTGAAGGAAGTGGATATCGTTGTCTTCGCCAGAGCTAGACGAAGAATCGCTCAGAGCGGTACCACCGCCCGAACTCGCGACGGATCCCTCCGCCTCGGCCATGAGTTCATCACGCGGGCTAGACATCGTCTCAGTGCGGAAGCAGCGAGAGTTAGGCGAGAAGAAAATAAAAGTGAAAGGGAGCAGTTACCTGTGCGTTAGCCAATTTAGGGTTTGAGAATCGCCGGAGCACATAAGGAAGTGGGAAACAAACACGGTAATTTTTTAGGCAGGATACGCACGCAAGATTTGAAGGGGCGGGAGCGGTTACCCATAAATGCACTCGAGTGTTTTTCTTTTCCAAGCAGCCCAACGAGGCCCATTGGGCGCGAGTGGGCCCAACGAGATCCCAATGACTGCCTACTGGATTGCTCGCCCCTGCAACCCTACGACATAGGCCCGAGGCCCGGACTCGCGACGAAGGGCCGTCCGAGGCTCAACGCCCATCGACGCCCGGGGTCAGGGGCCTTGAATTATTAGGTATCAACCCCGGGGCAAGCCTGATTGGGTCATGACGCCCGGGGAGTTCGTTCGCAAAAATTTGAGTTTCGATTCCGCGAAGAAGAGGGCAAGCAAAAAGCGATCGAAGCAAGAAGGGTTGCCGATTGAACAAAACGACAGAAATACTTAAATTAATTCTTTACAAAAACGGAGAGGGGACCTCATGGGGTCGACACTACATCATCGCAAAAATACAGTGGAACACAGGGAAAACCCTAGCTAACCTATCCCCTGGAGGGGAAGCTATCTAAGCCTCGACCGGGCCACACCCTCTCCATCGACCACGAAGACCTTCGACGACACCTCCCATTCCCACTGGACTCGCACGCGCCACCCTTGGCCTATGCCCACGTGGCGGCAGAAGGTCCTCCATCCTTTTCCTGATATACGGAGGCGATCCCCGCAGCGCACCATGTGCATTGGCCAGTTTTGACCCAGCTCGTCCCGAAGGACTATTCTCCGTTTCTCCAAACCCCGGAAGGGGACGGTCAGAGGCGGTGGCAGTCTCGCCCCCGGACGGCGCAGGGACCCGGTGAAGGTCCGGGCGTGCCAAAAGCGCGCGACTTCGAAAGAAGGGGGGACGGACAGGTGGCTGTCCCCGGCATCCGGATCCGAGTCGGAGGAGACGTCGAATATTTCCGGCGCCTCTTGATGCGGCTCCTGCGCCGCCTCGGGCTCCTCTTCGGAGGAGATGTAGACTATCTCCGGCGGGTTGAAGTCGTTACTTCCCATGGAGGAGCTCACCATGGTTTTGAATTTTTCTGAGAGAGTTTTTTCTTTTTTCTCACCGGAGAAGATGACCGGAGAAGGGAGTAAGGAGTTTCGGCGTCGAATGAATGATTTGATTTAGATCGGATTTTAAAAAGGTGCCTAGGAGACGTGACACACCGAAAAGGCATCATCATTAGCCTGGGGAACCGCCGCGACTATCCGAATCCCAAGGAACCAAACCGCGCCGGGCGGTGGCCCCGAATGGGTTTGGACCGGATTCCGAACCGACGTCAGGGGCACCTATTTTTCGATTATCAATGGTCCATTTTTTATTTATTTAAATATTATTTCAGGATATTCGCACCGCGACGCGGTGTCCGGGTCCTGGGGCCCGAGATACAAGCACACGAAATTATAAGATCATCACACGAGTCGCCGAAGCACGACGCGAGAAAAGAGAGCTACCCCGACCGCCGAGTCAGAACAAGGTCGGCGGGACAGGAACCAAAGACCCGTCCTCTCGAGTAACGACGACGTTGATATCCTCCGTCTCCGACCACCGAAGCTCCACCCACCATCCATCTTGAAGCTGCATGTGCTTCGCGAACACGGCCCAGCCGATGCTGCCGATGCCCAGGCGATTGCCACTGGGAATCAAGTCAAAGACCCAGAGACAGCCGGAAGAGTCGCTAACAGCAAGCATGGCGGGCTACACATGTTTGTACATCTGCGCAAAGGGCGACGGCATTAGAAGAACCTCGCGGTGATAACGCGGGTTAAACTTGCGGGATACCACGTAGCGTCGCGCCCCGGAATCCGTCATCTCCACCCGCGACTCATCACCCGGCTCATGCTCGCGAACTTGAATGATAGGTCCCACCGCGGAGTGAGCAGTTCGCTGAGGTTGGTTAGACATGAACGAAGCGAGATAAGGCGAGCAGCGGCCTCGAATCCGATTTATAGCCCAGGGGAACCAGACGGTCTATCCCACTCCCCGACGCCACCTCCTGAAAGCACCACTCAGAGAGCGCGTCATTTATTGGCAAATTCAGCCTTTCAGAGAGCCGCAGGACGGAAGGCACCCAGATCAAGACGAGCCCCTCGAGGAAGACTGTGAGACGAACAGGTCACCCATCCGCCAACTACCTCATTTAAAGAAGGACCGACCGGCAGGGAATCAGCCCAATCAGCAGTAGAAATGGGGTGTCGCCGGCCCAACGAGCGGAAACCTCCCCGGATCTCATACCTTCCGACGATGTTTCCGGGGGCCAATGTTGGGGGATAAAAAATCGGTTTGTACACGTGGAAGGCAGGCCCGCCCGCAGAGCTCAAAACCGAGGCCGAACCCCGGGTCTGAGCCCATGCGGACCATGCAAGAACATGGCCCTGGGAAACCGACAGAGGGGAGGGAGCTGCGCTGATCCTCACGGCCCGACCAATTAGGAGCGACGTCCCGAGTCAGAAGACGTGGCAAGCTCCGCGACGAGTCCCAACCGGACCCCGGGTCCGGGCTAATTCAACGCGCTCGAAGCGCCACCCCGGGCCGAGCGAAAAGCAGCGCGCTCTCATGATTGATCTAAAAGGGCGAACCGGGAAGCACCCCCGCCGAAGTCCCCGAACGGGAGCCGCACAAACCCAGCCAAACTCAGGACCCGGGCCTCGCTTAAACCCAGCTCGGACTCGTGCCCCGGCATTTAATGATCCTAGAGTAGACTTAACGTTTCGTGATGTCGTGGCTCTGCATGAGCATGTGCTCTCGTCTATAAAAGCCGGCCTCCCCGTCTCATTGTAAGGGCGGCAAAATATACGGATTAAAAGTATTATCGAAATAAAAGACATTATCTTCTTTAGCTCGGAGTTCTTATCCTTTTCCTCCCCGGCCTAGAAATTTCAACCCTTTCTACATAAAAATTTACTTGCTTTGGTAGTCGTTGCGAAACCCTCATATCCACCCCATACTTCATTCTCTCCAACAAAAACGACCCAAAACAAATTGCACTCCCAATATTAAACCATATTATATCAAATAATATTTCTCCGGTAGTATTTATTTATTCCGTGTATTTAAGATTTAAATATCCATGAATAAAATTATTTTATTGCTAATTAATTTATTCACCTCTTGTATCCGAAAATAGTACCATTCAACCTTAATTATTGTGCGGAACAAATCCACTCATGAGGTTTACACAATAATTCCTTATGAACTCATCTCGGGGATATTATCAACCCTTACGGGATACAAGTATTCACAGCATGCCATATATAAAATACAGTGACCCAACTTTACCGGTAATGTTGAGGATTCGAACAAGAAAACAAACACCACACAATCACAACTTTACCGGAAAGCTTCGAGCTCAAATGGTGAAATCGGGATACGACGACAAACACACGATCTGAGGATCCTAGAAGTATCTCTGAACTTCTAGGAACACAACACAAAAGAAATCACACGAAATGACACACGATTTTACGAGCTTCGATCGATTGAAAATCGATCTACGTGCTCGGGGAGGGAGATGGTTCTAGCGTGTTATTCAAGCTCTTAAGGCTATGAATATGAGTTCAGTATCAGCTCTACATCACACACACACGGTGAATTACATTTATACTCACGCACACAAAAAACCCCAAATCTGAAAACCGTATGAACCCTACGATCAAATCAGATTGGGCAAATCCACACCACACATTTCTAACAGAAATTGTGATCGTCATGCTGTGCGTGAGCTGGCGAGGAACTTGGAGCACTTGGAATCTCGCATTTTCATCCACTAACACGTGAGAGAGGGTCGATCCACTGCGCCGCGACATTTCTGTGAACCCAGGTAAAACGACACCGTTTTGCCTTGTTGGCGGCAGATTTAAATGAGCTGCTGGAATGGCCACTCTGCCCAAACTCAAAACGCGATGAGATGGTCACTTTGCCCAGACTTCCAGAATGTATAGAAACACTTCTAGAATTCAAATCTTGTGTACATTCCAACAAATCTCCACCTTACACAATATTTGCAATTCCAGCAAACATCATGTATCAACCAATCAACACCTGATCACCTCCAGAATCAATAATCAAGAAACTGACCTGTTCTTGAACTTAAAGATTCAAAATGCCAACTTTAGACCCTCCTCCTGGAAACTCAACCAAGATTCAAACTCTCACAATAGTCAATGCAGATTCCTCTCCTTCTCCTCTTTCTAGCAAGCTATAGACCATGGATTATCTCCATGTTGGAAATCGACTACCCGGGACATGTCCGTTCGACTACTCGAACATCCGGACAAGCCCAGTCGACCCCTAGCATCCCTATTGTACTCACGACAAAGTCCCAGACCCTAATCACGCCCAGCCATCGCACTCGAGGCACGACCGCGCAAAAACGGGGCTTCTGCCCTGTCTGTCGGCCGACGCCATAAGGCTGTCGCCCGACAGGGCAGTGGAGGCCGACAGCATATAGCTGTCGGCCGACGGAGCAGTGGAGGCCGACGGCATATACCTGTCGGCCGACGGCGTCGCGATTCCAGCAACGGGTTGCTGCTGTTCGGGCTCTTCCGGCTCATTTTTCTCAATCCGACCACCATACCGGAAGTCAGCGACTTCCCAGTGGTCTGAGAACATCGATCCCAAGCCTCGGAAACCAATCGATGGTCCGTTGTATTATTACGTACGAGAAGAATCGAAAAAGATGCGGAATAGGGTTTTCGATTCTTTACCTTTGATGCGTGATTCGGAGAAGCCGAATAGGCGAACACCCCAGACCTTCTAGTGTGTATCCTAGCCCTCGATCCCGGACGTTGTGTGGGCAACGATCCACCGGTTCTCTTCTCTTCTTCTTCTCTCTCAAAACTTACGCAAGAATATATATTTCTCTGTAGCAGAAAAATTATTGCGCTAATCTATTTATTTTCACAGAAAAATTATTATTGCGCTAACAATTAATTTTTCTCCGCAAAAATAAAATAGCGGCGTTCTGTAGGTTTAGAGAAGAGAGAAATATGGATATATATAGGCCACACTAGGGACCTTAGGATAATTAATTAATTAGGCTAAATTGCAATTTAATTAAACCGGTGTCCTTAAAAGAAAACCTTTAATTAAATCCAATTTTAATTATAATTAATTCCACTATAAAATTATAATTGAATTCCCAATTAATTAATCTTATATTATTTTACCAATAATATTTCCGCCGAAATTACATAAACGACTTTCCCCGTGTTTAAGATATCGAACGTCCACGAATTTATTTAATTACTAATAATTAAATTAATTCGTTTCTTATTATCCGAGACTAATACCACTCATCCTTATTATCATGTGGAACGAATCCACCTGCAGGGTTTACATGATAAACTTTATGAGCTCATCTCGGGGACGTCATCAACCCGATAAACGCGACACGGTTTCCTGTCTATAATCTATAGCATGCCGTGCGTACAATTACGATCCCCAATTTACCGAGAATCTCGACTAAACATTTAGTCTCACTCATTGGCAAGTCAAAGAACCGAGAATTGGACACACGCACCTATAATTATATAGGGATTAAGAATTCGTATATCCGTAATATCTGAGGTCTAGTTCGATTACTGCGATTAGTATAAATCGAACGCCCTCCCGTGGTCCTGCTCAATACACCAAGTGTACGAGTGTAACATGATAGTCAAGACCGACTATCTACCAGTCACACTACGACGTACCGATGGATTGTCCCTGTCCATCTAAGTCGTGAGCTACTGTTCGATAGTATACGAGTAACCGACAGTATGATCTTCCGCGTGTCTCCTTACGCCATACTGTCTACAACGTATACATCAAGGACTATTGCATTAAATGCAATCATGTTTGAATCATATCTTGAATTAAGGTATAGATAAGGAGTTCCGTATTTGAACTAAACTAGACATTTAGAATACAACTCCATCAATCTCCCACTTATACTAAAAGTCTAGTCGCCCTCTCCCAAACATCAGATTCCCATAACCTCATCACGCCTTCCCAACGCTTCCGCTGGAAGAGCTTCTGTGAATGGTTTTACCAGGCAATCCTCTCGATGCTATCTAGGTGACAACTGCATCGTCTTACTATACGATCTCTCGAATCAGGTGGTACTTGCGCTCTACATGTTATCTCCCACTGTGGACTCGTGGCATTTCAAGTTTTCCAATACCGCTATTCAAAATAGCTTTGGGTGAACTAGAAACCACATCTAAGTCCCTTAGGAAGTTCTGGAGCCACACTGACCTTTTAACTGCCTAACAGGCCGTTATCCTTTCAGTTTCCATGGTAGAGTCCGTAATGCATCGCTGCTTTACATTCTTCCATGTGACTGCTCCACTTCACAGTGAGAACACATAGCCTGATTTCGACTTTCGACTGTCCCTGTTTGATTTGGAAATCCAATTCTATGTAATCTAAAGGAAACAACTTGACTGCTTTGTAACTCAGAACATAATTCCTGGTCCTCTGCAGGAGCATAATCATGTTCTTTACATCAGTCGAGTGATCCTTTCCAGGATTACTATGATATCTTACCACCATGCCCACGGCATAGTAGATATCAGTCTCATGCATAGCATTACATACATTAAGCTTCCCACCATTAAGGTGTAGGGAACTGCTTAATCTTCATCTATCTCCTTTATTGTGTCGGACACAAAACTTTAGATAGATGAATTCCATATCTAAAAGGTGAAGACCTTTCTTGGAATTCTGTATGCTACAACAAGTAAGAATTGTATTTATGTATGAGACTCGAGATAAGTTATATGTTCTTTTATGGAGATCATTTGTAACTTTGATCCCAAGAACATTCTCGACTTCTCCTAAGTCTCTTACATTGAATTACTCGGACAACCATCCCTTCATGTCCGAAAACATCCTTCATATTGTTGCCAATTTAGAAGGATGTCGTCTACATAAATAATGAGAAAACACCACATCTTTTCTGTCACATCTTTATTACACACAGGACCTGAACATGCCTTGAATGAATCCATGAAATGGATTTTCTCATAGGTCCGCATGTGTCCAAGATCTTAAAGCTTCCTTCAATCCTAAGATTGATTAAGCTTGCTTACCGAATGCTCCTGGCTCTTTTCGATGAATCCCTCTGGCTGTCCCACACAGATGGCCCCGTCAAGACTTCAATTTAGGAAATCTGTCTTGACTCCCATCTTCCATGTAAAGACAAAAGAATTCGGATCGACTTTTGCCAAGACTGAGCATCTTGATCTTTCAGCGTCTCGTCATAGATCCAGGGTTCGGCTTCATGTTCTCCAGGTAACAAGTCCGAAGACTCACCTATAAACATGAGCCTGTTGGGTTGTCTAACAACCCTCCCACTACGACGACGCTCCGGTGTATCTTTAGTGACTAAAGATTATAGTAGTGAACTACTCAGTTAGGCTGGTTCTAAGTCTTGATCAGTCCCTCTAAGCACTTTAAGTATTACTCTACTCTTGGGCTTGTGATCTTGCATATATATATAGTACATGTCTAAGAACCGAACATTGATGCAATCAACGAACATCTGGTCCTTTGGACTATATTACATATCTCAATTCGTTTTCTTAGGGTATCCTATAAACAGCCGAATATCTGTACAAGTTTCCAATGGAATCAAGTTCAGGATAAACGCCGCTGTTTCCAAGCCATATCCCAAAAACGAATTAGGTAACTCCGAATAACTCATTGTCTACTTTCCCATACCTATAAGAGTCCTATTCTTTCTTTACAACACATTATTTTGCCGAGGCATAAATGGTGTAGTCTGTCGGGGTTTAATCCCATTTTCTGATAAGTATGCCTTACTCCTTAAAGAGGTCTGCATATATCAGAGCGAATCAACTCTAGTACTTTCTTGGATCTATGCCCTTTAACCGTAAAGGGTTGCCTGGTCATTTAAACTTCCAAGTATGATTCGAAGGTTGGAAAGTCCTTTCCTTCAACCTAGCTGAGTAGTCCATCAGCTTTCACCCTTTGAATCGTACTCAAGTTAAAATGATCTAGCCTAAGATTCCATAAGTACATTTGATTCATCCTAGAAGGATCTTTACTCTTATTGGGTTTTGACAATGTGTTATTAGCTCCGGTGTGTTGCATCGTGGAAGAACACGGATTTAGTATTAAATTGTCTATCAATGTAACAGAATAGATAATATCCCCGTTTCCTACTCTGACAGGTATGAAACCATCCAAAGAAACGGAATATCCATTCTAAGCCAATTTAGAAATCCGAAATGAAATTTCTTTCTAAATGCCGGCACATAAAGACAATTTGTTAGAACTAAAATCCTACCGTTAAAACATTTAACATCTCCCACTGCAACGGCTGTTACCTTAACAGTATTGCCCATGTAGGTTATAACTTCTTGTTGCTTGAGAGGACAATTAAAACTCCCAGTATCCAGACTGCTTACAACGGAAGCACTTGCCCCTTGGGCTTGCTTGTCCCATTCCGTGGTCCAGATATATTAGGCCCACTGGGTTTCCGTATTTGCTTCTTCTTCCTTTTGCCGCCCGGAGGCCTAGGAAGAGCCAATTTCTCAACCACAAGTGCTTGAGAGCCCTTAAAGATTCCCTCAGCCGCTTAAAGTTCAATCAGGAGTTCCGCCAATGAGTAAGACCCCTTATTCATGTTATAGTTCAGGCGGAACTGCTCAAAACTTCTCGGCAGAGACTGGAGCACAATATCGACTTGGGTTACCCCATCGATAACTGATCCTAGAATCTCTATCTCATTCAGATAGCACATCATCCTAAGAACGTGATTCCCCACGGGCGTTCCTTCGGATGCGATGGCCATCATGAGTTGCCTCATTGCATTTTGCCCGGCTGTCCTGTCCTGATAACCAAAAAGTTTCTTGAGGTTAAGCATCATATCATAGGTAATGGTCATGGCTTGATCCCGATGTCGCAGCACATTTTGACATGAAAGCCATAATGCAGCTCCGCGTCATCTCAGAGCCTTGATCCATTTCCAGGAGCTTCCTTTCCTCAGTAGTGGAAGCATCATTTGGTTCAGCAGGTCAATTGACTTGGAGTACATGATTGTACCCCTCTGCAGTTAGGACAATGTCCAAGTTTCTCCTTTAATCCATACAAAACAGGTTCAGTGAGTTTGTTGACTTTTAATGGGAATAATACCATATAAAACAAACAATGAGTTTAATTCGATATCATTTCCCTCAAGTGATATCATTAAACTACCAATCATTTCCAAAATCCCATCAGACTTAGCAAGCCACGTTCTTGTGGACGTTTACCAGTCCAAATGATTTTATGATTGGATTTTACTTCGGTCGTACATCATCATAGCAGTGACTCCGATGGGGAGGATACTATAAAGCGTACCTAAGTGTATACCATTTCTCAGTACTAAGTCCACCGCTCGGGAACTACATGCCCACCGCAAGCCACGTTCATGTGGACGTTTACGTTGACATGCGGTCCTCCACGACTTTCTATAACTGTCGAGCCTCAATTAATCCCAAAGTTCCGTTCCCATTTAGCAAGCCACGTTCTTGTGGACGTTTACTAAAACAAACAACTTTATTAATTGAATCTCACTTATTTAAATGTCATAGAATCTTAATTAACCCAAAGTACCGTTTCCATTCAGCAAGCCACGATAGTGTGGACGTTTACTAAAACAAACAACTTTGTTAATTGACTCTTACATTTATTAAATTTCACAATTTTATTATTCAAAGCTTGATATCTCGTAAGTGAAACTCGAAGTTTCTAACCAGCGATCAATCATGCAATTGAGCCCTATCTCTCACTAGGTGAGGGAGCCAACCAGACAATCGATCTAGTCATCGAATGACTCGAATGTCTCTAATCTGTGTCATCGACATAAGCAAGCGCTTTGGCTCCATTCCACTCCCCGGGGTGAGAATGAGTCGAGTTGAACTTAGTCTTTGAAAGACAGATTAGGCACTTGCTTTTGAAAAATATATTTGTTCAATTCTATAAGTGGAATTTTAATTCGAATTTTGATCAAGTGATGTCCGTGTACCGACTTTATCCGATAGGGAGGATGACACTAAAGCCAACTCGTAAGTCGATACACAACACTTTCAAAACAGAGAATGGAGACCGCGGGATTGTTTCCAATCCCTCTCCCACTTAGTATTTTACGATAAGGGATAACATGCATAAAATAATTAAGCATAATGAAAGGCACGTAAATCACATAAAAAGCAATTAACGTGGCCCCGATTATTATGGCCTTAAGTATTCTCCAATGCACGTCTCTTGGAACTTCATCTCGTTGCTCGTCTCGATCTCGGTCCACCACCGACTCGCTCGAGGGTCAAGAGACGAACTCCCCCCACTGGAGCCTCGTCTCGAGCCTCGTTGAGTCGTCCGTGGGGTCGAACGAACCCCAGCCCCGCTGCTGCCCGTCGCGAACACGGGGTGTGTTCGATGGCTGCCCGTTGCCGGTTCGCCCTCCTCGATCCTCGTTTCTCCGGGTTTTGGTCTCGTCTCGATCCACCAAAATTAGTAAGAAAAATTACAAGAATAAATCTACTAAATCCGGCATCGATCCTATACAAGGTGATCGACCCTATACATACCCGGAAACGACGAAATAAATAAATAAACCTAACGACTCAACCCGTCGTTTTTATCTATTACAAACAAGCAACGTTATTCCAAAAACAAAACAATCTCGACAAGCCCGAGAGTTTAACAAACCACAACAAAATTATCATACAACATCCCATAATGTTGGCCATAATAATCGGGTTTATCCTGCATCACAAAAACGTACGAACAATACAACAAACCGATAAACCGTCTCTGATACCAATTGTTGGAAATCGACTACCCGGGACATGTCCGTTCGACTACTCGAACATCCGGACAAGCCCAGTCGACCCCTAGCATCCCTATTGTACTCACGACAAAGTCCCAGACCCTAATCACGCCCAGCCATCGCACTCGAGGCACGACCGCGCAAAAACGGGGCTTCTGCCCTGTCTGTCGGCCGACGCCATAAGGCTGTCGCCCGACAGGGCAGTGGAGGCCGACAGCATATAGCTGTCGGCCGACGGAGCAGTGGAGGCCGACGGCATATACCTGTCGGCCGACGGCGTCGCGATTCCAGCAATGGGTTGCTGCTGTTCGGGCTCTTCCGGCTCGTTTTTCTCAATCCGACCACCATACCGGAAGTCAGCGACTTCCCAGTGGTCTGAGAACATCGATCCCAAGCCTCGGAAACCAATCGATGGTCCGTTGTATTATTACGTACGAGAAGAATCGAAAAAGATGCGGAATAGGGTTTTCGATTCTTTACCTTTGATGCGTGATTCGGAGAAGCCGAATAGGCGAACACCCCAGACCTTCTAGTGTGTATCCTAGCCCTCGATCCCGGACGTTGTGTGGGCAACGATCCACCGGTTCTCTTCTCTTCTTCTTCTCTCTCAAAACTTACGCAAGAATATATATTTCTCTGTAGCAGAAAAATTATTGCGCTAATTTATTTATTTTCACAGAAAAATTATTATTGCGCTAACAATTAATTTTTCTCCGCAAAAATAAAATAGCGGCGTTCTGTAGGTTTAGAGAAGAGAGAAATATGGATATATATAGGCCACACTAGGGACCTTAGGATAATTAATTAATTAGGCTAAATTGCAATTTAATTAAACCGGTGTCCTTAAAAGAAAACCTTTAATTAAATCCAATTTTAATTATAATTAATTCCACTATAAAATTATAATTGAATTCCCAATTAATTAATCTTATATTATTTTACCAATAATATTTCCGCCGAAATTACATAAACGACTTTCCCCGTGTTTAAGATATCGAACGTCCACGAATTTATTTAATTACTAATAATTAAATTAATTCGTTTCTTATTATCCGAGACTAGTACCACTCATCCTTATTATCATGTGGAACGAATCCACCTGCAGGGTTTACATGATAAACTTTATGAGCTCATCTCGGGGACGTCATCAACCCGATAAACGGGACACGGTTTCCTGTCTATAATCTATAGCATGCCGTGCGTACAATTACGATCCCCAATTTACCGAGAATCTCGACTAAACATTTAGTCTCACTCATTGGCAAGTCAAAGAACCGAGAATTGGACACACGCACCTATAATTATATAGGGATTAAGAATTCGTATATCCGTAATATCTGAGGTCTAGTTCGATTACTGCGATTAGTATAAATCGAACGCCCTCCCGTGGTCCTGCTCAATACACCAAGTGTACGAGTGTAACATGATAGTCAAGACCGACTATCTACCAGTCACACTACGACGTACCGATGGATTGTCCCTGTCCATCTAAGTCGTGAGCTACTGTTCGATAGTATACGAGTAACCGACAGTATGATCTTCCGCGTGTCTCCTCACGCCATACTGTCTACAACGTATACATCAAGGACTATTGCATTAAATGCAATCATGTTTGAATCATATCTCGAATTAAGGTATAGATAAGGAGTTCCGTATTTGAACTAAACTAGACATTTAGAATACAACTCCATCACTCCAACCACAGCCTCCACAAACAGCAGAAAAACATAGCAAGCCAAACTGGTTTTTCCAGAAAAATACCCAAGAACACAAACTGGGATTTTCTGAACCAAAAACCTCCAATGCCAGAACCTACACACTCCAAACATGTAATGTGACTTCCCAGCACATCACCATGTCTCAAACTCCCTCAGTAACTCAGAAACACCAAGTCACTAGACCAAACCAGAAAACTGAATCCAAGAACTCCATGCCTCAAAATCCAATTCTCTGAAGTAACCATGCAAACCTCAAGTGCATACAAGTCACTATAAACAACATGAACCTCTGGCCATGCCCAAATCACTCAGAAAGCCACTGAGTTAAAAAAACCATCAAGCCATCACCATGAAATGTTCAAAACTGACCTGTTTGAGTATTTTCTTGGATAACTTGATAACCACAGCAGAACTATCATGCCTGCTGCCACTTCCACACTTCCATCTTCACTGAGATTGTGGAATGTTAATCAACTGGACCAGTTGTTGACACAGTTGAAACTTGTCACTTGGGATACTCTTGGTCAAACTGTCTGCAGGGTTAATTTCAGTTGCAATTTTCTCCACCTTGACAACACCCTTGTCAACCAGATCTCTCACAAAGTGTAACCTTACATCAATGTGCTTGGATCTGTCATGATAGACCTGGTGCTTGGCCAAATGCACAGCACTTTGACTATCACAATGCACTGACACCCTTTCTTGCAGAACTCCAAGCTCCTCAAGCAATCCTCTCAACCATATAGACTCCTTGATTGCCTCAGTCAATGCAATATACTCTGACTCAGTGGTACTCAAAGCAACCACTGACTGCTGGGATGCCTTCCAGACCACAGCACTACCATACAAGGTAAACACAAACCCTGTGAGTGACTTCCTGGTATCCACATTGCTGGCATAATCAGAATCTACATATCCAGTAAGAGCATCTCCAGAGCTCCTTACTCTCCTAAACATCAAACCAAACTCAGAAGTGCCCCTCAAATACCTCAATACCCATTTCACACCTTCCCAGTGTGACTTCCCTGGATTAGCCATGTATCTTGAGATACATCTTAGGGCAAAGGCAAGGTCAGGTCTACTACACAACATAGCATACATCAAACTGCCCACAGCTGAAGCATAAGGAACCTTACTCATGGCAACCTCCTCAAACTGATTCTTTGGAGACTGATCCACTGAGAATTTTAAGTGAGCCCCAAGTGGTGTAGTCACTGCCTTAGCCTCATGCATATAAAACCTTTTGAGAACCTTCTCAACATAAGAAGCCTGAGACAAGAACAAAGTCCCATTTGACCTGTTCCTGGAAATTTCCATTCCCAGAATTCTCTTTGCCTCTCCAAGGTCTTTCATCTCACACTCAGCACTTAGCAACCTCTTCAATGACTCTACCTCCACCTTGGAACAACTGGCAATCAACATATCATCCACATAGAGCAGTAGATAGGTAACAACCCTTCCTGTCTTCAGTTTGAGATACACACAGCAGTCAAACTGGCTTCTCACAAAGCCTATCAACAACATATAGCTGTCAAACCGCTTATACCACTGCCTTGGACTTTGTTTGAGACCATACAGGGACTTCTTCAACAAACACACCTTGTTGACATCAGAGCACCCCTCTAGACCATCAGGCAGACTCATATAGATCTTCTCCTCCAACTCCCCGTGGAGAAAAGCAGTCTTCACATCCATCTGTTGAAGCTCAAGGTCAAACTGAGCAACAATGGCTAACAGGACTCTGATTGTACAATGCTTCACTACTGGAGAAAAGATCTCATTGAAATCAACTCCCTCCTTCTGAGTAAAGCCCTTAGCAACCAACCTTGCTTTGTACCTTATACCAGATCCTTCCTGCTTCTTCTTAAAGATCCATTTACAGCCAACTACCCTTTGATTCTTAGGTCTCTGCACAACATCTCAAGTATGATTCCTATCCAAAGATTGGAGCTCCTCCTGCATAGCTAGAAGCCACTTTGCCCTATCTGAAGACCTCAATGCTTCAGAATATGAATTTGGCTCTTCACTAACCATGTTCTCAGCTACCAATAGGGCATAAGACACTGTATCTGCCTGAGCATACCTCTTAGGAGGTTGTATCACCCTTCTCTCCCTGTCTCTTGCAAGTTGATAGCCATCACTGACTTCAAGTACTTCACTGACCTCAAAGTCATCCTCATCTTCACTTTGGGCATCTCTCTGAGCTCTAATTACATCTCTACCATGTAACTCCACCTCAAACTGATCCATCTCAGTTGATTCTTTCTCAGAGAGCATGGGCATAGTGTCTTCATCAAAAGTCACATCCCTACTGACCAAACACTTCTGGTTTCCTGGTTCAATGCACCACAGTCTGTAACCCTTTACTCCCTTTGGGTAACCAAGAAACACACACCTAAGTGCTCTGGCTTCAAGCTTGTCACCCCTCACATGAGCAAAGGCCAAACTGCCAAAGACCCTCAGATTATCATAGTTTGGAACTTCCCCTGCCCAAACTTCCTGAGGTGTCTTCATGCTCAAAGCTGCAGCTGGACTCCTGTTGATCAAATAGGCTGCAGTAGACACTGCTTCTCCCCAAAATGATTTACTTAGCCCAGAGCTTAGAAGCATACACCTTACTCTCTCCAGTAAGGTCCTATTCATCCTCTCAGCAACTCCATTTTGCTGAGGAGTAGAAGGCACAGTCCTATGCCTTGAAATCCCATTCTCAGCACAGAAGGAGTTAAACTCCTCAGAGAGAAACTCAAGACCATTATCAGTCCTCAAGTTTTTAACCTTCTTCTCTGACTGCCTCTCAACTTCAACTACCCAATCTCTGAACTTCTCAAAGGCATCACTCTTGTTCTTCAGAATGAACACCCATACTTTCCTTGAGAAATCATCAATGATGGATAAGAAGTACCTGTCTCCACTCTTGGTATTTGTTCTAGCAGGGCCCCACAGGTCAGAGTGAACATAATCCAACACTCCCTTGGTTGTATGCCTTCCCACTCCAAAACTGGCCCTAGTTGCTTTGCCCAGAACACAATACTCACATACTTTGAGCCTGTCAAGTTGACCATTCTTGAATGCACCCTGCTTAGACAACTCATGAAGACCCTTCTCACTGAGATGTCCAAGTCTCCTATGCCATAACTCCACCTTCACTGAGGCAGCAGCTAAGGAGTTCTCACCAACAACAGTAGAACCCTTCAAGAAATACAAGTCATTCCTCTTGACTCCCTCAAGTACCACAGTAGTGCCTTTCTTAACCTGAAGGCAACCACCAACTGAACTGAAGCTCATGCCCAAACTGTCAAGCATTCCAAGAGAAATCAGATTCCTCCTGAGGGATGGAATATATCTCACCTTAGTCAGTTTCTTGATTGATCCATTTGAGAGTCTCAACCTCACTGAACCAATACCCTCCACCTGACATGTAAGATTATTTCCAAGAACAACCGAACCACCATCTATGAACTCAAAGTCCTCAAACCAATGCTTCACAGGACACATATGAAATGTACACCCAGAATCAAGCACCCACTCCTCATTTCTAGAGTTAGAAGTAACTGCAAGTACCTCAGCATCCTCCAAATCAGATGTTGACTCAACCACATCCACGGATTGAGCTGGCTCTTTCCCTTTGCCCTGCTGATTCTTCAACTGGTAACAATTCTTCTTCAAGTGACCTGTCTTATTGCAATGGTAGCACTTCCTAGATTCTGAGGTTGATGCACCTGCATCACCACCTCCATGTGGCTTCTTCTTGTTGTCCTTCCTTCCCCATGACTTCTTCTTTGTGACAGTTAGACCCTCTGGACTTTGATGCTGTTCCTTGGCCTTAGGATCCTTCTTGTTCAACTCCTTTGACCTAAGTGCAACCTGCACTTCCTCCAGAGTCAAATCATGAACCCTACCATACAACAATGCATCCTTAAACTGATCATAAGAGGAAGGCAAAGAACTCAGCAACAACAGTGCTTGATCCTCCTCCTTCATTTGACCATCAACATTTTCCAGATCATCCAACAACCTCACAAAATCATCCAACTGGTCAACCACAGATCTATCAGAAGACATCCTAAAGGTATACAACCTTTGCTTCAAATATAACCTGTTTGCCAAGGATTTAGTCATATACAAGCTTTCCAGTTTCTTCCACAAACCATAGGCAGTCGACTCCTTGCATACTTCCCTCAACACTTTGTCCCCCAGGCTCAAGATGATCACACTATGAGCACGCATGGAAATATCCACTGGATCTGGTGTTGATTCTGCTGAGCTCGACTCCTTCGTCTCCTTCCCTTTGCCCTCTGGCGCTGACGACTGCAACGGGGCATCTAACGCTGAGATCAAACCCTGTTGTACCAGAACCGCCTTCACTTTGATTCGCCAGAGATTAAAGTCATTCTTCCCCGTGAATTTCTCCAGATCGACCTTCGTAGATCCACCTTTCATCATCTTCACCGCAGCTGGATTTGATTCCCACAGACGGCGCCACTTGTTGAGGATTCGAACAAGAAAACAAACACCACACAATCGCAGCCGCGGTTTGCCACAAAAGCTTGGCGCCGGAAAGCTTCGAGCTCAAATGGTGAAATCGGGATACGACGACAAACACACGATCTGAGGATCCTAGAAGTATCTCTGAACTTCTAGGAACACAACACAAAAGAAATCACACGAAATGACACACGATTTTACGAGCTTCGATCGATTGAAAATCGATCTACGTGCTCGGGGAGGGAGATGGTTCTAGCGTGTTATTCAAGCTCTCAAGGCTATGAATATGAGTTCAGTATCAGCTCTACATCACACACACACGGTGAATTACATTTATACTCACGCACACAAAAAACCCCAAATCTGAAAACCGTATGAACCCTACGATCAAATCAGATTGGGCAAATGCACACCACACATTTCTAACAGAAATTGTGATCGTCATGCTGTGCGTGAGCTGGCGAGGAACTTGGAGCACTTGGAATCTCGCATTTTCATCCACTAACACGTGAGAGAGGGTCGATCCACTGCGCCGCGACATTTCTGTGAACCCAGGTAAAACGACACCGTTTTGCCTTGTTGGCGGCAGATTTAAATGAGCTGCTGGAATGGCCACTCTGCCCAAACTCAAAACGCGATGAGATGGTCACTTTGCCCAGACTTCCAGAATGTATAGAAACACTTCTAGAATTCAAATCTTGTGTACATTCCAACAGGTAATTAACCCAATAATTAAATAGGTTAATTTCTTTGGAAAATCAAAGTCACTTATATTAAATATACACACCCGCAATAGTATCGGGGATTAAGACAAATTATTTTCTCTCTCCCACAACGACTATACCGATGGATTGGTCCGTGTCCATCTAGGTCGTGAGCAACCGTTCGATTAAATACGAGTAACCGATAGTATGATCTTCCGTGTGACGACGCACACCATACTAACTACAACGTATAGAATCCAGGACTATATTTTGCATATATTTAATTATCAATAATTAAATGCAAACAATTGTTTATTAATTAGATATATTAAATGCTATGACCGGGAGTTACCGTTACTTAAATCTAGACATTAAGTACACAACTCCAACAATCTCCCACTTGTACTAAGGTCTAGTCATTTCCTCCAAACTCCCGACTCCCATACTCATCACGTGCTTAAATGTACTTCCATGAAGTACCATGTGAATGAGCAATCTAGGTTGCCGCTCTGAAGTTATCTTGGTGACTACTGCGTCGTTTTCCTAGACGATGACTCGAATCAGGTGGTACTTGCTCTATATGTTATCATCACCTTTTTGAACTTATGACTTCTTCCAGTTTACCATGCACCGCTATATACATTGCCTTTGGTGAACTAAGAATCATATCCAAGTCCAGAGGTTATTCCGGAACCTAACCAAAACTTCCGCTGCCCCTGAGGCTGCTATTCGGTTATGATAGAGTCCGAGAAGCGTCATGCTTATCACTCTTTCATTTTAAGGTTCCACCTCTTCCAAAAGTGAACACATAGCCTGATATCGACTTACACTGGTCCTTCTCTGATTTGGGATCTGAGAAAATGTAATCCAAGAAGAATTCGTGTTGCTTCGTAATCCAGTACTTCGAAAGTACTTTTACAGCATCCGAATATCTCTTGATGAGATTACTTTGATACCCTCCCACTACGCTAATCGCATAGTTGATATCAGGTTCTTGTTTTTCAACATTGCATTCGCTAAACTTTCCACACTTAAAGTGTAGGAAACTGCTTTGTCTTCATCTATCTCCTTCATGTGTTCAAAACACATATCTTTAGATAGATGTATTCTGTGTATGAAAGTCAATAACCTTTCTCAGAATTATGCATGTTTAAAACAAACCCATGATCATATAAGATATCTAGGTGAAGTACGATGTTCTTATCTTGAGATCGAAAGATCCTAAGAACATGATCTAACTTCTACTCAATCTTATATCTCGATTTATTTAGACAACCATCATTTTATGTCTGACAACACCTTTACATTGTTGCCAATGATAAAATGTCATCTGCATAAAATTCCGAGAAACACCACTTTGTTTCCATTACGTTTCTAATACACCTTCCTCGTCTATGCCCTTTGATGAATCCATCTAATGGACTCTCTCATCAATTCGCAAGTTCCACGATTCACAGCTTTTGTAACAATCCATAAATGGATTAACAAAGCTTGTACTCTAAATGATCTTGCCTCTTAACAATAACACTATTGTTTTCCAGGCAGGCATATTTAGATTTAGTACTGCCCCTATGCAGAGCCAGGGATCGATTTCATCTTTACTAGATCCAGAGTTCAAAACTCTTCTAGTCTTATGAAGATCTCCGGTTGTCTTAACAACCTCCCACTGCAATGGCGTTCCGGAGTATAACAGTAATAACAGTAGGTGCAGTTAGTGGCGTACTACTACTCGGTTTGGCTGGTTCCTAGTCTTTTGTCCTTTTCCTCATTACAAAGTATTACGTCAGTTAGGGCATTGTAGTTCATCTAATAGTATTCTTCTAAGAACCGGGCTATAACGTCCTTCTGGTTAATAGTACTATTGAACATACAATCTCTTGTTCTTCTAGGATATCCTACAACCACATTGAATGTGCCGTTGTCTTCCAGAAATATCCATAGAACATAGGTAGCTCCGTACAACTTATCCTTTTACTATTAGAATTTCATTTCTTATTTCCCGACACACCATTTCTACACAAGAGTGTATGATGCAGTCATTTGGGATCCAATCCCATTCTCTGATTTATGCTATGCGTTTACTTAGATAGGTGGTAGCCTCCGCGATCAAGTCGCAGGCTTCTAATGGATATACTTTGAAGGTTCCCCATAATAGCTTTGTGTCCTTTGACTAGTCAAAACACTTTGCTTTTATGGCACATCAAGTATTCTAATCCATCTTTGAGTATTCCTGAAAGAATTACTCATACCTTTCTAATTACACATATCTCTGCATCTATCAGTTAACAATCAATTTCAATACTTGTCCGAATTCTATCCTTTATGCAGAAAGGTTTACTTAGTTGTATTATCTTCCAAATTCAATTCTTAGGTCAGAAGGTCCATTCCTTCAACTATAATTGATCAAATCAATTTCGACCTTTTGAATCTTATTTGAATAAATACTACTAAGTACAAGAATTCACAAGTATAATGATTTAACAAGGAAATACATCTAATCAGTAAAAAAAGTTATATAACGGTTTGTTGCATCGTGGTAGACTTAGGATTCACCATTCATATATTGCTATTTAATGTACTAGAATAGATAACACCATTATTTCTTATCAAAACCATCAAATGATTAAAGAAATAAAATATCCATTCATTAATAATAGAAAACCAGAACAACAGTTCTTTCTAAAATAAAGGGTACATTAAGCAATAACTTTAAAATGAAATCCTATAACTACTAAAAGCAGATAAATGTCTTCCACTGCAACAGCTGCCTCCTCTACAACTTTGCCCATGTAGACTCGAACTCTTCTTCTCTAAGTCGCCGGGTTTTCTGGAACCCCTGCATTCAAAATGCACATACCGTCAGTGGTTCCATATCTACACACCAGATTTCTGGTAGATAATACCGCTGACTATGTTTTTACGACTAAAGAAAAATTCGTACCTTTGAGAGGACAAGAAATAGACCCCCAGTACTCAGACTGGTTTCCTTGGGGATGTTTGCCAGAAGGCTTTCTTATCCCACCTTGTGGTCCCAGTACTTTAGGACTACTAGGTTTCTGTTGGAAATCGATCACCCGAAATCGTCGTAGAACCGACTCCGATCGACGTCCCGGAAACCACGACGGAACAGCCCGGAGCCACCGCCCGAGGAGCGTCCGATCGAGCCCTAGCCACGGCCGAAGCCGCGACTTGTCGATCGCTCCCCGCGGGGCGATCGCCCGCCACCTAGGCGGGCTGTGGGCTGCCCAGCCAAGGGCTCCCACGCGGTGATCCTCCAGCCGGGTCCTCGAGTCGCAGGCGGTCCGGCGGTCCAAGACCGCCACGTCCCAACTCGTCCCGGTTTGGATCCCCGTTTATCGGATCTTGTTTTTCGATAATATTTCAATAAACATGAATTAAATAGTGGAAATATTTAATTCACCTTTAGATTCATTGTGCGGAGAAACGAGATCTTATTGAAGACCTTGAGACCTTCCCACGTATTCCTTGCACTCGTTTGAACGTCGGGTGAGCGACGATCCTCCGAACTCTATGGATCTCCTTCTCTTCTTTCTCTCTCTAGAATTGTGATCTTCAATTTATGAGAATAGATAAGACCATGTAGTGCTTTTATAGGCTACGTAGGGGATCTTAAGGAGGTGGAATATTGGGCTTCCAATATTGATGATTAAATTGAGCCCAAGCCCAAATCTATTAATCCCATCAATATTAATTAATTTATTTTCCACTATATAAATTAATTGCACTCCCAATATTAAACCATATTATATCAAATAATATTTCTCCGGTAGTATTATTTATTCCGTGTATTTAATATTTAAATATCCATGAGTAAAATTAATTTATTGCTAATTAATTTATTCATCTCTTATATCCGAGAATAGTACCATTCAACCTTAATTATTGTGCGGAACAAATCCACTCGTGAGGTTTACACAATAATTCCTTATGAACTCATCTCGGGGATATTATCAACCCTTACGGGATACACTTTCCCGTCAAGTATTCACAGCATATCATATATAAAATATAGCGACCCAACTTTACCGGTAATTAACCCAATAATTAAATCGGTTAATTCCTTTGGAAAATCAAAGTCACTTATATTAAATATACACACCCGCAATAGTATCGTGGATTAAGAATAAAATACTCTGAGACTTAAATCAATTATCAACGGCAATCCTAATTGATAAATCTCAAGCGATCCGCCCAACACACCAAGTGTACAAGTGTGATAAAATAATTAAGACAAATTATTTTCTCCCTCACACAATGACTATACCGATGGATTGGTCCGTGTCCATCTAGGTCGTGGCAACCGTTCGATTAAATACGAGTAACTGATAGTATGATCTTCTGTGTGACGACGCACACCATACTAACTACAACGTATAGAATCCAGGACTATAATTTGCATATATTTAATTATCAATAATTAAATTCAAACAATTGTTTATTAATTAAATAGATTAAATGCTATGACCGGGAGTTTACCGTTACTTAAATCTAGACATTAAGTACACAACTCCAACAATCTCCCACTTGTACTAAGGTCTAGTCATTTCCTCCAAACTCCCGACTCTCATACTCATCACGTGCTTAAATGTACTTCCATGAAGTACCATGTGAATGAGCAATCTAGGTTGCCGCTCTGAAGTTATCTTGTGACTACTGCGTCGTCTTCCTAGAAGATGACTCGAATCAGGTGGTACTTGCTCTATGTGTTATCATCACCTTTTGAACTTATGACTTCTTCCAGTTTACCATGCACCGCTATGTACATAGCCTTTGGTGAACTAAGAATCATATCAAAGTCCAGAGGTTATTCTGGAACCTAACCAAAACTTCCGCTGCCTCTGAGGCTGCCATTCGGTTATGATTGAGTCCGAGAAGCGTTATGCTTATCACTCTCTCATCTTAAAGTTCCACCTCTTCCAAAAGTGAACACATAGCCTGATATCGACTTACATTGGTCCTTCTCTGATTTGGGATCTGAGAAAATGTAATCTAAGAAGAATTCGTACTGCTTTGTAACCCAGTACTTCGAAAGTACTTTTACAGCATCCGAATATCTCTTGTTGAGATTACTTTGATATCCTCCCACTACACTAACCGCATAGTTGATATCAGGTTCTTGTTTTTCCACATTGCATTCATTAAGCTTTCCACACTTAAGTGCAGGAAACCGCTCAGTCTTCATCTATCTCCTTCATGTGTTCGAAACACATATCTTTATATAGATGTATTCTGTGTCTGAAAGGCAATAACCTTTCTCAGAATTATGCATGTTTAAAAACAAACCATAATCGTATAAGATATCTAGGAGAAGTACAATTTTCTTATCCAGAGATCGAAAGATCCTAAGAACATGATTTAACTTCCTCTTAATCTTATATCTCGATTTATTTAGACAACCGTCATTTTATGTCTGATAATATCCTTACATTGTTGCCAATGATAGAATGTCATCTTCATAAAATTCCGAGAAACACCACCTTGTTTCCATTACGTTTCTAATACACTTTCTTCGTCTATGCCCTTTGATGAATCCATCAAATGGACTATCCCATCAATTCGAAAATTCCACGATTCATAGCTTTGTAACAATCCATAAATGGATTTTACTAAGCTTGTACTCTAAATGATCTTGCCTCTTAACAATGATCTCATTGCTTTCTAAGTAGACGCATTTAGATTTAGTATCGCCCTCATGCAGAGCTAGGGATCGATTTCATCTTTACTAGATCCAGAGTTCAAAACTCCTCTAGTCTTATGAAGATCTCTGGTCGCTTAACAACCTCCCACTGCAATGGCGTTCCGGTGTATAACAGTAATAACAGTAGGTGCAGTTAGTGGTGTACTACTACTCGGTTAGGCTGGTTCTCAGTCTTTTCCTTTTCCTCATTACAAAGTACTTCGTCAGTTAGGGTATTGTAGTTCATCTAATAGTCTTCTTCTAAGAACCGGGTTCTAACGTCCTTCTGGTTCATAGTACTATTGAACATACAATCTTTTGTTCTTCTAGGATATCCTACAACCACATTGAATGTGCCGTTGTTTCCAGGAGTATCCATAGAACATAGGTAGTTCCGAACAAACTTGTCCTTTTACTATTAGAATTCCATTTCTTATGCACACCATTTCTACATGTGAGTGTATGGTGTAGTCCTTTGAGAGTTAATCCCAATCTTTGATTTATGCCATGTGTTATTTAGATAGGTGGTAGCCTCCGCGAACAAGTCGCAGGCTTTCAATGGATATACTTTGAAGGTTCCCCATAATAGCTTTGTGTCCATTGACTAGTCAAAACACTTTGCTTTTATGGCACATCAAGTATTCTAATCCATATTTGAGTATTCTTAAAAGAATTACTCATACCTTTCTAATTACACATATCTCTGCATCTATCAGTTAGCAATCAATTTCAATACTTGTCCGAATTCTATCCTTTATCTAGAAAGGTTTGCTTAGTTGTATTATCTTCCAAATTCAATTCTTAGGTCGGAAGGTCCATTCCTTCAACTATAATTGATCAAATCAATTTCGACCTTTTGAATCTTATTTGAATAAATACTACTAAGTACAAGAATTCACAAGTATAATGATTAACAAAGAAATACATCTAATAAGTAAAACAAGTTATATAACGGTTTGTTGCATCGTGGTAGACTAAGGATTCATCATTCATATATTGCTATCTAATGTACCAGAATAGATAACACCATTATTTCTTATCCAAACCATCAAATGATTAAAGAAATAAAATATCCATTCATTAATGATAGAAAACCAGAACAAAAGTTCTTTCTAAAATAATGGGGTACATAAAGCAATAAACTTGAAATGAAATCCTATAACTACTAAAAGCAGATAAATGTCTTCCACTGCAACCGCTGTTTCCTCTACAGCTTTGCCCATGTAGACTCGAACTCTTCTTCTCTAAGTCGCCGGGTTTTCTGGAACCCCTGCATTCAAAATGCACATACCGTCAGTGGTTCCATATCTACACACCAGAATTCTGGTAGATAATACCGCTGACTATGTTTTTACGACTAAAGAAAAATTCGTACCTTTGAGAGGACATTCAGACTTCCAGTGTCCAGACTTATTGCATCGGAAGCACTTGCCCCTTGGCTTGCTAGCCCCCACTCATGCTCCATTCCTGTTGGCACCACTGGGTTTCCAGGCTTGCTTCCTTTTCTTGCCCCTACCTCCAACATCTTTCAAGCCTTTGGACTTGGTAGCTATAAGTGCTTGAGACTTGCCCTTTTTGTAGATCCCCTCTGCCGCCTTCAGTTCAGTCAGGAGTTGCGCAAGAGTATAAGATAGTTTACCCATATTATAACTCATACGGAACTGCTCAAAACTAGGGGCAGAGACTGGAGTATGATGTCGACTTGCGTCTCACCATCAATCTGAGCTCCTAGGACCTCCAATTCATTCAACAAACTCATCATCTTAAGAACGTGTTCCCCAACGGGCGTTCCTTCAGACTGAGTAGTCGACATGAGGACTCTCATGGCTTTTTGCCTAGCCGCACGGTCTTGATGACCAAACATCTCCTTGAGGTTAAATAACATATCCTCGGCAGTGTCCATCGACTCATGTTGGGTTTGGAGTACATTTGACCTAGAAGCCAAAATATAGCACCTAGCCATTTCATCAGCCTTTGTCCACTTCCTATATGCTGCTCTTTCCTCATCAATTGAGGCAGCCGTGGGCTCAGCCGGGCATGGCTCATAGAGTACAAACTTGTACTCTTCTGTAGTCAGGACAATGTCCAAATTTCTCTTCCAATCAATGTAATTGGGACCAGTGAGTTTATTCTCCTTGAGTATCATAAAAAGTGGATTCATAGCTATTCTCTAAACCTATAAGCACATATAAACAAACAATCAATTTAATGTCCGATATTATCTCCCTCAAATAATATCATTAAATTACTAATCACATCTAAAATCCCATCAGGTATGGCAAGCCACGATAGTGTGGACGTTTACCCACCCAAATGATTTCGCAATTAGATTTGCTTTGCTCGTACATCATCAATAGCGTTACTTCGATGAGAAGGATACTATGAAGCGTACCTAAGTGTAAACCATCACACAGTACTAAAAAGTTTGCTTGGGACTCGCATATCATCGTAAGCCACGATAGTGTGGACGTTTACGTTGACACACGGATCCTTCACTCCCTTCTATAACTGTCTACATCAATCGTTCCAAAATCCCATTCAGTGTAGCAAGCCACGATAGTGTTGACATTTACTACACCAAAAGATTTTTACAATTGACTTCCAATTACTCGATCTATTCGATTTTGTAAATCAAGACGCGGAGAATCATAAGTGAAACTCAAAGTTTCTAACCAGTGATTCACCATGCGAACAACCCTATCTCTCATAAATGAGGGAGCCGAGCAGACAATCGATCCACCTTCAAAAGGATGGTACGAAGGTCTCTAATTTGTTTCATCCACATGACCAAGTGGCTTTGGCTCCATTCCACTCCCCGGGGTGAGAATGAGTCGACTTGAAGTCAGCTTCAGAAAGACAAATTAGGCATTGTTTGATAAACTTAATCAACGTTTCTTGTAAAAGGAATTACAAGAATTCTCCTCCAATGACTCGTCTATACGAACTTCGAAAGTCCATAAGAGTCACCAAGAGAACAGTAATGGAGACCAAGGGAATGTTTCCATTCCCTCTTCCACTTAGCTTTTTACAATAAGGGATACGCTATCTAGTGCATAAAGTAAACACATATAGCATGCATACAAGTAATAAAGCACATAGTATCACATAGTCAAAATAATGCTAGAAAATTATTTTCCGACTATCATGGCTTTATTCCATCTCCGTATGCATCTTCTAGTCTTCAGTGTTCGTTCTTTAATGCTCCATGTGACGAGAATATTAATCCCAATATTTAAATCTATTTATTTTTAATTAATCCAAAAGTTACTTAATTCGAAAATTAAGTCAATCGAATATATCAAAAATAAAATTAAATATTATTATTATTTTATTTATTTATTTTCCTTTCTAATTCTATTAAATCTCTAGAATCCTATCCAAGTAAAACTTGAATATTCTAGAAGACTTCTATAATAGAATAAGAAAATAAAATAAATTAGGACTCTTCTACTTTCCAAAATTAATTAATTTCCATCTAATGAAAATTCCCAATAATAGGAATAATCAAATAGGAAATAAATTAATTCCAAATTAATTCTTTTCCTAATCCATGAGAGTTCCCATAAAAGAGAATACTCAATAAGGAAATAAATTAATTCCAATTAATTCTTTTCCTAATCCATGAGAGTTCCTAAAATTAAGAACACTCAAATAGGAAAACCGAATTAATTAGGAAAGTCGTATTATGGTAGGAGTAGCATGGGTTGGGAGACCCCACACCATTCCCACCATCGACCGGCCAAAGGAGAGCCGCCGCCGCCACCCCAGCCGGCCAGCCTGTTGGAATTCGATATCCCGGGTTATTTAAATTTGCGGAAACCAATAACCCGAACGAACCCTTCGCCGGAGATCACACGAACGCCGACTCATCCGCCGGAGTCCGGCCTTTGGAGACCACGCACCCGAAGGCACGCGGCCCACCCCCAGCCGAACCCCCGCGAGTACGGGGTTCATGCGATCGAAAGGATCGATCGCACGCCGGCGATCGATCGGGGTGGGGCTGCCCAGCAGCCCCCGCGGCGAGTCCGGCGACTCGCCGCCGCCTGGAGGAGCCCCGCCTTCACGGTGGGTGGGGTGCGGCACCAGCCCGCGCCCCCGCGATCGATAGCAAGGATCGATTGCTAGCCCTCGGCCCAGCCGAGGGTTCGCTCCTCTCGCCCCCTTCCCGAAACCCTAGGGTCGATCGCCGTGGTCCGGCGATCCTAGATCGCCACCACGCGTTCGTACTCTAGTCCGGGCTTCGATCTCGGATCTTCGTCCTACGGTATTCTCGATAAATCAAATCAAATAATATCAAGGGTGTTTAGATATTATACCTTCGATTCGTTGTTCGGAGAAACGAAATCAAGATGAACTTTGAATCTTCCCACGTATTCCTTGCACTCCGTTTGAACGTCGGGTGGGCGACGATCTATCGAACTCCTATGGATCTCCTTCAACTCTCTAGAATATCAAGTATGATAATCTTGTCTTATGATTTATGAAGGCCATGTAGTGCTTTCATAGGCTACGTAGGGGATCAAAAGGAGGTGGAATATTGGGCTTCTTAATATTGAAGATTAAATTGAGCCCAATGCTCAAGTCCATTAATCCTTATCAATATTAATTAATTTATTTTCCACTATATAAATTAATTGCACTCCCAATATTAAACCATATTATATCAAATAATATTTCTCCGGTTAGTATTATTTATTCCGTGTATTTAAGATTTAAATATCCATGAATAAAATTTATTTATTGCTTAATAAATTTATTCATCTCTTATATCCGAAAATAGTACCACTCAACCTTATTTATTATGCGGGAACAAATCCACTCGCGAGGTTTACATAATAAATCCTTATGAGCTCATCTCGGGGATATTATCAACCCTTCCGGGATACACTGTCCCTTCAAGAATTCACGGCATGCCATATATAAAATATAGTGACCCAACTTAACCGGTAATTAACCCAATAATTAAATCGGTTAATTCCTTTGGAAAATCAAAGTCACTTATATTAAATATACACACCCGCAATTGTTTCAGGGATTAAGAATAAAATACTCCGAGACTTAAATCAATTATCACAGAGCAATCCTAATTGATAAGTCTCAAGCGATCCGCTCAATACACCAAGTGTACAAGTGTGATAAAATAATTAAGATAAATTATTTTCTCTCTCACACAACGACTATACCGATGGATTGGTCCGTGTCCATCTAGGACGTGAGCAACTGTTCGATTAAATACGAGTAACCGATAGTATGATCTTCTGTGTGCCCATGCACACCATACTAACTACAACGTATAAAATCCAGGACTATAATTTGCATATATTTAATTATAAATAATTAAACGCAAATAATTGTTTATTTAATTAAATAGATTAATGGCAATGGATCGTGAGTTTCCGTTACTTAAATCTAGACATTAAGTACACAACTCCAACAATCTCCCACTTGTACTAAGGTCTAGTCATTTCCTCCGAACTCCCGACTCTCATACTCATCACGTGCTTAAGTTGTACTTCCAAGAAGTACTATGTGAATGAGCGCTCTAGGTTGCCGCTCTGAAGTTATCTTGGTGACTACAGCGTCGTCTCCCTCGACGATGACTCGTATCAGGTGGTACTTGCTCTATGTGTTATCTTACACTTATGGACTTGTGATTTCTTACCATTTGCCATCGCACCGCTATTGACATAGCCTTTGGTAAATTAAGAATCACCTCTAAGTCCCAGAGATTATCCCGGAGCTATACCAAAACTTCCGCTGCCTCTGAGGCCGCTATTTGGTTACCCATGGGAGAGTCCGAAAAGCATCGTGCTTATCACTCTTCCATGTTAAAAACTCCTTCTCCTTCAATAGTGAAACACATATCCTGATATCGACTTACACCGGTCCTCATTCGATTAGAAATCTAAGAGAATGTAATCCAAAGGAAAAGCTTTTCTGCTCCGTAATCCAGAAACATAGTTTCCAGTACTTTGAAAGTACTTAAAATGTTCATTACAGCAGTCGAGTGTTCCTTTCCAGGATTACCTTGATATCCTCCCACTATGCTGACCGCATAGCCGATATCAGGTTCTTGTTTTCAACAATGCATTCATCGAGCTTTCCACACTTAAAGTGTAGGAAACTGCTTTCATTGCTTCTATCTCCTTTTGTGTTCCAAAACACATATCCTTAGATAGATGCATTCCGTATCTGAAAGGTAACGAACCTTTCTGGGAATCTTGCATGTTAAAACGAACCACAATCATATATATGTAAGATGTCCAGGAGAAGTACAATGTTCTCTCCTAGAGATCCAAGATCTCAAGAACAGGTCCAACTTCTTCCTATATCTTTCATAATGATTTATCCAGACAACCATCATTTCATGTCTGATTACATCTTTACATTGTTGCCAATGATAAAATGTTATCTACATAAAACCCGAGAAACACCACCTTGTTTCCATCACGTTTCCCATACACACGATTCGTCTATGCTTTGATGAATCCATAAAATGGACTATCTCATCAATTTGCAAGTACCACGAACTCAATGCTTTGTTCCAATCCATAAATGGATCGATTAAGCTTGCACACTAGATGATCTCGCCCCTTAGCAATGAATCCTTCTGGCTGTTTCATATAAATCGTCTCGTCAAGACTTCCATTCAGGAAAGTTGTCTTGACATCCATTTTCCACACCTCATAATCCATATGAGCTGCTATGGATAAGAGAATCCGGATCGACTTTATCTTGGCTACCGGCGAGAAGGTCTCCTCATAATCGATTCCCTCTTTCTGAGTATATCCTTTCGCAACAAGCCGAGCTTTAAAGGTTTCAACCTTTCCGTCAGATCCTCTCTTTCTCTTGTAGACCCATTTACACCCAATTGGCTTTACGCCGCTTGGTGGTTCTACAAGATCCCAGACTTTATTAGAATCCATAGATTCTATTTCGGATTTCATCGCTTTCTTCCAATAAGGCGCATCTATATCTTGTACCGCCTCATCATAGGTCCAGGGATCGACTTCATGAACTCCGGGTGCCGAGTCCGAAGACTCACCCAGTCCAATCCATCTGTCCGGTTGTTTAACAACCCTCCCACTACGACGGCGTTCCGGTGTATCAACAGTGACAGTATTAGGTGCAGGTTCTAGTGGTGTATCTATACTCGGTTCGGCTGTATCCAGTCCTTATCGTTCTCTCTCATTCAAAGTATTACGTCACTTTGGGCTTGTGGTTCATATAATAGTCTTCCTCTAAGAACCGAGCGTTAGAACTTATAACGTCCTTCTGGTTCATAGTACTATTTGAACACACATCTTTTGTTGTTCTAGGATATTCTACAACCGCATTTGAATGCGCCGTTGTTTCCAGACATATCCATAGAACATAGGTAGTTCCGTATAACTCATGCCTTTACTATTTCTATAAGAGTTCCATTTCTTAATTTTCGACACACGATTCCTACACAAGAGTGTATGGTGTAGTCATTTGGGATCAAATCCCAATCTCTGATCAGTATGCCATGCATTCCTCAGACAGGCACTTGCCTCCGCGATTAGATCGCAGGCTTTCAATGGATATACCATGATGGTTCCCCACAATAGCTTTGTGTCCATTGACTTGTCAAAACACTTTGCTTTTGTGGCACATCAGGTATGCTAGTCCATGTTTCGAGTAATCATAAAATGAAGTACTCGTATCTTATTGTCTGAGTAGACAAAGGTCTGCATACATCAGAGTTAATCAATTCTAATACTTGTCCGGATCTTATACCTTATATCCATAAAGGATTGCTTAGTTATGTTATCTTTCAAATTAGATTCTTGGGTCGGAAGGTCCACCCCTTCAACTTAATTGATCAAAATATCAATTTTCGACCTTTGAACTTCTTATTTGAATAAACATGACTTAGAATAAGAATCCACAAGTATAAATGATTCATTACCGAAATATCTCTTAAAAGTAAAATGAGTTTTGTGCTACGGTTCGGTGCATCGTGGTGGACTTAGGGTTTATCATTTATATATTGCTAGCTAATGTACCAGAATAGGTAATATCCTTATTTCTTCTTATAACCATCAAATGATTAAAAGAAATAAAATATCCATTCATTAGAAATTCAGAACAAAGTTCTTTCTAAAAGGTACATAAAAGCAATAACTCAAAATGAAATCCTATATAATTGTCCTCCACTGCAACAGCTGCCTCCTCAACAGCATTGCCCATGTAGACTACGATTTCTTCTTTTCCAAGTCATCGGGTTTCCTGGAACCCTCGCATTTAGAATGCGCATACCGTCAATGGTTCCATATCTACACACCAGGTTCCGGTAGATAATACCACTGACTATGTTTTACGACTAAAGAAGATTTCGTACTTTCTTTGAGAGGATAATCAGACTTCCAGTACCCAGACTGTTTGCATCGAGAACTCTTGCCTATTGGCTTTCTGGTCCCATCTCGTGATCCAAGAAACTTAGGACCACTGGGTTTCTTTGCTTGCTTTTCCTTTCCCCCGGCTTTGCCCTTAGGTTCGAAACCTTTGGCATTGGCTACAAGAGCTTGCGATTTCCGTCTCAACTCGTCTAAAAGGTTCATCATCTCGAAAACATGTTTAAGCGTTTCCTCGAATCGACTGGCCTTTATGAGTATCCTCATCGCCTCTTGTCTAGCCTCTACGTCATGTCTAAACATCTCCTTGAGTTTGAACATGATATTAAAATCAGTCCCTTCCTCATCAGTTAAGACATTGGTAGGCTCAGGAGAACAAAGCTCACTTGAGTACAAACTTCTACTCTTTAACAGTCTCGGCAATGTCCAGATCTCTATTCCAATCAATACAATCAGGGACCAGTGAGTTAAAATCCTTAAGTATCACATAAAGTGGGTTCAAAGCCATCCATAATCTATGAGCACATATAATAACAAACAATCGATTTAATATCCGATATTATCTCCCTCAAATAATATCATTAAACCACTAATCACATCTAAAATCCCATCAGGTAAGGCAAGCCACGTGGTGTGGACGTTTACCGACCCAAATGATTTAGCAATTAGATTTTCTTTGGCCATACATCACTTATAGCGTAACCTCGTGGGGAGGAATACTATAATGCGTATCTAAGTGTAAACCATTACTCATGTTGGAATGTACACAAGATTTGAATTCTAGAAGTGTTTCTATACATTCTGGAAGTCTGGGCGAAGTGACCATCTCATCGCGTTTTGAGTTTGGGCAGAGTGGCCATTCCAGCAGCTCATTTAAATTTGCCGCCAACAGGGAAAAACGGTGTCGTTTTACCTGGGTTCACAGGAATGTCGCGGCGCACTGGATCGATCCTCTCTCACGTGTTAGTGGATGAAAATGCGAGATTCCAAGTGCTCTAAGTTCCTCGCCAGCTCACGCACAGCATGACGATCACAATTTATGTTAGAAATGTGTGGTGTGGATTTGCCCAATCTGATTTGATCGTAGGGTTCATACGGTTTTCAGATTTGGGGTTTTTTGTGTGCGTGAGTATAAATGTAATTCACCGTGTGTGTGTGATGTAGAGCTGATACTGATGCAGCCCCAGAGTCGTCCATGATACAAGACCCGGTGCATGTTCCAGCTGGACCAGTGACGCGCTCGAGAGCCAAGAAGTTCAAGGCAAGCTTGATGGCGATGATTCAAGAAGTCTGGGCGCAAGAGCTATTGAAGAAATCTATCGGTGATGTGGAGAAGCCGAGCATTATCAATATGATTTCGTACGAGGAGGCCGAACCAACCGAAGGTGATGAGTTTCAAGCTGGAACTATGAAGAACAAGCTGGAACGGAGGTCAGACGAGAGCCGAGGGCGCGCCGCGGAGTTCAGCCACGAAAATGGCTTGGTGTCGGCCGACACCAAGGCCTGTCGGCCGACATCTTCAGAAACGGGGTTGGCTGGACAGGGAATTAAGGCCGCGATCGAAGGATTTCCTGCGGGCGCAGGCTAAATGTCGGCCGACAGAGTGTCCTGTCGGACGACAAGGGGAATGTCGGCCGACATCCCATATTGTCGGCCGACACGGAATTTAGAAATCGGGATTTTGGGCAGCGTCGCGACTTTTGACGTTTTTTATTGTTTTGTTTCCTTTTCCTTTACTTTTTAGGTCAGCCTATATAAAGGCTTATGACCCCTTTGTTTAGAACACAACTTTGATATTAATTAATTTAATTCGTGAGATTATTCTCCCTTCTTTTCGTTCTCTTTCGATTGTGCCAAAAGAGTTCAACCCGACGAATCAACGAAGCATACATACTTCGTTCGTGTGTCATACATCGATTACCGAGTTGCTGCATCGATCTCGAGTTGGGGGTTAGGGTTCCGTCCTTAATTGATTTCTCGATTTCAGATTCAGAGGTTTGGGATCATCCGCCAGGTATCCAATTTATCGTTTCTTCTTCTTCCGCTCAATTCCATCAACGAGGTACGTATCATTTGGTATCAAAGCCCAGGTTAGGGTTCTAAGTTCTGATTACGTTGTAGGAAATCGATATCCCGGAATTAATAAATTTAAATAAATAAATTATCTAATTAATTCCGACCGAAATCCTTCGGAGATCGAATATCCGGAGTTGTCAAGTTGCGGAACAACAACTTCCAATCGACTCCCGGTTCCCGGAAAATTCCCACGTCACCGGACGCGGGGAGAAGCCCGATCGATCACCCTCCGCGAGCAAGCTCGCGGTGATCGATCGCATCTCATGATGGCGTATGGGGCTGTTCAAAACAGCCCGCTAGCCATGCCGGAAACCCACGCGAAAGCCAGCCCAAAGCTCCCGGAGGAACCACCCAATCGAGCCCTAGCAATGGCTCGAACCATCGCTGCCCGACCAGGCGCACGCATGCCACCAGGCGCGCTAGGGTTCAGCCCGCATGGCTCCCGTGCACGACTCGCACAAGCACACGGATCCGTTGCGGGAAAAACCCGCAGCCCGCTGCCTGGGCACACCAGGCGGCCGCTTGACCCCCCAGGCGGCCGCTTGCCTGGGCAGTCAAGCCCTACGCGCGAATCTTCGCCGTCGGGTCGTTCCAGCCGTGGTGGTCCGGTGATCTTCGATCACCACCACCCAGCTCGACCCCGGTGAGGATCCCGAACCTCGGATCTTGTTCTACGGTATTTTTACGATAATATAAACGATTAAAATTATAAAGAGGGTTTTACGATTTTACCTCGTTCTAGTTGTTCGGAAAAACGAAGAACTCAATTTGAAGACCTTGAGATCTTCCCACGTATTCCTTGCACTAGCTCGAACGTCGGGTGGGCGACGATCTTCCGAACTCCATGGATCTCCCTCTCTACTTTCTCTCTCTAGAATTGTGATCTTCAAGTTATGAGAATAGAGAAGACCATGTAGTGCTTTTATAGGCTACGTAGGGGATCTTAAGGAGGTGGAATATTGGGCTTCCAATATTAATGATTAAATTGAGCCCAAGCCCAAATCTATTAATCCATTAATATTAATTAATTCTATTTTCCACTATATAAAATTAATTGCACTCCCAATATTAAACCATATTATATCAAATAATATTTCTCAGGTAGTATTATTTATTCCGTGTATTTAAGATATAAATATCCATGAATAAAATTAATTTATTGCTAATTAATTTATTCATCTCTTATATCCGAGACTAGTACCATTCAACCTTAATTATTATGCGGAATAAATCCACCTGCAGGGTTTACATAATAATTCCTTATGAACTCATCTCGGGGATATTATCAACCCTTACGGGATACACTTTCCCGTCAAGTATTCACGGCATGCCATATATAAAATATAGTGATCCAACTTAACCGGTAATTGACCCAGTAATTAAACCGGTCAATTCCTTTGGAAAATTAAAGTCACTTATATTAAATATACACACCCGCAATAGTATCGGGGATTAAGAATAAAATACACTGAGACTTAAATCGATTATCGCCGGCAATCCTAATCGATAAATCTCAAGCAGATCCGCTCAATACACCAAGTGTACAAGTGTGATAAAATAATTAAGATAAATTATTTTCTTTCTCACACAACGACTATACCGATGGATTGGTCCGTGTCCATCTAGGTCGTGAGCAACTGTTCGATTAAATACGAGTAACCGATAGTATGATCTTCTGTGTGCCCATGCACACCATACTAACTACAACGTATAGAATCCAGGACTATAATTTGCATATATTTAATTATAAATAATTAAACGCAAATAATTGTTTATTTAATTAAATAGATTAATGGCAATGGATCGTGAGTTTCCTTTACTTAAATCTAGACATTAAGTACACAACTCCAACAATCTCCCACTTGTACTAAGGTCTAGTCATTTCCTCCAAACTCCCGACTCCCATACTCATCACGTGCTTAAGTTGTACTTCCAAGAAGTACTATGTGAATGAGCACTCTAGGTTGCCGCTCTGAAGTTATCTTGGTGACTACAGCGTCGTCTCCCCTGACGATGATTCGTATCAGGTGGTACTGGCTCTATGTGTTATCATCACCTTTTGAACTTATGACTTCTTCCAGTTCTCCATGCACCGCTATGTACATAGCCTTTGGTGAACCAAGAGTCATATCCAAGTTCAGAGGTCATTCCGGAACCTAACCAAAACTTCCGCTGCCTCTGAGGCTGCTATTCGGTTTATGATAGAGTCCGAGAAGCATCACGCTTATCACTCTTTCATCTTTAGGTTCCACCTCTTCTATAAGTGAACACATAGCCTGATATCGACTTACACTGGTCTTTCTCTGATTTTTGGATCTGAGAAAACTGTAATCTAAGAAGATTTCGTCTTGCTTGGTAATCCAGTACTTCCAAGTACTCTTACAGCATTCGAATATCTCTTATCCAGATTACTTTGATATCCTCCCACTACGCTAACCGCATAGTTGATATCAGGTTCTTGTTTTTCAACATTGCATCCACAAAGCTCTCTACACTCGAAGTGTAGGAATCTGCTTTGTCTATATCTATCTCCTTTATGCGTTTGAAACACATACCTTTAGATAGATGTATTCTGTTCCCGAAAGGCGATAACCTTTCTCAGAATTGTGCATGTTTAAAACAAACCATAATCGTATAAGATATTTTAAGAGAAGTACAAATGTTCTTATCTAGAGATCGAAAGATTTCTAAGAACATGATCCAACTTCATCTTAATCTTATATCTCGATTTATTTAGACAACCTCTATTTTATGTCTGACAACACTTTTACATTGTTGCAAATGATGAAGTGTTATCTACACAAAATTCCGAGAAACACCACCCTTGTTTCCATTACGTCTCTAACACACCTCTCCTTGTCCTTTGATGAATCCATAGAATGGACTATCTCATCAATTCGCAAGTTCCCATGCAGAGCTGGGGATCGATTTCATGTCTACTAGATCCAGAGTCCAAAACTCTTCCAGTCTTATGAACATCTCTGGTTGCTTAACAACCTCCCACTGCAAATGGCGTTCCGGTGTATAACAGTAATAACAGTAGGTGCAGTTAGTGGTGTACCGCTACTCGGTTCGGCTGGTTCTAAGTCTTAATCTCTCTCTCTCATTTCAAAGTATTACGTCACTTTGGGCTTGTGGTTCATCTAATAGTCTTCCTCTAAGAACCGGGCGTTTATTATAACGTCCTTCTGGTTCATAGTACTATTGAACACATATCTTTTGTTCTTCTAGGATATTCTACAACCGCACTTGAATGCACCGTTGTTTCCAGACATATCCATAGAACACAGGTAGTTCCGTATAACTCATGCTTTTACTATTTCTATAAGAGTTCCATTTCTTATTTCCGACGCACCATTTCTACACAAGAGTGTATGGTGTAGTCATTTGGGATCAAATCCCAATCTCTGATCAGTATGCCATGCATTCCTCAGACAGGTACTTGCCTCCGCGATTAGATCGCAGGCTTTCAATGGATATACCTTGATGGTTCTCCACAATTGCTTAGTGTCCATTGACTTGTCAAAACACTTTGCTTTTGTGGCACATCAGGTATGCTAATCCAATTTTTTTTTTTTTCCGAGTAATCATAAATGAAGTACTCGTACCTTATTGTCTGAGTAAACTAAGGTCTGCACACACCAGAGTCAATCAATTCTTATACTTGTCCGGATCTTATATCTTATATCCATAAAGGATTGCTTAGTCATGTTATCTTCCAAATTAGATTCTTAGGTCGGAAGGTCCACTCCTTCAACTTAATTGATCAAATATCAATTTTCGACCTTTGAACTTCTTATTTGAATAAACCTAATTTAGCATAAGAATCCACAAGAATAATCGATTTAATAAAGAAATCTCTTATTAGTAAAACGAGTTTTGTACTACGGTTCGTTGCACCGTGGTGGACTCAGGATTCATCATTTATATATTGCTAGCTAATGTACCAGAATAGATACTATCTTTATTTCTTCTTATAACCATCAGATGATTAAAAGAAATAAAATATCCATTCATTAGAAATCCAGAACAAAGTTCTTTCTAAAGGTACATAAAAGCAATAGCTCAAAATGAAATCCTATAATTGTCCTCCACTGCAACAGCTGCCTCCTTAACAGCATTGCCCATGTAGACTACGATTTCTTCTTTTCCAAGTCGTCGGGTCTCCTGGAACCCTCGCATTTAGAATGCGCATACCGTCAATGGTTCCATATCTACACACCAGGTTCCGGTAGATAATACCACTGACTATGTTTTACGACTAAAGAAGATTTCGTACTTTCTTTGAGAGGATAATCAGACTTCCAGTACCTAGACTGTTTGCATCGAGAACACTAGCCTATTGGCTTTCTCGCCCCATCTCGTGATCCAAGAAACTTAGGACCACTGGGTTTCTTTGCTTGCTTTTCCTATCCCCCGGTTTTGCCCTTAGGTTCGAAACCTTTGGCATTAGCTACAAGAGCTTGCGATTTCCGTCTCAACTCGTCTAAAAGGTCAATCATCTCAAAAACGTGTTTAAGCGTTTCCTCGAAGCGACTGGCCTTTATGAGTATCCTCATCGCTTCTTGTCTAGCCGTCTATGTTATGTCTAAACATCTCCTTGAGTTTGAACATGATAAAATCAGTTATTTCCTCAACAGTCGAGACATTAGAAGGTTCGGGAGAACAAAGCTCATTGAGTACAAACTTGTACTCTTTAACAGTCTAGGCAATGTCTAGATCTCTATTCCAATCAATACATCTAGGGACCAGTGAGTTAAATTCCTCAAGTATCACATAAAGTGGGTTCAAATCCATCCATAATCTATGAGCACATATAACAACAAACAATCGATTTAATCTCCGATATTATCTCCCTTAAATAATATCATTAAACCACCAATCACATCTAAAATCCCATCAGGTAAGGCAAGCCACGTGGTGTGGACGTTTACCCACCCAAACGACTTAGCAATTAGATTTTCTTTGGTCATACATCACTTATAGCGGAACCTCGTGGGGAGGAATACTATAACGCGTATCTAAGTGTAAACCATTACTCAGTACCAAAGTAAATCGTTTGGAATTCCTACATTACCGCAAGCCACGTGGTGTGGACGTTTACGACAACTTCACAACTCTTCACAATTTCTTACAACTGTCTACATCAATTAATCCAAAATCCGTCAGTATAGCAAGCCACGTGGTGTGGACGTTTACTACACCAAGAGACTTTTATAATTGACTCCCAATTACTTGATCCATTCGATCTTGTAAATCAAGACGCGGAGAATCATAAGTGAAACTCGAAGTTTCTAACCAGTGATTCACCATGCGAACAACCCTATCTCTCATAAATGAGGGATCTGAGCAGACAATCGATCCATCTATAAAAGAATGGTACGAAGGTCTCTAATTTGTGTCCTCTACATGACCAAGTGGCTTTGGCTCCATTCCACTCCCCGGGGTGAGAATGAGTCGACTTGAAATCAGCTTTGGAAAGACAAATTAGGCATTGTTTGATAAACTTAATCAATGTTTCGCGTAAAAGGAATTACAAGAATTCTCCTCCAATGACTCGTCTATACGAACTTCAAAAGTCCATAAGAGTCACCAAGAGAACAGCAATGGAGACCATGGGTATGTTTCCATACCCTCTCCCACTTAGCTTTTTACAATAAAGGGATACGCTATCTAGTGCATAAAGTAAACACATATAGCATGCATACATGTAATAAAGCACATAAATATTATCACATAGTCAAAATAATACTAGAATATTATTTTCCGACTATTATGGCTTTATCGCATCCCCGTACGCATCTTCTAGTCTTCAGTCTTCGTTCTTGAATGCTCCATGTGACGAGAATATTAATCTCCAATATTTAAATCTATTTATTTTCAATTAATCCAAAAGTTACTTAATTCGAAAATTAAGTCAATCGAATATATCGAAAATAAAATTAAATATTATTAATATTTTATTTATTTATTTTCCTTTCTAATTCTATTAAATCTTTAGAATAGTCTATCCAAGTAAAACTTGGAATATTCTAGAAGACCTCTATAATAGAATAAGGAAATAAAATAAATTAGGACTCTTAATCCTTCCAAATTAATTCTTTTCCTAATCTATTAAAAATTCCATAAAGGAATAATTAAATAGGAAAAATTAATTAAGGACTTTCAAACTTTCCAAATTAATTATTTTCCTAATCCATTTAAAATTCCATAAAGGAATAATTAAATAGGAAAAACAAATTAATTCTAAATTTATTCTTTTCCTAATCCATTAAAATTCCCATGAGTAGGAATAATCAAATAGGAAAATAAATTTAATACTAAATTAATTCTTTTCTTATTCCATGAATATTCCATAAAAGAAATAATAAAATAGGAAAACCGAATTAAAATAGGAAAGTTGGTGGCCGGAGAAGCATGCCGCCGCCACCCCAGCCCACGCGCCACCACCATTGGTGGCCGGCGTGGCCGAGGAGTCCCGCGGGCAGCCCCCTCACCTAGGGCTCGATCCTACATGGGGTCGATCATGATGATCGATCCCTCGTCCCATCGTCTCCCTCGTCACATCGTCTTCTTCTTCCGGCGATCGTCTCGTTCTCGAACCAACGTAAATAAATTACAAGAATTCAAATACAATTATCCGGTATCGATTCTATACATGAAATCGACCCTATACATTTTCCGGAAAAAGTAGAACGTAATAATAAACCTAAATTCGGTCAACCCCCGAATTTTTACTATTACAAGCATTCACCACACATAAAACGAATCTCGACATGTCCGAGAGTTTAATAAAATAATGACAATAATTAACGAAGAATTATATCTAGCCATAATAGTCGGAAACCTTGCAAGGTAGAACAATTTATCGAAAAATACAGTGAACGAAAACCAACGCTCTGATACCAATTGTTGGAAATCGATATCCCGGAATTAATAAATTTAAATAAATAAATTATCTAATTAATTCCGACCGAAATCCTTCGGAGATTGAATATCCGGAGTTGTCAAGTTGCGGAACAACAACTTCCAATCGACTCCCGGTTCCCGGAAAATTCCCACGTCACCGGACGCGGGGAGAAGCCCGATCGATCACCCTCCGCGAGCAAGCTCGCGGTGATCGATCGCATCTCATGATGGCGTATGGGGCTGTTCAAAACAGCCCGCTAGCCATGCCGGAAACCCACGCGAAAGCCAGCCCAAAGCTCCCGGAGGAACCACCCAATCGAGCCCTAGCAATGGCTCGAACCATCGCTGCCCGACCAGGCGCACGCACGCCACCAGGCGCGCTAGGGTTCAGCCCGCATGGCTCCCGTGCACGACTCGCACAAGCACACGGATCCGCTGCGGGAAAAACCCGCAGCCCGCTGCCTGGGCACACCAGGCGGCCGCTTGACCCCCCAGGCGGCCGCTTGCCTGGGCAGTCAAGCCCTACGCGCGAATCTTCGCCGTCGGGTCGTTCCAGCCGTGGTGGTCCGGTGATCTTCGATCACCACCACCCAGCTCGACCCCGGTGAGGATCCCGAACCTCGGATCTTGTTCTACGGTATTTTTACGATAATATAAACGATTAAAATTATAAAGAGGGTTTTACGATTTTACCTCGTTCTAGTTGTTCGGAAAAACGAAGAACTCAATTTGAAGACCTTGAGATCTTCCCACGTATTCCTTGCACTAGCTCGAACGTCGGGTGGGCGACGATCTTCCGAACTCCATGGATCTCCCTCTCTACTTTCTCTCTCTAGAATTGTGATCTTCAAGTTATGAGAATAGAGAAGACCATGTAGTGCTTTTATAGGCTACGTAGGGGATCTTAAGGAGGTGGAATATTGGGCTTCCAATATTAATGATTAAATTGAGCCCAAGCCCAAATCTATTAATCCATTAATATTAATTAATTCTATTTTCCACTATATAAAATTAATTGCACTCCCAATATTAAACCATATTATATCAAATAATATTTCTCCGGTAGTATTATTTATTCCGTGTATTTAAGATATAAATATCCATGAATAAAATTAATTTATTGCTAATTAATTTATTCATCTCTTATATCCGAGACTAGTACCATTCAACCTTAATTATTATGCGGAACAAATCCACCTGCAGGGTTTACATAATAATTCCTTATGAACTCATCTCTGTTGGAGTTGTGTACTTAATGTCTAGATTTAAGTAACGGAAACTCCCAATCCATTGCCATTAATCTATTTAATTAAATAAACAATTATTTGCGTTTAATTATTTATAATTAAATATATGCAAATTATAGTCCTGGATTCTATACGTTGTAGTTAGTATGGTGTGTCGGGCCCACACAGAAGATCATACTATCGGTTACTCGTATTTAATCGAACAGTTGCTCACGACCTAGATGGACACGGACCAATCCATCGGTATAGTCGTTGTGTGAGAGAGAAAATAATTTGTCTTAATTATTTTATCACACTTGTACACTTAGTGTATTGAGCGGATCGCTTGAGATTTATCGATTAGGATTGCCGGCGATAATCGATTTAAGTCTCAGTGTATTTTATTCTTAATCCCCGATATTATTGCGTGTGTGTATATTTAATATAAGTGACTTTGATTTTCCAAAGGAATTGACCGGTTTAATTACTGGGTCAATTACCGGTTGAGTTGGGTCACTATATTTTATATACGACATGCCGTGAATACTTGACGGGAAAGTGTATCCCGTAAGGGTTGATAATATCCCCGAGATGAGTTCATAAGGAATTATTATGTAAACCCTGCAGGTGGATTTAATCCGCATAATAATTAAAGTTGAACGGTACTATTCTCGGATATAAGAGATGAATAAATTAATTAGCAATAAATTAATTTTATTCATGGATATTTAAATCTTAAATACACGGAATAAATAATACTACCGGAGAAATATTATTTGATATAATATGGATAAATATTGGGAGTGCAATTTTATTTATATAGTGGAAAATAAATAAAATTAATATTGATAAGAATTAATGGATTTGGGTTGGACCCAATTTAATTTTCAATATTAGAAGCCCAATATTTAATCTCCTTTTGATCCCCTACGTAGCCTATAAAAGCACTACATGGTCTTCACAATTCATTAACCTAAGATACGCCAATCATAAAGTTCTTGAAGAGTGGAGGAGATCCATGGAGTTCGGTAGATCGTCGCCCACACGACGTCCGAGCTAGTGCAAGGAATACGTGGGAAGATCTCAAGGTCATCAATTGAGTTCTTCGTTTTTCCGAACAACGAGAACGAGGTAAATCGTAAAACCCCCTTTATGATTTAATCGTTTTAATTATCGTAAAATTATCGTGAACCAAGATCCGTGAACGCGACCCATGTCGAGGTTGAACCGGGCGGTGGTGATCGAAGATCACTGGACCGCCGGCGGCTCAACGGCTCGAGCATGAGAGGGTCGAGGGGGCGTGAGCCTCGGCTGGACGCCGAAGGACTCGAACGCACGGGCTCGGCCGCGAGCTACGGGTTTTCCCGTAGCGGATTCGCGGGCTGTCCGAGCCCTCCCCGTGCGCGCTCGCAGCGGGCTGCGGGATTTCCCGCAGCGGATCCGCGTGCCTTCGCGGATCGTGCACGGGACCGTGCGAGTCCATCTACGGGGCTGCTACGGGCAGAACCCTAGCGCGCGCCCGGTGGCGTGCGCTCGCCTCGATCGAACGGCGGCGGCTCGGGCTGCTGCTAGGGTTCGATGGGGGCTGTTCCGCGAGGGTTCGGGCACGTGTAGCGGGATGCTACGAGCAGCCCTAGGCGGCTGCCAAGGACAGCCGCGAGCCCCATGCGGGGGCTCGACCGGACAGCCGCGGGCTATCCCCGCGGCGGCTTGTTTGGTTGAGTCCGGCTTCGTGGTGGTTCGTGGCGGGATGTTCCGGCAACCGGGAGTCGATTGGATTGTCGGTTCCGCAATTTAGACAATCCGGATATTCGATCTCCGAAGGATTTCGGTCGGAATTAATTAGATAATTTATTTATTTAAATTTATTAATTCCGGGATATCGATTTCCAAGAACTGGTATCAGAGCGTTGGTTTTAGTTTACGGTATTTTTCGATAAATAGTTCTACCTTGCAGGGTTTCCGACTATTATGGCTAGATATAATTGTTCTTAATTATTGTCATAATATTGTTCTTGATTATTAAACTCTCGGACATGTCGAGATTCGTTTTATGTGTGGTGAATGCTTGTAATAGTAAAAATTCGGGGGTTGACCAAATTTAGGATTTATTATTACGTTCTACTTTTTCCGAAAAATGTATAGGGTCGATTTCATGTATAGAATCGATACCGGATAATGTAATTTTATTTACGTTGGATCGATGCCGAAACGACTACCGGAGAAGACACGTGACGAAGAAGAAAAGGGCTCGGGATCGATCATCCCCATGATCGATCCCATGGTGTTCGATCGAGGGAAGGGGCTGTCCGGGACCTCTCGGCCACGCCGGCCACCGGTGGTGGTGGCGCGTGGGCTGGGCGGCGGCGGCGTGCTCCTCCGAGCGGCGATCGATGGTGGTAGGGCGCGGGGACTCCCAACCCGTGCTCTTCCGCCGAGATCCAACTTTCCTATTTTAATTCGGTTTTCCTATTTGATTATTTCTTTTTGTGAAATATTCATGGAATAAGAAAAGAATTAATTTAGTATTAAATTTATTTTCCTATTTGATTATTCCTACTCATGGGAATTTTCATGGATTAGGAAAAGAATAAATTTAGAATTAATTTGTTTTTCCTATTTAATTATTCCTTTATGGAATTTTTAATGGATTAGGAAAATAATTAATTTGGAAAGTTTTGAAAGTCCTTAATTAATTTTTCCTATTTAATTATTTTTTTATGGAATTTTTAATAGATTGGGAAAGGAATTAATTTGGAAGGATTATGAGTCATAATTTATTTTATTTCCTTATTCTATTATAGAAGTCTTCTAGAATGTTCCAAGTTTGACTTGGATGGGATTCTAGAGATTTAATAGAATTAGATAGGAAAATAAAAATAAATAGAAATATTAATAATATTTAATTTTATTTTTGATATATTCGATTGACTTAATTTTCGAATTAAGTAACTTTTGGATTAATTGAAAATAAATAGATTTAAATATTGGGATTAATATTCTCGTCACATGGAGCATTCAAGAACGAAGACTGAAGACTAGAAGATGCGTACGGGGATGCGATAAAGCCATAATAGTCGGAAAATAATATTCTAGTATTATTTTGACTATGTGATAATATTTATGTGCTTTATTACATGTATGCATGCTTATGTGTTTAATTATGCATTAGATAGCGTATCCCTTTATTGTAAAAAGCTAAGTGGGAGAGGGTATGGAAACATACCCATGGTCTCCATTGCTGCTCTCTTGGTGACTTTTATAAGCTTTTGAAGTTTATATAGATAAGTTATTGGAGGAGAGTTCTTGTAATTCCTCTTACAAGAAACATTGATTAAGTTTATCAAACAATGCCTAATTTGTCTTTCCAAAGCTGATTTCAAGTCGACTCATTCTCACCCCGGGGAGTGGAATGGAGCCAAAGCCACTTGGTCATGTAGAGGACACAAATTAGAGACCTTCGTACCATTCTTTTATAGATGGATCGATTGTCTGCTCGGCTCCCTCATCTAATGAGAGATAGGGTTGTTCGCATGGTGAATCACTGGTTAGAAACTTCGAGTTTCACTTATGATTCTCCGCGTCTTGATTTACAAGATCAAATGGATCAAGTAATTGGGAGTCAAATATATAAATCTTTTTGGTATAGTAAACGTCCACACGAACATGGCTTGCTATACTGAATGGGATTTTAGAATAATTGATGTAGACAGTTATAGGGAATTGTGAAGGGTTGCGAGTTGTCGTAAACGTCCACACGAACGTGGCTTGCGGTGACGTAACAATTCTAAACGATTCGCCTTAGTACTGAGTAATGGTTTACACTTAGATACGCGTTATAGTATTCCTCCCAACGAGGTTACGCTGTAAGTGATGTATGACCGAAGCAAATCTAATTGCTAAATCATTTGGGTGGGTAAACGTCCACACAAACGTGGCTTGCCTTACCTGATGGGATTTTAGATGTGATTAGTGGTTTAATGATATTATTTAAGGGAGATAATATCGGAGATTAAATCGATTGTTTGTTGTTATATGTGCTCATAGATTATGGATGGCTTTGAACCCACTTTATGTGATACTTGAGGAATTTAACTCACTGGTCCCTAAATGTATTGATTGGAATAGAGATCTAGACATTGCCTAGACTGTTAAAGAGTACAAGTTTGTACTCAGTTAGCTTTGTTCTCCCGAACCTACTAATGTCTCGACTGTTGAGGAAAGAACTGATTTTATCATGTTCAAACTCAAGGAGAAGTTTAGACATGACATAGGCGGCTAGACAAGAAGCGATGAGGATACTCATAAAGGCCAGTCGCTTCGAGGAAACGCTTAACCACGTTTTTGAGATGATTGACCTTTTAGACGAGTTGAGACGGAAATCGCAAGCTCTTGTAGCCAATGCCAAAGGTTTCGAACCTAAGGGCAAAACCGGGGGATAGGAAAAGCAAGCAAAGAAACCCGGTGGTCATAAGTTACATGGACCACGAGATGGGACGAGAAAGCCAATAGGCTAGTGTTCTCGATGCAAACAGTCTAGGTACTGGAAGTCTGATTATCCTCTCAAAGAAAGTACGAAATCTTCTTTAGTCGTAAAACATAGCCAGTGGTATTATCTACCGGAACCTGGTGTGTAGATATGGAACCATTGACGGTATGCGCATTCTAAATGCGAGGGTTCCAGGAAACCCGACGACTTGGAAAAGAAGAAATCGTAGTCTACATGGGCAATGCTGTTGAGGAGGCAGCTGTTGCAGTGAAGGACAATTATAGGATTTCATTTTGAGCTATTGCTTTTATGTACCTTTAGAAAGAACTTTGTTCTGGATTTCTAATGAATGGATATTTTATTTCTTTTAATCATCTGATGGTTATAAGAAGAAATAAAGATAGTATCTATTCTGGTACATTAGCTAGCAATATAGAAATGATGAATCCTGAGTCCATCACGGTGCAACGAACCGTAGTACAAACTCGTTTTACTAATAAGAGATTTCTTCATTAAATCGATTATACTTGTGGATTCTTATGCTAAATCATGTTTATTCAAATAAGAAGTTCAAAGGTCGAAAATTGATATTTGATCAATTAAGTTGAAGGAGTGGACCTTCCGACCTAAGAATCTAATTTGGAAGATAACATGACTAAGCAATCCTTTATGGATATAAGATGTAAGATCCGGACAAGTATTAGAAATGATTAACTCTGATGTATGCAGACCTTTGTTCACTCAGACTTAAAGGTACGAGTACTTCATTTTATGATTACTCGATAGATGGATTAGCATACCTGATGTGCCACAAAAGCAAAGTGTTTTGACAAGTCAATGGACACAAAGCTATTGTGGGGAACCTTCAAGGTATATCCATTTATAGCCTGCGATTTGATCGCGAAGGCAAGTGCCTGTCTGAGGAATGCATGGCATACTGATCAGAGATTGGGATTTGATCCCAAATGACTACACCATACACTTTTGTGTAGAAATGGTGTGTCGGGAATAAGAAATGGAACTCTTATAGAAATAGTAAAAGCATGAGTTATACGGTACTACCTAGGTTCTATGGATATGACGGCGCATTCAAATGCGGTTGTAGAATATCCTAGAAGAACAAAAGATGTGTGTTCAATAGTACTATGAACCAGAAGGTCGTTATAAGTTCTAACGCCCGGTTCTTAGAGGAAGACTATTAGATGAACCACAAGCCCAAAGTGACGTAATACTTTGAAATGAGAGAGAGAGATTAAGACTTAGAACCAGCCGAACCGAGTAGCGGTACACCACTAACTGCACCTACTGTTATTACTGTTTATACACCGGAATGCCGTTGTAGTGGGAGGTTGTGTGACAACCAAAGATATTCATAAGACTAGGAGAGTCTTCGGACTCTGGACCTAGTATACATGAAATCGATCCCTGGATCTACATAGAGGTAGTACTAGATCTAAATGTGCTCTCTTAGAAAGCAATAAGGTTTATTGCTAAGAGGCAAGATCATTTAGAGTACAAGCTTAGTTGATCCATTTATGGATTGGAGCAAAGCATTGAGTTCGTGGTACTTGCAAGTTGATGAGATAGTCCATTTTATGGATTCATCAAAGCATAGACGAATAGTGTGTATTGGAAACGTGATGGAAACAAGGTGGTGTTTCTCGGGTTTTAATGTAGATAACATTTTATCATTGGCAACAATGTAAAGATGTAATCAGACATGAAATGATGGTTGTCTGGATAAATCATTATGAAAGATGTAGGAAGAAGTTGTACTTCTCCTGGACATCTTACATATATATGATTATAGTTCGTTTTAACATGCAAGATTCCGAGAAAGGTTCGTTACCTTTCAGATACGGAATGCATCTATCTAAGGATATGTGTTTTGGAACACAAAAGGAGATAGAAGCAATTAAAGCGGTTTCCTACACTTGGAGTGTGGAAAGCTTAATAAATGCGATGTTAAAAAAAAAAAAACAAGAACCTGATATCTGCTATGCGGCTAGTATAGTGGGAGGATATCAAGGTAATCCTGGAAAGGAATACTCGACTGCTGTAATGAACATATTAAGTACTTTTAAGTACTGGAAACTATGTTCTGGATTACGGAGCAAACAAGCATTTCCTTTGGATTACATTCTCTTAGATTTCTAATCAAATGAGGACCAGTGTAAGTCGATATCAGGCTATGTGTTTCACTATTGAAGGAGAAGGAGTTTTAACATGGAAGAGTGATAAGCACGATGCTTTTCGGACTCTGCCATGAGTAACCAAATAGCGGCCTCAGAGGCAGCGGAAGTTTTGGTATAGCTCCGGGATAATCTCTGGGACTTAGATGTGATTCTTAATTTGTCAAAGGCTATGTAAATAGCGGTGCGATGGCAAATGGTAAGAAATCACAAGTCCATAAGTGTAAGATAACACATAGAGCAAGTACCACCTGATACGAGTCATCGTCAAGGGAGACGACGCTGTAGTCACCAAGATAACTTCAGAGCGGCAACCTAGAGTGCTCATTCACATAGTACTTCTTGGAAGTACAACTTAAGCACGTGATGAGTATGGGAGTCGGGAGTTTGGAGGAAATGACTAGACCTTAGTACAAGTGGGAGATTGTTGGAGTTGTGTACTTAATGTCTAGATTTAAGTAACGGAAACTCCCAATCCATTGCCATTAATCTATTTAATTAAATAAACAATTATTTGCGTTTAATTATTTATAATTAAATATATGCAAATTATAGTCCTGGATTCTATACGTTGTAGTTAGTATGGTGTGTCGGGCCCACACAGAAGATCATACTATCGGTTACTCGTATTTAATCGAACAGTTGCTCACGACCTAGATGGACACGGACCAATCCATCGGTATAGTCGTTGTGTGAGAGAGAAAATAATTTGTCTTGATTATTTTATCACACTTGTACACTTAGTGTATTGAGCGGATCGCTTGAGATTTATCGATTAGGATTGCCGGCGATAATCGATTTAAGTCTCAGTGTATTTTATTCATAATCCCCGATATTATTGCGGGTGTGTATATTTAATATAAGTGACTTTGATTTTCCAAAGGAATTGACCGGTTTAATTACTGGGTCAATTACCGGTTGAGTTGGGTCACTATATTTTATATACGACATGCCGTGAATACTTGACGGGAAAGTGTATCCCGTAAGGGTTGATAATATCCCCGAGATGAGTTCATAAGGAATTATTATGTAAACCCTGCAGGTGGATTTAATCCGCATAATAATTAAAGTTGAACGGTACTATTCTCGGATATAAGAGATGAATAAATTAATTAGCAATAAATTAATTTTATTCATGGATATTTAAATCTTAAATACACGGAATAAATAATACTACCGGAGAAATATTATTTGATATAATATGGATAAATATTGGGAGTGCAATTTTATTTATATAGTGGAAAATAAATAAAATTAATATTGATAAGAATTAATGGATTTGGGTTGGACCCAATTTAATTTTCAATATTAGAAGCCCAATATTTAATCTCCTTTTGATCCCCTACGTAGCCTATAAAAGCACTACATGGTCTTCACAATTCATTAACCTAAGATACGCCAATCATAAAGTTCTTGAAGAGTGGAGGAGATCCATGGAGTTCGGTAGATCGTCGCCCACACGACGTCCGAGCTAGTGCAAGGAATACGTGGGAAGATCTCAAGGTCATCAATTGAGTTCTTCGTTTTTCCGAACAACGAGAACGAGGTAAATCGTAAAACCCCCTTTATGATTTAATCGTTTTAATTATCGTAAAATTATCGTGAACCAAGATCCGTGAACGCGACCCATGTCGAGGTTGAACCGGGCGGTGGTGATCGAAGATCACCGGACCGCCGGCGGCTCAACGGCTCGAGCATGAGAGGGTCGAGGGGGCGTGAGCCTCGGCTGGACGCCGAAGGACTCGAACGCACGGGCTCGGCCGCGAGCTACGGGTTTTCCCGTAGCGGATTCGCGGGCTGTCCGAGCCCTCCCCGTGCGCGCTCGCAGCGGGCTGCGGGATTTCCCGCAGCGGATCCGCGTGCCTTCGCGGATCGTGCACGGGACCGTGCGAGTCCATGTACGGGGCTGCTACGGGCAGAACCCTAGCGCGCGCCCGGTGGCGTGCGCTCGCCTCGATCGAACGGCGGCGGCTCGGGCTGCTGCTAGGGTTCGATGGGGGCTGTTCCGCGAGGGTTCGGGCACGTGTAGCGGGCTGCTACGAGCAGCCCTAGGCGTCTGCCAAGGACAGCCGCGAGCCCCATGCGGGGGCTCGACCGGACAGCTGCGGGCTATCCCCGCGGCGGCTTGTTTGGTTGAGTCCGGCTTCGTGGTGGTTCGTGGCGGGATGTTCCGGCAACCGGGAGTCGATTGGATTGTCGGTTCCGCAATTTAGACAATCCGGATATTCGATCTCCGAAGGATTTCGGTCGTAATTAATTAGATAATTTATTTATTTAAATTTATTAATTCCGGGATATCGATTTCCAACAACTGGTATCAGAGCGTTGGTTTTAGTTCACGGTATTTTTCGATAAATTGTTCTACCTTGCAGGGTTTCCGACTATTATGGCTAGATATAATTGTTCTTAATTATTGTCATAATATTGTTCTTGATTATTAAACTCTCGGACATGTCGAGATTCGTTTTATGTGTGGTGAATGCTTGTAATAGTAAAAATTCGGGGGTTGACCGAATTTAGGATTTATTATTACGTTCTACTTTTTCCGAAAAATGTATAGGGTCGATTTCATGTATAGAATCGATACCGGATAATGTAATTTTATTTACGTTGGATCGATGCCGAAACGACTACCGGAGAAGACACGTGACGAAGAAGAAAAGGGCTCGGGATCGATCATCCCCATGATCGATCCCATGGTGTTCGATCGAGGGAAGGGGCTGTCCGGGACCTCTCGGCCACGCCGGCCACCGGTGGTGGTGGCGCGTGGGCTGGGCGGCGGCGGCGTGCTCCTCCGAGCGGCGATCGATGGTGGTAGGGCGCGGGGACTCCCAACCCGTGCTCTTCCGCCGAGATCCAACTTTCCTATTTTAATTCGGTTTTCCTATTTGATTATTTCTTTTTGTGAAATATTCATGGAATAAGAAAATAATTAATTTAGTATTAAATTTATTTTCCTATTTGATTATTCCTACTCATGGGAATTTTCATGGATTAGGAAAAGAATAAATTTAGAATTAATTTGTTTTTCCTATTTAATTATTCCTTTATGGAATTTTTAATGGATTAGGAAAATAATTAATTTGGAATGTTTTGAAAGTCCTTAATTAATTTTTCCTATTTAATTATTTCTTTATGGAATTTTTAATAGATTGGGAAAGGAATTAATTTGGAAGGATTATGAGTCCTAATTTATTTTATTTCCTTATTCTATTATAGAAGTCTTCTAGAATGTTCCAAGTTTGACTTGGATGGGATTCTAGAGATTTAATAGAATTAGATAGGAAAATAAAAATAAATAGAAATATTAATAATATTTAATTTTATTTTTGATATATTCGATTGACTTAATTTTCGAATTAAGTAACTTTTGGATTAATTGAAAATAAATAGATTTAAATATTGGGATTAATATTCTCGTCACATGGAGCATTCAAGAACGAAGACTGAAGACTAGAAGATGCGTACGGGGATGCGATAAAGCCATAATAGTCGGAAAATAATATTCTAGTATTATTTTGACTATGTGATAATATTTATGTGCTTTATTACATGTATGCATGCTTATGTGTTTAATTATGCATTAGATAGCGTATCCCTTTATTGTAAAAAGCTAAGTGGGAGAGGGTATGGAAACATACCCATGGTCTCCATTGCTGCTCTCTTGGTGACTTTTATAAGCTTTTGAAGTTTATATAGATAAGTTATTGGAGGAGAGTTCTTGTAATTCCTCTTACAAGAAACATTGATTAAGTTTATCAAACAATGCCTAATTTGTCTTTCCAAAGCTGATTTCAAGTCGACTCATTCTCACCCCGGGGAGTGGAATGGAGCCAAAGCCACTTGGTCATGTAGAGGACACAAATTAGAGACCTTCGTACCATTCTTTTATAGATGGATCGATTGTCTGCTCGGCTCCCTCATCTAATGAGAGATAGGGTTGTTCGCATGGTGAATCACTGGTTAGAAACTTCGAGTTTCACTTATGATTCTCCGCGTCTTGATTTACAAGATCAAATGGATCAAGTAATTGGGAGTCAATTATATAAATCTTTTTGGTATAGTAAACGTCCACACGAACGTGGCTTGCTATACTGAATGGGATTTTAGAATAATTGATGTAGACAGTTATAGGGAATTGTGAAGGGTTGCGAGTTGTCGTAAACGTCCACACGAACGTGGCTTGCGGTGACGTAACAATTCTAAACGATTCGCCTTAGTACTGAGTAATGGTTTACACTTAGATACGCGTTATAGTATTCCTCCTAACGAGGTTACGCTGTAAGTGATGTATGACCGAAGCAAATCTAATTGCTAAATCATTTGGGTGGGTAAACGTCCACACAAACGTGGCTTGCCTTACCTGATGGGATTTTAGATGTGATTAGTGGTTTAATGATATTATTTAAGGGAGATAATATCGGAGATTAAATCGATTGTTTGTTGTTATATGTGCTCATAGATTATGGATGGCTTTGAACCCACTTTATGTGATACTTGAGGAATTTAACTCACTGGTCCCTAAATGTATTGATTGGAATAGAGATCTAGACATTGCCTAGACTGTTAAAGAGTACAAGTTTGTACTCAGTGAGCTTTGTTCTCCCGAACCTACTAATGTCTCGACTGTTGAGGAAAGAACTGATTTTATCATGTTCAAACTCAAGGAGAAGTTTAGACATGACATAGGCGGCTAGACAAGAAGCGATGAGGATACTCATAAAGGCCAGTCGCTTCGAGGAAACGCTTAAACACGTTTTTGAGATGATTGACCTTTTAGACGAGTTGAGACGGAAATCGCAAGCTCTTGTAGCCAATGCCAAAGGTTTCGAACCTAAGGGCAAAACCGGGGGATAGGAAAAGCAAGCAAAGAAACCCGGTGGTCATAAGTTACATGGACCACGAGATGGGACGAGAAAGCCAATAGGCTAGTGTTCTCGATGCAAACAGTCTAGGTACTGGAAGTCTGATTATCCTCTCAAAGAAAGTACGAAATCTTCTTTAGTCGTAAAACATAGCCAGTGGTATTATCTACCGGAACCTGGTGTGTAGATATGGAACCATTGACGGTATGCGCATTCTAAATGCGAGGGTTCCAGGAAACCCGACGACTTGGAAAAGAAGAAATCGTAGTCTACATGGGCAATGCTGTTGAGGAGGCAGCTGTTGCAGTGAAGGACAATTATAGGATTTCATTTTGAGCTATTGCTTTTATGTACCTTTAGAAAGAACTTTGTTCTGGATTTCTAATGAATGGATATTTTATTTCTTTTAATCATCTGATGGTTATAAGAAGAAATAAAGATAGTATCTATTCTGGTACATTAGCTAGCAATATAGAAATGATGAATCCTGAGTCCATCACGGTGCAACGAACCGTAGTACAAACTCGTTTTACTAATAAGAGATTTCTTCATTAAATCGATTATACTTGTGGATTCTTATGCTAAATCATGTTTATTCAAATAAGAAGTTCAAAGGTCGAAAATTGATATTTGATCAATTAAGTTGAAGGAGTGGACCTTCCGACCTAAGAATCTAATTTGGAAGATAACATGACTAAGCAATCCTTTATGGATATAAGATGTAAGATCCGGACAAGTATTAGAAATGATTAACTCTGATGTATGCAGACCTTTGTTCACTCAGACTTAAAGGTACGAGTACTTCATTTTATGATTACTCGATAGATGGATTAGCATACCTGATGTGCCACAAAAGCAAAGTGTTTTGACAAGTCAATGGACACAAAGCTATTGTGGGGAACCTTCAAGGTATATCCATTTATAGCCTGCGATTTGATCGCGAAGGCAAGTGCCTGTCTGAGGAATGCATGGCATACTGATCAGAGATTGGGATTTGATCCCAAATGACTACACCATACACTTTTGTGTAGAAATGGTGTGTCGGGAATAAGAAATGGAACTCTTATAGAAATAGTAAAAGCATGAGTTATACGGTACTACCTAGGTTCTATGGATATGACGGCGCATTCAAATGCGGTTGTAGAATATCCTAGAAGAACAAAAGATGTGTGTTCAATAGTACTATGAACCAGAAGGTCGTTATAAGTTCTAACGCCCGATTCTTAGAGGAAGACTATTAGATGAACCACAAGCCCAAAGTGACGTAATACTTTGAAATGAGAGAGAGAGATTAAGACTTAGAACCAGCCGAACCGAGTAGCGGTACACCACTAACTGCACCTACTGTTATTACTGTTTATACACCGGAATGCCGTTGTAGTGGGAGGTTGTGTGACAACCAAAGATATTCATAAGACTAGGAGAGTCTTCGGACTCTGGACCTAGTATACATGAAATCGATCCCTGGATCTACATAGAGGCAAAACTAGATCTAAATGTGCTCTTTTAGAAAGCAATAAGGTTTATTGCTAAGAGGCAAGATCATTTAGAGTACAAGCTTAGTTGATCCATTTATGGATTGGAGCAAAGCATTGAGTTCGTGGTACTTGCAAGTTGATGAGATAGTCCATTTTATGGATTCATCAAAGCATAGACGAATAGTGTGTATTGGAAACGTGATGGAAACAAGGTGGTGTTTCTCGGGTTTTAATGTAGATAACATTTTATCATTGGCAACAATGTAAAGATGTAATCAGACATGAAATGATGGTTGTCTGGATAAATCATTATGAAAGATGTAGGAAGAAGTTGTACTTCTCCTGGACATCTTACATATATATGATTATAGTTCGTTTTAACATGCAAGATTCCGAGAAAGGTTCGTTACCTTTCAGATACGGAATGCATCTATCTAAGGATATGTGTTTTGGAACACAAAAGGAGATAGAAGCAATTAAAGCGGTTTCCTACACTTGGAGTGTGGAAAGCTTAATAAATGCGATGTTAAAAAAAAAAAAACAAGAACCTGATATCTGCTATGCGGCTAGTATAGTGGGAGGATATCAAGGTAATCCTGGAAAGGAATACTCGACTGCTGTAATGAACATATTAAGTACTTTTAAGTACTGGAAACTATGTTCTGGATTACGGAGCAAACAAGCATTTCCTTTGGATTACATTCTCTTAGATTTCTAATCAAATGAGGACCAGTGTAAGTCGATATCAGGCTATGTGTTTCACTATTGAAGGAGAAGGAGTTTTAACATGGAAGAGTGATAAGCACGATGCTTTTCGGACTCTGCCATGAGTAACCAAATAGCGGCCTCAGAGGCAGCGGAAGTTTTGGTATAGCTCCGGGATAATCTCTGGGACTTAGATGTGATTCTTAATTTGTCAAAGGCTATGTAAATAGCGGTGCGATGGCAAATGGTAAGAAATCACAAGTCCATAAGTGTAAGATAACACATAGAGCAAGTACCACCTGATACGAGTCATCGTCAAGGGAGACGACGCTGTAGTCACCAAGATAACTTCAGAGCGGCAACCTAGAGTGCTCATTCACATAGTACTTCTTGGAAGTACAACTTAAGCACGTGATGAGTATGGGAGTCGGGAGTTTGGAGGAAATGACTAGACCTTAGTACAAGTGGGAGATTGTTGGAGTTGTGTACTTAATGTCTAGATTTAAGTAACGGAAACTCCCAATCCATTGCCATTAATCTATTTAATTAAATAAACAATTATTTGCGTTTAATTATTTATAATTAAATATATGCAAATTATAGTCCTGGATTCTATACGTTGTAGTTAGTATGGTGTGTCGGGCCCACACAGAAGATCATACTATCGGTTACTCGTATTTAATCGAACAGTTGCTCACGACCTAGATGGACACGGACCAATCCATCGGTATAGTCGTTGTGTGAGAGAGAAAATAATTTGTCTTAATTATTTTATCACACTTGTACACTTAGTGTATTGAGCGGATCGCTTGAGATTTATCGATTAGGATTGCCGGCGATAATCGATTTAAGTCTCAGTGTATTTTATTCATAATCCCCGATATTATTGCGGGTGTGTATATTTAATATAAGTGACTTTGATTTTCCAAAGGAATTGACCGGTTTAATTACTGGGTCAATTACCGGTTGAGTTGGGTCACTATATTTTATATACGACATGCCGTGAATACTTGACGGGAAAGTGTATCCCGTAAGGGTTGATAATATCCCCGAGATGAGTTCATAAGGAATTATTATGTAAACCCTGCAGGTGGATTTAATCCGCATAATAATTAAAGTTGAACGGTACTATTCTCGGATATAAGAGATGAATAAATTAATTAGCAATAAATTAATTTTATTCATGGATATTTAAATCTTAAATACACGGAATAAATAATACTACCGGAGAAATATTATTTGATATAATATGGATAAATATTGGGAGTGCAATTTTATTTATATAGTGGAAAATAAATAAAATTAATATTGATAAGAATTAATGGATTTGGGTTGGACCCAATTTAATTTTCAATATTAGAAGCCCAATATTTAATCTCCTTTTGATCCCCTACGTAGCCTATAAAAGCACTACATGGTCTTCACAATTCATTAACCTAAGATACGCCAATCATAAAGTTCTTGAAGAGTGGAGGAGATCCATGGAGTTCGGTAGATCGTCGCCCACACGACGTCCGAGCTCGTGCGAGGAATACGTGGGAAGATCTCAAGGTCATCAATTGAGTTCTTCATTTTTCCGAACAACGAGAACGAGGTAAATCGTAAAACCCCCTTTCTGATTTAATCGTTTTAATTATCGTAAAATTATCGTGAACCAAGATCCGTGAACGCGACCCATGTCGAGGTTGAACCGGGCGGTGGTGATCGAAGATCACCGGACCGCCGGCGGCTCAACGGCTCGAGCATGAGAGGGTCGAGGGGGCGTGAGCCTCGGCTGGACGCCGAAGGACTCGAACGCACGGGCTCGGCCGCGAGCTACGGGTTTTCCCGTAGCGGATTCGCGGGCTGTCCGAGCCCTCCCCGTGCGCGCTCGCAGCGGGCTGCGGGATTTCCCGCAGCGGATCCGCGTGCCTTCGCGGATCGTGCACGGGACCGTGCGAGTCCATGTACGGGGCTGCTACGGGCAGAACCCTAGCGCGCGCCCGGTGGCGTGCGCTCGCCTCGATCGAACGGCGGCGGCTCGGGCTGCTGCTAGGGTTCGATGGGGGCTGTTCCGCGAGGGTTCGGGCACGTGTAGCGGGCTGCTACGAGCAGCCCTAGGCGGCTGCCAAGGACAGCCGCGAGCCCCATGCGGGGGCTCGACCGGACAGCCGCGGGCTATCCCCGCGGCGGCTTGTTTGGTTGAGTCCGGCTTCGTGGTGGTTCGTGGCGGGATGTTCCGGCAACCGGGAGTCGATTGGATTGTCGGTTCCGCAATTTAGACAATCCGGATATTCGATCTCCGAAGGATTTCGGTCGGAATTAATTAGATAATTTATTTATTTAAATTTATTAATTCCGGGATATCGATTTCCAACAATCTCGGGGATATTATCAACCTTTACGGGATACACTTTCCCGTCAAGTATTCACGGCATGCCATATATAAAATATAGTGACCCAACTTAACCGGTAATTGACCCAGTAATTAAACCGGTCAATTCCTTTGGAAAATCAAAGTCACTTATATTAAATATACACACCCGCAATAGTATCGGGGATTAAGAATAAAATACACTGAGACTTAAATCGATTATCGCCGGCAATCCTAATCGATAAATCTCAAGCAGATCCGCTCAATACACCAAGTGTACAAGTGTGATAAAATAATTAAGATAAATTATTTTCTTTCTCACACAACGACTATACCGATGGATTGGTCCGTGTCCATCTAGGTCGTGAGCAACTGTTCGATTAAATACGAGTAACCGATAGTATGATCTTCTGTGTGCCCATGCACACCATACTAACTACAACGTATAGAATCCAGGACTATAATTTGCATATATTTAATTATAAATAATTAAACACAAATAATTGTTTATTTAATTAAATAGATTAATGGCAATGGATCGTGAGTTTCCTTTACTTAAATCTAGACATTAAGTACACAACTCCAACATACGTGACCTCGATTCTTCTTTCGTTCCGTATTTCTTTTCTTCTTGCTGAATCGGATCTCTTTCATCCGTAAGCACAAAAAAAAAAAAAAAAAAAAAAAAAATTCTATAAAAATTATTTCTAGTCCGTTTTTCACGAAATTTTTTTTGGGAGTCTTGTTCCTGGTAGTGAGTCGAATACTCAGCAATTAAAAAAAAAAAAAAAAAAATTCCAAAATTTTCTTCGACCAAGTTTTTGTGTGTGATTTCTGAGTTTTCCGGCATCGTTTTGAGCCAATTTGGTGCTATCGTATTTTTCGTTCCAATATTTTCCGAATTTTTGTCCTTTCTACGTCGTATTGTGTGTTTTTGGGGATTTTGTCAGTTCTGATCTCATCTGGTAGATCGCAGAGTTCGATATATTGAGGGAGAATTCGAGTGGTAAAAGGCAGAGTGGTGAGAACATTAGAGTGAAAAAAAAGCCATACCTGAGTGAAACACGAGTGCTGAGTGAATCCCATCTTGAGTGTGATACACGAGTGTTTGTGAGGTGGTGAGGTTCTTTTATTTTATTGCTTTTTATTACTAACATTTTCTGTGCAGGATGTCTGAAGATACGAAAAATAAGGGGACAGCTGAGGGATCTAATAACAACGCCCAATTCCAGGCCATGTTGGATGAGAACTATAGGCGGATGGAAAGGCTCTTACACACTGAGATGAATGTGGTACATGACCGACTCCTTGCCCTAGAGGCGAACGCTCGTCGAGAGAATCCAGAGACTCGGAGAGTCGCAATGCGCAACGTCGGTCGAGATAACCAGAATCGTCATAATGGGCGAAATCGAGATGCCAACCCCGAGGATGATGAGGCTGAAGAAGATAACAACTTGAGCACCATCAAGATGACTGTTCCTACTTTCATGGGGAAGAACGATCCAGAGTTGTACATGATGGAGTAGTATACTTAATGTCTAGATTTGAGTATTCTAAACTCTGTATGCACTTTCATTTACCTATCTATTACAGACATTCATTTGCTTTTAATTATTGTTAATTAAATACATGCAAATCATAGTCCTGGATTTTATACGTTGTAGTTAGTATGGTGTGTCGGGCCCGCACAGAAGATCATACTATCGGTTACTCGTATTTAATCAAACAGTTGCTCACGACCTAGATGGACACGGACCAATCCATCGGTATAGTCGTTGTGTGAGAGAGAAGATAATTTGTCTTGATTATCTTATCACACTTGTACACTTGGTGTATTGAGCGGATCGATTGAGACTCATCAATTAGGATTGCTCGGCGATAATTGATTTGAGACTCGGAGTATTTTATTCTTAATCCCTAAAATAATTGCGGGTGTGTATATTTAATATTAGTGACTTTGATTTTCCAAAGGAATTAACCGATTTAATTATTGGGTTAATTACCGGTTAAGTTGGGTCACTATATTTTATATATGGCATGCCGTGAATTCTTGAAGGGGCAGTGTATCCCGGAAGGGTTGATAATATCCCCGAGATGAGCTCATAAGGATTTATTATGTAAACCTCGCGAGTGGATTTGTTCCGCATAATAAATAAGGTTGAGTGGTACTATTCTCGGATATAAGAAATGAATAAATTTATTAAGCAATAAATAAATTTTATTCATTGATATTTAAATCTTAAATACACGGAATAAATAATACTAAGATGGAGAAATATTATTTGATATAATATGGAATAATATTGGGAGTGCAATTTTATTTATATAGTGGAAAATAAATAAAATTAATATTGATAAGAATTAATGGATTTGGGTTGGACCCAATTTAATTTTCAATATTGAAGCCCAATATTTATTCTCCTTTTGATCCCCTTCGTAGCCTATAAAAGCACTACATGGTCTTCACTTTTACTAACCTAAGTTACGCCAACAATAAAGTTCTGAGAGTGAGGAGGATCCATAGAGTTCGATAGCTCGTCGCCCACCCGACGTTCGAACGGAGTGCAAGGAATACGCGGGAAGATCACGAGGTCATCATCGATTTCGTTTCTCCGAACAACGAATCGTAGGTACAATTCTCAACTAACTTGTTAATTGTTCGATTTGTTTTATCGAGAATACCGTAGAACGAAGATCCGAGGATCGAAGCCCGGAATAGACGGACGAACGCGCGGTGGTGGCGAAGTCACCGGACCGCGGCGTACGCCCGCTAGGGTTTCGGCGTGGGGCGATGGGGGCCGAACCCTCGGCTGGGCCGAGGGTGTGCGATCGACCCGAGGGGATCGATCGCTGGGCACGGGCTGGTGCCGTGCCCTACCCCGCCGTGACGGCGGGGACCTCCTGGTGGCGGCGGGTCGCCGGACCCGCCGCGGGGGGCTGCTGGGCAGCCCACCCCGATCGATCGCCCGAGCGCGATCGATCCTTGATCGCGCGAGCGCGCGGCCGTGGGGGTGCGGCTGGGGCGTGCGCGGCCTTCGGGCCTCGCTGTGCGCTTCGGTCGTATCCCGGCATGGTTGTCGTGTTCGTATGATCTCCGGCGAAGGGTTCGTTCGGGTTATCGGTTCCGCAATTTTGATAACCCGGGATAGCGAATTCCAACAATTGGTATCAGAGCGTGGTTTACGTTCGCGGTATTTTCGATAAAATTGTTCTACCTTGCAGGGTTCCGACTATTATGGCTTGATGATTATTCGTTTAATTATTTTGTCATGTGAATGTTGGTTTTATTAAACTCTCGGACATGTCGAGATTCGTTTTTGGTGGTGAATGCTTGTAATAGTAAAAATTCGGGGGTTGACCGAATTTAGGATTTATTATTATGTTCGTTGTTTTTCCGGAAAATGTATAGGGTCGATTTCGTGTATAGAATCGATACCGGAATTGTAATTTAGATTTTTGTAAATTTAATTTTGCGATTGGATCGACGTATCGAAGACCGCCGGAGAAGACGAAGTGACGAGATGGACGAGGGGCTAGGGATCGATTGGATCGATCCCCATGATGCCCGATCGAAGGCATGGGGCGGGGGGCTGTTGCCCTAGCCACGGCTGCCACCGGTTCGGTGGCTGGCCGGCGTCTGGGCGGCGGCGGTCCTCCCCGTGGCTGGCCGGTCGATCGAAGGTGGGGGTGGTTCGGGGTCTCCCAACCCGGGCTACTCCTACCGGAAAAAAATACTTTCCTAATTAATTCATTATTTCCTATTTTGATTATTTCTTTATGGAATACTCTAGAAAAATAGAAAAAGAATTAATTTAGTACTAAATTTATTTTTCCTATTTGATTATTCCTACTCATGGGAATATTCATGGATTAGGAATAAAATAAATTTGGAAAAGTATAATAGTCCTAATTATTTTATTTCATTATTTCATTATGGATATCATCTAGGATATTCCAAGTTTATCTTGGATAGATTATTCTAGAGATTTAATGAAGTGGAAAAAGAAAATAAAATAAATAAAAATATATTAATAATATTTAATTTTATTTTTGATATATTCAATTGACTTAATTTTCGAATTAAGTAACTTTTGGATTAATTAAAAATAAATAGATTTAAATATTGGATATTAATATTCTCGTCACATGAAGCATTCAAGAAACGAAGACTGAAGACTAGAAGATGCGTACGGGGATGTGATGAAGCCATAATAGTCGGAAAATAATATTCTAGTAATTATTTTGACTATGTGATAATACTATGTGCTCTATTACATGTATGCATGCTATATGTGTTTATTTTATGCACTAGATAGCGTATCCCTTTATTGTAAAAAGCTAAGTGGGAGAGGGTATGGAAACATGCCCATGGTCTCCATTGCTGCTCTCTTGGTGACTTTTATGAACTTTTGAAGTTTATATAGATAAGTCATTGGAGGAGAGTTCTTGTAATTCCTCTTACAAGAGACATTGATTGAGTTTATCAAACAATGCCTAATTTGTCTTTCCAAAGCTGATTTCAAGTCGACTCATTCTCACCCGGGGGAGTGGAATGGAGCCAGAGCCACTTGGTCATGTAGAGGACACAAATTAGAGACCTTCGTACCATTCTTTGATAGATGGATCGATTGTCTGCTCGGCTCCCTCATTTATGAGAGATAGGGTCGTTCGCATGGTGAATCACTGGTTAGAAACTTCGAGTTTCACTTATGATTCTCCACGTCTTGATTTACGAGATTGAATGGATCTAGTAATTGGATTTCAATTATATAAATCGTTTTGGTGTAGTAAACGTCCACACGAACGTGGCTTGCTATACTGAATGGGATTTTAGAATAATTGATGTAGACAGTTATAGGGAATTGTGAAGAGTTGCGAGTTGTCGTAAACGTCCACACGAACGTGGCTTGCGGTGACATAACAGTTCTAAATGATTCACCTTAGTACTGAGTAATGGTTTACACTTAGGTACGCGTTATAGTATTCCTCCCAACGAGGTTACGCTATAAGCTATGTATGACCGAAGTAAAATCTAATTACTAAATCATTTGGGTGGGTAAACGTCCACACGAACGTGGCTTGCCTTACCTGATGGGATTTTAGATGTGATTAGTGATTTAATGATATTATTTGAGGGAGATAATATCGGATATTAAATTGTTTGTCTGTTTTATGTGCTTATAGGTTAAGATTGACTGTGACCCCACTTTGTGATATACTTAAGGATGAAAACTCACCGGTTCCATATGGTGATGATTGGGAACGAAATCTGGACATTGTCCAGACTGTTGAGCTTTCCGAATCCACTGTTGTCCCAACTGATGAGGACATTCGAAATGACCTCAGGATGATGTTGAGACATAGCGTGGAAGCCGGGCAAGAGGTGATTAACATACTCACAGAATTCTCTCTCAATGAGTCCCTTAAAAAGGATTCAACGAGAGCGGAGTTTGTGCGTATGTTAAAAGAATCACAAGCTTTTGTGGCAAGGCTAAAGGAAAAGCGTGCAAAGAAACCCAGTGGCTCAAAGCCACGGATTGGGAAAGGCAAGCCTTTGGGCAAGTGCTTTCGATGCAAGCAGTTTGGGCACTGGAGGTCTGATTGTCCTCTCATCAAAGGTACGAAATTTTCCTTAGTCACTGAAACATTGTCAGCGGTGATATCTACCAGCACCTGGTGTGTAGATACGGGTGCCACTGACCATGTCTGCAATTCATTGCAGGGGTTCCAGGAAACCCGGAGACTTAGAGAGGGAGAGATCGTGGTCTACATGGGCAATGCCGCGAAGGTGGCGGCTGTTGCAGTGGGAGACGTTCACTTACGCTTTAGTAGGGATAGGGTTTTAGTTTTACAAAATTGTCTTTATGTACCGAATTTTAGAAAGAATTTGATTTCGGTTTCTAAGTTAATTCTGAATGGATATTCTGTTTCTTTTGATCACTCTGTGGTCATAAGAAGAAACAGTGAGATTGTCTGTTCTGGTACATTGGTGGACGATTTGTATATTCTAAATCCTGAGTCTAACACGATGCAACTAACCGATAGTAATAACACGTCTACGAACACCAATAAGAGAAAGGAACCTTCTAAAATGAATCAATTATACTTGTGGCATCTAAGGCTAGGTCATATTAATTCGAATAGAATTCAAAGGTTGAAAGCTGATGGTCTCATTAGCGGCATAGAAGGAGAGGACCTTCCAACCTGCGAATCCTGTTTGGAGGGTAAAATGACCAAGCGTTCTTTTTCTGGTAAAGGACGTAGAGCTGAACAAGTATTGGATTTGATTCACTCTGATGTATGCGGACCTATGTCTACTCAGGCAAGGGGAGGGTACGAGTATTTCATCACCTTTACTGATGATTACTCAAGGTATGGATATATTTACCTGATGCGCCACAAGAGTGATTCTTTTGACAAGTTCAAGGAATTCAAGGCTCTTGTGGAGAACCTTCGTGGTAAATCCATAAAATGCCTGCGATCTGATCGCGGAGGCGAGTACCTGTCTGGAGAATTCAAGGCATACTTGGCAGAGAATGGGATTGAATCCCAGCTGACCTCACCATATACTCCTCAGCAGAATGGTGTGTCAGAAAGAAGGAATAGGACTCTTATGGAGATGGTGCGATCGATGATGAGTTACTCGGATTTACCTGTTATGTTCTGGGGACTTGCCTTGGAAACAGCGGCGTACATTCTGAACAGGGTTCCGACCAAAACGGTACCAACTACACCCATGGAATTGTGGAGTGGGCGTAAGCCTAACTTGAAACACATTCGGATCTGGGGATGTCCAGCACATGTGTTGCGACAAGGCGCCGATAAGTTAGAACCTAGATCAGAGATACGGCTGTTTGTAGGATACCCGAAAGGAACTAAGGGTGGCATGTTCTATAGTCCTACAGACCAGAAGATCGTTATAAGTACTAACGCTCGGTTCTTAGAGGAAGACTATGTCATGGACCACAAGCCCAAAAGTGACGTAATACTTGATGAGTTGAGAGGTAACGAGGAAGACCTGGATACAGCCGAACCGAGTATAGATACACCACTAGAACCTGCACCTAATACTGTCACTGTTGATACACCGGAACGCCGTCGTAGTGGGAGGGTTGTCAAACAACCGGACAGATGGATTGGACTGGGTGAGTCTTCGGACTCGGCACCCGGAGTTCATGAAGTCGATCCCTGGACCTATTATGAGGCGGTACAAGATATAGATGCGCCTTCTTGGAAGAAAGCAATGAAATCCGAAATAGAATCTATGGATTCTAATAAAGTCTGGGATCTTGTAGAACCACCAAGCGGCGTAAAGCCAATTGGGTGTAAATGGGTCTACAAGAGAAAGAGAGGATCTGACGGAAAGGTTGAAACCTTTAAAGCTCGGCTTGTTGCGAAAGGATATACTCAGAAAGAGGGAATCGATTATGAGGAGACCTTCTCGCCGGTAGCCAAGATAAAGTCAATCCGGATTCTCTTATCCATAGCAGCTCATATGAATTATGAGGTGTGGCAAATGGATGTCAAGACAGCTTTCCTTAATGGAAGTCTTGACGAGACGATTTATATGAAACAACCAGAAGGATTCATTGCTAAGGGGCGAGATCATCTAGTGTGCAAGCTTAATCGATCCATTTATGGATTGAAACAAGCCTCACGATCGTGGAACCTGCGGTTTGATGAAGTAGTCCAATCTTTTGGATTCATTCAAAGCATGGACGAATCGTGTGTGTATTGGAAACGTGATGGAAAGAAGGTGGTGTTTCTCGTGCTTTATGTAGACGACATACTTCTCATTGGAAATAGTGTAAAGATGTTATCAGACATAAAGGGATGGTTGTCTAGACAATTCGATATGAAAGATTTGGGAGAAGTCGGACATGTTCTAGGGATCAAAGTTATAAGGGATCGCCGGAATAGAACATTGTGTCTCTCCCAGCAATCTTACATAGACACGATTCTAGCTCGTTTTAACATGCAAGATTCCAAGAAGGGTGATCTGCCCTTCAGTAAAGGAACTTATCTTTCTAAGGAAATGTGTCCTCAGACACAGAAGGAGAAAGATGACATGAAAGCAGTCCCCTACGCTTCGGCTGTGGGAAGCTTAATGTATGCAATGTTATGCACGAGGCCTGATATCTGTTATGCCGTCGGCATAGTAGCAAGATATCAGAGTAACCCTGGAAAGGCTCATTGGACTACCGTAAAGAGCATTTTCAAGTATTTGCGAAATACTAAGATTATGTTCTGAGATACGGTGCAGACAATCTGATCCCTTTGGGTTACACAGATTCGGATTTCCAAGCTGATAAGGACCGGCGTAAGTCGACATCAGGCTATGTGTACACTTTGGGAGGTGGAGCCGTATCATGGAAGAGTGTTAAGCAAAAGTGCATTTCGGACTCTACCATGGAAGCTGAATATGTTGCAGCCTCAGAGGCAGCGAAAGAGTCAGTGTGGTTCCTTAATTTCCTCCAGGACTTAGATGTGATTCCGAGTTTGCCTAAAGCTACGACAATTTATTGTGATAATAGCGGTGCAGTGGCAAACAGTAAGGAGCCACGGTCCCATAGTGCTACAAAACACATAGAGCGCAAGTACCACCTGATTCGAGACATCGTCAAGAGGGGCGATGCGATAGTCACCAAGATAGCTTCGGAAGACAACCTAGCGGACCCTTTCACCAAGATACTTCCTAAGGAAGTATATTACAAGCACTTGGAGGGTTTGGGAGTCAGAAGTTTGGAGGATAAGACTAGACCTTAGTATAAGTGGGAGATTGATGGAGTAGTATACTTAATGTCTAGATTTGAGTATTCTAAACTCTGTATGCACTTTCATTTACCTATCTATTACAGACATTCATTTGCTTTTAATTATTGTTAATTAAATACATGCAAATCATAGTCCTGGATTTTATACGTTGTAGTTAGTATGGTGTGTCGGGCCCGCACAGAAGATCATACTATCGGTTACTCGTATTTAATCAAACAGTTGCTCACGACCTAGATGGACACGGACCAATCCATCGGTATAGTCGTTGTGTGAGAGAGAAGATAATTTGTCTTGATTATCTTATCACACTTGTACACTTGGTGTATTGAGCGGATCGATTGAGACTCATCAATTAGGATTGCTCGGCGATAATTGATTTGAGACTCGGAGTATTTTATTCTTAATCCCTAAAATAATTGCGGGTGTGTATATTTAATATTAGTGACTTTGATTTTCCAAAGGAATTAACCGATTTAATTATTGGGTTAATTACCGGTTAAGTTGGGTCACTATATTTTATATATGGCATGCCGTGAATTCTTGAAGGGGCAGTGTATCCCGGAAGGGTTGATAATATCCCCGAGATGAGCTCATAAGGATTTATTATGTAAACCTCGCGAGTGGATTTGTTCCGCATAATAAATAAGGTTGAGTGGTACTATTCTCGGATATAAGAAATGAATAAATTTATTAAGCAATAAATAAATTTTATTCATTGATATTTAAATCTTAAATACACGGAATAAATAATACTAAGATGGAGAAATATTATTTGATATAATATGGAATAATATTGGGAGTGCAATTTTATTTATATAGTGGAAAATAAATAAAATTAATATTGATAAGAATTAATGGATTTGGGTTGGACCCAATTTAATTTTCAATATTGAAGCCCAATATTTATTCTCCTTTTGATCCCCTTCGTAGCCTATAAAAGCACTACATGGTCTTCACTTTTACTAACCTAAGTTACGCCAACAATAAAGTTCTGAGAGTGAGGAGGATCCATAGAGTTCGATAGCTCGTCGCCCACCCGACGTTCGAACGGAGTGCAAGGAATACGCGGGAAGATCACGAGGTCATCATCGATTTCGTTTCTCCGAACAACGAATCGTAGGTACAATTCTCAACTAACTTGTTAATTGTTCGATTTGTTTTATCGAGAATACCGTAGAACGAAGATCCGAGGATCGAAGCCCGGAATAGACGGACGAACGCGCGGTGGTGGCGAAGTCACCGGACCGCGGCGTACGCCCGCTAGGGTTTCGGCGTGGGGCGATGGGGGCCGAACCCTCGGCTGGGCCGAGGGTGTGCGATCGACCCGAGGGGATCGATCGCTGGGCACGGGCTGGTGCCGTGCCCTACCCCGCCGTGACGGCGGGGACCTCCTGGTGGCGGCGGGTCGCCGGACCCGCCGCGGGGGGCTGCTGGGCAGCCCACCCCGATCGATCGCCCGAGCGCGATCGATCCTTGATCGCGCGAGCGCGCGGCCGTGGGGGTGCGGCTGGGGCGTGCGCGGCCTTCGGGCCTCGCTGTGCGCTTCGGTCGTATCCCGGCATGGTTGTCGTGTTCGTATGATCTCCGGCGAAGGGTTCGTTCGGGTTATCGGTTCCGCAATTTTGATAACCCGGGATAGCGAATTCCAACAGTACATCGAATGGGAGAGAAAGGTCGAGATGATGTTTGATTGCCACAACTACTCAGAGCTCAAGAAGGTGAAATTGGCGGCAATCGAATTTTCTGACTATGCCTTGGTTTGGTGGGATCAGCTGGTTGCCAGTAGGAGGAGAAATTATGAGCAGCCCATTGACACGTGGGCCGGGATGAAATCTGTGATGCGAAAGAGATTTGTTCCGTCTCATTATTACCGAGAATTGTACATCAAACTGCAGAATCTACGACAGGGAACGAGGAGCGTAGATGAGTACTTTAAGGAGATGGAGGTGGCAATGATTCGGGCCAACGTTGAAGAGGATCGGGAAGCTACCATGGCTCGGTTCTTAGCTGGACTGAATTGGGAGATTCGTAATGCCGTGGAGTTGCAACCGTACGTCGAGTTAGAGGATATGGTTCACATGGCGATCAAAATTGAGAACCAGCATAAGAGGAGGGGTAGTTTTAGCAGTGCAAAGCCGAATCAGTCTTCTTGGAGATCATCCCAAGGTCCGAGTGGTTCTACACCTAAAGAGAACCAATGGAAGAGAGAGGTTCCACCTCGAGACGAGAAGAAGACCTTCTTTAAGGGTCGTTCGGAGGGTGCAAGTTCAACAACTCAGGTCAGGCCATCAAATCCTGATAGTCGCAACAGAGACAAGAAGTGCTTCAAGTGTCAAGGATTTGGGCACATTATGAGTGAGTGTCCTAACAGACGACTCATGATCTGTAGAGACGACGGAGAAGTCGTGACTGATGGTGAAAGCGAGGAGCCGACACCTACAGATGCTGTGGATTCCGAGGAGGAGGAGGAGATACTAGCCATCGAGGGTAACCTGTTTGTAGCTAGGAGAGTCTTGAGTGCACATACACAGCCCGAGGAGAGGGAGCAGCGGGAGAACCTTTTCCACACGAGATGCCATGTGAAGGATAAGGTGTGTAGTGTGATCATTGACAGTGGGAGTTGTATGAACGTGGTTAGTGCAAACATGGTGCAGAGATTGGAGTTACCTGAGGTGAAGCATCCAAAGCCATACCGTTTGCAGTGGTTGAATGATTGCGGTATCATCAGGGTGACCAAGCAAGTGAAGGTACCTTTCCGCATTGGGAAGTACGTGGATGAGGTGCTTTGTGACGTCATCCCTATGCAAGCGAGTCACATCTTGTTGGGACGACCGTGGCAGTTCGATAGGAGAGCCATACACGACGGCTTCACCAACAAGTACTCGTTTGAGTATAACGGTACAAAGGTATCACTTGTTCCTCTCACTCCTAAACTGTTGGAAATCGACTATCCGGGACACGTCCGTTCGAACCCTCGAACATCCGGACGTCCCCAATCAACTTCTGTAGGTCACCTCCGATCAGCCATGGCCGCCCGCCCAAGAGATCGCGCGTCCGCCGCAGCCGAAGCCGCGGCTCACGATCTGCCCGGAGCAGGCGGCCGCCTGCCGCCCAGGCGGTCGCTCGCGCACCCGCGCAAGCGGGCGCTTGCTGCCCGAGCGGTCGCTCGCGACCCAGCGCGAGCGGGCGCCTGCCACCCAGGCGGGCGCTTGCCTGGTCCGAACAGCAGCGCGATGCTGCTGTTCCGGGCTATTTCCGATCCGTTTTTCTCCGTCCGGCCACCAATCCGGCGGTCCTCAACCGCCCAGAAGCCGAAGAAAATATACCTTGACCCCCGATTACCAATCGATGGTCCGTTGTATTATTACGTACGAGAAGAATCGAAAGAGATGCGGAAAAGGGTTTTCGATTCTTTACCTTTGATGCGTGATTCGGAGGAGCCGAATTGTTGAGACCTTAGAGCTTCTAACGTATGCCTCTGATCCCGTCTCCAACCGTTGTGTGGGCAACGATCCGCTGGAGTTCTCCCGTCTATGCTCTCTCTTCTCAACCAGCGTCAGATTTATTTTTCTCTCTTAGAGAAAAATTATTGCGTTAACCTTATTAATTTTACAGAGAAAAATATATTTGCGCTAACGCAATTATTTTCTCAGCAAAATTAAATGTTGCGGCGTTCTGTAGGTTAAGAGAGGGTAAGGGAGGGGATATATATAGAGTTACGTTAGGGACCTTAGGTTAAATTAATTAAGGGCTAATTTGAAATATTAATTAACTTGGAATACTTAAAAGCAATTCCTTAATTAATCGATTTCAAATTTAATTATTATTAACTCCACTATAAAATAATAATTGAATTCCCGAAATTAATTTAATATTATTTCAACAATAATATTTCCGCCGAAATTACATATACGACTTTCCCCGTGTTTAAGATATCGAACGTCCACGAATTTATTTAATTACTAATAATTAAACTAATTCGTTTCTTATTATCCGAGACTAGTACCACTCATCCTTATTATCATGTGGAACAAATCCACCTGCAGGGTTTACATGATAAACTTTATGAGCTCATCTCGGGGTCGTAATCAACCCGATAAACGGGACACGGTTTCCTGTCTATAATCTATAGCATGCCGTGCGTACAATTACGATTCCTAATTTACCGAGAATCTTGACTAATCAATTAGTCTCACTCATTGGCAAGTTAAAGAACCGAGAATTGGACACACGCACCTATAATTATATAGGGATTAGGAATTCGTATATCCGTAATATCTGAGGTCTAGTTCGATTACTTCGATTAGTATAAATCGAACGCCCTCCCGTGGTCCTGCTTAATACACCAAGTGTACGAGTATGACATGATAGTCAAGACCGACTATCTACCAGTCACACAACGACGTACCGATGGATTGTCCCTGTCCATCTAAGTCGTGAGCTATTGTTTGATAGTATACGAGTAACCGAAAGTATGATCTTCCGCGTGTCTCCTCACGCCATACTGTCTACAACGTATATATCTAGGACTATTGCATAAAGTGCAATTATGCTTGAATCATATATCGAATTAAGGTATAGATAAGGAGTTCCGTATTTGCACTAAACTAGACATTTAGAATACAACTCCATCAATCTCCCACTTATACTAAAAGTCTAGTCGCCCTCTACCAAACATCAGATTCCCATAACCTTATCACGCCTACCCAACGCTTCCGCTGGAAGAGCTTCTGTGAATGGTTTTACCAGGCAATCCTCTCGATGCTATCTAGGTGACAACTGCATCGTCTTACTATACGATCTCTCGAATCAGGTGGTACTTGCGCTCTACATGTTATCTCCCACTGTGGACTCGTGGCATTTCAAGTTTTCCAATACCGCTATTCAAAATAGCTTTGGGTGAACTAGAAACCACATCTAAGTCCCTTAGGAAGTTCTAGAGCCACACTGACGTTTTAAGTGCCTCACAGGCCGTTATCCTTTCAGTTTCCATGGTAGAGTCCATAATGCATCGCTGCTTTACATTCTTCCATGTGACTGCTCCACTTCACAGTGAGAACACATAGCCTGACTTCGACTTTCGACTATCCCTGTTTGATTTGGTAATCCAATTCTATGTAATCCAAAAGAAACAACTTGACTGCTTTGTAATTCAGAACATAATTCCTGGTCCTCTACAGGAGCTTAAACATGTTCTTTACATCAGTCGAGTGATCCTTTCCAGGATTACTATGATATCTCACCACCATGCCCACGGCATAGCAGATATCAGTCTCGTGCATAGCATTACATACATTAAGCTTCCCACCATTAAGGTGCAGGGAACTGCTTACTAATCATCTATCTCCTTTATTGTGTCGGACACAAAACTTTAGATAGATGAATTCCACATCTAAAAGGTGAAGACCTTTCTTGGAATTCTGTATGCTGCAACGAGTAAGAATTGTATTTATGTATGAGGCTCGAGATAAGTTCTATGTCCTTTTCTGGCGATCATTTATAACTTTGATCCCGAGAACATTCCCGACTTCTCCTAAGTCTCTTACATTGAATTACTCGGACAACCATCCCTTTATGTCCGATAACATCCTTCATATTGTTGCCAATTTAGAGGGATGTCGTCTACATAAATAATGAGAAAACACCACATCTTTTCTGTCACATCTTTATTACACACAGGACCTAAACATGCCTTGAATGAATCCATGAAATGGATTTTATCATAGGTCCGCATGTGTCCAAGATCTTAAAGCTTCCTTCAATCCTAAGATTGATTAAGCTTGCTTACCGAATGCTCTTGGCTCTTTTCGATGAATCCCTCTGGCTGTCCCACACAGATGGTCCCGTCAAGACTTCGATTTAGGAAATCCGTCTTGACTTCCATCTTCCATGTGAAGACAAAAGAATCCGGATCGACTTTAGCATAGCTACCGGCGAAGAAGTTTACTCATAATAGATCCCTTTCTTTCTGAGTGCACACTCTCGCAACAAGCCTAGCCTTAAGGTTTTACACCTTTGGGCGGTGCTACAAGATCCCAGACATGATTTGAATCCAAAGATTCAATCTCATATTTCATCGTCTTTTACCAAGACTGAGCATCTTGATCTTTCAGCGTCTCGCCATAGATCTAGGGATCGGCTTCATGTTCTCCAGGCAACAAGTCCGAAGACTCTCCTATAGACATGAACCTGTCGGGTTGTCTAACAACCCTCCCACTACGACGACGCTCCGGTGTGTCTTTAGTGGATAAAGATTACAGTAGTGAACTACTCAGTTAGGCTGGTTCAAAGTTTTGATCAGTCCCTCTAAGCACATTAAGTATTACCCTACTCTTGGGCTCGTGATATTGCATATATATAGTCCATGTCTAAGAACCGAACATTGATGCAATCAACGAACATCTGGTCCTTTGGACTATATTACATATCTCAATCCGTTTTCTTAGGGTATCTTATAAACAGCCGAATATCTTGTACAAGTTTCCAAAAGGAATCAAGTTTAGGATAAACGCCGCTGTTTCCAAGGCATATCCCAAAACCGAATTAGGTAACTCCGAATAACTCATTGTCTACTTTCCCATATCTATAAGAGTCCTATTCCTTCTTTACAACACATTATTTTGCCAAGGCACAAATGGTGTAGTCTGTCGGGAGTTAATCCCATTTTCTGATAAGTATGCCTTACTCCTCGAAGAGGTCTGCATATATCAGAGCGAATCAACTCTAGTACTTTCATGGATCTTTTCCCTTTAACCGTAAAGGGTTGCTTGGTCATTTAAACTTCCAAGTATGATTCGAAGGTTGGAAGGTCCTTTCCTTCAACCTAGCTGAGTAGTCCATCAGCTTTCACCTTTTGAATCGTACTCAAGTTAAAATGATCTATCCTAAGATTCCATAAGTACATTTGATTCATCCTAGAAGGATCTTTACTCTTATTGGGGTTCGACAATGTGTTATTAGCTCTGGTGTGTTGCATCGTGGAAGAACACGGATTTAGTATTAAATTGTCTATCAATGTACCAGAATAGATAATATCCCCGTTTCCTACTTCGATAAGTATGAAACTATCAGAAGAAACGGAATATCCATTCTAAGCCAATTTAGAAATCTGAAATGAAAATTCTTTCTAAATGTCGGCACATAAAGACAATTTATTAGAACTAAAATCCTACCGTTAAAACATTTAACATCTCCCACTACAATGGCTATTACCTTAACAGTATTGCCCATGTAGGTTATAACTTCTTCCTTTCTAAGTCTCCGGGTTTCCTGGAACCCCTGCATTAAGTGCAGACATGATTAGTGGTTCCCGTATCCACACACCAGGTACTGGCAGATACTACCACTAAACATGTTTTGGTGACTAAGGAAGAGTCAACTTCTTGTTGCTTGAGAGGACAATTAAAACTCCCAGTATCCAGACTGCTTACAACGGAAGCACTTGCCCCTTGGGCTTGCTTGTCCCATTCCGTGGTCCAGATATATTAGGCCCACTGGGTTTCCGTATTTGCTTCTTCTTCCTTTTGCCGCCCGGAGGCCTAGGAAGAGCCAATTTCTCAACCACAAGTGCTTGAGAGCCCTTAAAGATTTCCTCAGCAGCTTGAAGTTCAATCAGGAGTTCCGCCAATGAGTAAGACCCCTTATTCATGTTATAGTTCAGGCGGAACTGCTCAAAACTTCTCGGCAGAGACTGGAGCACAATATCGACTTGGGTTACCCCATCGATAACTGATCCTAGAATCTCTATCTCATTCAGATAGCACATCATCCTAAGAACGTGATTCCCCACGGGCGTTCCTTCGGATGCGATGGCCATCATGAGTTGCCTCATTGCATTTTGCCCGGCTGTCCTGTCCTAATAACCAAAAAGTTTCTTGAGGTTAAGCATCATATCATAGGTAATGGTCATGGCTTGATCCCGATGTCGCAGCACATTTTGACATGAAAGCCATAATGCAGCTCCGCGTCATCTCAGAGCCTTGATCCATTTCCATGAGCTTCCTTTCCTCAGTAGTGGAAGCATCATTTGGTTCAGCAGGTCAATTGACTTGGAGTACATGATTGTACCCCTCTGCAGTTAGGACAATGTCCAAGTTTCTCCTTTAATCCATACAAAACAGGTTCAGTGAGTTTGTTGACTTTTAATGGGAATAATACCATATAAAACAAACAATGAGTTTAATTCGATATCATTTCCCTCAAGTGATATCATTAAACTACCAATCATTTCCAAAATCCCATCAGACTTAGCAAGCCACGTTCTTGTGGACGTTTACCAGTCCAAATGATTTTATGATTGGATTTTACTTCGGTCGTACATCATCATAGCAGTGACTCCGATGGGGAGGATACTATAAAGCGTACCTAAGTGTATACCATTTCTCAGTACTAAGTCCACCGCTCGGGAACTACATGCCCACCGCAAGCCACGTTCTTGTGGACGTTTACGTTGACATGCGGTCCTCCACGACTTTCTATAACTGTCGAGCCTAAATTAATCCCAAAGTTCCGTTCCCATTTAGCAAGCCACGTTCTTGTGGACGTTTACTAAAACAAACAACTTTATTAATTGAATCTCACTTATTTAAATGTCATAGAATCTTAATTAACCCAAAGTACCGTTTCCATTCAGCAAGCCACGATAGTGTGGACGTTTACTAAAACAAACAACTTTGTTAATTGACTCTTACATTTATTAAATTTCACAATTTTATTATTCAAAGCTTGATATCTCGTAAGTGAAACTCGAAGTTTCTAACCAGCGATCAATCATGCAATTGAGCCCTATCTCTCACTAGGTGAGGGAGCCAACCAGACAATCGATCTAGTCATCGAATGACTCGAATGTCTCTAATCTGTGTCATCGAGATAAGCAAGCGCTTTGGCTCCATTCCACTCCCCGGGGTGAGAATGAGTCGAGTTGAACTTAGTTTTTGAAAGACAGATTAGGCACTTGCTTTTGAAAAATATATTTGTTCAATTCTATAAGTGGAATTTTAATTCGAATTTTGATCAAGTAATGTCCGTGTACCGACTTTATCCGATAGGGAGGATGACACTAAAGCCAACTCGTAAGTCGATACACAACACTTTCAAAACAGAGAATGGAGACCGCGGGATTGTTTCCAATCCCTCTCCCACTTAGTATTTTACGATAAGGGCTAACATGCATAAAATAATTAAGCATAATAAAAGCACGTAAAACACGTAAAAAGCATTTAACGTGGCCCCGATTATTATGGCCTTAAGTATTCTCCAATGCACGTCTCTTGGAACTTCATCTCGTTGCTCGTCTCGATCTCGGTCCACCACCGACTCGCTCGAGGGTCAAGAGACGAACTCCTCCCACTGGAGCCTCGTCTCGAGCCTCGTTGAGTCGTCCGTGGGGTCGAACGAACCCCAGCCCCGCTGCTGCCCGTCGCGAACACGGGGTGTGTTCGATGGCTGCCCGTTGCCGGTTCGCCCTCCTCGATCCTCGTTTCTCCGGGTTTTGGTCTCGTCTCGATCCACCAAAATTAGTAAGAAAAATTACAAGAATAAACTTACTAAAAACCGGCATCGATCCTATACAAGGTGATCGACCCTATACATGTCCCGGATACAACGAAAAATAAATAAACCTAACGACTCAACCCGTCGTTTTTTATCTATTACAAACAAGCAACGTTTTCCAAAATCAAACAATCTCGACAAGCCCGAGAGTTTAACAAACCACAAAAAAATTATCATACAACATCCCATAATGTTGGCCATAATAATCGGGTTCATCCTGCATCACAAAAACGTACGAACAATACAACAAACCGATAAACCGGCTCTGATACCAATTGTTGGAAATCGACTATCCGGGACACGTCCGTTCGAACCCTCGAACATCCGGACGTCCCCAATCAACTTCTGGAGGTCACCTCCGATCAGCCATGGCCGCCCGCCCAAGAGATCGCGCGTCCGCCGCAGCCGAAGCCGCGGCTCACGATCTGCCCGGAGCAGGCGGCCGCCTGCCGCCCAGGCGGGCGCTCGCGCACCCGCGCAAGCGGGCGCTTGCTGCCCGAGCGGTCGCTCGCGACCCAGCGCGAGCGGGCGCCTGCCACCCAGGCGGGCGCTTGCCTGGTCCGAACAGCAGGCGGGCGCTTGCCTGCGGATGAGTCGGGGATCCAATCTCCGGCGATCTAGGGTTTTTGATCGGGTTATCGGTTCCGCAATTTTTGATAGCCCGGGACATCGAATCCCAACAACTGGTATCAGAGCGTTTGGTTTCGTGTTCATGTATATATTCGATTATTGTTCTACCTTGCAGGATTTCCGGCTATCATGGTTAATTAATTATTGTTTGTTAATTAATTATCATGATTATTAAACTCTCGGACATGTCGAGATTCGTTTTGTGTGGTTGAATGTTTGTAATAGTAAAAATTCGGGGGTTGACCGAATTTAGGATTTATTATTATTACGCTCTTTATTTTCCGGAAAATGTATAGGGTCGATTTCATGTATAGAATCGATACCGGAATTGTAATTTAAATTTTGTAATTTATTTTACGTTGGTTCGATGATGGGACGGTCGCCGAAAGACGAAGACGTGTGACGAAGACGAAGGGGACGAAAAACCGGGGGGGTCGATCATCCCCATGATCGATCCCCATGAGGATTGATCGACCCCATCGAAGGGGCTGCCCGCTAGGGCTTCCGGCCACGCCGGCCACCGGTGGTGGTGGCGCGTGGGCTGGGGGCGGCGGCGGCGGTGGTCCCGGGCGGTGGAGGTCGACGGTGGGGATGGCATGGGATCTCCCAATCCCATGCTATTCCTACCAAGAAATTACTTTCCTAATTAATTCGGATTTTTCCTATTTGATTGTTCTCCTTTTGGAAACTCTCATGGATTAGGAAAAGAATTAATTTGAATTAATTTTAATTCCTATTGATTTATTTCCTTCATGGAATTATTCAAAGATTGGGAATTTAATTAATTTAGTACTAAATTTATTTTTCCTATTTGATTATTCCTACTCATGGGAATATTCATGGATTAGGAATAAAAATAAATTTGGAAAGTAGTGAGTCCTAATTTATTTTATTTCCTTGTTCTATTATAGATATCTTCTAGAATATTCCAAATTTTACTTGTATAGATTATTCAAGAGATTTAATAGAATTAGATAGGAAAATAAATAAATAAAAATATTAATAATATTTAATTTTATTTTTGATATATTCAATTGACTTAATTTTCGAATTAAGTAACTTTTGGATTAATTGAAAATAAATAGATTTAAATATTGGAAATTAATATTCTCGTCACATGGAGCATTCAAGAAACGAAGACTGAAGACTAGAAGATGCATATGGAGATAAAGCCATGATAGTCGGGGAAAATAATTTCTCTAGCATTATTTTGACTATGTGATCTATGTGCTTTATTGTTTACATGCATGCTATATGTGTTTATTTTATGCACTAGATAGCGTATCCCTTTATCGTAAAAAGCTAAGTGGGAGAGGGGATGGAAACATTCCCATGGTCTCCATCACTGTTCTCTTGGTGACTTTTATGGACTTTCGAAGTACATATAGACAAGTCATTGGATGAGAATTCTTGTAATTCCTCTTACAAGAAACATTGATCAAGTTTATCAAACAATGCCTAATTTGTTTTTCTGAAACTGACTTCAAGTCGACTCATTCTCACCCCGGGGAGTGGAATGGAGCCAGAGCCACTTGGTCATGTGGATGACACAAATTAGAGACCTTCGTACCATTCTTTGATAGATGGATCGATTGTCTGAAAGCTCCCTCATTTATGAGAGATAGGGTCGTTCGCATGGTGAATCACTGGTTAGAAACTTCGAGTTTCACTTATGATTCTCCGCGTCTTGATTTACAACATCAAATGGATCAAGTAATTGGATTTCAATTATATAAATCTATTTGGGGTAGTAAACGTCCACACGAACGTGGCTTGCTATACTGAAAGGGATTTTAGAATAATTGATGTAGACAGTTATAGGAAATTGTGAGGGATTGCGAGTTATCGTAAACGTCCACACGAACGTGGCTTGCGGTGACATAACAATTCTAAACGATTCGCCTTAGTACTGAGTGATGGTTTACACTTAGGTACGCTTTATAGTATTCTTCCCAACGAAGTAACGCTATAATGATGTACGACCGAAGCAAACCTAATTGCTAAATCATTTGGGTGGGTAAACGTCCACACGAACGTGGCTTGCCTTACCCGATGGGATTTTAGATGCAATTAGTGATTTAATGATATTATTTGAGGGAGATAATATCGGACATTAAATTGATTGTTTGTTTACATGTGCTTATAGGTTTAGAGAATAGCTATGAATCCACTTTCTGTGATACTCAAGGAACATAAACTCACTGGTCCCAATTATATTGATTGGAAGAGAAATTTGGACATTGTCCTGACTGCTGAAGAGTACAAGTTTGTACTCTCTGATAAATGCCCTGCTGAGCCCACGGCTGCCTCAACTGATGAGGAAAAGGCAACATATCGGAAGTGGAAAAAGGCTGATGAAATGGCTAGGTGCTATATTTTGGCTTCCATGTCAAATGTACTCCAAACCCAACATGAGCCGATGGACACTGCCCGGGATATGATGACTAACCTGTTGGAGTTGTGTACTTAATGTCTAGATTTAAGTACCGGTAAACTCCCGGTCATGGCATTTAACCTATTTAATTAATAAACAATTATTTGCAATTAATTATTATTAATTAATTATGCAAAAATATAGTCCTAGATTTTATACGTTGTAGTTAGTATGGTGCGCATGGGCGCACAGAAGATCATACTATCGGTTACTCATATTTAATCAAACATTTGCTCACGACCTAGATGGACACGGACCAATCCATCGGTATAGTCGTTGTGTGAGAGAGAAAATAATTTATCTTAATTATTTTATCACACTTGTACACTTGGTGTATTGGGCGGATCAGCTTGAAGATTTATTGATTAGGATTGCCTTGGATAATCAATTTAAATCTCGGAGTATTTTATTCTTAATCCCCGACATTATTGCGGGTGTGTATATTTAATACTAGAGGCTTTGATTTTCCAAAGGAATTAACCGATTTAATTATTGGGTTAATTACCGGTAAAATTGGGTCTCTATATTTTATATATGACATGCCGTGAATACTTGAAGGGAAAGTGTATCCCGGAAGGGTTGATAATATCCCCGAGATGAGTTCATAAGGAATTATTGTGTAAACCTCATGAGTGGATTCGTTCCGCACAATAATAAAGGTTGAACGGTACTAGTTTCGGATATAAGATATGAATATTATTTATTGAGCAATAAATAAATTTATTCATGGATATTTAAATCTTAAATACACGGAATATATAATACTAATCGGAGAAATATTATTTGATATAATATGGAATAATATTGGGAGTGCAATTTTATTTATATAGTGGAAAATAAATAAAATTAATATTGATAAGAATTAATAGATTTGGGTTGGACCCAATTTAATTTTCAATATTGGAAGCCCAATATTTATTCTCCTTATGATCCCCTACGTAGCCTATATAAGCACTACATGGTCTTCACTTTTCATAACTTGAGAATAACCTACGCAAATCATAAAGTCTTGGAGAGTGAGGAAGATCCATAGAGTTCGATAGATCGTCGCCCACACGACGTTCGGACGAAGTGCGAGGAATACGTAGGAAGATCGCAAGGTCATCAACAAGATTCGTTTCTCCGTACAACGAATCGAGGTAATAATCGAGAAACCCCCTCTTTGATTATTTGTGTTGTTTAATCGTGATATGTACATGAACAAGACGATCCGGGAAAGCGTCGAGACCGGGATACGGGGATCTCGCGATCCCCGTCGGGATCGAGAGGGGCGGCCGAACCCTAGGGTTCGACCGCTGGTACCGCGCGACGCAAGGGGAGCCCCGGTTGGACGCCGGGGCACGCGATCGACTCCGGTCGATCGCCGAGGTGCCACGGGCTGGTGCCGTGGCGGACCCCAGCCCCTCGTCGGAGGCGCGTGGCGCGAAGGCCCTCGGCTGGAGCCGAGGGGTGCGATCGATCCTCGGATCGATCACGGGTCGCTGCGGGGATGACCCGCAGCTGCCTCGTGCGCGCTACGGGTGTTCCCGTAGCAGATGCGCACGGGGCTGACCCCTCGCGAGCAGCGAGTCCACGACTCGCTGCGGGGCTGCTACGAGCAGCCCCGGGGATGCCTCGCGCATCCCCAGCGATCGTCCGTAGACGATCGCGAGCCCCTCGCGGGGGCTCGGCTGGGCGCACGCAGCCTTCGGGCTTCGCTGGGCGTTCGGTCGGGCCCCGGCTCGTGAGGTAGTTCGCGTTCGTGGATCCGACTCGTGGGGGACTTCGGCTGGGGGCGGGCTGCGTGTCTTCGGGAGCGTAGTCTCCAAAGGTCGGACTCCTGCGGATGAGTCGGGGATCCAATCTTCGGCGATCGAGGGTTTTTGATCGGGTTATTTGGTTTCGTGTTCATGTATATGTTCGATTATTGTTCTACCTTGCAGGATTTCCGGCTATCATGGTTGGAATTAATTAATTTTTTTTAATTAATTATCATGATTATTAAACTCTCGGACATGTCGAGATTCGTTTTTGTGTGGTTGAATGTTTGTAATAGTAAAAATTCGGGGGTTGACCGAATTTAGATTTATTATTACGCACTTTATTTTCCGGAAAATGTATAGGGTCGATTTCATGTATAGAATCGATACCGGAATTGTAATTTAATTTTTGTAAATTATTTACGTTGGTTCGATGATGAGACGATCGCCGGAAGACGAAGAAGTGACGAAGAGAGTAGGGCTTGGGATCGATCCCATGATGGTGATCGACCCATAGCCTAGCCGGCGTGGCTAGGCGGCGGCGGCGCTCCTCCCCGAGTGGCCGGCCGATCCATCTAGGTGGGGATGGTGTGGGGTCTCCCAATCCCATGTTATTCCTACCAAGAAATTACTTTCCAAATTAATTCGGATTTTTCCTATTTGATTGTTCTCATTTTGGAAACTCTCATGGATTAGGAAAAGAATTAATTTTAAATTAATTTTATTTCTATTGATTTATTTCCTTCATGGAATCATTCATAGATTAGAAATTTAATTAATTTAGTACTAAATTTATTTTTCCTATTTGATTATTCCTACTCATGAGAATATTCATGGATTAGGAATAAAAATAAATTTGGAAAGTAGTAAGTCCTAATTTATTTTATTTCCTTGTTCTATTATAGATATCTTCTAGAATATTCCAAGTTTTACTTGGATAGATTATTCTAAAGATTTAATAAGAACTAGATAGGAAAATAAATAAATAAAAATATTAATAATATTTAATTTTATTTTTGATATATTCAATTGACTTAATTTTCGAATTAAGTAACTTTTGGATTAATTGAAAATAAATAGATTTAAATATTGGAAATTAATATTCTCGTCACATGGAGCATTCAAGAAACGAAGACTGAAGACTAGAAGATGCATATGAAGATAAAGCCATGATAGAAGATGCATATGAAGATAAAGCCATGATAGTCGGGAAAATAATTCTCTAGCATTATTTTGACTATGTGATCTATGTGCTTTATTGCTTTCATGCATGCTATATGTGTTTATTTTATGCACTAGATAGCGTATCCCTTTATCGTAAAAAGCTAAGTGGGAGAGGGGATGGAAACATTCCCATGGTCTCCATCACTGTTCTCTTGGTGACTTTTATGGACTTTCGAAGTTCATATAGACAAGTCATTGGAGGAGAATTCTTGTAATTCCTCTTACAAGAAACATTGATCGAGTTTATCAAACAATGCCTAATTTGTCTTTCTGAAACTGACTTCAATTCGACTCATTCTCACCCCGGGGAGTGGAATGGAGCCAGAGCCACTTGGTCATGTGGATGACACAAATTAGAGACCTTCGTACCATTCTTTTATAGGTGGGTCGATTGTCTGCTCGGCTCCCTCATTTATGAGAGATAGGGTCGCTCGCATGGTGAATCACTGGTTAGAAACTTCGAGTTTCACTTATGATTCTCCGAGTCTTGATCTACGAAATCGAATGGATCTTGTAATTGGGAGTCAATTATAAAAATCTCTTGGTGTAGTAAACGTCCACACCACGTGGCTTGCTATACTGACGGATTTTGGATTAATTGATGTAGACAGTTATAAGTAATTGTGAAGAGTTGTGAAATTGTCGTAAACGTCCACACCACGTGGCTTGCGGTGACGTAGCAATTCCAAGCGATATACTTTAGTACTGAGTGATGGTTTACACTTAGATACGCGTCATAGTATTCTTCCCCACGAAGTGACGCTGTGATTGATGTATGACCGAAGAAAAACTAATTGCTAAATCATTTGGGTGGGTAAACGTCCACACCACGTGGCTTGCTTTACCTGATGGGATTTTAGACGCAATTAGTAATTTAATGATATTATTTGAGGGAGATAATATCGGATATTAAATTGATTTTTTGTTTACATGTGCTTATAGGTTTAGAGAATAGCTATGAATCCACTTTCTGTGATACTCAAGGAACATAAACTCACTGGTCCCAATTACATTGATTGGAAGAGAAATTTGGACATTGTCCTGACTGCTGAAGAGTACAAGTTTGTACTCTATGAGCAATGCCCTGCTGAACCCACGGCCACCTCAACTGATGAGGAAAAAGAAGCATATCGGAAGTGGAAAAAGGCTGATGAAATGGCTAGGTGCTATATTTTGGCTTCCATGTCAAATGTACTCCAAACCCAACATGAGCCGATGAACACTGCCGAGGATATGTTATTTAACCTCAAGGAGATGTTTGGGCATCATGACCGTGCGGGGAGGCAAGAAGCCATGAGAGTCCTCATGTCAACTACTCAGTCTGAAGGAACGCCTGTCGAGGAGCACGTTCTCAAGATGATGAGTCTGTTGAATGAATTGGAGGTCCTAGGAGCTATGATTGATGGTGAGACACAAGTCGACATCATACTCCAGTCTCTGACCCCTAGTTTTGAGCAGTTTCGTATGAGCTATAATATGGGTAAACTATCTTATACTCTTGCGCAACTCCTGACTGAACTGAAGGCGGCAGAGGGGATCTACAAGAAGGGCAAGTCTCAAGCGCTTGTGACTACCAAGCCCAAAAGCTTGAAAGCTATTGGAGGTAGGGGCAAGAAAAGGAAGCAAGCCATGAAACCCAGTGGTGCCAAGAGGAATGGACCACGAGTGGGGGCTAGTAAGCCAAAGGGCTTATGCTTCCGATGCAAGAAGTCTGGACACTGGAAGTCTGAATGTCCTCTCAGAGGTACGAATTTTTCTTTAGTCGTAAAAACATAGTCAGCGGTATTATCTACCAGAATTCTGGTGTGTAGATATGGAACCACTTACGGTATGTGCATTTCTTTAAATGCAAGGGTTCCAGAAAACCCGGCGACTTAGAGAAGAAGAGTTCGAGTCTACATGGGCGAAGCTGTTGGGGTAGCAGCGGTTGCAGTGGAAGACATTTATCTGTTTTAAGTTTTCATTTCAGTTATTGCTTATGTACCCCTTATTTTGAAAAAGAACTTTTTGTTCTGGTTGCAGTGGAATCCACTTTCTGTGATACTCAAGGAACATAAACTCACTGGTCCCAATTATATTGACTGGAAGAGAAATTTGGACATTGTCCTGACTGCTGAAGAGTACAAGTTTGTACTCTCTGATAAATGCCCTGCTGAGCCCACGGCTGCCTCAACTGATGAGGAAAAGGCAACATATCGGAAGTGGAAAAAGGCTGATGAAATGGCTAGGTGCTATATTTTGGCTCCCATGTCAAATGTACTCCAAACCCAACATGAGCCGATGGACACTGCCCGGGATATGATGACTAACCTGTTGGAGTTGTGTACTTAATGTCTAGATTTAAGTACCGGTAAACTCCCGGTCATGGCATTTAACCTATTTAATTAATAAACAATTATTTGCAATTAATTATTATTAATTAATTATGCAAAAATATAGTCCTAGATTTTATACGTTGTAGTTAGTATGGTGCGCATGGGCGCACAGAAGATCATACTATCGGTTACTCGTATTTAATCAAACAGTTGCTCACGACCTAGATGGACACGGACCAATCCATCGGTATAGTCGTTGTGTGAGAGAGAAAATAATTTATCTTAATTATTTTATCACACTTGTACACTTGGTGTATTGGGCGGATCAGCTTGAGATTTATTGATTAGGATTGCCTTGGATAATCAATTTAAATCTCGGAGTATTTTATTCTTAATCCCCGACATTATTGCGGGTGTGTATATTTAATACTAGAGGCTTTGATTTTCCAAAGGAATTAACCGATTTAATTATTGGGTTAATTACCGGTAAAATTGGGTCTCTATATTTTATATATGACATGCCGTGAATACTTGAAGGGAAAGTGTATCCCGGAAGGGTTGATAATATCCCCGAGATGAGTTCATAAGGAATTATTGTGTAAACCTCATGAGTGGATTCGTTCCGCACAATAATAAAGGTTGAACGGTACTAGTCTCGGATATAAGATATGAATATTATTTATTGAGCAATAAATAAATTTATTCATGGATATTTAAATCTTAAATACACGGAATAAATAATACTAATCGGAGAAATATTATTTGATATAATATGGAATAATATTGGGAGTGCAATTTTATTTATATAGTGGAAAATAAATAAAATTAATATTGATAAGAATTAATAGATTTGGGTTGGACCCAATTTAATTTTCAATATTGGAAGCCCAATATTTATTCTCCTTATGATCCCCTACGTAGCCTATATAAGCACTACATGGTCTTCACTTTTCATAACTTGAGAATAACCTACGCAAATCATAAAGTCTTGGAGAGTGAGGAAGATCCATAGAGTTCGATAGATCGTCGCCCACACGACGTTCGGACGAAGTGCGAGGAATACGTAGGAAGATCGCGAGGTCATCAACAAGATTCGTTTCTCCGTACAACGAATCGAGGTAATAATCGAGAAACCCCCTCTTTGATTATTTGTGTTGTTTAATCGTGATATGTACATGAACAAGACGATCCGGAAAAGCGTCGAGACCGGGATACGGGGATCTCGCGATCCCCGTCGGGATCGAGAGGGGCGGCCGAACCCTAGGGTTCGACCGCCGGTACCGCGCGACGCAAGGGGAGCCCCGACTTGACGCCGGGGCACGCGATCGACTCCGGTCGATCGCCGGGGTGCCACGGGCTGGTGCCGTGGCGGACCCCAGCCCCTCGTCGGAGGCGCGTGGCGCGAAGGCCCTCGGCTGGAGCCGAGGGGTGCCATCGATCCTCGGATCGATCGCGGGTCGCTGCGGGGATGACCCGCAGCTGCCTCGTGCGCGCTACGGGTGTTCCCGTAGCAGATGCGCACGGGTCTGACCCCTCGCGAGCAGCGAGTCCACGACTCGCTGCGGGGCTGCTACGAGCAGCCCCGGGGATGCCTCGCGCATCCCCAGCGATCGTCCGTAGATGATCGCGAGCCCCTCGCGGGGGCTCGGCTGGGCGCACGCAGCCTTCGGGCTTCGCTGGGCGTTCGGTCGGGCCCCGGCTCGTGAGGTAGTTCGCGTTCGTGGATCCGACTCGTGGGGGACTTCGGCTGGGGGCGGGCTGCGTGTCTTCGGGGGCGTAGTCTCCAAAGGTCGGACTCCTGCGGATGAGTCGGGGATCCAATCTTCGGCGATCGAGGGTTTTTGATCGGGTTATCGGTTCCGCAGTTTTTGATAGCCCGGGACATCGAATCCCAGCATAACCTCAAGGAGATGTTTGGTGAGCAGGATCGTGCGGCAAGGCAAGAAGCCATGAGAGTCCTTATGTCGACTACTCAGTCTGAAGGAACGCCCGTTGGGGAGCACGTTCTTAAGATGATGAGTTTGTTGAATGAACTTGAGGTCCTAGGAGCTTCCATTGATGATGAGACGCAAGTCGACATCATACTCCAGTCTCTGACCCCTAAGTTTGAGCAGTTTCGTATGAGCTATAATATGGGTAAACTATCTTATAGCCTTGCGCAACTCCTGACTGAACTGAAGGCGGCAGAGGGGATCTACAAGAAGGGCAAGTCTCAAGCGCTTGTGACTACCAAGCCCAAAAGCTTGAAAGCTATTGGAGGTAGGGGCAAGAAAAGGAAGCAAGCCATAAAACCCAGTGGTGCCAAGAGGAATGGACCACGAGTGGGGGCTAGTAAGCCAAAAGGCAAGTGCTTCCGATGCAACAAGTCTGGACACTGGAAGTCTGAATGTCCTCTCAGAGGTACGAATTTTTCTTTAGTCGTAAAAACATAGTCAGCGGTATTATCTACCAGAATTCTGGTGTGTAGATATGGAACCACTGACGGTATGTGCATTATTTTAAATGCAGGGGTTCCAGAAAACCCGGCGACTTAGAGAAGAAGAGTTCGAGTCTACATGGGCAAAGCTGTTGGGGTAGCAGCGGTTGCAGTGGAAGACAATTATCTGTTTTAAGTTTTCATTTCAGTTATTGCTTTATGTACCCCTTATTTTGAAAAAGAACCTTTTGTTCTGGTTTTCTTTATTATTAATGGATATTTTATTTCTTTAATCATTTGATGGTTTGGATAAGAAATAATGGTGATATCTATTCTGGTACATTAGATAGCAATATGTGAATGATGAATACTTAGTCTACCACGATGCAACAAACCGTTATGTATAACTTGTTTTACTTATTAGATGTATTTCTCTTGTTAATCATTATACTTGTGAATTCTTGAAACTTGGTAGTATCTATTCAAAAGGGATTCAAAAGGTCGAAATTGATTTGATCAATTATAGTTGGAGGAATGGACCTCCCGACCTAAGAATCGATCTTGAAAGATGATACGACTAAGTCAACCTTTCTGGATAAAGGATGGAATTCGGACAAGTATAGAAAATGACTTATGATTAATGCGGTATGTGTAATTAGAGAAGGTACGAGTCTTTCTTCCAAGAATACTCGAAGATAGATTAGAATACTTGATGTGCCATAAAAGCGGAGTGTTTTCAACACAAAGCCATTATGGGGATCTTTCAAGTATATCCATTGAAAGCCTGCGACTTGTTCGCGGAGGCTATCACCTATCTAAATAACACATAGCATAAATCAAAGATTGAGATTAAGTCTCAAACGACTACACCATACACTGATGTGTGGACATAGTGTGTCAGAAATAAGAGATGAGATTCTAATAGTAAAAGGACAAGTTTGTTCGGAACTACCTATGTTCCATGGATATTTCTGGATACAACGGCACATTCCATGTGGTTGTAGAATATCCTAGAAGAACAAGTAATTGTATGTTCAATAGTACTACGAACCAGATGGGTACCCTCACCCGGTTCTTAGAGGAAGACTATTGGATGAACTACAATGCCCTAATTGACAAAGTACTTTAAAATGAGGAAAGGGAAAGACTGAGAACCAGCCTGAACGAGTAGTAATACACCACTAACTGCACCTAATATTATTACTGTTATACACCGGAACGTCATTGCAGTGGGAGGTTGTTAAGCAACCAGAGATGTTCATAAGACTGGAGGAGTTTTGAACTCTGGATCTAGTAGACATGAAATCGATCCCTAGTTCTGCATAAGTATTTGCGAGAAAGGTGTGTTAGAGACGTAATGGAAACAAGGGTGGTGTTTCTCGGAATTTTGTGTAGATAACACTTCATCGTTGGAAACAATGTAAAAGTGTTGTCAGACATAAAATAGAGGTTGTCTAAATAAATCGAGATATAAGATTAAGATGAAATTGGATCATGTTCTTAGAAATCTTTCGATCTCTAGATAAGAACATTTGTGTTTCTCTTAAGATATCTTATACGATTATGGTTTGTTTTAAACATGCACAATTCTGAGAAAGGTTATTGCCTTTCAGGAACAGAATACATCTATCTAAAGATATGTGTTTCGAACGCATAAAGGAGATAGATATAGACAAAGCAGTTCCCTACACTTTGAGTGTAGAAAGCTTTGTAGATGCAATGTTGGAAAAACAAGAACCTGATATCAACTATGCGGTTAGCGTAGTGGGAGGATATCAAAGTAATCTGGATAAGAAATATTCGAATGCTGTAAAGTACTTGGAAGTACTGGATTACTAGCAATGCGAAATCTTATTAGATTACAGCTTCTCAGATCCAAAATTAGAGAAAGACCAGTGTAAGTCGATATCAGGCTATGTGTTCACTTTTAGAAGAGGTGGAACCTAAGGATGAAAGAGTGATAAGCGTAATGCTTCTCGGACTCTATCATAAACCGAATAGCAGCCTCAGAGGCAGCGGAAGTTTTTGTTAGGTTCCGGAATGACCTCTGAACTTGGATATGATTCTTGGTTCACCAAAGGCTATATATATAGCGGTGCGTGGAGGACTGGAAGAAATCATGAGTTCAAAAGGGTGATGATAACACATAGAGCAAGTACCACCTGATACGAGTCATCGTCAGAGAGACGACGCAGTAGTCACCAAGATAACTTCAGAGCGGCAACCTAGATTGCTCATTCACATAATACTTCTGGGAAGTATAACTTAAGCACGTGATGAGTATGGGAGTCGGGAGTTTGGAGGAAATGACTAGACCTTAGTACAAGTGGGAGATTGTTGGAGTTGTGTACTTAATGTCTAGATTTAAGTATCGATAAACTCCCGGTCATGGCATTTAACCTATTTAATTAATAAAAAATTATTTGCAATTAATTATTATTAATTAATTATGCAAAATATAGTCCTGGATTTTATACGTTGTAGTTAGTATGGTATGTCGGGCCCACACAGAAGATCATACTATCGGTTACTCGTATTTAATCGAACAGTTGCTCACGACCTAGATGGACACGGACCAATCCATCGGTATAGTCGTTGTGTGAGAGAAAAAATAATTTATCTTAATTATTTTATCACACTTGTACACTTGGTGTATTGGGCGGATCAGCTTGAGATTTATTGATTAGGATTGCCTTAGATAATCAATTTAAATCTCGGAGTATTTTATTCTTAATCCCCGATATTATTGCGGGTGTGTATATTTAATATTAGAGACTTTGATTTTCCAAAGGAATTAACCGATTTTATTATTGGGTTAATTACCGGTAAAATTGGGTCGCTATATTTTATATATGACATGCCGTGAATACTTGACGGGAAAGTGTATCCCGGAAGGGTTGATAATATCCCCGAGATGAGTTCATAAGGAATTATTGTGTAAACCTCATGAGTGGATTCGTTCCGCACAATAATAAAGGTTGAACGGTACTAGTCTCGGATATAAGATATGAATATTATTTATTGAGCAATAAATAAATTTATTCATGGATATTTAAATCTTAAATACACGGAATAAATAATACTAATCGGAGAAATATTATTTGATATAATATGGATTAATATTGGGAGTGCAATTTTATTTATATAGTGGAAAATAAATAAAATTTAATATTGATAAGGATTAATGGATTTGGGTTTGGACCCAATTTAATCTTCAATATTTAGAAGCCCAATATTTATTCTCCTTATGATCCCCTACGTAGCCTATATAAGCACTACATGGTCTTCACTTTTCACAACCTAAGTTACGCCAATCATAAAGTCTTGGAGAGTGAAGGAGATCCATAAGAATCCGATAGATCGTCGCCCACACGACGTTCGGACGAAGTGCGAGGAATACGTAGGAAGATCGCAAGGTCGTCAATAAAGATTCGTTTCTCCGTACAACGAATCGAGGTAATAATCGAGAAACCTCTTCTATGATTATTTGTGTTGTTTAATCGTGATATATACATGAACGCAAGATCCGGGAAAACGACGAACCTCGGGGACGGGGATTCGAGATCCCCGGCGAGGATCGAACGCGGCGGTCGAACCCTAGGGTTTGGACCGCCGGACGCGCGGCAAGGGAAGCCCCGGCTGGACGCCGGGGCACGCGATCGACGCGAAGTCAATCGCCGGGAGGTTCGCCGTGGGCTGGTGCCACGGCGGGTGGACCTCCCAGCCACCCTTGGCCGGCGGCGGTGGCGCACGGAAAAGCCCTCGGCTGGAGCCGAGGGCGTGCGATCGATCCTCGGATCGATCGCGGGTAAGCTGCGGGGTCACCCGCAGCGACCCCGTACGTGCTGCGGGTTCGCCCGCAGCGGATGCGTGCGGGGGCTACGCCCCGCTGGGCAGCGAGTCATGGACTCGCTGCGGGGCTACTGCGAGCAGCCCCGGGGATCGCTACGAGCGATCCCAGCGATCGTCCGAGGACGATCGCGAGCCCCTCGCGGGGGCTCGGCTGGGCGCACGCGGCCTTCGGGCCTCGCTGGGCGTTCGGTCGGGCTCCGGCTCGTGAGGTGGTTCGCGTTCGTGGATCCGACTCGTGGGGGACTTCGGCTGGGGGCGGGCTGCGTGTCTTCGGGCGCGTAGTCTCCAAAGGTCGGACTCCTGCGGATGAGTCGGGGATCCAATCTCCGGCGATCTAGGGTTTTTGATCGGGTTATCGGTTCCGCAATTTTTGATAGCCCGGGACATCGAATCCCAACATCCAGGAGGATGGTCCAAAGTTGGCATTCTGAATCTTTAAGTTCAAGAACAGGTCAGTTTCTTGATTAATGATTCTGGAGGTGATCAGGTGTTGATTGGTTGATACATGATGTTTGCTGGAATTGCAAATATTGTGTAAGGTGGAGATTTGTTGGAATGTACACAAGATTTGAATTCTAGAAGTGTTTCTATACATTCTGGAAGTCTGGGCAAACTGACCATCTCATCGCGTTTTGAGTTTGGGCAGAGTGGCCATTCCAGCAGCTCATTTAAATCTGCCGCCAACAGGGCAAAACGGTGTCGTTTTACCTGGGTTCACAGGAATGTCGCGGCGCACTGGATCGATCCTCTCTCACGTGTTAGTGGATGAAAATGCGAGATTCCAAGTGCTCTAAGTTCCTCGCCAGCTCACGCACAGCATGACAATCACAATTTCTGTTAGAAATGTGTGGTGTGGATTTGCCCAATCTGATTTGATCGTAGGGTTCATACGGTTTTCAGATTTGGGGTTTTTTGTGTGCGTGAGTATAAATGTAATTCACCGTGTGTGTGTGATGTAGAGCTGATACTGAACTCATATTCATAGCCTTGAGAGCTTGAATAACACGCTAGAACCATCTCCCTCCCCGAGCACGTAGATCGATTTTCAATCGATCGAAGCTCGTAAAATGGTACGAAGGTCTCTAATTTGTGTCCTCTACATGACCAAGTGGCTCTGGCTCCATTCCACTCCCCGGGGTGAGAATGAGTTGACTTGAAATCAGCTTTGGAAAGACAAATTAGGCATTGTTTGATAAACTTAATCAATGTTTCTCGTAAGAGGAATTACAAGAACTCTCCTCCAATAACTTATCTATATAAACTTCAAAAGTTTATAAAAGTCACCAAGAGAGCAGCAATGGAGACCATGGGTATGTTTCCATACCCTCTCCCACTTAGCTTTTTACAATAAAGGGATACCCTATCTAGTGCATAAAATAAACACATATAGCATGCATACATGTAATAAAGCACATAGTATTATCACATAATCAAAATAATACTAGAATATTATTTTCCGACTATTATGGCTTTATCACATCTCCGTACGCATCTTCTAGTCTTCAGTCTTCGTTTCTTGAATGCTCCATGTGACGAGAATATTAATCTCCAATATTTAAATCTATTTATTTTCAATTAATCCAAAAGTTACTTAATTAGAAAATTAAGTCAATTGAATATATCAAAAATAAAATTAAATATTATTAATATTTTTATTTATTTTATTTTCCTTCTCTACTCCATTAAATTTCTAGAATAATCTATCCAAGATACACTTGGAATATTCTAGATAATATCCATAATGAAATAAGGAAATAAAATAATTTAGGACTCTTATTGTAATAACCCGAATTTTTAATATAAAAATCAAGTAATTAAAATAAGTCGGTACGTGTTAAATAAATCATTTGGACTTCAATATGTATGGATTGGGCTTCTAATTTAATAAAACATACTTACTTTTTTAATTGGGCTTTTAATTTAATATAACTTATAAAATGTAGTTAACTTTTAATGGTTGAAATAATATATAGGTTTCTTTGTTGGGCTGCCAAACCTTTTTATTATTTATGGGCTAGCTAATTAAATTATATTAGTTATGGGCTAAAGTTTAATTTAATCAAAATCATTACACATAAATATATAGATGATGACAATAGGGTTTAATGGACATACGAAAAATAAAGAGAGAAAAGAGAGGGGCGGTCGACGAGAGTGAAAGGGAAAAGGGAGCCGCCTGGAAGAGAGGAGGGACGAGCTCGGACCGATAGGAACAAAGAAAGGAGAAGAACTCGAAGCTCAACGAATATAACGAACACCTCGATCGCTCGATCGCAACTTAATAAACGAGGCAAGTGGGTTATAGGTTTCATATTATTAGATTTCATATTATAATTTAGGATTTGAATTTACGTTGAGTTTTGATTGTTGTGTGGGAAGTATACGTGATTACGTTAATTGGATAAATATATGAATATGGGATGAAGTATTTTACAAATTCTTGTTATCGGAAAAGCTTGTAATTGAAGCATGAAATCATATACATAATTAGATATAAGTACACGAATATGTGTGTGTACAGGGTGCTTGTGTTGTCTATATATATATATGTTAATTAGTAGTTATTGCCTTGCAGCATCACACACACGTGTAAATTGTTGTAGGTAGGTGTGTTTATATATATATGTGTGTTACGTAATGGATGATACAAGTAACAGTATCAACACTCACACACACCCACACCCATATAAATATATATATATATATATATATATATATACACTAAGATGTTTATGAGATATATTGTTAAGTATGTTACTTAAGTTTGTGAAAAGAGAAGAGATGCAAAGAAGTAGCAGTATACATATTGATAATATGTTTATGTCGTATCTATGTGTTCATAATAGGTTGTGTGCGTACAAAGGGACTACTGTTGCTTATACCAGTAGCAAAAGTTTGATACTATATGTATATAATAAATTAGTTGATGTAGGTTATATTTGGTTAATTTGTAACTTGATAATAGGTTGTGTGTTTCTTTCTATTTAAATGTTTTATATTTATGTTAGTTTGGATATTTATGTTGATCATTCTTGATGTTAATTCATACCTTGATAGTTCATGCATACACGTAAGGATGCATATACATTAGAAGTGCATGTCACGGTCAAAATACTTAAAGAACGAAAGTTAAACGTCTAAAGTAAACGAAATGTCGGGCATCGTAAGGAACTACCTTAAGCAGGGTGGCACTAACAATGAATGGCCTCAATGGCTAGAGTGCGAAAGGGCCTCTAGACAGGGTGTGCAACTAACTTTAATGGCTTCAATGGCTAGAGCGTCGAAAGGGCCTCTAGACAGGGTGTGCAACTAACGAACGAATGGCCTCAATGGACTGGGGTAGCCCTTATGATGTCAAGTAAGCTTGCGTCTAAACGTAAAGATATGAACGGATGTTAATGTTAAAGAAAAGTTATGTAATTAAACGTTTCAAGTTTAAGATATTGGTTATGTCCTACGTCTAAGTTAAGGAATTGCATTGCATTAAAGATCAACGTTTAAAATACAAACTAAGACGACAAGTGATAACATTAAAGCATATAGAATGCATGCCTACTTGCCAGTCAGTGGACTGACCCTTGTTGATATAAATATTTTCAGGTGATACTATGATTAACCGGAGTAGTCGAGGATGCTTCTGAGCCGTGATTCTTACAAACGTTTAATATGTTAATTTATTTTAGTGCGTGTTGACGTGTTAAAACTGTTAATGATTTCCGCTGCATTTACTATTATTTAAATCTTTTTATTGTTGGAAATTAATTATGCCGACGTGGAGTTTTAAAATTTTCATCTCGCGCCCTTGAGATCTTTGAAAATTATTACTTGTATTTATTTTATTTATTAAAATAAAACGGGGCGTGACACTTATACTTTCCAAATTTATTTTATTCCTAATCCATGAATATTCCCATGAGTAGGAATAATCAAATAGGAAAAATAAATTTAATACTAAATTAATTCTTTTTCTATTTCTTGAATATTTCATAAAGAAATAATCAAAATTAGGAAAACCGAATTAAAATAGGAAAGTAAATTTCCGGTAGGAGTAGCATGGATTGGGAGACCCCACGCCACCCCCACCTCGATCGACCTCCGCTTAGGGCACGCCACCGCCGCCCGGACCACGCGCCACCACCACTGGTGGCCGGCGTGGCCGAGACTCCCACGGACAGCCCGCCTAGGGCCGTGGGTCGATCGATCCCCTCGGGATCGATCATGGGGATTGATCGATCCCCGGTCCTTCGTCTTCTCGTCACTTCGTCTTTTCCGGGGTCTTCGATTCGTCGATCCAATCGCAAAATAAATTACAATAATCTAAATTACAATTCCGGTATCGATTCTATACATGAAATCGACCCTATACAATTTCCGGAAAAACGATGAACATAATAATAAATCCTAAATTCGGTCAACCCCCGAATTTTTACTATTACAAGCATTCACCACCAAAAACGAATCTCGACATGTCCGAGAGTTTAATAAAACCAACAATCACATGACAAAATAATTAAACGAATAATCATCAAGCCATAATAGTCGGAACCCTGCAAGGTAGAACAATTTTATCGAAAATACCGCGAACGTAAACCACGATCTGATACCAATTGTTGGAATTCGATATCCCGGGTTATTTAAATTTGCGGAAACCAATAACCCGAACGAACCCTTCGCCGGAGATCACACGAACGCCGACTCATCCGCCGGAGTCCGGCCTTTGGAGACCACGCACCCGAAGGCACGCGGCCCACCCCCAGCCGAACCCCCGCGAGTACGGGGTTCATGCGATCGAAAGGATCGATCGCACGCCGGCGATCGATCGGGGTGGGGCTGCCCAGCAGCCCCCGCGGCGAGTCCGGCGACTCGCCGCCGCCTGGAGGAGCCCCGCCTTCACGGCGGGTGGGGTGCGGCACCAGCCCGCGCCCCCGCGATCGATCGCAAATATCGATTGCTAGCCCTCGGCCCAGCCGAGGGTTCGCTCCTCTCGCCCCCTTCCCGAAACCCTAGGGTCGATCGCCGTTGTCCGGCGATCCTAGATCGCCACCACTCGTTCGTACTCTAGTCCGGGCTTCGATCTCGGATCTTCGTCCTACGGTATTCTCGATAAATCAAATCAAATAATATCAAGGGTGTTTATATATTATACCTTCGATTCGTTGTTCGGAGAAACGAAATCAAGATGACCTTTGAATCTTCCCACGTATTCCTTGCACTCCGTTTGAACGTCGGGTGGGCGACGATCTATCGAACTCCTCTGGATCTCCTTCAACTCTCTAGAATATCAAGTATGATAATCTTGTCTTATGATTTATGAAGGCCATGTAGTGCTTTTATAGGCTACGTAGGGGATCAAAAGGAGGTGGAATATTGGGCTTCTTAATATTGAAGATTAAATTGAGCCCAATGCTCAAGTCCATTAATCCTTATCAATATTAATTAATTTATTTTCCACTATATAAATTAATTGCACTCCCAATATTAAACCATATTATATCAAATAATATTTCTCCGGTTAGTATTATTTATTCCGTGTATTTAAGATTTAAATATCCATGAATAAAATTTATTTATTGCTTAATAAATTTATTCATCTCTTATATCCGAAAATAGTACCACTCAACCTTACTTATTATGCGGGAACAAATCCACTCGCGAGGTTTACATAATAAATCCTTATGAGCTCATCTCGGGGATATTATCAACCCTTCCGGGATACACTGTCCCTTCAAGAATTCACGGCATGCCATATATAAAATATAGTGACCCAACTTAACCGGTAATTAACCCAATAATTAAATCGGTTAATTCCTTTGGAAAATCAAAGTCACTTATATTAAATATACACACCCGCAATTGTTTCAGGGATTAAGAATAAAATACTCCGAGACTTAAATCAATTATCACAGAGCAATCCTAATTGATAAGTCTCAAGCGATCCGCTCAATACACCAAGTGTACAAGTGTGACAAAATAATTAAGATAAATTATTTTCTCTCTCACACAACTCAAAAGAGAGAGGGTTATGGGGTTAGAGTCCTTCGCTTTTGAGAACCGAGTCGAATCTTTAAAAACCGAGATTTTGATAAAAACGAGGTCGTTTAGGTACGACCGCGTCGTCCACTAGTGATGCGCCTCGAAGAGGCCCTCAACACGAGACGACCTTGAGTCGCACCTAAACGCCGCTCGACTCGAGTGTGTGGCCCACTAGTGATGTTCCTCGAGGAGGATATTCAACACGAGGCCCCACGTCTCGAGTCGAACGACCCCTCGTTATTTGAAAACCTTTAAAACATCTTCGACTCTATTCTCTAAGCTAAGGGTTCTAACACCCTAACAAGAGACCTAGCTACTCATGATAACACAAACAAACAAGCATGTAATATATATAATACTCATGATCGAAATAAGCTCACAAAGATGTTGGGGAGGCGAAACGAGAACGAACCGTGCTTCCGGAATCGAGCCGAACTTCAACGTGTCACCCGAAGAAATGGCTCCGATAGAAACGACGGGCTCGGTGAGGTGATCGATGTTCGTGAATGAGATTTTGTGAGGGGATAAATCGATTAAGAGAAATCTAAATATTTGGGATTAAAAATCAAGAACAAAAATATTTCTCTCAAGATCAATATCAAGACAAGGATTAAAAAACAAGTGAGAATGAGAGTGTGTGTGGCTCACACCTTACAAAATTTGTCTTATAGCCAAAACATGCATATTGTCTTGCCAAAAACCCTCTTGAAAAGACAAAAACGCCCTTCTAACTAGCCTCCAATCGATCAGTCAACGCAGCCCCATAAAGTCAACGCGTCTGGCCTCATGTCGGCCGACAAAGGGAGTGTCGGCCGACATTTTTCCTGCGTACGCGGGATTTCCAGCGGGCGTGGGCTAGATGCCCTGTCGAGACACCTTATTTGCCTGTGTGTCGGCCGACGAAGGACCATGTCGGCCGACATTCTGGACTTGAAGTCTTCAGCTCTTCTATTCTTCGTCCCGTGCTCGATTCTCGCCCGTTTTCGCTCGTTTTCAGTTGCTTTCGATCTCCGCCTTGCCTACTCCTGTCCGAACGATAAAATAACAAAAAGAAGTGAAAAGACACGAAGAATGAAAGAAGGCACGAACGAAAAACGACAAAATAAACAAAAACTAACGAGATAAAGACGGTAGAAACACACAACGACTATACCGATGGATTGGTCCGTGTCCATCTAGGTCGTGAGCAACTGTTCGGTTAAATACGAGTAACCGATAGTATGATCTTCTGTGTGCCCATGCACACCATACTAACTACAACGTATAAAATTCAGGACTATAATTTGCATATATTTAATTATAAATAATTAAACGCAAATAATTGTTTATTTAATTAAATATATTAATGGCAATGGATCGTGAGTTTCCGTTACTTAAATCTAGACATTAAGTACACAACTCCAACACAGCCACCACCACCGGCGGCAGCCCGTGGCCGAGGGCGCGAGGCCCCCCCTTTCCCCTCGATCGATGGGATCGATCATGGGGTTGATCGATCCCCGGTCCTCTTCGTCTTCTTCGTCACACGTCTTCGTCTTCCGGCGATCGTCTCAACATCAAACCAACGTAAATAAACTACAATAATTTAAATTACAATTCCGGTATCGATTCAATACATGAAATTGACCCTATACATTTTCCGGAAAACATATAACGTAATAATAAATCCTAAATTCGGTCAACCCCTGAATTTTTACTATTACAAGCATTCATCCACACAAAACGAATCTCGACATGTCCGAGAGTTTAATAAACGAATAATCATGATAATTAATTAACAAATAATTAAACCATGATAGTCGGAATCCCTGCAAGGTAGAACGATAATTGAACACATACATGAACACGAAACCAAACGCTCTGATACCAGTTGTTGGAAATCGATATCCCGGGGTATAAAAAATTGCGGAATCGATAACCCCGACCGAAATCCCATCGCCGGAGAACCAACCGCGAACCACCGTGTGAGCCGGGGCCCGACCGAACACCCAGCGAGGCCCGAGGGCCGCGTGTGTCCAGCCGAGCCCCCACAAGGGGCTCGCGATCGTCTACGGACGATCGCTGGGATCGCTACGAGCGATCCCCGGGCTGCTCGCAGCAGCCCCGCAGCGAGTCCATGACTCGCTGGCCAGCGGGGCTTAGCCCCCGCACGCATCCGCTGCGGGCGAACCCGCAACACGTACGGGGTCGCTGTGGGTGACCCCGCAGCTTACCCGCGGCATCCCCGGCGATCGACCGAAGTCGATCGCATGCCCCGGCGTCCAGCCGGGGCTTCCCCTCGTCGCGCATGCCGGCGGTCCGAACCCTAGGGTTCGACCGCCACCTTCGATCCTCGCCGGGGATATCGAATCCCCGTCCCCGAGGTTTGTCGTTTTTCCCGGATCGTATGTTCATGTATGTATCACAATTAATTCACACGAAATCATACAAGGGAGTATATGATTTTACCTTTTATTCGTTGTGCGGAGAAACAAAATCAAGTTGAAGACCCTTGGATCTTCCCACGTATTCCTTGCACTAGCTTGAACGTCGGGTGGGCGACGATCCTCCATGCTTATGGATCTCCTTCAACTCTCTAGAACTATCAACTATTGATATTCTTGTCTTGTTCTATTGTGAAGGCCATGTAGTGCTTTTATAGGTTACGTAGAGGATCTAAAGGAGGTGGAATATTGGGCTTCCAATATTGATGATTAAATTGAGCCCAAGCCCAAATCTATTAATCCCATCAATATTAATTAATTTATTTTCCACTATATAAATTAATTGCACTCCCAATATTAAACTATATTATATCAAATAATATTTCTCCGGTAGTATTATTTATTCCGTGTATTTAATATTTAAATATCCATGAGTAAAATTAATTTATTGCTAATTAATTTATTCATCTCTTATATCCGAGAATAGTACCATTCAACCTTAATTATTGTGCGGAACAAATCCACTCGTGAGGTTTACACAATAATTCCTTATGAACTCATCTCGGGGATATTATCAACCCTTACGGGATACACTTTCCCGTCAAGTATTCACGGCATATCATATATAAAATATAGCGACCCAACTTTACCGGTAATTAACCCTATAATTAAATCGGTTAATTCCTTTGGAAAATCAAAGTCACTTATATAAAATATACACACCCGCAATAGTATCGGGGATTAAGAATAAAATACTCTGAGACTTAAATCAATTATCAACGGCAATCCTAATTGATAAATCTAAAGCGATCCGCCCAACACACCAAGTGTACAAGTGTGATAAAATAATTATGACAAATTATTTTCTCCCTCACACAACGACTATACCGATGGATTGGTCCGTGTCCATCTAGGTCGTGAACAACCGTTCGATTAAATACGAGTAACCGATAGTATGATCTTCTGTGTGACGACGCACACCATACTAACTACAACGTATAGAATCCAGGACTATAATTTGCATATATTTAATTATTAATAATTAAATGCAAACAATTGTTTATTAATTAAATAGATTAAATGCTATGACCGGGAGTTTACCGTTACTTAAATCTAGACATTAAGTACACAACTCCAACATTCACGGCATGTCATATATAAAATATAGCGACCCAACTTAACTGGTAATTGACCCAATAAGTAAACCGGTCAATTCCATTGGAAAATCAAAGTCACTTATATTAAATATACACACCCGCAATAGTATCGGGGATTAAGAATAAAATACACTGAGATTTAAATCGATTATCCAAGGCAATCCTAATCGATAAATCTCAAGCGATCCGCCCAATACACCAAGTGTACAAGTGTGATAAAATAATCAAGACAGATTATTTTCTCTCTCACAAAACGACTATACCGATGGATTGGTCCGTGTCCATCTAGGTCGTGAGCAACTGTTTGATTAAATACGAGTAACCGATAGTATGATCTTCTGTGTGGGCCCGCACACCAAACTAACTACAACGTATATAATCTAGGACTATAATTTGCATATATATTTAATTATAAATAATTAAACGCAAATAATTTTTTATTTAATTTAATAGATTAATGGCAATGGATCGGGAGTTCATATCACTTAAATCTAGACATTAAGTATACAACTCCAACAATGTCCCACTTATACTAAGGTCTAGTCTTTTCTTCCAAACTCCCGACTCCCATACTCTTCACGTGCTTAACATGCATTTCCAAGAAGTGCCTTGTGAAAGAGCAATCTAGATTGTCGTTCTGAAGTTATCTTGGTGACTACAGCGTCGTCTTCCCTGACGATGACTCGTATCAGGTGGTACTTGCTCTATGTGTTATCTTACACTTATGGACTTGTGATTTCTTACGTTTGCCATTGCACCGCTATTCACAATAGCCTTTGGTAAAGTAAGAATCACATCTAAGTCCCAGAGGTTATCCCGGAGCATTACCAGAACTTCCGCTGCCTCTGAGGCCGCTATTCTTGGTTACCCATGGGAGAGTCCGAAAAGCATCGTTCTTATCACTTTTCCATGTTAAAAACTCCTCCTCCTTTAATAGTGAAACACATAGCCTGATATCGACTTACACCGGTCCTTATTTGATTAGAAATCTAAGAGAGTGTAATCCAAAGGAAAAGTTTGTCTGCTTCGTAATCCAGAACATAGTTTCCAGTACTTCGAAAGTACTTAAAATGTTCATTACAGCAGTCGAGTATTCCTTTCCAGGATTACCTTGATATCCTCCCACTATGCTAACCGCATATCCGATATCAGGTTCTCGTTTTCAACATTGCATTTATCAAGCTTTCCACACTCCAAGTGTAGGAAACCGCTTTTATTGCTTCTATCTCCTTTTGTGTTTCCAAAACACATGTCTTTAGATAGATGCATTCCGTATCTAAAAGGTAAAGAACCTTTCTCGGAATCTTGCATGTTAAAACGAACCATAATCATATATATGTAAGATGTCCAGGAGAAGTACGATGTTCTTTCCTAGAGATCCAAGATCTCAAGAACATGTTTAACTTCTTCCTATATCTTTCATATTGATTCATCTAGACAATCATCATTTCATGTCTGATAACATCTTTACATTGTTGCCAATGATAAGAGTGTTATCTACATAAAACCCGAGAAACATCACCTTGTTTCCATCACGTTTCCCATACACACGATTCGTCAATGCCTTTTGATGAATCCATCAAATGGAATATCTCATCAATGCGCAAGTTCCACGAATTCTAACTTTGTTTTAATCCATCAATGGATTAACTAAGCTTGTACCCTAAATGATCTTTCCTCTTAGCAATAATCCTTATTGCTCTCCAAGAAGGCACATTTAGATCTAGTACCGCCTCTATGTAGATCCAGGGATTGATTTCATGTATACTAGGTCCAGAGTTCGAAACTATCCTAGTCTTATGAATATCTCCGGTTGTCACACAACCTCCCACTACAACGCCATTCCAGTGTATAAACAGTAATAACAGTAGGTGCAGTTAGTGGTGTACCGCTACTCGATTCGACTGGTTTACAGTCTTTATCGTTTTCTCCCTTTTCAGAAGTATCACGTCATTTTGAGCTTGTGGTTCATCTAATAGTCTTCCTCTGAGAACCGGGCGTTAGAACTTATAACGTCCTTCTGGTTAATAGTACTATCGAACACACATCTTTTGTTCTTCTAAGATATTCTACAACCGCATTGAAATGCGCCGTTGTTTCCAAGACATATCTATAGAACATAGGTAGTTCCGTATAACTCATGCTTTTACTATTTCTATAAGAGTTCCATTTCTTATTTCCGACACACCATTTCTACAGAGGACTGTATGGTGTAGTCACTTGGGATCCGATCCCAAGCTCTGATCATACATCAGAGTCAATCAATTCTAATACTTGTCCGGATCTTATATCTTATATTCATAAAGGATTGCTTAGTCGTATTATCTTCCAAATTAGATTCTTAGTTCGGAAGGTCCACTCCTTCAACATAATTCATCTTACAATCAATTTTCGACCATTGAACTTCTTATTTGAATAAATATGACTTAGCATAAGAATCCACAAGTATAAATGATTTAATAAAGAAATCTCTTATTAGTAAAACGAGTTATATAAAACGGTTCATTTAATCGTGGTGGACTCAGGATTCATCATTTATATATATTGCTAACTAATGTACCAGAATAGATAATATCATTATTTCTTTCCATAACCATCAAATGATTAAAAGAAATAAAATATCCATTCATTAAAATTTAGAAATCCAGAACGAAGTTCTTTCTAAACCAATAAGGTGCATAAAGCAATATTTCAAAATGAAATCCTAATATATGTCCTCCACTGCAACAGCTGCCTCCCTCACAGCATTGCCCATGTAGACTATGATTTCTTCTTTTTCAAGTCGTCAGGTTTCCTGGAACCTCCGCATTTAAAATGCACATACCGTCAGTGGTTCCATATCTACACACCAGGTTCCGGTAGATAATACCACTGACTATGTTTTACGACTAAAGAAAATTTCTTACCTTCTTTGAGAGGATAATTAGACTTCCAGTACCCAGACTGTTTGCGTCGAGAACACTTGCCTCTTGGCTTTCTCGTCCCATCTCGTGGTCTTAGGACCACTGGGTTTCCTTGCTTGCTTTTCCTTTCCCCCGATTTTGCCCTTAGGTTCAAAACCTTTGGAATTAGCTACAAGAGGTTGCGATTTCCGTCTCAACTCGTCCAAAAGGTCAATCATCTCAAAAACGTGTTTAAGCGTTTCCTCAAAGCGACTGGCCTTTATGAGTATCCTCATCGCTTCTTGTCTAGCCGCCTATTTCATGTCTAAACACCAACTTGAGTTTGAACATGATATCATAATCAGTGGTCATTGCATAAGCATTTTCCCACTTCTTAAGATCAGTCCTTTCCTTATCAGTTGAGACATTAATAGGCTCGGGAGGACAAAGCTCACTGAGTACAAACTTGTACTCTTCAACAGTTTGGGCAATGTCCAGATTTCTATTCCAATCATTACATTTAGGGACCAGTGAGTTAAAATCCTTACGTATCACATAAAGTGGGTTCAAGGCCATTTCCTAATCTATGAGCACATATAACAATAAACAATTGATTTAATCTCCGATATTATCTCCCTCAAATAATATCATTAAATCACTAATCCCATCTAAAATCCCATCAGATATGGCAAGCCACGTGGTTTGGACGTTTACCTACCCAAATGATTTAGCAATTAAATTTGCTTCGGTCATACATCACTTATAGCGTAACTTCGTGGGGAAGAATACTATAATGCGTATCTAAGTGTAAACCATTACTTAGTACTAAAGTAAATCGTTTGGAACCGCTACATCACCGCAAGCCACGTGGTGTGGACGTTTACGACAACTTCACAACTCTTCACAATTCCTTATAACTGTCTACATCAATTAATCCAAAATCCGTTAGTATAGCAAGCCACGTGGTGTGGACGTTTACTACACCAAGAGACTTTTATAATTGACTCCCAATTACAAGATCCATTCGATTTTGTAAATCAAGACGCAGAGAATCATAAGTGAAACTCGAAGTTTCTAACCAGTGATTCACCATGCGAACAACCCTATCTCTCATTAGATGAGGGAGCCGAGCAGACAATCGATCCATTTCAAGAAATGGTACGAAGGTCTCTAATTTGTTTCATCCACATGACCAAGTGGCTTTGGCTCCATTCCACTCCCCGGGGTGAGAATGAGTCGACTTGAAGTCAGCTTCAGAAAGACAAATTAGGCATTGTTTGATAAACTTAATCAACGTTTCTTGTAAAAGGAATTACAAGAATTCTCCTCCAATGACTCGTCTATACGAACTTCGAAAGTCCATAAGAGTCACCAAGAGAACAGTAATGGAGACCATGGGAATGTTTCCATTCCCTCTCCCACTTAGCTTTTTACAATAAGGGATACGCTATCTAGTGCATAAAGTAAACACATATAGCATGCATACAAGTAATAAAGCACATAGTATCACATAGTAAAAATAATACTAGAAAATTATTTTCCGACTATCATGGCTTTATTCCATCTCCGTACGCATCTTCTAGTCTTCAGTCTTCTTTCTTGAATGCTCCATGTGACGAGAATATCAATTCTAATATTTAAATCTATTTATTTTTAATAAATTCAAAAGATAATCAATTCGAAAATTAAGTCAATCGAATAATTAAAAAATAAAATTAAATATTATTAATATTTTATTTAATTATTTTCCTTTCTAATTCTATTAAATCTCTAGAATCCTATCCAAGTAAGACTTGGAATATTCTAGAAGAGTTCTATAATAGAATAAGGAAATAAAATAAATTAGGACTCTTCTACTTTCCAAATTAATTAATTTCCATGTCCATGAAAATTCCCATAAAATAGGAATAATCAACTAGGAAATAAATTAATTCCAAATTAATTATTTACTTTTCTAATTCCATTAAATCTTCTAGAATCCTATCCAAGTAAAACTTGAATATTCTAGAAGACTTCCATAATAGAATAAGGAAATAAATTAATTCCAATTAATTCTTTTCCTATTCCATGAGAGTTCCCAAACTTAGGAATACTCAAAATAAGAAAACCGAATCAATTAGGAAAGTGAATCTTGGTAGGAGTTGTTGGAAATCGATCACCCGAAATCGTCGTAGAACCGACTCCGATCGACGTCCCGGAAACCACGACGGAACAGCCCGGAGCCACCGCCCGAGGAGCGTCCGATCGAGCCCTAGCCGCGGCCGAAACCACGACTGCCCGATCGCTCCAACCGCGAACGATCGGCGCCGCCTAGGCGGGCGTGGGCTGCCCAGCCGAGGGCTCCCACGGCGTGATCCGTCCAGTTGGGTCCTCGAGTCGCCGGCGGTCCGGCGGTCCAAGACCGCCACCTCCCGACTCGTCCCGGTTTGGATCCCCGTTTATCGGATCTTGTTTTTCGATAATATTTCAATAAACATGAATTAAATAGCGGAAATATTTAATTCACCTTTTGATTCGTTGTGCGGAGAAACGAGATCTTATTGAAGACCTTGAGACCTTCCCACGTATTCCTTGCACTCGTTCGAACGTCGGGTGGGCGACGATCCTCCGAACTCTATGGATCTCCTTCTCTACTTTCTCTCTCTAGAATTGTGATCTTCAAGTTATGAGAATAGAGAAAACCATGTAGTGCTTTTATAGGCTACGTAGGGGATCTTAAGGAGGTGGAATATTGGGCTTCCAATAATAGTGATTAAATTGAGCCCAAGCCCAAATCTATTAATTCTTACTATTATTAATTATATATTAATTCCACTATATAAATATAATTGCACTCCCAATATTATACCATATTATATCAAATAATATTCTCCGGTAGTATTATTTATTTCGCATGTTTAAGATATAAATGTCCATGAATAAATTATATTTATTGCTAATATTATTTATTCATCTCTTATAATTCCGAGAATAGTACCACTCAACTTTATTATCATGCGGATCAAATCCACTTGCAAGGTTTACATGATAATCCTTATGAGCTCATCTCGGGGACATTATCAACCCTTTCGAGGACATGCTTTCCCGTCAAGAATTCACGGCATGTCATATATAAAATATAGTGACCCAACTTTATCGGTAATTGACCCAATATACTAACCGGTCAATTCCTTTGGAAAATCAAAGTCACATATATTAAATATACACACCCGCAATAGTATCGGGGATTAAGAATAAAATACACTGAGATTTAAATCGATTATCTAAGGCAATCCTAATCGATAAATCCCATGCGATCAGCCCAATACACCAAGTGTACAAGTATGATAAAATAATCAAGACCGATTATTTTCTCCCTCATACAACGACTATACCGATGGCTTGGTCCGTGTCCATCTAGGTCGTGAGCTACTGTTCGATTATATACGAGTAACCAATAGTATGATCTTCCGTGTGACGTCGCACACCATACTAACTACAACGTGTATAATCCAGGACTATATTTTGCATATATTTAATTATAAATAATTAAAAGCAAGCAATTGTTTGTTTAATAGATTAAATACTATGACCGGGAGTTTACGTTACTTAAATCTAGACATTAAGTATATAACTCCATCAATCTCCCACTTATACTAAGGTCTAGTCATTTCTTCCAAACTCCCGATTCTAATACTCATCACGTGCTTGATCTGCACTTCTAAAGAAGTGCCATGTGAATGAGCATTCTACTAGGTTGCCGTCCCTGAAGTTATCTTGGTGACTACATCGTCGTCTCACTCGACGATGACTCGTATCAGGTGGTACTTGCTCTATGTGTTATGCTCACTATGGACTTATGAATTCCTTATGTTTACCATTGCACCGCGATCATAGCTATTGGTAAACTAAGAGTCATATCTAAGTCCAGAGGTTATCCCGGAGCCTTACCACAACTTCCGCTGCCTCTGAGGCGGCCGTTTGGTTAACCATGGTTGAGTCTGAGAAGCATCGTGCTTATCACTCTTCCATGTTAAAGCTCCACCTCCTTATAAAAGTGAACACATAGCCTGATTACGACTTACACCGGTCCCGATTTGATTAGAGATCTGAGAAAATGTAATCCAAGGTAAAATTCGTGTTTGCTCCGTAATCTAGTACTTCTAAATACTTTACAGTATTCGAATATTCCTTTTCAGGATTTCCTTGATATCCTCCCACTATGCTAACCGCATAGTCGATATCGGGTTCTCGTTTTTCAACATTGCATTTATTAAGCTTTCCTCACTCAAAGTGTAGGAAACTACCTTCACTGCTTATATCTCCTTTATGTGTTTCAAAACACATTCCCTTAGATAGATGCAAAGGTGACACACCCTTCTTGAAATCATGCATGTTAAAACGAACCATAATCGCATAAGATACTTAGGAGAAGTACAATGTTCTTTTCTTGAGATCTTAGATCTCAAGAACATGTTCCAACTTCTTCCTTTTATCATGTCTCGATTTATCTAGACAACCATCATTTTATGTCTGACAATATTTTTACATTGTTACCAATGACAAAATGTCATCTTCATAAAACCTCCGAGAAACACCACCTTATTTCCATTACGTTTCCAATACACACTAATCGTCTTTTCCTTTTGATGAATCCATCAAATGGACTATCTCATCAGTTCGCAAGTTCCACGATTCATAGCTTCGTAACAACCTATAAATAGACTAACTAAGCTTGTACTCTAAATGATCTCGCCTCTTAGCAATAATCCTTATTGCTTTCCAAGAAGGCACATTTAGTTCTAGTACTGCCTCCAAGTAGATCTAGGGATCGATTTCATGTGGACTGGATCCAGAGTTCGAAACTCTCCTAGTCTTATGAATATCTCCGGTTGTCCAACAACCTCCCACTACAACGGCGTTTCGGTGTATAAACAGTAATAACAATAGGTGCAGTTAGTGTGTTGGAAATCGATATCCCGGAATTAATAAATTTAAATAAATAAATAATCTAATTAATTCCGACCGAAATCCTTCGGAGATCGAATATCCGGGGTTGTCAAATTGCGGAACGACAACTCCAATCGACTCCCGGTTGCCGGAACATCCCGCCACGAACCTCCTCGGGGATAGCCCAATCAAAACCCTAACCGCGGGCGAACTCGCGGCTTTTTTGATCGAGCCCCCGCGTGGGGCTCACGGCTGTTCATAGCAGCCACCAGGGGCTGCCCAGCCATGCCCCGCTGATCGCCCTCCAGCCACGGTCGAACCGTGGCTAGCGATCAGCTCTAGCCACCGCCGCGCGAGCGACGATCACACCGCGCGAGCGGGGATCGTGCCGTGCGAGCGGCGCTGAGCAATCGTACGGGCTGCTCGCAGCAGCCTGCTGGTCGTCCCCGGACGAGGCTCGCATCGCACGCGAGCCCGCTGCGGGAGAACCCGCAGCTCGCGTCGAGCCCATCCGCACGATCGAGCACGCGCTCGATCGAGTCTCGGCGTCCAGCCGAGGCTCGCCCCTCTCGACCCTCTCATGCTTGAGCCGTTGAGCCGCCGACGGTCCGGTGATCTTCGATCACCACCGCCCGGTTCAACCTCGACATGGGTCGCGTTCTCGGATCTTGGTTCAAGATATTTTTACGATAATTAAACGATAAAATCATAAAGAGGGATTTACGATTTACCTCGTTCTCGTTGTTCGAAAAACGAAGAACTCAATTTGAAGACCTTGAGATCTTCCCACGTATTCCTTGCACCAGCTCGGACGTCGTGTGGGCGACGATCTTCCGAACTCCATGGATCTCCCTCTCTACTTTCTCTCTCTAGAATTGTTTTCTTCAAGTTATGAGAATAGAGAAGACCATGTAGTGCTTTTATAGGCTACGTAGGGGATCTTAAGGAGGTGGAATATTGGGCTTCCAATATTAATGATTAAATTGAGCCTAAGCCCAAATCTATTAATCCCATTAATATTAATTAATTTATTTTCCACTATATAAATTAATTGCACTCCCAATATTAAACCATATTATATCAAATAATATTTCTCCGGTAGTATTATTTATTCCGTGTATTTAAGATATAAATATCCATGAATAAAATTAATTTATTGCTAATTAATTTATTCATCTCTTATATCCGAGAATAGTACCATTCAACCTTAATTATTATGCGGAACAAATCCACCTGCAGGGTTTACATAATAATTCCTTATGAACTCATCTCGGGGATATTATCAACCCTTACGGGATACACTTTCCCGTCAAGTATTCACGACATATCATATATAAAATATAGCGACCCAACTTAACCGGTAATTGACCCAATAATTAAACCGGTCAATTCCTTTGGAAAATCAAAGTCTCTTATATTAAATATACACACCCGCAATAGTATCGGGGATTAAGAATAAAATACAATGAGATTTAAATCGACTATCCAAGGCAATCCTAATCGATAAATCTCAAACGATCTGCCCAATACACCAAGTGTACAAGTGTGATAAAATAATCAAGACAAATTATTTTCTCTCTCACACAACGACTATACCGATGGATTGGTCCGTGTCCATCTAGGTCTTGAGCAACTGTTTGATTAAATACGAGTAACCGATAGTATGATCTTCTGTGTGGGCCCGCACACCATACTAACTACAACGTATATAATCAAGGACTATAATTTGCATATATTTAATTATAAATAATTAAACGCAAATAATTGTTTATTTAATTAAATAGATTAATGGCAATGGATCGGGAGTTTCCGTTACTTAAATCTAGACATTAAGTACACAACTCCAACAATCTCACACTTGTACTAAGGTCTAGTCATTTCCTCCAAACTCCCGACTCCCATACTCATCACGTGCTAAAACTGTACTTCCAAGAAGTACCATGTGAATGAGCAATCTAGGTTGCCGCTCTGAAGTTATCTTGGTGACTACAGCGTCGTCTTCCCTGACGATGATTCATATCAGGTGGTACTTGCTCTATGTGTTATCTTACACTTATGGACTTATGATTTCTTACCATTTGCCATCGCACCGCTACTTACATAGCCTTTGGCAAATTAAGAATCACATCTAAGTCCCAGAGATTATCCCGGAGCTATACCAAAACTTCCGCTGCCTCTGAGGCCGCTACTTGGTTACTCATGGCAGAGTCCGAAAAGCATCGTGCTTATCACTCTTTCATGTTAAAACTCCTTCTCCTTCAATAGTGAAACACATAGCCTGATATCGACTTACACCGGTCCTCATTTGATTAGAAATCTAAGAGAGTGTAATCCAAAGGAAAATCTTGTCTGCTTCGTAATCCAGAACATAGTCTCCAGTACTTCGAAAGTACTTTAAATGTTCATTACAGCAGTCGAATATTCCTTTCCAGGATTACCTTGATATCCTCCCACTATGCTAACCGCATAGCCGATATCAGGTTCTCGTTTTTCAACATTGCATTAAGCTTTCCACACTCAAAGTGTAGGAAACCGCTTTCATTGCTTCTATCTCCTTTTGTGTTCCAAAACACATATCCTTATATAGATGCATTCCGTATCTGAAAGGTAACGAACCTTTCTCGGAATCTTGCATGTTAAAACGAACCATAATCATATATATGTAAGATGTCCAGGAGAATGTTCTCTACATAAAACCCGAGAAACACCACTTTGTTCCATCACGTTTCCAATACACACGATTCGTCTATGCTTTGATGAATCCATAAAATGGACTATCTCATAAATTTGCAAGTACCACGAACTCAATGCTTTGTTCCAATCCATAAATGGATCAACTAAGCTTGTACTCTAAATGATCTTGCCTCTTAGCAATAATCCTTATTGCTTTCCAAGAAGGCACATTTAGATCTAGTACTGCCTCCATGTAGATCCAGGGATCGATTTCATGTATACTAGGTCCAGAGTCCGAAAACTCTCCTATTCTTATGAATATCTCCGGTTGATCCACAATCTCCCACTACAACGGCATTCCGGTGTATAAACTGTAATAACAGTAGGTGCAGTTAGTGGTGTACCGCTACTCGGTTCGGCTAGTTCTCAGTCCATATCGTTTTCTCTCATTTCAAAAGTATCACGTCACTTTGGGATCGTGGTTCGTCTAATAGTTTTTCTCTAAGAATCGGGCGTTGGAACTTATAACGTCCTTCTGGTTCATAGTACTATTGAACACACATCTTTTGTTCTTCCATGATATTCCACAACCGCATTTGAATGCCCCGTTGTTTTCAAGATATATCCATAGAACAAAGGTAGTTCCGAATAACTCATCTTTTTACCATTTCTATAAGAGTTCCATTTCTTGTTTACGACACACCATTTCTACACTACAGTGTATGGTGTAGTCATTTGGGATCAAATCCCAATCTGTGATCAGTATGCCAAGCATTCCTCAGACAGGTACTTGCCTCCGCGATCAAATCGCAGGCTTCAAATGGATATACCTTGAAGGTTCTCCACAATAGCTTTGTGTCCATTGACTTGTCAAAACACTTTGCTTTTGTGGCTCATCAGGTATGCTAATCCATTTTTCGAGTAATCATGAAGTACTCGTATCATTATGTCTGAGTAGACATAGGTCTGCATACATCAGAGTAAATCAATTCTAATACTTGTCCGGATCTTATATCTTATATCCATAAAGGATTGCTTGGTCATGTTATCTTCCAAATTAGATTCTTAGGTCGGAAGGTCCACTCCTTCAACTTAATTGATCAAACTATCAATTTTCGACCTTTGAACTTCTTATTTGAATAAACATGACTCAGCATAAGAATCCACAAGTAAAAATGATTTAATAAAGAAATCTCTTATTAGTAAAACGAGTTATATAAAACGGTTCGTTGCATCATGGTGGACTTAGGATTAATCATTTATATATTGCTAGCTAATGTACCAGAATAGATAATATCATTATTTCTTCTTATAACCATCAAATGATTAAAAGAAATAAAATATCCATTCATTAGAAATCCAGAACAAAGTTCTTTCTAAAATGAAAGGTACATAAAAGCAATAACTCAAAATGAAATCCTATAAAATGTCCTGCATTGCAACAGCTGCCTCCTCCACAGCATTGCCCATGTAGACTACGATTTCTTCTTTTCTAAGTCGTCGGGTTTCCTGGAACCTTTGCATTTAAAATGCACATACCGTCAGTGGTTCCATATCTACACACCAGGTTCCGGTAGATAATACCACTTACTATGTTTTACGACTAAAGAAAATTTCGTACTTTCTTTGAGAGGATAATCAGACTTCCAGTACCCAGACTGTTTGCATCGAGAACACGCTTTATCGTCCCATATCGTGGTCCAAGTAATCTTAGAACCACTAGGTTTGTTTGCTTGCTTTTTCTATCCCCCGGTTTTGCCCTTAGGTTCGAAACCTTTGGCATTGACTACAAGAGCTTGCGATTTCTGTCTCAACTCGTCTAAAAGGTCCATCATCTCAAAAAAACGTGTTTAAGCGTTTCATTGAATTGACTGGCCTTTATGAGTATCCTCATCGCCTCTTGTCTAGCCTCTACGTCAGTTAATACATTCGTAGGCTCGGGAGGACAAAGCTCACTGAGTACAAACTTGTACTCTTCAACAGTCTGGACAATGTCTAGATCTCTATTCCAATCATTTCATTTAGGGACTAATGAGTTTAAAATCCTTACGTATCACAGAAAGTGGGTTCAAAGCCATTCCTAATCTATGAGCACATATAATAACAAACAATCGATTTAATATCCGATATTATCTCCCTCAAATAATATCATTAAACCACTAATCACATCTAAAATCCCATCAGATATGGCAAGCCACGATAGTGTGGACGTTTACCTACCCAAATGATTTAGCAATTAGATTTGCTTCGGTCGTACATCATCATTAGCGTTACTTCGATGGGAAGAATACTAAGAAGCGTACATAAGTGTAAACCATTACTCAGTATCTAAGAAGATTGTTTGGGATACGCATATTCACCGCACACCACGATAGTGTGGACGTTTACGTTAACATACGCTCCTTTACTCCCTTCTATAACTGTCTACAACAATCGATCAAAAATCCCATTCAGTGCAGCAAGCCACGATAATGTGGACGTTTACTACACCAAAAGATTTTTACAATTGACTCCCAATTACTTGATCCATTCGATTTTTGTAAATCAGGACGCGGAGAATCATAAGTGAAACTCGAAGTTTCTTACCAGTGATTCACCATGCGAACAACCCTATCTCTCATAAAATGAGGGAGCCGAGCAGACAATCGATCCATTTCAAGAAATGGTACGAAGGTCTCTAATTTGTGTCATCCACATGACCAAGTGGCTTTGGCTCCATTCCACTCCCCGGGGTGAGAATGAGTCAACTTGAAATCAGTTTCAGAAAGACAAATTAGGCATTGTTTGATAAACTCAATCAATGTTTCTCGTAAAAGGAATTACAAGAATTCTCCTCCAATGACTTGTCTAAACGAACTTCGAAAGTCCATAAAAGTCACCAAGAGCACAACAATGGAGACCATGACATTGTTTCCAATCCCTCTCCCACTTAGCTTTTTATAACAAAGGGATACGCTATCTAATGCATAATTAAATACACATAAGCAAGCATACATGAAATAAAGCACATACTATTATCACATAATCAAAATAATACTAGAATATTATTTTCCGACTATTATGGCTTTATTGCATCTCCGTACGCATCTTCTAGTCTTCAGTCTTCGTTCTTGAATGCTCCATGTGACGGGAATATTAATTCCAATATTTAAATCTATTTATTTTTAATTAATCCAAAAGTTACTTAATTCGAAAATTAAGTCAATCGAATATATCAAAAATAAAATTAAATATTATTAATATTTTTATTATTTTTATTTTCCTTTTCTACTCCATTAAATCTCTAGAATCCTATCCAAGACCTACTTGGAATATTCTAGAAGATTTCTATAATGGAATAAGGAAATAAAATAATTTAGGACTCCTAATCCTTCCAAATTAATTCATTTCCTAATCTATTAAAAAATCCATAAAGGAATAATTAAATAGGAAAAATTAATTAAAGACTTTCAAAACTTTCCAAATTAATTATTTTCCTAATCCATTAAAAATTCCATGAAGGAATAATTAAATAGAAAAAACAAATTAATTCTAAATTTATTCTTTTCCTAATCCATGAAAATTCCCATAATAGGAATAATCAATAATGAAATAAATTTATTCTAAATTTATTCTTTTCCTATTCCATGAGAGTTCCCAAAAAATTAGGAATACTCAAAATAGGAAAACCGAATAATTTAGGAAAGTAAATCTTGACCGGGAGAAGCACGGGTTGGGGATCCCCGCGCCTCTCCCCATCATCATCGATCACCCGCGGAGGAGCACGCCGCCGCCGCCCATCCGGACAGCCACCGTCGCCGGCGACCCAAGGCCGAGAAGCCCGCGGGCAGCCCCCTCGTTGGTCGATCGATCCAAGGGATCGGCCATGGGGTTGGCTGATCCGGAGCCCTCCCTCTCTTCGTCTCCTCCGTCACACGTCTTCTTCTCCGGCGGTCGTTTCGGCATCGATCCAACGTAAATAAAATTACAAGAATTAAAATACATTTATCCGGTATCGATTCTATACATGAAATCGACCCTATACAATTTCCGGAAAAAGTAGAACGTAATAATAAACCTAAATTCGGTCAACCCCCGAATTTTTACTATTACCAGCATTCACCACACATAAAACGAATCTCGACATGTCCGAGAGTTTAATAATCAAGAACAATATTATGACATTAATTAAAATATTTAAATCTAGCCATAATAGTCGGAATCCATGCAAGGTAGAATAATTTATAGAAAAATATCATGAACTAAAACCAACGCTCTGATACCAATTGTTGGAAATCGATATCCCGGAATTAATAAATTTAAATAAATAAATTATCTAATTAATTCCGACCGAAATCCTTCGGAGATCGAATATCCGGGGTTGTCAAATTGCGGAACGACAACTCCAATCGAATCCCGGTTGCCGAAACATCCCGCCACGAACCTCCACGGGGATAGCCCAATCAAAACCCTAACCGCGGGCGAACCCGCGGCTTGTTTGATCGAGCCCCCGCGTGGGGCTCACGGCTGTTCGTAGCAGCCACAAGGGGCTGCCCAGCCATGCCCCGCTGATCGCCCTCCAGCCACGGTCGAACCGTGGCTAGCGATCAGCCCTAGCCACCGCCGCGCGAGCGGCGGTCCAGCCGCGCGAGCGACGATCACACCGCGCGAGCGGGGATCGTTCCGTGCGAGCGGCGCTGAGCAATCGTACGGGCTGCTCGCAGCAGCCCGCTGGTCGTCCCCGGACGAGGCTCGCATCGCACGCGAGCCCGCTGCGGGAGAACCTGCAGCTCGCGTCGAGCCCATCCGCACGATCGAGCACGCGCTCGATCGAGTCTCGGCGTCCAGCCGAGGCTCGCCCATCTCGACCCTCTCATGCTTGAGCTGTTGAGCCGCCGGCGGTCCGGTGATCTTCGATCACCACCGCCCGGTTCAACCTCGACATGGGTCGCGTTCTCGGATCTTGGTTAAAGATATTTTTACGATAATTAAACGATAAAATCATAAAGAGGGTTTTACGATTTACCTCGTTCTCGTTGTTCGGAAAAACGAAGAACTCAATTTGAAGACCTTGAGATCTTCTCACGTATTCCTTGCACTAGCTCGGACCTCGTGTGGGCGACGATCTTTTGAACTCCATGGATCTCCCTCTCTACTTTCTCTCTCTAGAATTGTGTTCTTCAAGTTATGAGAATAGAGAAGACCATGTAGTGCTTTTATAGGCTACGTAGGGGATCTTAAGGAGGTGGAATATTGGGCTTCCAATATTAATGATTAAATTGAGCCCAAGCCCAAATCTATTAATCCCATTAATATTAATTAATTTATTTTCCACTATATAAATTAATTGCACTCTCAATATTAAACCATATTATATCAAATAATATTTCTCTGGTAGTATTATTTATTCCGTGTATTTAAGATATAAATATCCATGAATAAAATTAATTTATTGCTAATTAATTTATTCATCTCTTATATCTGAGAATAGTACCATTCAACCTTAATTATTATGCGGAACAAATCCACCTGCAGGGTTTACATAATAATTCCTTATGAACTCATCTCGGGGATATTATCAACCCTTACGGGATACACTTTCCCGTCAAGTATTCACGGCATGTCATATATAAAATATAGCGACCCAACTTAACCGGTAATTGACCCAATAATTAAACCGGTCAATTCCCTTGGAAAATCAAAGTCGCTTATATTAAATATACACACCCGCAATAGTATCGGGGATTAAGAAAAAAATACATTGAGATTTAAATCGATTATCCAAGGCAATCCTCATCGATAAATCTCAAACGATCCGCCCAATACACCAAGTGTACAAGTGTGATAAAATAATCAAGACAGATTATTTTCTCTCTCACACAACGACTATACCGATGGATTGGTCCGTGTCCATCTAGGTCGTGAGAAACTGTTTGATTAAATACGAGTAACCGATAGTATGATCTTCTGTGTGGGCCCGCACACCATACTAACTACAACGTATATAATCTAGGACTATAATTTGCATATATTTAATTATAAATAATTAAACGCAAATAATTTTTTATTTAATTAAATAGATTAATGGCAATGGATCGGGAGTTTCCGTTACTTAAATCTAGACATTAAGTACACAACTCCAACATAGTGGTGTACTGCTACTCGGTTTGGCTGGTTCCCAGTCTTTACCCTTCTCTCTCATTCTTAAAGTATCACGTCATTCTGGGCTTTGTGTTCCATATAATAGTAATTTTCTAAGAACCGGGCATTAGAACTTATAACGTCCTTCTGGTTCATAGTGCTATTGAACACACAACTTTAGTTCTTCTAGGATATTCTACAACCGCATGTAAATGCGCTGTTGTGTTCCAGAATTCCATAGAACATAGGTAGCTGCGAATAATTCATCCTTTTACCATTCCTTTAGAGTTCCATTTCTTATCTCCGATACACCATTTCTACACAGGAGTGTATGGTGTAATCATTTGGGATCCAATCCCAATTATTGATCATTATGCCTTGATCTCCTCAGACAGGTACTAGCCTCCGTGATCAAATCACAGGCTTTCTAATGGATATACTTTGAGGTTCTCCACAATAGCTTGTGTCCATTGACTAGTCAATACACTTGCTTTTGTGACGCATCAAGTATTCTAATTCATACTTCGAGTATTCATTAAATGAAGTACTCGTACCTTTCTTGTCTGAGTAGACATAGTGATGCAGCCCAAGAGTCGTCGTTGATACAAGACCCGGTGTATGTTCCAGTTGGACCAGTTACGCGCTAGAGAGCCAAGAAGTTCAAGGCAAGCTTGATGTCGATGATCCAAGAAGTATGGGCGCAAGAGCTATAGAAGAAACCCATTGGAGAAGTGGAGAAGCCAAATCTTATCAACCTGATTATGTACTAGGAGGACAATCCATCAGAGGACAATGAGTTTCAAGCTGGATCAATGGAGAAGACGCTGGAACGGAGGTCAGATGAGAGCCGAGGACGCACCGTTGACTTCAGCTATGAAAATGACTTGGTGTCGGGCGACATGGAAATGCTGTCGGCCGACAGGTGGTTTGTCGGACGACACCTCTAAGCTGTTGGCCGACAGACAGTGTAAAAGACGTCCGAGACAGATAGGATACGCAGGTTGAGCCTGCGAACGAAGGCGAGTTGTCGGCCGACACCCTTTCCTGTCGGCCGACATGTGTTCAGATTTTAGGAAAAACGCGTTGCGCGATTTGAGACCCTTTTGACGTATTTTCCTTTTTATTTCGTGACTTTTAGGTCAGCCTATATAAAGGCTTGTGAACCATTATTGAAACACAACTTTGAACAATTAAATTATTTTTACGTGAGTTATTCCTCTCTCGATTTCGTTCTCTTTACGATTATCCAAAGAGATCAACTAGGCGAATCTACGAAGCATCCATACTTCGTCGTGTGTCATCATCGTTCTTCGAATTGCTGAGTCAATCCCGTGTTGGGGTTTAGGGTTTCGTCCTTAAATTATTTCACGAATTAACCCAGAGGTTTGAGATCTCCACCCAAGGTATCCAATTTCCGTGTTCTTCGTTTCTATTCATCCATCTATCAATCGAGGTACGTATCACATAGGAATGCACACATCAATGTTAATCATTTCTAATACTTGTCCGGATTCTATTTTGCTTAGATTGTATTTCCTTTCAAATTCAATTCTTAGGTCGGAAGGTCCACTCCTTCAACTTAATTGATCAAATCAATTTTCGACCTTGGAATTTTACTTGAATAAATACTACTCAGCATAAGATCCACAAGTATAAAGATTTAATAAGAAATACTTCTAATAGGTAAAACAAGTTATCTACTACGATTTGTTGCATCGTGGCAGACTTAGGATTCATTATTCATATATTGCTAACTAATGTACCAAAATAGATAATACCATCATTTCTTCTCAATAACCATCAAATGATTAAAAGAAATAAATATCCATTCATTAATAATAGAAAACCAGAACAAAAGTTCTTTCTAAAATAAAGGGGTATATAAAGCAATAATTCTGAAATGTAATCCTATAACTACTAAAAGCAGATAAAAAATCTTCCACTGCAACAGCTGCCTCCTCCACAGCTTTGCCCATGTAGACTCGAACTCTTCTTCTCTAAGTCGCCGGGTTTTCTGGAACCCCTGCATTTCAAATGCACATACCGTCAGTGGTTCCATATCTACACACCAGATTTCTGGTAGATAATACCGCTGACTATGTTTTAATGACTAAAGAAGAATTCGTACCTTTGAGAGGACAATAAGACTTCTAGTGTCCAGACTTCTTGCATCGGTAGAACTTGCCCTTAGACTTGATGGTCCCTACTCGTGGTCCAAGCCTTTTGGCACCACTGGGTTTCCAGACTTGCTTCTGCTGGGATTCGATGTCCCGGGCTATCAAAAAAAAATTGCGGAACCGATAACCCGACCAAAACCCTATCGCCGGAAGACCCGAACGCGAACCACCTCACGAGTCGGGGCCCGACCGAATGCCCAGCGAGGTCCGAGGACCGCGTGCACCCAGCCGAGCCCGGGCTCGCGATCGTCTACGGACGATCGCTGGGATCGCTACGAGCGATCCCCGGGCTGCTCGCAGCAGCCCCGCAGCGAGTCGCGTGACTCGCTGCCCCAGCGCACGGGGTCACCCCGTGCGAGCCGCTACGGGCGAACCCGTAGCACGCACGGGGTCGCTGCGAGTCGCCCCGCAGCTGACCCGCGATCGATCCGAGGATCGATCGCATCCCTCGGCTTCGGCCGAGGGTTCCCCGTAGCCACGCCAGCAGCGATGAGGGCGGGGGGATCCGCCGTGGCACCAGCCCACGGCATCCCCGGCGATCGACCGAAGTCGATCGCATGCCCCGGCGTCCAGCCGGGGCTTCCCCTTGTCGCGCGTCGCGGCGGTCCGAACCCTAGGGTTCGACCGCCTCCTTCGATCCTCGCCGGGGATCTCGAATCTCCGTACCCGAGGTTCGTCGTTTTTCCCGGATCGTCTTGTTCATGTATACATCACAATTAACGAACATATAATCATAGAGGGGGTTTACGATTATATTACCTCGATTCGTTGTACGGAGAAACGAAATCAAACGTTGATGACCTTGCGATCTTCCTACGTATTCCTTGCACCTCGTTCGAACGTCGTGTGGGCGACGATCTATCGAACTCCTATGGATCTCCTTCACTCTTCAAGACTTTATGATTGGCGTAGGTTAAGTTATGAATTGTGAAGACCATGTAGTGCTTTTATAGGCTACGTAGGGGAACATAAGGAGGTGGAATATTGGGCTTCCAATATTGAAGATTAAATTGAGCCCAATGCTCAAGTCCATTAATCCTTATCAATATTAATTAATTTATTTTCCACTATATAAATTAATTGCACTCCCAATATTAAACCATATTATATCAAATAATATTTCTCCGGTAGTATTATTTATTCCGTGTATTTAAGATTTAAATATCCATGAATAAATTTATTTATTGCTCAATAAATTATATTCATCTCTTATATCCGAGACTAGTACCGTTCAACCTTTAATATTGTGCGGAACGAATCCACTCATGAGGTTTACACAATAATTCCTTATGAACTCATCTCGGGGATATTATCAACCCTTCCGGGATACACTTTCCCGTCAAGTATTCACGGCATGTCATATATAAAATATAGCGACCCAATTTTACCGGTAATTAACCCAATAATTAAATCGGTTAATTCCTTTGGAAAATCAAAGCCTCTTATATTAAATATACACACCCGCAATAGTATCGGGGATTAAGAATAAAATACTCTGAGATTTAAATCAATTATCAACGGCAATCCTAATTGATAAATCTCAAGCGATCCGCCCAATACACCAAGTGTACAAGTGTGATAAAATAATTAAGACAAATTATTTTCTCTCTCACACAACGACTATACCGATGGATTGGTCCGGGTCCATCTAGGTCGTGAGCATCTGTTTGATTAAATACGAGTGACCGATAGTATGATCTTCTGTGTGGCGGCGCACACCATACTAACTACAACGTATATAATCCAGGACTATATTTTGCATAATTAATAATAATTATTAAATGCAAATAATTGTTTATTAATTAAATAGATTAAATGTTATGACCGGGAGTTTATCGATACTTAAATCTAGACATTAAGTACACAACTCCAACAATCTCCCACTTGTACTAAGGTCTAGTCATTTCCTCCAAACTCCCGACTCCCATACTCATCACGTGCTTAAGTTATACTTCCCAGAAGTATTATGTGAATGAGCAATCTAGGTTGCCGCTCTGAAGTTATCTTGGTGACTACTGCGTTGTCTCCCTAGACGATGACTCGAAACAGGTGGTACTTGCTCTATGTGTTATCATCACCTTTTGAACTTATGACTTCTTCCAGTTTACCATGCACCGCTATGTACATAACCTTTGGTGAACCAAGAATCATATCTAAGCTCAGAGGTCATTCCGGAACCTAACCAAAACATCCGCTGCCTCTGAGGCTGCTATTCGGTTTATGATAGAGTCCGAGAAGCATCACGCTTATCACTCTTTCATCTTTAGGTTCCACCTCTTCTAAAGGTGAACACATAGCCTGATATCGACTTACACTGGTCTTTCTCTGATTTTGGATCTGAGAAACCGTAATCCAAGAAGATTTCGTCTTGCTTAGTAATCTAGTACTTCCAAGTACTTTTACAGCATTCGAATATCTCTTATCCAGATTACTTTGATATCCTCCCACTACGCTAATCGCATAGTTGATATCAGGTTCTTGTTTTACAACACTGCATCCACAAAGTTCTCCACACTCGAAGTGTAGGAAACTGCTTTGTCTATATCTATCTCCTTTATGTGTTCAAAACACATGCCTTTAGATAGATGCATTCTGTTCCCGAAAGGCAATAACCTTTCTCAGAATTATGCATGTTTAAAACAAACCATAATCGCATAAGATATCCTAAGAGAAGTACAAATGTTCTTATCTAGAGATCGTAAGATTCTAAGAACATGATCTAACTTCATCTTAATCTTATATCTCGATTTATTTAGACAACCTCTATTTTATGTCTGACAACACTTTTACATTGTTGCCAACGATGAAGTGTTATCTACATAAAATTCCGAGAAACACCACCTTGTTTCCATTACGTCTCCAATACACCTTTCCTTGTCTATGCCCTTTGATGAATCCATATAATGGACTATCTCATCAACTCGCAAGTTCCACAATTTACAGCTTTGTGATAATCTATAAATGGATTTACTAAGCTCGTGCCTCTAAATGATCTTGCCTCTTAACAATAATACTTATTGCTATCCAAGTAGGCACATTTAGATCAGTACTGCCTCCTATGCAGAACTAGGGATCGATTTCATGTCTACTAGATCCAGAGTTCAAAACTCCTCTAGTCTTATGAACATCTCTGGTTGCTTAACAACCTCCCACTGCAATGGCGTTCCGGTGTATAACAGTAATAACATTAGGTGCAGTCAGTGGTGTACTACTACTCGGTTAGGCTGGTTCTCAGTCTTTCCTTTCCTCCTTTTATAGTACCTAGTCAGTTAGGGCATTGTAGTTCATCTAATAGTCTTCCTCTAAGAACCGGGCGAGGTTTATAGTACTATTGAACATACAATTACTTGTTCTTCTAGGATATTCTACAACCACATTGAATGTGCCGTCGTATCCAGAAATATCCATAGAACATAGGTAGTTCCGAATAAACTTGTCCTTTTACTATTAGAATTCCATTTCTTATTCCTGACACACCATGTCTACACTCCAGTGTATGGTGCAGTCATTTTGAGATCACATCTCAATCCTTGATATATGCTATGTGTTTATTAGATATGTGATAGCCTCCGCGAACAAGTCGCAGGCTTCCAATGGATATACTTTGAAGGTTCCCCATAATCTTTGTGTCGAAAAACACTTTGCTTTTATGGCACATCAAGTATTCTAATCCATCTTCGAGTATTCTTTGAAAGAACGACTCGTACCTTTCTAATTACACATGTTACCGCATTAATCATAAATCATTCTCAATACTTGTCCGAATTCCATCCTTTATCCAGAAAGGTTAACTTAGTCGTATCATCTAAATTTGATTCTTAGGTCGGGAGGTCCATTCCTCCAACTATAATTGATCAAATCAATTTCGACGTTTTGAATCCCTTTTGAATAAATACTACTAAGTTCAAGAATTCATAAATATAATGATTGATAAAGAAATACATCTAATAAGTAAAACAAGTTATACATAACGGTTTGTTGCATCGTGGTAGACTAAGGATTCATCATTCATATATTGCTATCTAATGTAGCAGAATAGATAACACCATTATTTCTTATCTAAATCACTGAATGATTAAAGAAATAAATATCCATTCATTAATAGAGAAAAACCAGAACAAAAGTTCTTTTTCAAAATAAAGGGGTACATAAAGCAATAACCTTGAAATGAAATCCTAAAACTACTAAAAGCAGATAAATGTCTTCCACTGCAACCGCTGCTAACCCAACAGCTTCGCCCATGTAGACTCGAACTCTTCTTCTCTAAGTCGCCGGGTTTTCTGGAACCCCTGCATTCAAAACAATGCACATACCGTCAGTGGTTCCATATCTACACACCAGAATTCTGGTAGATAATACCGCTGACTATGTTCTTACGACTAAAGAAAAATTCGTACCTCTGAGAGGACATTCAGACTTCCAGTGTCCAGACTTGTTGCATCGGAAGCACTTGCCCCTTGGCTTACTAGCCCCCACTCGTGGTCCATTCCTCTTGGCACCACTGGGTTTCCAGGCTTGCTTCCTTTTCTTGCCCCTACCTCCAACAGCTTTCAAGCTTTTGGACTTGGTAGCTACAAGCGCTTGAGACTTGCCCTTCTTGTAGATCCCCTCTGCCGCCTTCAGTTCAGTCAGGAGTTGCGCCAGAGTATAAGATAGTTTACCCATATTATAGCTCATACGAAACTGCTCAAAACTAGGGGCCAGAGACTGGAGTATGATGTCGACTTGCGTCTCACCATCAATAGAAGCTCCTAGGACCTCAAGTTCATTCAACAAACTCATCATCTTAAGAACGTGCTCCCCAACGGGCGTTCCTTTAGACTGAGTAGTCGACATGAGGACTCTCATGGCTTCTTGCCTAGCCGCACGATCTTGCTCCCCAAACATCTCCTTGAGGTTAGACATCATATCATAGGCAGTGTCCATCGGCTCATGTTGGGTTTGGAGTACATTTGACATAGAAGCCAAAATATAACACCTAGCCATTTCATCAGTCTTTGTCCACTTCCTATATGCTGCCCTTTCCTCATCAGTTAAGGCAGCCGTGGGTTCAGCAGGGCAATGCTCATGGAGTACAAACTTGTACTCTTCAGCAGTCAGGACAATGTCTAAATTTCTCTTCCAATCAATGTAATTGGGACCAGTGAGTTTATGTTCCTTGAGTATCACAGAAAGTGGAATCATAGCTATTCTCTAAACCTATAAGCACATATAAACAAACAATTAATTTAATGTCCGATATTATCTCCCTCAAATAATATCATTAAATTACTAATTACATCTAAAATCCCATCAGGTAAGGCAAGCCACGATAGTGTGGACGTTTACCCACCCAAATGATTTCGCAATTAGATTTGCTTCGGTCGTACATCATCGATAGCGTTACTTCGATGGGAAGAATACTATGAAGCGTACCTAAGTGTAAACCATTACTCAGTACCAAGAAGTTCGTTTGGGAGTCGCATATCACCGCAAGCCACGATAGTGTGGACGTTTACGTTGATACACGGATCCTTTACTCCCTTCTAAAACTGTCTACATCAATCGTTCCAAAATCCCATTCAGTATAGCAAGCCACGATAGTGTGGACGTTTACTATACCAAAAGATTTTTACAATTGACATCCTTTTACTCGATCCATTGAATTCTCGCAAACCAAGACGCGGAGAATCATAAGTGAAACTCGAAGTTTCTAACCAGTGATTCACCATGCGAACGACCCTATCTCTCATAAATGAGGGAGCCGAGCAGACAATCGATCCACCTTCAAAAGGATGGTACGAAGGTCTCTAATTTGTGTCATCCACATGACCAAGTGGCTTTGGCTCCATTCCACTCCCCGGGGTGAGAATGAGTCGACTTGAAGTCAGTTTCAGAAAGACAAATTAGGCATTGTTTGATAAACTTGATCAATGTTTCTTGTAAAAGGAATTACAAGAATTCTCCTCCAATGACTCATCTATACGAACTTCGAAAGTCCATAAGAGTCACCAAGAGAACAGTAATGGAGACCATGGGAATGTTTCCATCCCCTCTCCCACTTAGCTTTTTATAATAAAGGGATACGCTATCTAGTGCATAAAGTAAACACATATAGCATGCATACAAGCAATAAAGCACATAGAATCACATAGTCAAAATAATGCTAGAAAATTATTTTCCCGACTATCATGGCTTTATTCCATCTTCATATGCATCTTCTAGTCTTCAGTCTTCGTTCTTGAATGCTCCATGTGACGAGAATATTAATCTCCAATATTTAAATCTATTTATTTTTAATTAATCCAAAAGTTACTTAATTCGAAAATTAAGTCAATTGAATATATCAAAAATAAAATTAAATATTATTAATATTTTTATTTATTTTTATTTTCCTTTTCCACTCCATTAAATCTCTAGAATAATCTATCCAAGATACTCTTGGAATATTCTAGATGATATCCATAATGAAATATGGAAATAAAATAATTTAGGACTCTTATACTTTCCAAATTTATTTTATTCCTAATCCATGAATATTCCAATGAGTAGGAATAATCAAATAGGAAAATAAATTTAATACTAAATTAATTCTTTTCCTATTCCATGAATATTCCATAAAAGAAATAATCAAAATAGGAAAACCGAATTAAAATAGGAAAGTAAATTTCCGGACCGGGATAGCATGGGGTGGGAGGCCCCACGCCACCCTCGATCACGCCTAGGAGGTGGCCGACCACCATTGCTGGCGGCTCCTCCATGGCCGGATCGATCGATCCTCATGGATCGACCATGGGGTTGGTCGATCCGAGCCCTAGCTCATCTCCGTCACTTCGTCTTCTCCGGCGGTCTCGATTCGGCATCGATCCAACGTAAATAAATTACAAGAAATAAATTTACAATTCCGGTATCGATTCTATACATGAAATCGACCCTATACATTTTCCGGAAAAACATAGAACGTAATAATAAATCCTAAATTCGGTCAACCCCCGAATTTTTACTATTACAAACATTCATCCACACAAAACGAATCTCGACATGTCCAAGAGTTTAATAAACGAATAATCATGATAATTAATTAACACAATAATTAAATCCAACCATGATAGCCGGAAATCCCTGCAAGGTAGAACAATAATCGAACATATACATGAACACGAAACCAAACGCTCTGATACCAATTGTTGGGAATCGATGTCCCGGGCTATCAAAAAAAAATTGCGGAACCGATAACCCGACCGAAACCCTATCGCCGGAAGACCCGAACGCGAACCACCTCACGAGCCGGGGCCCGACCGAATGCCCAGCGAGGTCCGAGGACCGCGTGCACCCAGCCGAGCCCCCGCGAGGGGCTCGCGATCATCTACGGACGATCGCTGGGATCGCTACGAGCGATCCCCGGGCTGCTCGCAGCAGCCCCGCAGCGAGTCGCGTGACTCGCTGCCCCAGCGCACGGGGTCACCCCGTGCGAGCCGCTACGGGCGAACCCGTAGCACGCACGGGGTCGCTGCGAGTCGCCCCGCAGCTGACCCGCGATCGATCCGAGGATCGATCGCATCCCTCGGCTTCGGCCGAGGGTTCCCCGTAGCCACGCCGGCAGCGATGAGGGCGGGGGGATCCGCCGTGGCACCAGCCCACGGCATCCCCGGCAATCGACCGAAGTCGATCGCATGCCCCGGCGTCCAGCCGGGGCTTCCTCTTGTCGCGCGTCGCGGCGGTCCGAACCCTAGGGTTCGACCGCCTCCTTCGATCCTCGCCGGGGATCTCGAATCCCCGTCCCCGAGGTTCGTCGTTTTTCCCGGATCGTCTTGTTCATGTATACATCACAATTAACGAACATATAATCATAGAGGGGGTTTACGATTATATTACCTCGATTCGTTGTACGGAGAAACGAAATCAAACGTTGATGACCTTGCGATCTTCCTTATCAATATTCGTTGAAGATTAAATTGAGCCCAATGCTCAAGTCCATTAATCCTTATCAATATTAATTAATTTATTTTCCACTATATAAATTAATTGCACTCCCAATATTAAACCATATTATATCAAATAATATTTCTCCGGTAGTATTATTTATTCCGTGTATTTAAGATTTAAATATCCATGAATAAATTTATTTATTGCTCAATAAATTATATTCATCTCTTATATCCGAGACTAGTACCGTTCAACCTTTAATATTGTGCGGAACGAATCCACTCATGAGGTTTACACAATAATTCCTTATGAACTCATCTCGGGGATATTATCAACCCTTCCGGGATACACTTTCCCGTCAAGTATTCACGGCATGTCATATATAAAATATAGCGACCCAATTTTACCGGTAATTAACCCAATAATTAAATCGGTTAATTCCTTTGGAAAATCAAAGCCTCTTATATTAAATATACACACCCGCAATAGTATCGGGGATTAAGAATAAAATACTCTGAGATTTAAGTCAATTATCAACGGCAATCCTAATTGATAAATCTCAAGCGATCCGCCCAATACACCAAGTGTACAAGTGTGATAAAATAATTAAGACAAATTATTTTCTCTCTCACACAACGACTATACCGATGGATTGGTCCGGGTCCATCTAGGTCGTGAGCATCTGTTTGATTAAATACGAGTGACCGATAGTATGATCTTCTGTGTGGCGGCGCACACCATACTAACTACAACGTATATAATCCAGGACTATATTTTGCATAATTAATAATAATTATTAAATGCAAATAATTGTTTATTAATTAAATAGATTAAATGCTATGACCGGGAGTTTATCGATACTTAAATCTAGACATTAAGTACACAACTCCAACAGCTTCTTCTTCTTGCCCCTACCTCTATTAGCCTTCAAGCCTATGGACTTGGTAGTTACAAGAGCTTGAGAATTGCCCTTCTTGTAGATCCCCTCCGCCGACCTTAGTTCAGTCAGGAGTTCCGCTAGAGAATATGATTTCTTAGTCATATTATAGCTCATACGAAACTTCTCAAAACCAGGGGCCAGAGACTGCAGAATGATGTCGATTTGCGTCTCCCCATCTATCTGAGCTCCTAGGATCTCCAATTCATTCAACAAACCCATCATATTATGAACGTGCTCCCCAACGGGCGTTCCTTCAGACTGAGTAGTTGACATGAGGACTCTCATAGCCTCTTGCCTAGCCGCACGATCTTGATGCCCAAACATCTCCTTGAGGTTAAGCAACATCTCATAGGCAGTTTCCATCGACTCATGTTGGGTTTGGAGTACTTTTGACATTGAAGCCAAAATATAGCACCTAGCCATTTCATCAGCCTTTGTCCACTTCCTAAATGCTTCTTTTTCCTCATCAGTTGAGGTATCCGCGAGGTCAGCAGGGCACTCATTATGAAGCACAAATTTGTACTCCTCAGTGCTGGGATTCGATGTCCCGGGCTATCAAAAAATTGCGGAACCGATAACCCGACCGAAAACCCTAGATTGTCGGAAGACCCGAACACCGACTCATCCGCAGGAGTCCGACCTTTGCAGACTACGCGCCCGAAGACACGCAGCCCGCCCCCAGCCGAAGTCTCCCGCGAGTCGGAAACCACGAACGCGAATCACCTCACGAGCCGGGGCCCGACCGAATGCCCAGCGAGGCCCGAAGGCCGCGTGCACCCAGCCGAGCCCCCGCGAGGGGCTCGCGATCGTCCTCGGACAATCGCTGGGGATGCGCGAGGCATCCCTGGGGCTGCTCGTAGCAGCCCCGCAGCGAGTCGGGTGACTCGCTGCCCGCGAGGGCATCGCCCTCGCATGACCCGCTACGGGCGAACCCGTAGCTCATACGAGCCGGCTACGGGTAACCCCGCAGCATCCCGCGATCGATCCTCGCGATCGATCGCACCCCTCGGCTCCAGCCGAGGGTTCCCGCGGCGCGCGCCTCCGACGACGGCGGCTGGGGTCCGCCACGGCACCAGCCCGTGGCACCCCGGCGTTCGACCGAAGTCGACCGCGTGCCCCCGGCGTCCAGCCGGGGCTCGCCCTTCGTCGCGCGTTCGGGCGGTCCGAACCCTAGGGTTCGACCGCCTCCTTCGATCCTCGCCGGGGATCTCGAATCCACGTCCCCGAGGTTCGTCGTTTTCCCGGATCGTGCGTTCATGTATATGTCACAATTAACGAACACATAAATCATAAAAGGGGGTTTATGATTTTACCTTCGATTCGTTGTACGGAGAAACGAAATCGATTGACGACCTTGCGATCTTCCTACGTATTCCTTGCACTTCGTCCGAACGTCATGTGGGCGACGGTCTATCGGACTCCTATGGATATCCTTCACTCTTCAAGACTTTATGATTGGCGTATCTTAGGTTAATGAATTGTGAAGACCATGTAGTGCTTATATAGGCTACGTAGGGGATCATAAGGAGACTAAATATTGGGCTTCTAAATATTGAAGATTAAATTGGGTCCAACCCAAATCCATTAATCCTTATCAATATTAAATTTTATTTATTTTCCACTATATAAATAAAATTGCACTCCCAATATTAATCCATATTATATCAAATAATATTTCTCCGATTAGTATTATTTATTCCGTGTATTTAAGATTTAAATATCCATGAATAAATTTATTTATTGCTCAATAAATAATATTCATATCTTATATCCGAGACTAGTACCGTTCAACCTTTATTATTGTGCGGAACGAATCCACTCATGAGGTTTACACAATAATTCCTTATGAACTCATCTCGGGGATATTATCAACCCTTCCGGGATACACTTTCCCGTCAAGTATTCACGGCATGTCATATATAAAATATAGCGACCCAATTTTACCGGTAATTAACCCAATAATAAAATCGGTTAATTCCTTTGGAAAATCAAAGTCTCTAATATTAAATATACACACCCGCAATAATATCGGGGATTAAGAATAAAATACTCCGAGATTTAAATTGATTATCCAAGGCAATCCTAATCAATAAATCTCAAGCGATCCGCCCAATACACCAAGTGTACAAGTGTGATAAAATAATTAAGATAAATTATTTTCTCTCTCACACAACGACTATACCGATGGATTGGTCCGTGTCCATCTAGGTCGTGAGCAACTGTTCGATTAAATACGAGTAACCGATAGTATGATCTTCTGTGCGCCCATGCACACCATACTAACTACAACGTATAAAATCTAGGACTATATTTTTGCATAATTAATTAATAATAATTAATTGCAAATAATTGTTTATTAATTAAATAGGTTAAATGCTATGACGGGGAGTTTACCGATACTTAAATCTAGACATTAAGTACACAACTCCAACAATCTCCCACTTGTACTAAGGTCTAGTCATTTCCTCCAAACTCCCGACTCCCATACTCATCACGTGCTTAAGTTATACTTCCCAGAAGTATTATGTGAATGAGCAATCTAGGTTGCCGCTCTGAAGTTATCTTGGTGACTACTGCGTCGTCTCCCTTGACGATGACTCGTATCAGGTGGTACTGGCTCTATGTGTTATCATCACCTTTTTGAACTTATGACTTCTTCCAGTTCTCCACGCACCGCTATTTACATAGCCTTTGGTGAACCAAGAGTCATATCCAAGTTCAGAGGTCATTCCGTAACCTAACCAAAACTTCCGCTGCCTCTGAGGCTTCTATTTGGTTTATGATAGAGTCCGAGAAGCATTACGCTTATCACTCTTTCATCCTTAGGTTCCACCTCTTCTAAAAGTGAACACATAGCCTGATATCGACTTACACTGGTCCTTCTCTGATTTTGGATCTGAGAAACTGTAATCTAAGAAGATTTCGTATTGCCAGTAATCCAGTACTTTCAAGTACTTTTACAGCATTCGAGTACCTCTTATCCAGATTACTTTGATATCCTCCCACTACGCTAACCGCATAGTTGATATCAGGTTCTTGTTTTTCAACATTGCATCTACAAAGCTTTCTACACTTGAAGTGTAGGTAGCTGCTTTGTCTATATCTATCTCCTTCATGTGTTCAAGACACATACCTTAGATAGATGCATTCTGTTCTCGAAAGGCAATAACCTTTCTCAGAATTGTGCATGTTTAAAACAAACCATAATCGTATAAGATATCTTAAGAGAAGTACAAATGTTCTTATCTAGAGATCGAAAGATTTCTAAGAACATGATCCAACTTCATCTTAATCTTATATCTCGATTTATTTAGACAACCGCTATTTTATGTCTGACAACACTTTTACATTGTTACCAACGATGAAGTGTTATCTACACAAAATTCCGAGAAACACCACCTTTGTTTCCATTACGTCTCTAACACACCTTTCTCGCAAATTCTTATGCAGAACTAGGGATCGATTTCATGTCTACTAGATCCAGAGTTCAAAACTCCTCCAGTCTTATGAACATCTCTGGTTGGTTAACAACCTCCCACTGCAATGGCATTCCGGTGTATAACAGTAACAACATTAGGTGCAGTTAGTGGTGTATCACTACTCGGTCAGGCTGGTTCTCAGTCTTTTCCTTTCCTCATTTTAAAGTACTTTGTCAGTTAGGGCATTGTTGTTCATCTAATAGTCTTCCTCTAAGAACCGGGCGAGGACACCCTTCTGGTTCGTAGTACTATTGAACATACAATTACTTGTTCTTCTAGGATATTCTACAACCATATAGAATGTGCTGTTGTATCCAGAAATATCCATAGAACATAGGTAGTTCCGAACAAACTTGTTCTTTTACTATTAGAATTCCATTTCTTATTCCTGACACACCATATCCACACATCAGTGTATGCTGCAGTCGTTTGAGACTTAATCTCAACCTTTGATTTATGCTATGTGTTATTTAGATAGGTGATAGCCTCCGCGAACAAGTCGCAGGCTTCCAATGGATATACTTTGAAGGTTCCCCATAATGGCTTTGTGTTGAAAACACTCTGCTTTTATGGCACATCAAGTATTCTAATCCATCTTCGAGTATTCTTGAAAGAACGACTCGTACCTCTCTAATTACACATGTCACTGCATTAATCATAAATCATTTTCAATACTTGTCCGAATCCCATCCTTTATCCAGAAAGGTTAACTCAGTTGTATCACCTTTCAAGATCGATTCTTAGGTCGGGAGGTCCATTCTTCCAACTATAATTGATCAAATCAATTTCGACCTTTTGAATCCCTTTTGAATAGATACTACCAAGTTCAAGAATTCACAAGTATAATGATTAATAAGAGAAATACATCTAATAAGTAAAACAAGTTATACATAACGGTTTGTTGCATCGAGGTAGACTAAGGATTCATCATTCACATATTGCTATCTAATGTACCAGAATAGATATCACCATTATTTCTTATCCAAACCATCAAATGATTAAAGAAATAAAATATCCATTAATAATAAAGAAAACCAGAACAAAAGTTCTTTTTCAAAATAAAGGGGTACATAAAGCAATAACTGAAATGAAATCCTAAAATAGATAAATGTCTTCCACTGCAACCGCTGCTACCCCAACAGCTTCGCCCATGTAGACTCGAACTCTTCTTCTCTAAGTCGCCGGGTTTTCTGGAACCCCTGCATTTAAAATAATGCACATACCGTCAGTGGTTCCATATCTACACACCAGAATTCTGGTAGATAATACCGCTGACTATGTTTTTACGACTAAAGAAAAATTCGTACCTCTGAGAGGACATTCAGACTTCCAGTGTCCAGACTTGTTGCATCGGAAGCACTTGCCCTTTGGCTTACTAGCCCCCACTCGTGGTCCATTCCTCTTGGCACCACTGGGTTTTATGGCTTGCTTCCTTTTCTTGCCCCTACCTCCAATAGCTTCTTGCTTCGCCGCACGATCCTGCTCCCCAAACATCTCCTTGAGGTTAGTCATCATATCCCGGGCAGTGTCCATCGGCTCATGTTGGGTTTGGAGTACATTTGACATGGAAGCCAAAATATAGCACCTAGCCATTTCATCAGCCTTTTTCCACTTCCGATATGTTGCCTTTTCCTCATCAGTTGAGGCAGCCGTGGGCTCAGCAGGGCATTTATCAGAGAGTACAAACTTGTACTCTTCAGCAGTCAGGACAATGTCCAAATTTCTCTTCCAATCAATATAATTGGGACCAGTGAGTTTATGTTCCTTGAGTATCACAGAAAGTGGATTCATAGCTATTCTCTAAACCTATAAGCACATGTAAACAAACAATCAATTTAATGTCCGATATTATCTCCCTCAAATAATATCATTAAATTACTAATTGGGTCTAAAATCCCATCAGGTAAGGCAAGCCACGTGGTGTGGATGTTTACCCACCCAAATGATTTAGCAATTAGATTTTCTTTGGTCATACATCAATCATAGCGTAACTTCGTGGGGAAGAATACTATAACGCGTATCTAAGTGTAAACCATCACTCAGCACTAAAGTACATCGCTTGGAATTGCTACGTCACCGCAAGCCACGTGGTGTGGACGTTTACGACAATTTCACAACTCTTTACAATCACTTATAACTGTCTACATCAATTAATCCAAAATCCGTTAGCATAGCAAGCCACGTGGTGTGGACGTTTACTACACCAAGAGATTTTTATAATTGACTCCCAATTACAAGATCCATTCGATTTCGTAGATCAAGACTTGGAGAATCATAAGTGAAACTCGAAGTTTCTAACCAGTGATTCACCATGCGAGCGACCCTATCTCTCATAAATGAGTGAGCCGAGCAGACAATCGACCCACCTATCAAAGAATGGTACGAAGGTCTCTAATTTGTGTCATCCACATGACCAAGTGGCTCTGGCTCCATTCCACTCCCCGGGGTGAGAATGAGTCGACTTGAAGTCAGTTTCAGAAAGACAAATTAGGCATTGTTTGATAAACTTGATCAATGTTTCTTGTGAGAGGAATTACAAGAATTCTCCTCCAATGACTTGTCTATATGAACTTCGAAAGTCCATAAAAGTCACCAAGAGAACAGTGATGGAGACCATGAGAATGTTTCCATCCCCTCTCCCACTTAGCTTTTTACGATAAAGGGATACGCTATCTAGTTCATGAACTCCGGGTGCCGAGTCCGAAGACTCACCCAGTCCAATCCATCTGTCCGGTTGTTTGACAACCCTCCCACTACGACGGCGTTCCGGTGTATCAACAGTGACAGTATTAGGTGCAGGTTCTAGTGGTGTATCTACACTCGGTTCGGCTGTATCTGAGTCTTCCTTGTCACCCCTTAACTCATCAAGTATTATGTCACTCATGGGCTTGTGGTCCATGACATAGTCTTCCTCTAAGAACCGAGCGTTAAAACTTATAACGATCTTCTGGTCCGTAGGACTATAGAACATGCCACCTTTAGTTCCTTTCGGGTATCCTACAAACAACCGTAATTCTGATCTAGGTTCTAACTTATCGGCCCCTTGTCGCAACACATGTGCTGGACATCCCCAGATCCGAAGGTGCCTGAGGCTAGGCTTGCGCCCGCTCCACCTTTCCATGGGTGTTGTGGGAACCGTTTTCGTTGGAACCATGTTGAGAATGTACGCCGCTGTTTCCAAGGCATGTCCCCAGAACATAGTAGGTAAGTCCGAGTAACTCATCATTGAACGTACCATTTCCATAAGAGTCCTATTCCTTCTTTCTGACACACCATTCTGCTGGGGAGTATATGGTGATGTCATCTGGGAATCAATCCCATTCTCTACTAAGTATGCCTTGAATTCTCCAGACAGGTACTCGCCTCCGCGATCAGATCGCAGGCATTTAATGGATTTACTTTGAAGGTTCTCCACAAAAGCCTTGAACTCCTTGAACTTGTCAAAGGATTCGCTCTTGCGGCGCATCAAGTACACAAATCCATACCTTGAGTAATCATCAGTGAAAGTGATGAAGTACTCGTACCCTCCCCTTGCCTGAGTAGACATAGGTCCGCATACATCAGAGTGAATCAAATCCAATACTTGTTCAGCTCTATGTCCTTTACCAGAAAAAGAACGCTTGGTCATTTTACCCTCCAAACAGGATTCGCAGGTTGGAAGGTCCTCTCCTTCTATGCCGCTAATGAGACCATCAGCTTTCAACCTTTGAATTCTATTTGAATTAATATGACCTAGCCTTAGATGCCACAAGTATAATTGATTCATTTTAGAAGGTTCCTTTCTCTTATTGGTGTTCGTAGATGTGTTATTACTCTCGGTTAGTTGCATCGTGTTAGACTCAGGATTTAGAATATACAAATCGTCCACCAATGTACCAGAACAGACAATCTCACTGTTTCTTCTTATGACCACAGAGTGATCAAAAGAAACAGAATATCCATTCAGAATTAGCTTAGAAACCGAAATCAAATTCTTTCTAAAATTCGGTACATAAAGACAATTTTGTAAAACTAAAACCCTATCACTACTAAAGCGTAAGTGAACGTCTCCCACTGCAACAGCCGCCACCTTCGCGGCATTGCCCATGTAGACCACGATTTCTCCCTCTCTAAGTCTCCGGGTTTCCTGGAACCCCTGCAATGAATTGCAGACATGGTCAGTGGCACCCGTATCTACACACCAGGTGCTGGTAGATATCACCGCTGACAATGTTTCAGTGACTAAGGAAAATTTCGTACCTTTGATGAGAGGACAATCAGACCTCCAGTGTCCAAACTGCTTGCATCGAAAGCACTTGCCCAAAGGCTTGCCTTTCCCAATCCGTGGCTTTGAGCCACTGGGTTTCTTTGCACGCTTTTCCTCTAGCCTTGCCACAAAAGCTTGTGATTCTCTTAACTTACGCACAAACTCCGCTCTCGTTGATTCCTTTTTAAGGGACTCATTGAGAGAGAATTCTGTGAGTATGTTAATCACCTCTTGTCCAGCTTCCACGCTATGTCTCAACATCATCCTGAGGTCATTTCGAATGTCCTCATCAGTTGGGACAACAGTGGATTCGGAAAGCTCAACAGTCTGAACAATGTCCAGATTTCGTTCCCAATCATCACCATATGGAACCGGTGAGTTTTCATCCTTAAGTATATCACAAAGTGGGGTCACAGTCATTCTTAACCTATAAGCACATAAAACAAACAAACAATTTAATATCCGATATTATCTCCCTCAAATAATATCATTAAATCACTAATCACATCTAAAATCCCATCAGGTAAGGCAAGCCACGTTCGTGTGGACGTTTACCCACCCAAATGATTTAGCAATTAGATTTTACTTCGGTCATACATCACTTATAGCGTAACCTCGTTGGGAGGAATACTATAACGCGTATCTAAGTGTAAACCATCACTCAGTACTAAGGTGAATCGTTCAGAACTGTTATGTCACCGCAAGCCACGTTCGTATGGACGTTTACGACAACTCGCAACTCTTCACAATTTCCTATAACTGTCTACATCAATTATTCTAAAATCCCATTCAGTATAGCAAGCCACGTTCGTGTGGACGTTTACTACACCAAAATGATTTATATAATTGAAATCCAATTACTAGATCCATTCAATCTCGTAAATCAAGACGTGGAGAATCATAAGTGAAACTCGAAGTTTCTAACCAGTGATTCACCATGCGAACGACCCTATCTCTCATAAATGAGGGAGCCGAGCAGACAATCGATCCATCTATCAAAGAATGGTACGAAGGTCTCTAATTTGTGTCCTCTACATGACCAAGTGGCTCTGGCTCCATTCCACTCCCCGGGGTGAGAATGAGTCGACTTGAAATCAGCTTTGGAAAGACAAACTAGGCATTGTTTGATAAACTCAATCAATGTCTCTTGTAAGAGGAATTACAAGAACTCTCCTCCAATGACTTATCTATATAAACTTCAAAAGTTTATAAAAGTCACCAAGAGAGCAGTAATGGAGACCATGGGCATGTTTCCATACCCTCTCCCACTTAGCTTTTTACAATAAAGGGATACACTATCTAGTGCATAAAATAAACACACATAGCATGCATACATGTAATAAAGCACATAGTATTATCACATAGTCAAAATAATTACTAGAATATTATTTTCCGACTATTATGGCTTCATCACATCCCCGTACGCATCTTCTAGTCTTCAGTCTTCGTTTCTTGAATGCTCCATGTGACGAATATTAATTTCCAATATTTAAATCTATTTATTTTTAATTAATCCAAAAGTTACTTAATTCGAAAATTAAGTCAATTGAATATATCAAAAATAAAATTAAATATTATTAATATTTTTATTTATTTTATTTTCTTTTTCCAATTCATTAAATCTCTAGAATAATCCATCCAAGTAAAACTTGGAATATTCTAGATGATATCTATAATGAAATAAAGAAATAAAATAATTAGGACTATTATACTTTTCCAAATTTATTTTTATTCCTAATCCATGAATATTCCCATGAGTAGGAATAATCAAATAGGAAAAATAAATTTAGTACTAAATTAATTCCTTTTCTATTTTTCTAGAATATTCCATAAAGAAATACTCAAAATAGGAAATAATGAATTAATTAGGAAAGTATATTTCCGGTAGGAGTAGCTCGGGTTGGGAGACCCCGAACCACCCCCCACCTTCGATCGACCGGCCAGCCACGGGGAGGAGCGCCGCCGCCAAGCCAAGCCGACAACCACCGAGATGGTGGCAGCCGCGGCTAGGGCAACAGCCCCCATCGCCCATAGCCTTCGATCGGGCATCCATGGGGATCGATCCAATCGATCCCTAGCCCTTCGTCCATCCCCGTCACTTCGTCTTCTCCGGCGGTCTTTGATACGTCGATCCAATCGCAAAATTAAATTTACAAAAAAAATCTAAATTACAATTCCGGTATCGATTCTATACACGAAATCGACCCTATACATTTTCCGGAAAAAACATGAACATAATAATAAATCCTAAATTCGGTCAACCCCCGAATTTTTACTATTACAAGCATTCACCACCAAAAACGAATCTCGACATGTCCGAGAGTTTAATAAAACAACAATCATGACAAAATAAATTAAACGAATAATTAATTGAGCCATAATAGTCGGAACCCTGCAAGGTAGAACAACATTTATCGAAAATACCGCGAACGTAAACCACGCTCTGATACCAGTTGTTGGAATTCGCTATCCCGGGTTATCAAAATTGCGGAACCGATAACCCGAACGAACCCTTCGCCGGAGATCGTACGTACACCGACTCATCCGCCGGAGTCCGGGCTTTGGAGACCACGCACCCGAAGGCACGTAATCCGCCCCCACCCGAAAACCCGCGAGCCGAGGTTCGTACAATCGACAACCTCAATCGCCGGAGAAATCACGAGCCCACGCGATCCGGGACCTGACCGAACGCGTCGCGTGCACGAGGCACGCGGACGCCCAGCCGAGTCCCCGCGAGGGGACTCGCGATCGCTCGCAGCGATCGCACGGGATGCCTCGCGGCATCCCCGCAGCGGATCCGGCGATCCGCTGCTCGCGGCTAGGGCTCGCGTCCAGCGAGCCGCTGCGGGTAAACCCGCAGCTCGCTACGAGCTGCTACGGGTGAGACCCGTAGCCCTAGCGATCGGCCCCGTAGGGCTCGATCGACCCTCGGCGTCCAGCCGAGGGTTCGCGCACTCGATCCCCGCGAGGGATCCACGAGCCGCCGGCGGTCCGGTGGCTTCGCCACCACCGCCCGGCTCGACCCTCGGTCCGGGGTTCGATCCTCGGATCTTCGTCCTACGGTATTCTCAATAAATCAAATCGAACAATTAACAAGTGCGTTGAGAATTGTACCTACGATTCGTTGTTCGGAGAAACGAAATCGATGATGACCTCGTGACCTTCCCGCGTATTCCTTGCACTCCGTTCGAACGTCGGGTGGGCGACGAGCTATCGAACTTATGGATCCTCTTCACTCTCAAACTTTATTGTAGGCGTTACGTAGGTTAAGAAGTGAAGACCATGTAGTGCTTTTATAGGCTACGAAGGGGATCAAAAGGAGAATAAATATTGGGCTTTAATATTGAAAATTAAATTGGGTCCAACCCAAATCCATTAATTCTTATCAATATTAATTTTATTTACTTTCCACTATATAAATAAAATTGACCTCCCAATATTATTCCATATTATACCAAATAATATTTCTCCAACTTAGTATTATTTATTCCGTGTATTTAAGATTTAAATATCCATGAATAAAATTTATTTATTGCTTAATAAATTTATTCATCTCTTATATCCGAGACTAGTACCACTCAACCTTATTTATTATGCGGAACAAATCCACTCGCGAGGTTTACATAATAAATCCTTATGAGCTCATCTCGGGGATATTATCAACCCTTCCGGGATACACTGCCCCTTCAAGAATTCACGGCATGCCATATATAAAATATAGTGACCCAACTTAACCGGTAATTAACCCAATAATTAAATCGGTTAATTCCTTTGGAAAATCAAAGTCACTAATATTAAATATACACACCCGCAATTATTTTAGGGATTAAGAATAAAATACTCCGAGTCTCAAATCAATTATCGCCGAGCAATCCTAATTGATGAGTCTCAATAGATCCGCTCAATACACCAAGTGTACAAGTGTGATAAGATAATCAAGACAAATTATCTTCTCTCTCACACAACGACTATACCGATGGACTGGTCCGTGTCCATCTAGGTCGTGAGCAACTATTCGATTAAATACGAGTAACCGATAGTATGATCTTCTGTGTGGGCCAGACACACCATACTAACTACAACGTATAAAATCCAGGACTATGATTTGCATATATTTAATTAACAATAATTAAAAGCAAATGAATGTCTGTAATAGATAGATAAATGAAAGTGCATACAGAGTTCAGAATACTCAAATCTAGACATTAAGTATACTACTCCATCAATTAGGTCTCACTACTTTCCAAATTTATTTTTATTCCTAATCCATGAATATTCCCATGAGTAGGAATAATCAAATAGGAAAAATAAATTTAGTACTAAATTAATTAAATTCCTAATCTTTGAATAATTCCATGAAGGAAATAAATCAATAGGAATAAAATTAATTCCAATTAATTCTTTTCCTAATCCATGAGAGTTTCCAAAAGGAGAACACTCAAATAGGAAAAATCCGAATTAATTAGGAAAGTAATATCTTGGTAGGAATAGCATGGGATTGGGAGACCCCACACCATCCCCACCGTCGACCTCCACCGCCCGGGACCACCACCACCGCCGCCCCCAGCCCACGCGCCACCACCACCGGTGGCCGGCGTGGCCGGAAGCCCTAGCGGGCAGCCCCCGGGATGGGGTCGATCAATCCTCATGGGGATCGATCATGGGGATGATCGACCCCCCCGGTTTTTCGTCCTCTTCGTCTTCGTCACACGTCTTCGTCTTCCGGCGATCGTCTCATCATCGAACCAACGTAAATAAATTACAAATTTTAAATTCCACTATCCGGTATCGATTCTATACATGAAATCGACCCTATACATTTTCCGGAAAATAAAGAGCGTAATAATAAATCCTAAATTCGGTCAACCCCCGAATTTTTACTATTACAAACATTCAACCACACAAAAACGAATCTCGACATGTCCGAGAGTTTAATAAATAATCATGATAATTAAATTAACCATGATAGCCGGAAATCCTGCAAGGTAGAACAATAATCGAACATATACATGAACACGAAACCAAACGCTCTGATACCAATTGCTGGGATTCGATGTCCCGGGCTATCAAAAAATTGCGGAACCGATAACCCGACCGAAAACCCTAGATTGTCGGTAGACCCGAACACCGACTCATCCGCAGGAGTCCGACCTTTGGAGACTACGCGCCCGAAGACACGCAGCCCGCCCCCAGCCGAAGTCTCCCGCGAGTCGGAAACCACGAACGCGAATCACCTCACGAGCCGGGGCCCGACCGAATGCCCAGCGAGGCCCGAAGGCCGCGTGCACCCAGCCGAGCCCCCGCGAGGGGCTCGCGATCGTCCTCGGACAATCGCTGGGGATGCGCGAGGCATCCCCGGGGCTGCTCGTAGCAGCCCCGCAGCGAGTCGGGTGACTCGCTGCCCGCGAGGGCATCGCCCTCGCGTGACCCGCTACGGGCGAACCCGTAGCTCATGCGAGGCGGCTACGGGTAACCCCGCAGCAGCCCGCGATCGATCGCACCCCTCGGCTCCAGCCGAGGGTTCCCGCGGCGCGCGCCTCCGACGACGGCGGCTGGGGTCCGCCACGGCACCAGCCCGTGGCACCCCGGTGTTCGACCGAAGTCGACCGCGTGCCCCCGGCGTCCAGCCGGGGCTCGCCCTTCGTCGCGCGTTCGGGCGGTCCGAACCCTAGGGTTCGACCGCCTCCTTCGATCCTCGCCGGGGATCTCGAATCCCCGTCCCCGAGGTTCGTCGTTTTCCCGGATCGTGCGTTCATGTATATGTCACAATTAACGAACACATAAATCATAAAAGGGGGTTCATGATTTTACCTTCGATTCGTTGTACGGAGAAACGAAATCGATTGACGACCTTGCGATCTTCCTACGTATTCCTTGCACTTCGTCCGAACGTCGTGTGGGCGACGGTCTATCGGACTCCTATGGATCTCCTTCACTCTTCAAGACTTTATGATTGGCGTATCTTAGGTTAATGAATTGTGAAGACCATGTAGTGCTTATATAGGCTACGTAGGGGATCATAAGGAGACTAAATATTGGGCTTCTAAATATTGAAGATTAAATTGGGTCCAACCCAAATCCATTAATCCTTATCAATATTAAATTTTATTTATTTTCCACTATATAAATAAAATTGCACTCCCAATATTAATCCATATTATATCAAATAATATTTCTCCGATTAGTATTATTTATTCCGTGTATTTAAGATTTAAATATCCATGAATAAATTTATTTATTGCTCAATAAATAATATTCATATCTTATATCCGAGACTAGTACCGTTCAACCTTTATTATTGTGCGGAACGAATCCACTCATGAGGTTTACACAATAATTCCTTATGAACTCATCTCGGGGATATTATCAACCCTTCCGGGATACACTTTCCCGTCAAGTATTCACGGCATGTCATATATAAAATATAGCGATCCAATTTTACCGGTAATTAACCCAATAATAAAATCGGTTAATTCCTTTGGAAAATCAAAGTCTCTAATATTAAATATACACACCCGCAATAATATCGGGGATTAAGAATAAAATACTCCGAGATTTAAATTGATTATCAAAGGCAATCCTAATCAATAAATCTCAAGCGATCCGCCCAATACACCAAGTGTACAAGTGTGATAAAATAATTAAGATAAATTATTTTCTCTCTCACACAACGACTATACCGATGGATTGGTCCGTGTCCATCTAGGTCGTGAGCAACTGTTCGATTAAATACGAGTAACCGATAGTATGATCTTCTGTGCGCCCATGCACACCATACTAACTCAACGTATAAAATCTAGGACTATATTTTTGCATAATTAATTAATAATAATTAATTGCAAATAATTGTTTATTAATTAAATAGGTTAAATGCTATGACGGGGAGTTTACCGATACTTAAATCTAGACATTAAGTACACAACTCCAACACTCAGAAGTGAGGACAATGTCGGAAATTCTCTTCAAATCAATGTAATTGGGCCAGTGAGTTTATTCTCCTTGAGTATCAAAGAAAGTGGATTCATAGCTATTCTCTAAACCTATAAGCACATATAAACAAACAATCAATTTAATCTCCGATATTATCTCCCTCAAATAATATCATTAAATTACTAATCACATCTAAAATCCCATCAGATATGGCAAGCCACGTTAGTGTGGACGTTTACCTATCCAAATGATTTAGAAATTAGATTTGCTTTGGTCGTACATCATTATAGCGTTACTTCGTTGGGAAGAATACTATAAAGCGTACCTAAGTGTAAACCATTACTCAGTACTAAGGTGAATCGCTTGGAATCGCTACGTTACCGCAAGCCACGTTAGTGTGGACGTTTACGACAACTCACAATCCTTCACAATTCCTTATAACTGTCTACATCAATTATTCCAAAATCCCATTTAGTATAGCAAGCCACACTAGTGTGGACGTTTACTACACCAAAAGATTTTATAATTGACTCCCAATTACTTGATCCATTCGATTTTTGTAAATCAAGACGCGGAGAATCATAAGTGAAACTCGAAGTTTCTAACTAGTGATTCACCATGCGAACATCCCTATCTCTCATAGAATGAGGGAGCCGAGCAGACAATCGATCCATTCAAAAATGGCACGAAAGTCTCTAATTTGTGTCATCCACGTGACCAAGTGGCTTTGGCTCCATCCCACTCCCCGGGGTGAGAATGAGTCGACTTGAAATCAGTTTCAGAAAGACAAATTAGGCATTGTTTGATAAACTCAATCAATGTTTCTCGTAAAAGGAATTACAAGAATTCTCCTCCAATGACTTGTCTATACGAACTTCACAAGTCCATAAAAGTCACCAAGAGAACAGTAATGGAGACCATGGGATTGTTTCCAACCCCTCTCCCACTTAGCTTTTTACAATAAGGGATACACTATCTAATGCATAATTAAATACACATAAGCATGCATACATGAAATTAAAGCACATAAATATTATCACATAGTCAAAATAATACTAGAATATTATTTTCCGACTATTATGGCTTTATTCCATCTCCGTACGCATCTTCTAGTCTTCAGTCTTCGTTTTTGAATGCTCCATGTGACGAGAATATTAATCCCAATATTTAAATCTATTTATTTTTAATCTATTTATTTTCGGGTGGGGGCGGATTGCGCGCCTTCGGGCGCGTGGTCTCCAAAGCCCGGACTCCGGCGGATGAGTCGGCGTTCGTGCGATCTCCGGCGAAGGGTTCGTTCGGGTTATCGGTTCCACAATTTTGATAACCCGGGATATCGAATTCCAACAATTGGTATCAGAGAGTGGTTTACGTTCGCGGTATTTTCGATAAAATTGTTCTACCTTGCAGGGATTCCGACTATTATGGCTTAATTTATTATTCGTTTAATTTATTTTGTCATGAATGTTGGATTGATTAAACTCTCGGACATGTCGAGATTCGTTTTTGGTGGTGAATGCTTGTAATAGTAAAAATTCGGGGGTTGACCGAATTTAGGATTTATTATTACGTTCTTCGTTTTTCCGGAAATTGTATAGGGTCGATTTCATGTATAGAATCGATACCGGATAGTGTAATATTTATTTTGTAATTTATTTTGCGTTGGATCGATGCCGAAACGACCGCCGGAAAAAGACGCGTGACGAAGGAGATGATCGTGAGGAAGAAGGGCTCGGATCGACCGCCCCATGGTCGATCCCATGAGGACAATCGACCCACGCCCTAAAGGGCTGCCGTGGGAGCTTCGGCCACGCCGGCCACCAAGGGAGGTGGCGCATGGGCTGGACGGCGGCGGCTTGAGGGCGGCGGTCGATGGGTGGCGCGGGGATCCCCACCCCGTGCTATCCCCGTCCGGATATTTACTTTCCTAATTGGTTCGGGTTTTTCCTATTTGAGAATTCCTATTTTGGGTCTCTCATGGATTAGGAAAAGAATCAATTTGGAATTAATTAGGATTCCTAATTGATTATTTCTATTTTTATGGAAATATTCATGGATTAGGAAACTAATTAATATGGAAAGTAGAAGAGTCCTAATTATTTTATTTCTTTATTTCATTATGGATATCATCTAGAATATTCCAAGAATATCTTGGATGGATTATTCTAGAGATTTAATGAAGTGGAAAAGGAAAATAAAATAAATAAAATATTAATAATATTTAATTTTATTTTTGATATATTCAATTGACTTAATTTTCGAATTAAGTAACTTTTGGATTAATTGAAAATAAATAGATTTAAATATTGGATATTAATATTCTCGTCACATGGAGCATTCAAGAAACGAAGACTAAAGACTAGAAGATGCGTACGGGGATGGAGTAAAGCCATAATAGTCGGAAAATAATATTCTAGTAATTATTTTGACTATGTGATAATATTATGTGCTTTATTACATGTATGCATGCTATATGTGTTTAATTTATGCACTAGATAGCGTATCCCTTTATTGTAAAAAGCTAAGTGGGAGAGGGTATGGAAACATACCCATGGTCTCCATTGCTGCTCTCTTGGTGATTTTTATAAACTTTTGGAGTTTATATAGATAAGTCATTGGAGGAGAGTTCTTGTAATTCCTCTTACAAGAAACATTGATTAAGTTCATCAAACAATGCCTAATTTGTCTTTCCAAAGCTGATTTCAAGTCGACTCATTCTCACCCCGGGGAGTGGAATGGAGCCAGAGCCACTTGGTCATGTAGAGGACACAAATTAGAGACCTTCGTACCATTCTTTGATAGATGGATCGATTGTCTGCTCGGCTCCCTCATTTATGAGAGATAGGGTTGCTCGCATGGTGAATCACTGGTTAGAAACTTCGAGTCTCACTTATGATTCTCCGCGTCTTGATTTACAAGATCAAATGGATCAAGTAATTGGATTTCAATTGTATAAGTCTTTTGGTATGGTAAACGTCCACACTATCGTGGCTTGCTATATTGAATGGGACTTTAGATCGATTGATGTAGACAGTTATAGAAGGGAGTGAGGGATCCGTGTGTCAACGTAAACGTCCACACTATCGTGGCTTGCGGGGATATGCGAATCTCAAAAACAAACTTCTTAGTACTGAGCGATGTTTAACACTTAGGTACGCTCCATAGTATTCCTCCCATCGAGGTAACGCTATTGATGATGTACGACCGAAGGAAATCTAATTGCTAAATCATTTGGGTGGGTAAACGTCCACACTATCATGGCTTGCCTTACCCGATGGGATTTTAGATGTGATTAGTTATTTAATGATATTATTTTAGGGAGATAATATCGGATATTAAATTGTTTGTTTGTTTTATGTGCTTATAGGTTAGGAATGACTGTGACCCCACTTTGTGATATACTTAAAGATGAAAACTCACTGGTTCCATATAGTACTGATTGGAAACGAAATCTGGACATTGTTCAGACTGTTAAGCTTTCCGAATCCACTGTTGTCCCAACTGATGAGGACATTCGAAATGACCTCAGGATGATGTTGAGACATAGCGTGGAAGCTGGACAAGAGGTGATTAACATACTCACAGATTTCTCTCTCAATGAGTCCCTTAAAAAGGATTCGGCGAGAGCGGAATTTGTGCGTAGGTTAAGGAAATCACAAGCTTTTGTGGCAAGGCTAGAGGAAAAGCGTGCAAAGAAACCCAGTGGTTCTAAACCACGGATTGGGAAGAGCAAGCCGCGAGGCAAGTGCTATCGATGCAAGCAGTTTGGGCACTGGAGGTCTGATTGTCCTCTCATTAAAGGTACGAAATTTTCCTTAGTCACTGAAACATTATCAGTGGTGTTATCTACCAGCACCTGGTGTGTAGATACGGGGGCCACTGATCATGTCTGCAATTCATTGCAGGGGTTCCAGGAAACCCGGAGACTTAGAGAGGGAGAGATCGTGGTCTACATGGGCAATGCTGCAAGGGTGGCGGTTGTTGCAGTGGGAGACGTTCACTTACGCTTCAGTAGTGATAGGGTTTTAGTTTTACAAAATTGTCTTTATGTACCCAACTTTAGAAAGAATTTAATTTCGGTTTCTAAACTTATTATGAATGGATATTCTGTTTCTTTTGATCACTCTGTGGTCATAAGAAGAAATAGTAAGATTATCTGTTCTGGTACATTGGTGGACGATTTGTATGTTCTAAATCCTGAGTCTAACACGATGCAACTAACCGAGAGTAATAACACATCTACGAACACCAATAAGAGAAAGGAACCTTCTAAAATGAATCAATTATACTTGTGGCATCTAAGGCTAGGTCATATTAATTCGAATAGAATTCAAAGGTTGAAAGCTGATGGTCTCATTAGCGGCATAGAAGGAGAGGACCTTCCAACCTGCGAATCCTGTTTGGAGGGTAAAATGACCAAGCGTTCTTTTTCTGGTAAAGGACATAGAGCTGGACAAGTATTGGATTTGATTCACTCTGATGTATGCGGACCTATGTCTACTCATGCAAGGGGAGGGTACGAGTACTTCATCACTTTCACTGATGATTACTCAAGGTATGGATTTGTATACTTGATGCGCCGCAAGAGCGAGTCCTTTGACAAGTTCAAGGAATTCAAGGCTCTTGTGGAGAACCTTCAAGGTAAATCCATTAAATGCCTGCGATCTGATCGCGGAGGCGAGTACCTGTCTGGAGAATTCAAGGCATACTTGGCAGAGAATGGGATTGATTCCCAAATGACATCACCATATACTCCCCAGCAGAATGGTGTGTCGGAAAGAAGGAATAGGACTCTTATGGAAATGGTGCGATCAATGATGAGTTACTCGGACTTACCTATCATGTTCTGGGGATATGCCTTAGAAACAGCAGCGCACATTCTAAACCTGGTTCCATCAAAAACGGTTCCTTCAACACCCATGGAACGATGGAGCGGGCGCAAGCCTAGCTTAAGACACGTTCGGATCTGGGGGTGCCCTGCACATGTGTTGAAGGTAGGTGCCGATAAATTAGAACCTCGTACTGAAGTGCGGTTGTTTATAGGATATCCTAGAGGAACTAAGGGTGGCATGTTCTATAGTCCTACGGACCAGAAGATCGTTATTAGTACTAACGCTCGGTTCTTAGAGGAAGACTATGTCATGGACCACAAGCCCATGAGTGACATTATACTTGATGAGTTGAGAGGAAACAAGGAAGACCTAGATACAGCCGAACCGAGTAGTGATACACCACTAGAACCTGCACCTACTGTCACTGTTAATACACCGGAACGCCGTCGTAGTGGGAGGGTTGTTAAGCAACCAGACCGATGGATTGGACTGGGTGAGTCTTCGGACTCTGGACCTGGAGTTCATGAAATCGATCCCTGGACCTATGATGAGGCGGTACAAGATATAGATGCGCCTTCTTGGAAGAAAGCAATGAGATCCGAAATTGAATCTATGGATTCTAATAAAGTCTGGGATCTTGTAGAACCACCAAGCGGCGTAAAGCCAATTGGGTGTAAATGGGTCTACAAGAGAAAGAGAGGATCTGACGGAAAGGTTGAAACCTTTAAAGCTCGGCTTGTTGCGAAAGGATATACTCAGAAAGAGGGAATCGATTATGAGGAGACCTTCTCGCCGGTAGCAAAGATAAAGTCGATCCGGATTCTCTTATCCATAGCAGCTCATATGGATTATGAGGTGTGGCAAATGGATGTGAAGACAGCTTTCCTAAATGGAAGTCTTGACGAGACGATTTATATGAAACAACCAGAAGGATTCATTGCTAAGGGGCGAGATCATCTAGTGTGCAAGCTAAATCGATCCATTTATGGATTGAAACAAGCCTCGAGATCGTGGAACCTGCGGTTTGACGAAGTAGTCCAATCTTTTGGATTCAGTCAAAGCATGGACGAATCGTGTGTGTATTGGAAACGTGATGGGAAGAAGGTGGTGTTTCTCGTGCTTTATGTAGACGACATTCTTCTCATTGGCAACAGTGTGAAAATGTTATCAGACATAAAGGGATGGTTGTCTAGACAATTCGATATGAAAGATTTGGGAGAAGTCGGGCATGTTCTAGGGATCAAGGTTATAAGGGATCGCCGGAGTAGAACATTGTACCTATCCCAGCAATCTTACATAGACACGATTCTGGCTCGTTTTAACATGCAAGATTCCAAGAAGGGTGATCTACCCTTCAGCAAAGGAACTTATCTTTCTAAGGAGATGTGTCCTCAGACACAAAAGGAGAAAGATGAAATGAAAGCAGTTCCCTACGCTTCGGCCGTGGGAAGCTTGATGTATGCAATGTTATGCACGAGGCCTGATATCTGCTATGCAGTTGGCGTAGTAGCGAGATATCAGAGTAACCCTGGAAGGGCTCATTGGACTGCCGTAAAGAGCATTTTCAAGTATTTGCGAAATACTAGGGATTATGTTCTGAGTTACGGGGCAGACAATCTGATTCCTTTGGGTTATACGGATTCGGATTTCCAAGCTGATAAGGACCGGCGAAAGTCGACATCAGGCTATGTGTACACTTTGGGAGGTGGAGCCGTATCATGGAGGAGTGTTAAGCAAAAGTGAATTTCAGACTCTACCATGGAAGCTGAATATGTTGCAGCCTCAGAGGCAGCGAAAGAGTCAGTATGGTTCCTTAATTTCCTCCAGGACTTAGATGTGATTCCGAGTTTGCCCAAAGCTATGACAATTTATTGTGACAATAGCGGTGCAGTGGCAAACAGTAAGGAACCACGGTCCCATAGTGCTACGAAACACATAGAGCGCAAGTACCACCTGATTCGAGACATCGTCAAGAGGGGCGATGCGATAGTCACCAAGATAGCTTCAGAGGACAACCTAGCGGACCCTTTCACCAAGATACTTCCTAGCGAAGTATATTACAAGCACTTGGAGGGTTTGGGAGTCAGAAGTTTGGAGGATAAGACTAGACCTTAGTATAAGTGGGAGATTGATGGAGTAGTATACTTAATGTCTAGATTTGAGTATTCTGAACTCTGTATGCACTTTCATTTACCTATTTATAATGAACATTCATTTGCTTTTAATTATTGTTAATTAAATATATGCAAATTATAGTCCTGGATTTTATACGTTGTAGTTAGTATGGTGCAAGCATGGGCGCACAGAAGATCATACTATCGGTTACTCGTATTTAATCGAACAGTTGCTCACGACCTAGATGGACACGGACCAATCCATCGGTATAGTCGTTGTGTGAGAGAGAAAATAATTTATCTTAATTATTTTATCACACTTGTACACTTGGTGTATTGAGCGGATCGATTGAGACTCATCAATTAGGTTTGCTCGGCGATAATTGATTTGAGACTCAGTGTATTTTATTCTTAATCCCCGATACGATTGCGGGTGTGTATATTTAATATATGTGACTTTGATTTTCCAAAGGAATTGACCGATTTAATTATTGGGTCAATTACCGGTTGAGTTGGGTCACTATATTTTATATATGGCATGCCGTGAATTCTTGACGGGACACTGTATCCCGGAAGGGTTGATAATATCCCCGAGATGAGCTCATAAGGATTTATTATGTAAACCTCGCGAGTGGATTTATTCCGCATAATAAATAAGGTTGAGTGGTACTAGTCTCGGATAAAAGAGATGAATAAATTTATTAAGCAATAAATAAATTTTATTCATGGATATTTATATCTTAAATACACGGAATAAATAATACTACCGGAGAAATATTATTTGGATATAATATGGTTTAATATTGGGAGTGCAATTAATTTATATAGTGGAAAATAAATTAATTAATATTGATAAGGATTAATAGACTTGAGCATTGGGCTCAATTTAATCTTCAATATTGGAAGCCCAATATTCCACCTCCTTTAGATCCCCTACGTAGCCTATAAAAGCACTACATGGCCTTCATAAATCATAAGACAAGATTATCACACTTGATATTCTTGAAAGTTGAAGGAGATCCATAGGAGTTCGATAGATCGTCGCCCACCCGACGTTCGAACGAAGTGCAAGGAATACGTGGGAAGATTCAAAGGTCATCTTGATTTCGTTTCTCCGAACAACGAATCGAAAGGTACAATATCTAAACTATACTTGATATTATTCGATTTTGGTTTATCGATTATACCGTAGAACCAAGATCCGAAGGATCGAACCCGGATTAGACGAAGGACCACGCGGTGGTGGCGAAGCCACCGGACCGCGTGGACCGCACGCCTAGGGTTCGGCGCGCGGGAGGAGAACCCTCGGCCTCGGCCGAGGGGGCGATCGCTAGGAGCGATCGCCGGCGGTGACGGGCTGGTGCCGTCACCTCCCCACCTTGACGGTGGGGGCTCCTCGACGGCGGGCAGCAGGTCGCCGGACCTGCTGCTGGGGGCTGCCGGATGCAGCCCCATCGAACGCGATGTTCGATCGCGTGGACCCGGCTCGCGGGGGTTTCGGGTGGGGGCGGATTGCGCGCCTTCGGGCGCGTGGTCTCCAAAGCCCGTACTCCGGCGGATGAGTCGGCGTTCGTGCGATCTCCGGCGAAGGGTTCGTTCGGGTTATCGGTTCCGCAATTTTGATAACCCGGGATATCGAATTCCAACAGATCTATCCTAAGATTCCATAAGTACATTTGATTCATCCTAGAAGGATCTTTACTCTTATTGGGGTTCGACAATGTGTTATTTTCTCCGGTATGTTGCATCGTGGAAAAATATGGATTTAGTATTAAATTGTCTGTCAATGTACCAGAATGGATAACAACCCCGTTTCCTACTCTGAAAGGTATGAAACTATCAGAAGAAACAGAATATCCATTCTAAGTCAATTTAGAAATCCGAAATGAAATTTCTTTCTAAATACCGGCACATAAAGACAATTTATTAGAACTAAAATCATACCGTTAAAACCATTTAACATCTCCCACTGCAACGGTTGTTACCTTAACAGTATTGCCCATGTAGGTTATGACTTCTTCCTTTCTAAGTCTCCGGGTTTCCTGGAACCCCTGCATTTAGGTGCAGACATGATTAGCGGTTCCCGTAACCACACACCAGGTACTGGTGGACAACACCACTGAGCATGTTTCGGTGACTAAGGAAGAGTCAACTTCTTGTTGCTTGAGAGGAAAATTAAAACTCCCAGTGTCCAGACTGCTTGCAACGGAAGCACTTGCCCCTTGGGCTTGCTTGTCCCATTCCGTGGTCCAGATATATTAGGCCCACTGGGTTTCCGTATTTGCTTCTTCTTCCTTTTGCCACCCGAAGGCCTAGGAAGAGCCAATTTCTCAGCCACAAGTGTTTTGAGAGCCCTTAAAGATTCCCTCAGCCGCTTGAAGTTCAAAAACCTTCTCGGCAGAGACCGGAGCACAATATCAACTTGGGTTACCCCATTGATAATTTCTCCCAGAATCTCTATCTCATTATGATAGCCCATCATTCTAAAAACGTGATCCCTCACGGGCGTTCTTTCCGAGATGATGGCCGTCATGAGTTGCCTCATTTCACTTTGCCCGGCTGTCCTGTCCTGATAACCAAAAACTGCAGGTACCGATATACCGATCCGATCGATATACCGTGTGTGCGGAAGCGTGTAAAGCAATAGATCTACTATGCCATGATCTTAGTGCACACTTAATGTGTATAAGAACACATATAAACATATATATATACACATCCAATATATATATATATATATATATATATAAGGTTCAACGATTACTTACTTTTGTGACGAAGTGATTCGTTGATGTCGTTGAGGTGGTGTTGAGTCGATTGAACCACCTCAATTGGATCAGCCTCTCGAAGCTCTCCTTGTGAATGACCTCGTCACTCCTCTTGTCTAGATCACCCGGATGTTGAAGCCGCACAAATGGCCCGGCCTCTACGTGTTGCACACGAACCCGGAATTGAACTTGCTTGCTTGTTCTTGAGTGATTCTCTCACTCTTATCTCTCTTGTTGGGTGGAATTTCGTGGCTGATGATTAAGTGATATGAAAACCATGTTTCCATCTCTTTATTCACCACAATTAACCTCTCCTTGTAACCCCCTCATTATGTGCATCATAATGCACCAATAATGGTGGTTAATGGGGAGGTAAAGGGTCATTTCCACATCACCATGCCAATTGGCATGGATGTGGTCCCCTTGCTTGTGTGGCATGCCATGTCATACCATATGACATGCATCCATGCAAGCCATGCATCCCATGCATGCCATGCATCCCATGCATGTGAAATTCCATATGTATTGATTCTAAATCAATATAGCAAGCAACGTAATTCCAGCTCGTGTGTGACCCTGTAGGTATGATTTTATCGATCAATATTATATTGTTCCCAACAATTAATATTATCAAATAATCATTTAACATCCATAGACGACCTTATGAATTTATCGATTGCACACGTAGGATCGAAGGACATATCCCAACAATCTCCCACTTGGCCTTCAGAGCCAGTGTGCTGCCAATTTCCTGTTGTCACTTTATGTCTAAATTTGAACTTGAGGAAAGACTCGAGTCATCCTCAATCGGTTCAAACCTTTCTTGGACTTTGAGACAGACTGTAAAACCAGATTTATCACTATGATACGAATCTGGACGTGGCCACGTATTTTCCACAGTCTCGACTCTCCAAGTGGCCGGTAAGACATGTATCCCATTATAAAATGGAGGACAATCCCATCTTGTCAATCCAAGCTCTCCCACTTGCTTCCTGATATACCCAATAACAAGTTTTATTACCTCCTTTTACGAAAGGTGTTTACTTGTATCAAAGTACACCATTTCACAATGAAATCACTCTGGACTACTCAGGTCAGAGGAAATTGCTCGACATTCAATGAAATAGTATTATGACTCGAAATCTTAAATACTATTCCAGTCGGGTCTGTTCGATCATTAGCTCCCAGCTAATATCTATGTAATTGTACTTGATGTCCCACATCACTAGCCTATGAAGCGGTGCTATAGTACACATTACAATCTAGTTCTTTGTATCGTCAGTTTGTCCGTACTCGATGATACGAACTAGGAACAATTTATGACTTAATTATATTAGTTCAACAATTGGGACTTCATTATGTGGTAAATCGACCTCATAACCCAATTAATATAATTTAATCATTTGGACAATTCATACAATTTAAACCACAATTATATGAAGAAATTATTGAATATCATAAAAGATACGTGAATGTTTACATAAACTACAAAAGTAGACAATACAATAATAGGAATCACAATCCATCTCTAAGATATCGTATCCCTATTGCAGTCGTATGAGCATCATGTTTTGACTGCTGGAGTGGTTTAGTTAACGGGTCTGCAACATTATCATCAGTTGCAACTTTATTTATCTCGATGTCTCCACGACTAACTATCTCCCTGAGAATGTGGAACTTCCTGAGCACCAGTTTTAGACTTGTGGTGCTTCCTAGCTCATTGGCTTGCGCGATAACTCTACTATAAATAGAGAACTATCGGATGGGCTGAGCTAGTTACGCCACCTAGTTCATTCAAGAACTTTCAAATCTTAACTGCCAACATTATTGCATCCAATGCAATACTGTGCTCAGCTTCTGTAGTTTAATCAGCTATATTGCATTGCATGGAACTATTCCAGCAAATTTCACCTCTAACTAGACAAAAGATATAACCAGATTAAAATCGGAAATTATCTTAGTCTGTTTTGAAGTTAGCATTCAAACAACTTGTTAATATCAACTCTTTTTGTCTTCCAAAGACAACAAAATATTCTTTAGTCCATCTAAGGTACATAAGAATATTATTGGCCGCAGTCTAATGCGCCTCGCCTGGATTTCCTTGAAACTGACTCGTCATGCTCAAAGCATACGATACGTCCGGTCGTGTACATATCATGGCGTACATTATAGACCCTATTGCCGAAGCATAAGGAATGTTTTCCATCCTCTTTTGCTCATCAAGTCCCGTAGGGCCTTGCATCTTGCTAAGAGATGTGCCATGACTCATTGGAATGAGACCCTTTTGGCGTCTTTCATTCTGAACCTGTCAAGTACCTTATCAATATAAGTTGCTTGACTAAGTCCAAGCATCCTTTGTGATCTGTTCCGACAGATCTTGATGCCCAAGATGTACTGTGCTTCTCCAAGATCCTTCATTGAAAACCATCTTCCCAGCCATTCTTTAACAGAATTAAGCATAGGAATATTGTTTCCAATGAGGAGTATGTCATCGACATACAACACAATGTATACAACGTAACTCCCACTGTTCTTCTTGTAAAACAAGATTCTTACGAGTTCCTCTGAAATCCAAAACCCAGTATGGATTCATTGAACTGAAGACTGCTACTCCGATATGCTTTGCTTTATTCCATAAATGGAATTATAAGATTGCATAATTTCTCAGCCTTATTAGGATCGACAAAACTCTTTGGCTGTGTCAAAACACATTCTCTTCTAGAATCCAATTCAAGAAGTTAGTTTTAGCATCCAATATTACCATAACTCATTATCAAGATGAGTAGCAATGGCTAAGATAATCTGAATGATTTAATCAAAGCAACTGGTGAAAGTTTTTCCATAATCCACCTCGTGAATAAAACTTTTACCATCAACCTTGCTTTGAAAACCCTAGGTTTTCCATCTGTCTGTTTAGATCTTAAAGATCTATTAGCATTCATTGGGTCTAACCCCGTGATGCAAATATATCAAGTTCAAAACTTGATTATCAGATATTGATATCATCTCAGATTTCATGGCACCATGCCAATTTTAAGTAGCTGGACTCGTCATAGCTTGAATATAGGTCGAAGGTTCATCGCTTTCCAAAAGCATGGATTCATATCTCTCATTGGTCACAATATCTAAGTATTTGAATAATAGAGATAGATCTATGCCTTCCGGACCTACGAGGGTTGGTATGGCTTCCAAAACCATAAGCATACTCTCAATCCAGTCTTGAGTATTCATCATTGGTTGTTTCACTTGAACCTCGTTCAAGACAACCGAGCTCCCACTGAATTTCTAGGAAAGATAACTCTTTTCAAGAAAATCACTATCTCGAGCAACAAAATATTGTTCTCAAATAGATCGTAGAAGTTGTACCCTCGAGTTTCTTATGGACATACCATAAGGAAACTTTTATCCCATTTGAGTTCAAGCTCTATAGAGATAAATCTCGTCAGAGAAGCTTTTAGAACCTCAAATCTTGATGAAAACAATTTAGGGACCCTCCCTTTCCATACCTAGTATGGTGTCTTATCAACAGCTTTTGACAGTGTCCTATTCAGTGTATAAGTTGAAGTCTAGAATTGTGTGTTCCCAAAAGAGACCAGTAGTTCATTTAGACCTCTCATCGAATGGTCGAACTATATCTAATATAGTTTTTTTTCTCTTTTCCGAAACATAACCTTCATGTGCTTGTGAACTAATAGGTTCCACATACATCAGTATGGATCATCCCTAATTACTCACATGTTCTCCTTTCTCCAAGAAAGATGACATTGTTATCTTTTCAATCACACATCATTCACATGTATCAAATGACTCCAAGTCAAATGATTCTAAAATTCCTTCTAAAAGAAGCTTCGTTACATGTTTAGATTTTGATTTGATCTAATCAACAATGTTTCAGTTATGTCTCATCGATACTTATTCGATTTGGCCTTTGGTCTTAATGATATATATGATTTGTCAAGTTAAAAGTATACATAAACAATATAATAATCGTACCAAAACAAAGAATAATTCACAATTAAAATAGTTACCAAACTATTTAATAGTGAAAAAACTAATCCATCAGTATCTAATACTGAACCAATATTCATTGTTTATTGAAGGTACGAAATTACATAGTTATAATACTAAAACAAGGCCCTAAGGCAAAACAACATCATATGATCATACGGCTAATGCAGCGACCTTCGCTCCATTTCTTGCCCGTAGATCGACATCTCTATTCACCAAACTTATACTTCTATGTAGTTCCTCCACATAAAAATGTGAGAACCACATTTGGCATCCAATACCCAAGAAGTAGAATTTGTGAAGTTTAATGTCTATATCATTAATACTTGAAGATGAAGCAACCCCGTTCTTCACATCTTCTTTGAACTTTGGGCAAATTCAATTATTCCCAATAATTGAGTCTCATTCAAATTTCCCATTCAAAATTAATACAATATCAAAACGTGATAAATCGTAAGTGAAAAATCAAAGTTTTCTAACCAGCGATATTATCATGCAATTGAAGCCCTATCTCTCATAAAATATGAGGGAGCCAACCAGAGAATCGTTTCACGCCATTCAATGGCTCGAAAGTCTCTAATTTGTGTCATTGATGAACTTAAGTGTTTTGGATTAAATCACTCCCCGAGGTGTAAATAATCCTAACCTTATAATCCATCAAATGAAAGACAAATTAGGCATTTGTTTTGAAATTGAATAAAATATGAATTTTTTTATATGTTTGCAAGTAGTGTCCAACACTTTTGCAGTAGACGCATTAAGATCCCTAGGAACCCTAGTAGCCTTCTTGCCCATGCTCTTTTGAATACCATATCCTCTATCATAAGAATTTCCCTCTTAGGGTCCTTATCTATCGCCGGCTCAGCAGCCTTGAGCATCCCTTGGAGCTCACGAAGCGATTTCTTCAAATCATTCATGTGGAAATATTAGCCTAAAGGCATTATAACCATCATGAGATTGAAGTATGAAATCGGTTGCCAAATAATCATCATAGGAAAAATCTAGGCGGTCACTTGAAGCAAATAATCCAATCATTTGTTGCACATGTGATTCCATAGATTTTCATTTTCCAGCCTAGCTGAAGCGATGACCCTGGTCATACCGAACCGCTCAATCTTAGCATGTTCCCCGAACATGATATTGAGTTGTTCAATGATATCTTAGGATGTGGTCATTTAACACATTTTCATTGTCTTCTTATTTGAGGACCATCCTCAAATTACGTTGTGAATCAAGAAAATTTATGTTGTTCAATTTTTCATAATCAAGAATTGAACCAAACTTGAATCGAGTTGAAATTAACATGATAAACTACAAAAGAAAGATAAATAAAGTATGTAAACATTCACAAAGCGGTAAACAAATAAGGTTGTCTAACAAGCTACTTATTTATTCCATTTTGTTCAATCGATATCTAATATCTTTGTTCCCTTGAACAAAACAATCCCAAGACCCTCATCTTGCAAATTCTTAAGCCAACTGAGTCCGCACTTAAGAAGTCCAAGATAGGTAGACATCCCATGTCAATGACATCTAATGTCACTCTCGGTCGATGAGAGTCTCATTCTCATCACATGTCTCGATAGCCACGCCTGCAGTGGATCTATCGATGAGAAAACCAAACTCACGTGTAAAGGTCTAACCTTTACTCCCACTTATCCCAAGATAACAAGTAGTACCCCGCTGAGGCGGACCTACCAACTTATGATCGAGGGCTTCATGAGTGTGATGTTTTTGGACAAGACATTATACTCATTATTTTGGGAACTTGCATGCATAGGTTTGTTTATATGTAAGTTGAACCTTTATAACATAAAATAACCTATAACTAGCAAAGCAAATAAATACGTATTCGAAAGGCCCCTAGAACCTCACAACTCTCAAACGAAAAGAATTAAAGTAACAACAAAAGCCTTGAACATCTTCTGGACTGCTCCTCGCCCACCATTTCAGTTCCGTGCCCTCCGATTTTGGTCAAATCTATTCCGTACCCAAAAAACCACGAACGGCGCCCGCCATTTCACAATCAGCGGTCGCCGAACACCACCAGCGGTCGCCGTTTCCAAAACGGCGCCCGCCGAAAGGGTTCGGAAAAAATCTGCCCAAAAACAGGGCTTTCGGCGGTCGCCGTTTCCAAAACGGCGCCCGCCGAATCAAAACGGCGCCCGCCGGAGCTAAAACGGCGCCCGCCGTTTGGCTCCAGCAGCCCCGGTTTGCTTCGTTTTGCTTCGTTTTGCTTCGTTTCTTCTCGTTTTCGCCGGAGAGCCGAGATCCTCCATCGAACCATGGACCAAGTCCATCGCTTACAAGTATTACAATACAAATATAATAGAAAAACCTATCTATTACAAATGATTCCAAGGGACGCAACCCTCAAATACTACGGCCAATCGAAACGCAAAAAACGACGAAATCATTCACCCGACCACTAACGGTGGCCGGCCTTACATCTAATCACACAATCACAATTAAATAAATAATCCAATTATGTTGATTTAACCTTCGTGTCCAACACAAAAGTGTGCACGAGCCCTAGGCTCTGATACCAATTGCAGGTACCGATATACCGATCCGATCGATATACCGTGTGTGCGGAAGCGTGTAAAGCAATAGATCTACTATGCCATGATCTTAGTGCACACTTAATGTGTATAAGAACACATATAAACATATATATATATACACATCCAATATATATATATATATATATATATATATATATATATATATATATATATATATATATATATATATATATATATATAAGGTTCAACGATTACTTACTTTTGTGACGAAGTGATTCGTTGATGTCGTTGAGGTGTTGTTGAGTCGATTGAACCACCTCAATTGGATCAGCCTCTCGAAGCTCTCCTTGTGAATGACCTCGTCACTCCTCTTGTCTAGATCACCCGGATGTTGAAGCCGCACAAATGGCCCGTCCTCTACGTGTTGCACACGAACCCGGAATTGAACTTGCTTGCTTGTTCTTGAGTGATTCTCTCACTCTTATCTCTCTTGTTGGGTGGAATTTCGTGGCTGATGATTAAGTGATATGAAAACCATGTTTTCATCTCTTTATTCACCACAATTAACCTCTCCTTGTAACCCCCTCATTATGTGCATCATAATGCACCAATAATGGTGGTTAATGGGGAGGTAAAGGGTCATTTCCACATCACCATGCCAATTGGCATGGATGTGGTCCCCTTGCTTGTGTGGCATGCCATGTCATACCATATGACATGCATCCATGCAAGCCATGCATCCCATGCATGCCATGCATCCCATGCATGTGAAATTCCATATGTATTGATTCTAAATCAATATAGCAAGCAACGTAATTCCAGCTCGTGTGTGACCCTGTAGGTATGATTTTATCGATCAATATTATATTGTTCCCAACAATTAATATTATCAAATAATCATTTAACATCCATAGCCGACCTTATGAATTTATCGATTGCACACGTAGGATCGAAGGACATATCCCAACAAAAACTTCTTGAGGTTAAGCATCATATCATAGGTAATGGTCATGGCATGATCCTGATGTCGCAGCACTTTTGACATGAAAGTCATAATGTTGCTCCGCGTCATCTCATTAGCCTTGAACCATTTCCAACGTGCTTCCTTTCCTCAGTAGTGGAAGCATCATTTGGTTCAGCAGGTCAATTGACTTGGAGTACATATTTGTACTCCTCTGCAGTTAGGACAATGTCTAAGTTACCTCTCTTATCCATACAAACAGGGTCGGTGAGTTTGTTGACTTTTAATGGGAATAATACCATATAAAACAAACAATGAGTTTAATTCGATATCATTTCCCTCAAGTGATATCATTAAACTACCAATCATTTCCAAAATCCCATCAGACATAGCAAGCCACGTTCTTGTGGACGTTTACCAGTCCAAATGATTTTATGATTGGATTTTACTTCGGTCGTACATCAATATAGCAGTGACTCCAATGGGGAGGATACTATAAAGCGTACCTAAGTGTATACCATTTCTCAGTACTAAGTCCACCGCTCGGGCACTACATGCCCACCGCAAGCCACGTTCATGTGGACGTTTACGTTGACATGCGGTCCTCCAGGACTTTCTATAACTGTCGAGCCTCAATTAATCCTAAAGTTCCGTTCCCATCTAGCAAGCCACGTTAGTGTGGACGTTTACTAAAACAAACAACTTTATTAATTGAATCCCATTTATTTAAATGTCATAGAGTCTCAATTAATCCAAAGTACCGTTTCCATTTAGCAAGCCACGTTAGTGTGGACGTTTACTAAACAAACAACTTTGTTAATTGACTCTTACATTTATTAAATTTCACAATTTTATTAATCAAAGCTTGACATCTCGTAAGTGAAACTCGGAGTTTCTAACCAGCGATCAATCATGCAATTGAGCCCTATCTCTCACAAGGTGAGGGAGCCAATCAGACAATCAATCTAGTCATCGAATGACTCGAAAGTCTCTAATCTGTGTCATCGACATAACCAATGAGTTGAGTTGAAATTAGTCTTTGAGAAACAGATTAGGCATTGCTTTTTGAGAAATATAATTGTTCAAGTTTATAAGTGGAATTTAAATTCGAATTTTGATCAAGTGATGTCCGTGTACCGACTTTATCCGATAGGGAGGATGACACTAAAGCCAACTCGTAAGTCGATACACAACACTTTCAAAACAGAGAATGGAGACCGCGGGATTGTTTCCAATCCCTCTCCCACTTAGTATTTTACGATAGGGATAACATGCACAAATAAGTAAAGCACAATAAAAGCACGTAAACACACAATAAGCATTTAACGTGATCCCGATTATTATGGCCTTTAAATATCTTCGATGCACGTCTTCTCGGATCTTCGTCTCGTTGCTCGTCTCGGTCTCGATCCACCACCGACTCGTCTAAGTGCCAAGAGACGACCCCTCCCACTGGAGTATCATCCCAGGCCTCGACGAGCGATCCGTGGTGTCCGTCAAACCCCCGCGGCGCTGCTGCCCAAGGTCCAGCGAAACGGCGACCGCCGTTTGCCCTTCAGCAGCTCGCGGGTTCAACTTCTCGACCCTCGTTCGTCCGGCCTCCGATCTTCTCTCGATCCACCAAGTAGCAGTAACATTACAAGGTAAAACATACTACTTCCGGCATCGATCCTATACAGGTTGATCAATCCTATACATCCGGATAAAAACGAAAAACGAAATAGAAAACCTAAACGACTCAACCCGTCGTTTTAACTATTACATTCAAGCAACGATAAAAACCAAAAGATCTCGAAAACCCCGAGAGTTTAACAAACCACAACATACAGTTCATAAACATATGACCATAATAATCGGGTTAACCTGCAAAACAATTCTCGCAAAACATACAAAGAACGTACAAAACCGGCTCTGATACCATTTGTTGGAAATCGACTACCCGGGATGCGTTCGTTCGATCACTCGAACATCCGAACGATCCCTAGTCGACCTCCAGGTCCGTTACTTCGTTCACGTGCCATCCCGTATCCCGTTTCACGCCCAGCCATTGCCCCGAAGGACAACCGCGCGAACCAAAACAGGCTGCCCGAAAAACAGGGAAACGGCGACCGCCGTTTGCCCTCCGGCGACCGCCGTTTGTCCGCGAACAGCAACGAGACGTTGCTGTTCCGGGCTCGTTTCCGGGTCGTTTTTCCTCATCCGACTACCGATCCGAATGTCCTAGAACCCCCAGTAGTCGAGGAATACGATCCAAGACCCCGGAACCCGATCTACGTTCAAAGTATGATCAACGAATAAATGAGATCGAATAAAAGCGGAATTAGGTTCGATCTCATACCTTTGTCGCGTGATTCGGAGGAGCCGAATTGTTGAGACCTTAGACGTTTCTAGCGTATGCCTCTTCCCGATTCCAGTCGTTGTGTGGGCAACGATCTGCTGGATTCTCCTTTTCTGCTCTCTCTTCTCAAAACCAGCGCAAGAATAATTTTTCTTTCTCAGAAATATAATTGCGCTAAGCAATTAATTTCATCAAAAAAAAAAAACTGCGTTAACTCATTTATTTAAACAGAGAAAAATATAATTGCGCTAAGCATTTTAATTTCTCTGCTGAAATAATAGTTGCGGCGTTTCTTAGGTTTAAGAGAGGGCAAGGGGGGGTTTAAATAGAGTTACACTAGGGACCTCTTAGGTAAATAAATCCCGGGCTAAATTGCAATTTAATTAAACCGGTGTCCTTAAAAGAAAACCTTTAATTAAATTCCACAATTTTAATTATAATTAATTCCACTATAAAATTATAATTGAATTCCCGAAATTAATTTAATATTATATCAACAATAATATTTCCGCCGAAATTACATATACGACTTTCCCCGTGTTTAAGATATCGAACGTCCACGAATTTATTTAATTACTAATAATTAAATTAATTCGTTTCTTATTATCCGAGACTAGTACCACTCATCCTTATTATCATGTGGAACAAATCCACCTGCAGGGTTTACATGATACACTTTATGAGCTCATCTCGGGGACGTCATCAACCCGATAAACGGGACACGGTTTCTTGTTTATAATCTATAGCATGCCGTGCGTACAATTACGATCCCCAATTTACCGAGAATCTCGACTAATCATTTAGTCTCACTCATTGGCATATTAAAGAACCGAGAATTGGACACACGCACCTATAATTATATAGGGATTAAGAATTCGTATATCCGTAATTTCTGAGGTCTAGTTCGATTACTGCGATTAGTATAAATCGAACGCCCTCCCGTGGTCCTGCTCAATACACCAAGTGTACGAGTGTAACATGATAGTCAAGACCGACTATCTACCAGTCACACTACGACGTACCGATGGATTGTCCCTGTCCATCTAAGTCGTGAGCTACTGTTCGATAGTATACGAGTAACCGACAGTATGATCTTCCGCGTGTCTCCTCACGCCATACTGTCTACAACGTATACATCAAGGAGTATTGCATTAAATGCAACCATGCTTGAATCATATCTCGAATTAAGGTATAGATAAGGAGTTCCGTATTTGCACTAAACTAGACATTTAGAATACAACTCCATCAGATATCAGGTTCTCGTTTTACAACACTGCATCTATAAAGCTTTCCACACTTGAAGTGTAGGAAACCGCTTTGTTTCTATCTATCTCCTTCATGTGTTCGAGACACATACCTTTAGATAGATGTATTCTGTTCCCGAAAGGTAATAACCTTTCTCAGAATTATGCATGTTTAAAATAAACCATAATCGCATAAGATATCTTAGGAGAAGTACAAATGTTCTTATCTAGAGCTCGAAAGATTCCAAGAACATGATTCAACTTACTCTTAATCTTATATCTCGATTTATTTAGACAACCTCTATTTTATGCCTGACAACACTTTTACATTGTTGCCAATGATGAAGCGTTATCTACATAAAATTCTGAGAAACACCACCTTGTTTCCATTACGTCTCTAATACACCTTTCTTTGTCTCATGCCCTTTGATGAATCCATCTCATGGACTATCTCATCAATTCGCAAGTTCCACAATTTACAGCTTTGTGATAATCCATAAATGGATTCACTAAGCTTGCATTTCTAAATGATCTTGCCTCTTAACAATAATCATATTGCTATCCAAGTAGGCACATTTAGATTAGTACCGCCCTTTATGCAGAGCTAGGGATCGATTTCATCTCTACTAGATCCAGAGTTCAAAAACTCCTCTAGTCTTATGATCATCTTTGGTTGCTTAACAACCTTCCACTGCGATATGCAGAGCTAGGGATCGATTTCATCTCTACTAGATCCAGAGTTAAAAAACTCCTCTAGTCTTATGATCATCTTTGGTTGCTTAACAACCTCCCACTGCAACATGGCGTTCTGGTGTATAACAGTAATAACATTAGGTGCAGTTAGTGGTGTACTACTACTCGGTTAGGCTGGTTCTCACTCTTTTCTTTTTCCTCATTTCAAAGTACATTGTCAGTTAGGGCATTGTAGTTCATCTAATAGTCTTCCTTTAAGAACCGGGTGAGGACACCCCTCTGGTTCATAGCACTATTGAACATACAGTTACTTGTTCTTCTAGGATATCCTACAACCACACTGAATGTGTTGTTGTATCCAGAAATATCCATAGAACATAGGTGGTTCCGAACAAACTTGTTCTCTTACTATTAGAATTTCATTTCTTATTCCTGACACACCATGTCTACACTCCAGTGTATGGTGTAATCCTTTGAGACTTAATCTCAATCTTTGATTTATGCTATGTGTTATTTAGATAGGTGATAGCCTCCGCGAATAAGTCGCAGGCTACCAACGGATATACTTTGAAGGTTCCCCATAACAGCTTTGTGTTTATTGACTAGTCAAAACACTTTGCTTTTATGGCACATCAAGTATTCTAATCCATCTTCAAGTATTCCTAAAAGGAACTACTCATACCTTTCTAATTACACATATGTCTGCATATATCATCTTTGATCATTCTTAATACTTGTCCGAATTCCACCCTTTAAGGTCCACTTAGTTGTATTATCTTCCAAATTTAGTTCTTAGGTCGGAAGGTCCATTCCTTCAACTATAATTGATCAAATCAATTTCGACCTTTGAACCTTATTTGAATAAATATTACTAAGTACAAGAATTCACAAGTATAATGATTAATAAAGAAAAATATCTAATAAGTAAAACAAGTTATACAGTTCGTTGCATCGTGGTAGACTAAGGATTCATCATTCATATATTGCTATCTTAATGTACCAGAATAGATATCACCATTATTTCTTATCCAAACCATCAAATGATTAAAGAAATAAAATATCCATTAATAATAGAAAACTAGAACAAAAGTTCTTTCTAAAATGAAAGGTACATAAAGCAATAAACTTGAAATGAAATCCTAAAACAGATAAATGTCTTCCACTGCAACCGCTGCTTCCTCAACAGCTTCGCCCATGTGGACTCGAACTCTTCTTCTCTAAGTCGCCGGGTTTTCTGGAACCCCTGCATTTAAAATGCACATACCGTCTGTGGTTCCATATCTACACACCAGAATTCTGGTAGATAATACCGCTGACTATGTTTTTACGACTAAAGAAAAATTCGTACCTTTGAGAGGACAAGATATAGACCCCCAGTACTCAGACTGCTTTCCTTGAGGATATTTGCCAGAAGGCTTCTTTATCCCGCCCTTTGGTCCAAGTCCCTTAGGACTACTGGATCCCCTTGTCTTCTTCTCCTTATCCTTATGTATGCCCTTAGGTTCGAAACCTTTGGCCTTGGTTATAAGAGCTTGCGATTGTTTCAACTCGTCTAAAAGATCCATCATCTCAAAAACGTGTTCAAGCGTTTCCTCGAAGCAACTGATCTTTATGAGTATCCTCATCGCCTCTTTTCTAGCCTTTACATCATGTCCAAACATCAACTTGAGTTTAAGCATGACATCATGATTAGCGGCTAATACATGAGCACTATCCCACTTCTCAAAGTCAACTATTTCCTCATCAGTTGAGTTAATGGTAGGTCTAGGAGGACAAGTTTCACTGAGTAAGTTTTTGTACTCCTTTACAGTCTGAGTAATGTCTAACTCTTCTTTCCATTCAACACAGTATGGAACCAGTGCGTTGAATTCCTCAAGTATCAACGAAAGTGGATTCATAGTAATTCTCTAAACCTATAAGCACATATAAACAAACAATTAATTTAATATCCGATATTATCTCCCTTAAATAATATCATTAAATTACTAATTACGTCTAAAATCCCATCAGGTAAGGCAAGCCACGATAGTGTGGACGTTTACCCACCCAAATGATTTTGCAATTAGATTTGCTTTGGTCTGTTGGAGTTGTGTACTTAATGTCTAGATTTAAGTAACGGAAACTCCCGATCCATTGCCATTAATCTATTTAATTAAATAAACAATTATTTGCGTTTAATTATTTATAATTAAATATATGCAAATCATAGTCCTGGATTTTATACGTTGTAGTTAGTATAGTGCAAGCATGGGCGCACAGAAGATCATACTATCGGTTACTCGTATTTAATCGAACAGTTGCTCACGACCTAGATGGACACGGACCAATCCATCGGTATAGTCGTTGTGTCAGAGAGAAAATAATTTATCTTAATTATTTTATCACACTTGTACACTTGGTGTATTGAGCGGATCTGCTTGAGATTTATCGATTAGGATTGCCGGCGATAATCGATTTAAGTCTCAGTGTATTTTATTCTTAATCCCCGATACTATTGCGGGTGTGTATATTTAATATAAGTGACTTTGATTTACCAAAGGAATTAACCGATTTAATTATTGGGTCAATTACCGGTTAAGTTGGGTCGCTATATTTTATATATGACATGCCGTGAATACTTGACGGGAAAGTGTATCCCGGAAGGGTTGATAATATCCCCGAGATGAGTTCATAAGGAATTATTATGTAAACCCTGCAGGTGGATTCGTTCCGCATAATAATTAAGGATGAATGGTACTAGTCTCGGATATAAGAGATGAATAAATTAATTAGCAATAAATTAATTTTATTCATGGATATTTATATCTTAAATACACGGAATAAATAATACTACCGGAGAAATATTATTTGATATAATATGGTTTAATATTGGGAGTGCAATTAATTTATATAGTGGAAAATAAATTAATTAATATTGATAAGGATTAATGGACTTGAGCATTGGGCTCAATTTAATCTTCAATATTAGAAGCCCAATATTCCACCTCCTTAAGATCCCCTACGTAGCCTATAAAAGCACTACATGGTCTTCTCTATTCTCATAACTTGAAGATCACAATTCTAGAGAGAAAAAGTAGAGAGGGAGATCCATGGAGTTCGGAAGATCGTCGCCCACCCGACGTTCGAGCTAGTGCAAGGAATACGTGGGAAGATCTCAAGGTCGTCAAATTGAGTTCTTCGTTTTTCCGAACAACGAGAACGAGGTAAATCGTAAAACCCCCTTTATGATTTTATCGTTTAATTATCGTGAAAATACCTTGAACCAAGATCCATGGAACGGACCCAATAGACGAGGTCGAACCGGGCGGTGGTGGTTGGACCACCGGACCGCCGGCGGTTCGACGGCTCGGCTGGACGAAGATCGCGCGGGGAAAAATCGAGCCTAGGGCTCGATACGCGGATCGGCTGCGGGTTTTCCCGCAGCGATCAGCTGCCTGCTGCGGGTTTTCCCGCAGTGACCTGTAGCGCCCAGCAGCAGCGAGTCAGGCGACTCGCTGCAGGTTGCTGCGAGCTGCTACGGGAGATTCGCTGGGTGCTGCGGGTTTTCCCGCAGCGGACCCGTAGCGACTCAGCAAGTCCCAGCAGCAGCGAGTCAGGCGACTCGCTGCGGGTTGCTGCGGGCTGCTGCGAGTCACCCCGCGTGGCTGCTGCTAGGTTCGTGGGTTCACGCGAGTTCTCTCGTGTTTTTCCCGCGTAACCCTCGTATAACTTTTTCGTATGGTCATGTACGTGTTCCGGGAGTCGATTGGAGTTGTCGTTCCGCTATTTTGACAATTCCGGATATTCGATCTCCAAAGGATTTCGGTCGGAATTAATTAGATAATTTATTTATTTAAATTTATTAATTCCGGGATATCGATTTCCAACAATTGGTATCAGAGCGTTGGTTTTCGTTCACGGTATTTTTCGATAAATTGTTCTACCTTGCAGGGTTTCCGACTATTATGGCTAGATTTAATTATTTTTAATTAATGTCATAATATTGTTCTTGATTATTAAACTCTCGGACATGTCGAGATTCGTTTTATATGTGGTGAATGCTTGTAATAGTAAAAATTCGTGGGTTGACCGAATATAGGTTTATTATTATGTTCTACTTTTTCCGGAAAATGTATAGGGTCGATTTCATGTATAGAATCGATACCGGATAATGTAATTTTAATTCTTGTAATTTTATTTACGTTGGATCGATGCCGAAACGACCGCCGGAAGACGAAGAAGTGTGACGAAGAAGACGAAGGACCATAGGGCCGATCATCCCCATGATCGACCCTACGATCGATCGAGTGGGAGGGGCGACGCGCCCCTCGGCCGTGGGCTGCCGCCGGTGGGTGGTGGCTGGCCGGCTGGGGTGGTGGCGGTGGGTCCTTCCCTTGGTGATCGATCGATGGTGGTGGGGGTGGTGCGGGGACTCCCAACCCGCGCTACTCCTACCATAATCCGACTTTCCTATTTGATTCGGTTTTCCTATTTGAGTGTTCTTAATTTTAGGAACTATCATGGAATAGGAAAAGAATTAATTTGAAATTAATTTATTTTTCCTATTTAATTATTCCTTTATGGAATTTTTAATGGATTAGGAAAATAATTAATTTGGAAAGTTTTGAAAGTCCTTAATTAATTTTTCCTATTTAATTATTCCTTTATGAAATTTTTAATAGATTAGGAAAGGAATTAATTTGGAAAGGATTAGGAGTCCTAATTTATTTTATTTCCTTATTCTATTATAGAAGTCTTCTAGAATGTTCCAAGTTTGACTTGGATAGGATTCTAAAGATTTAATAGAATTAGAAAGGAAAATAAAAATAAATAAAAATATTAATAATATTTAATTTTATTTTTGATATATTCGATTGACTTAATTTTCGAATTAAGTAACTTTTGGATTAATTGAAAATAAATAGATTTAAATATTGGAATTAATATTCTCGTCACATGGAGCATTCAAGAACGAAGACTGAAGACTAGAAGATGCGTACGGGGATGCGATAAAGCCATAATAGTCGGAAAATAATATTCTAGTATTATTTTGACTATGTGATAATATTCTATGTGCTTTATTACATGTATGCATGCTTATGTGTATTTAATTATGCATTAGATAGCGTATCCCTTTATTGTAAAAAGCTAAGTGGGAGAGGGTATGGAAACATATCCATGGTTTCCATTGCTGTTCTCTTGGTGACTTTTATGGACTTTTGAAGTTCGTATAGACAAGTCATTGGAGGAGAATTCTTGTAATTCCTCTTACAAGAAACATTGATTAAGTTTATCAAACAATGCCTTATTTGTCTTTCTGAAACTGATTTCAAGTCGACTCATTCTCACCCCGGGGAGTGGAATGGAGCCAAAGTCACTTGGTCATGTCGAGGACACAAATTAGAGACCTTCGTACCATCCTTTTGAAGGTGGATCGATTGTCTGCTCGGCTCCCTCATTTATGAGAGATAGGGTCGTTCGCATGGTGAATCACTGGTTAGAAACTTCGAGTTTCACTTATGATTCTCCGCGTCTTGATTTACAAGATTAAATGATTCATGTAATTGGGAGTCAATTGTAAAAGTCTTTTGGTGTAGTAAACGTCCACACTATCGTGGCTTGCTGCATTGAATGGGATTTTGGAACGATTGATGTAGACAGTTATAGAAGGGAGTAAAGGAGCGTATGTTAACGTAAACGTCCACACTATCGTGGCTTGCGGTGAATATGCGTGTCCCAAACAATCTTCTTTGATACTGAGTAATGGTTTACACTTAGGTACGCTTCTTAGCATTCTTCCCATCGAAGTAACGCTAATGATGATGTACGACCGAAGGAAATCTAATTGCTAAATCATTTGGATAGGTAAACGTCCACACTATCGTGGCTTGCCATATCTGATGGGATTTTAGATGCGATTAGTGGTTTAATGATATTATTTGAGGGAGATAATATCGGAGATTAAATCGATTGTTTGTTGTTATATGTGCTCATAGATTAGGATATGGCTTTGAACCCACTTTATGTAATACGTAAGGATTTTAAACTCATTGGTCCCTGAATGTAATGATTGGAATAGAGATCTAGACATTACCCAAACTGTTGAAGAGTACAAGTTTGTACTCAGTGAGCTTTGTCCTCCCGAGCCTACAAATGTCTTAACTGATGAGGAAAGGACTGATTTTGATATCATGTTCAAACTCAAGGAGATGTTTAGACATGGTGTAGAGGCTAGACAAGAGGCGATGAGGATACTCATAAAGGCCAGTCGATTCGAGGAAACGCTTAAACACGTTTTTGAGATGATCGACCTTTTAGACGAGTTGAGACGGAAATCGCAAGCTCTTGTAGCTAATGCCAAAGGTTTCGAGCCTATGGGCAAAATCGGGGGAAAGGAAAAGCAAGCAAAGAAACCCAGTGGTCCTAAGTTTCTTGGACCACGAGATGGGACGAGAAAGCCAAGAGGCAAGTGTTCTCGATGCAAACAGTCTGGGTACTGGAAGTCTGATTATCCTCTCAAAGAAAGTATGAAATTTTCTTTAGTCGTAAAACATAGTCAGTGGTATTATCTAACGGAACCTGGTGTGTAGATATGGAACCACTGACAGTATGTGCATTTTAAATGCAAGGGTTCCAGGAAACCCGACGACTTGGAGAAGAAGAAATCGTAGTCTACATGGGCAATGCTGTAGAGGAGACAGCAGTTGCAATGGAGGACATTTTATAGGATTTCATTTTGGGTTATTGCTTTTATGTACCTTTCATATTAGAAAGAACTTTGTTCTGGATTTCTAATGAATGGATATTTTATTTCTTTTAATCATTTGATGGTTATAAGAAGAAATAATGATATTTTGGTACATTAGCTAGCAATATATAAATGATGAATCCTGAGTCCACCACGATGCAACGAACCGTAGTATGAAACTCGTTTTACTAATAAGAGATTTCTTTATCAATTATACTTGTGGATTCTTATGCTGAGTCATGTTTATTCAAATAAGAAGTTCAAAGGTCGAAAATTGATATTTGATCAATTAAGTTGAAGGAGTGGACCTTCCGACCTAAGAATCTAATTTGGAAGATAATATGACTAAGCAATCCTTTATGGATATAAGATGTAAGATCCGGACAAGTATAAGAATTGATTGACTCTGATGTATGCAGACCTATGCCTACTCAGACAATAAGGTACGAGCACTTCATTTGATGATTACTCGAGAAATGGATTAGAATACCTGATGTGCCACAAAAGCAAAGTGTTTTGAAAAGTCAATGGACACAAAGCTATTGTGGGGAACCATCATGGTATATCCATTGAAAGCCTGCGATCTAATCGCGGAGGCAAGTGCCTGTCTGAGGAATGCATGGCATACTGATCAGAGATTGGGATTTGATCCCAAATGACTACACCATACACTCTTATATAGAAATGGTGTGTCGGAAATTAAGAAGTGGAACTCTTATAGAAATAGTAAAAGCATGAGTTATACGGAACTACCTGTGTTCTATGGATATGTCTGGAAACAACGGCGCATTCAAATGCGGTTGTAGAATATCCTAGAAGAACAAAAGATGTGTGTTCAATAGTACTATGAACCAGAAGGACGTTATAAGTTCTAACGCCCGGTTCTTAGAGGAAGACTATTAGATGAACCACAAGCCCAAAGTGACGTAGTACTTTGAAATGAGAGAGAGAGATTAAGACTTAGAACCAGCCGAACCGAGTAGCGGTACACCACTAACTGCACCTACTGTTACTACTGTTTATACAACGGAATGCCGTTGTAGTGGGAGGTTGTGGAACAACCAGAGATATTCATAAGACTAGGAGAGTCTTCGGACTCTGGACCTAGTATACATGAAATCGATCCCTAGATCTACATGAAGGCCGTACTAGATCTAAATGTGCCTTCTTGGAGAGCAATAAGGATTATTGCTAAGAGGCGAGATCATTTAGAGTACAAGCTTAGTTGATCCATTTATGGATTGAAGCAAAGCATTGAGTTCGTGGTACTTGCAAATTGATGAGATAGTTCATTTTATGGATTCATCAAAAGCATAGACGAATCGTGTGTATGGGAAACGTGATGGAAACAAGGTGGTGTTTCTCGGAGGTTTTATGTAGATGGCATTTTATCATTGGTAACAATGTAAAGATGTTGTCAGACATAAAATGATGGTTGTCTAGAAAAATCGATATATGAGATGAAGAAGAAGTTAGAGCATGTTCTTAAGATCTAGAATCTCAAGAAAAGAACATTGTACTTCTCTAGATATCTTGCGCGATTATGGTTCGTTTTAACATGCAAGATTCCGAGAAAGGTTCGTTACCTTTCAGAAAGGGAATGCATCTATCTAAGGATATGTGTTTTGGAACACAAAAGGAGATAGAAGCAATGAAAGCAGTTTCCTACACTTTGAGTATGGAAAGCTTAATAAATGCATTGTTGAAAACAAGAACCTGATATCGGCTATGCGGTTGGCATAGTGGGAGGATATCAAGGTAATCCTGGAAAGGAATATTCGACTGCTGTAAAAGTACTTTCGAAGTACTGTTCTAGACTACGAAGCAGACGAACATTTCCTTTGGATTACATTCTCTTAGATTTCTAATCGAATGAGGATCAGTGTAAGTCGATATCAGGCTATGTGTTTCACTATTGAAGGAGAAGGAGTTTTAACATGGAAGAGTGATAAGCACGATGCTTTTCGGACTCTGCCATGGGTAACCAAATAGCAGCCTCAGAGGCAGCGGAAGTTTTGGTATAACTCCGGGATAATCTCTGGGACTTAGATGTGATTCTTAATTTGCCAAAGGCTATGTAAATAGCGGTGCAATGGCAAATGGTAAGAAATCACAAGTCCATAAGTGTAAGATAACACATAGTGGAAGTACCACCTGATACGAGTCATCGTCGAGGGAGACGACGCTGTAGTCACCAAGATAACTTCAGAGCGGCAACCTAGAGTGCTCATTCACATAGTACTTCTTGGAAGTACAACTTAAGCACGTGATGAGTATGGGAGTCGGGAGTTTGGAGAAAATGACTAGACCTTAGTATAAGTGGGAGATTGTTGGATTTGTGTACTTAATGTCTAGATTTAAGTAACGGAAACTCCCGATCCATTGCCATTAATCTATTTAATTAAATAAACAATTATTTGCGTTTAATTATTTATAATTAAATATATGCAAATCATAGTCCTGGATTTTATACGTTGTAGTTAGTATGGTGCAAGCATGGGCGCACAGAAGATCATACTATCGGTTACTCGTATTTAATCGAACAGTTGCTCACGACCTAGATGGACACGGACCAATCCATCAGTATAGTCGTTGTGTGAGAGAGAAAATAATTTATCTTAATTATTTTATCACACTTGTACACTTGGTGTATTGAGCGGATCTGCTTGAGATTTATCGATTAGGATTGCCGGCGATAATCGATTTAAGTCTCAGTGTATTTTATTCTTAATCCCCGATACTATTGCGGGTGTGTATATTTAATATAAGTGACTTTGATTTACCAAAGGAATTAACCGATTTAATTATTGGGTCAATTACCGGTTAAGTTGGGTCGCTATATTTTATATATGACATGCCGTGAATACTTGACGGGAAAGTGTATCCCGGAAGGGTTGATAATATCCCCGAGATGAGTTCATAAGGAATTATTATGTAAACCCTGCAGGTGGATTCGTTCCGCATAATAATTAAGGATGAATGGTACTAGTCTCGGATATAAGAGATGAATAAATTAATTAGCAATAAATTAATTTTATTCATGGATATTTATATCTTAAATACACGGAATAAATAAAACTACCGGAGAAATATTATTTGATATAATATGGTTTAATATTGGGAGTGCAATTAATTTATATAGTGGAAAATAAATTAATTAATATTGATAAGGATTAATGGACTTGAGCATTGGGCTCAATTTAATCTTCAATATTAGAAGCCCAATATTCCACCTCCTTAAGATCCCCTACGTAGCCTATAAAAGCACTACATGATCTTCTCTATTCTCATAACTTGAAGATCACAATTCTAGAGAGAGAAAGTAGAGAGGGAGATCCATGGAGTTCGGAAGATCGTCGCCCACCCGACGTTCGAGCTAGTGCAAGGAATACGTGTGAAGATCTCAAGGTCGTCAAATTGAGTTCTTCGTTTTTCCGAACAACGAGAACGAGGTAAATCGTAAAACCCCCTTTATGATTTTATCGTTTAATTATCGTGAAAATACCTTGAACCAAGATCCAAGGAACGGACCCAATAGACGAGGTCGAACCGGGCGGTGGTGGTTGGACCACCGGACCGCCGGCGGTTCGACGGCTCGGCTGGACGAAGATCGCGCGGGGAAAAATTGAGCCTAGGGCTCGATACGCGGATCGGCTGCGGGTTTTCCCGCAGCGATCAGCTGCCTGCTGCGGGTTTTCCCGCAGTGACCTGTAGCGCCCAGCAGCAGCGAGTCAGGCGACTCGCTGCAGGTTGCTGCGAGCTGCTACGGGAGATTCGCTGGGTGCTGCGGGTTTTCCCGCAGCGGACCCGTAGCGACTCAGCAAGTCCCAGCAGCAGCGAGTCAGGCGACTCGCTGCGGGTTGCTGCGGGCTGCTGCGAGTCACCCCGCGTGGCTGCTGCGAGGTTCGTGGGTTCACGCGAGTTCTCTCGTGTTTTTCCCGCGTAACCCTCGTATAACTTTTTCGTATGGTCATGTACGTGTTCCGGGAGTCGATTGGAGTTGTCGTTCCGCTATTTTGACAATTCCGGATATTCAATCTCCAAAGGATTTCGGTCGGAATTAATTAGATAATTTATTTATTTAAATTTATTAATTCCGGGATATCGATTTCCAACATGGTCGTACATCATCAATAGCGTTACTTCGATGGGAAGAATACTATTAAGCGTACCTAAGTGTAAACCATTACTCAGTACCAAGAAGTTTGTTTGGGAGTCGCATATCACCGCAAGCCACGATAGTGTGGACGTTTACGTTAACATACGGATCCCTTACTCCCTTCTAAAACTGTCTACATCAATCGTTCCAAAATCCCATTCAGTATAGCAAGCCACGATAGTGTGGACGTTTACTATACCAAAAGACTTTTACAATTGACATCCTTTTACTCGATCCATTGAATTCTCGCAAACCAAGACGCGGAGAATCATAAGTGAAACTCAAAGTTTCTAACCAGTGATTCACCATGCGAACAGCCCTATCTCTCATAAATGAGGGAGCCGAGCAGACAATCGATCCACCTTTAAAAGGATGGTACGAAGGTCTCTAATTTGTGTCATCCACATGACCAAGTGGCTTTGGCTCCATTCCACTCCCCGGGGTGAGAATGAGTCGACTTGAAGTCAGTTTCAGAAAGACAAATTAGGCATTGTTTGATAAACTTGATCAATGTTTCTCGTAAAAGGAATTACAAGAATTCTCCTCCAATGACTCGTCTATACGAACTTCGAAAGTCCATAAGAGTCACCAAGAGAACAGTAATGGAGACCATGGGAATGTTTCCATCCCCTCTCCCACTTAGATTTTTACAATAAAGGGATACGCTATCTAGTGCATAAAATAAACACATATAGCATGCATACAAGCAATAAAGCACATAGTATCACATAGTAAAAAATAATGCTAGAAAATTATTTTCCCGACTATCATGGCTTTATTCCATCTTCGTACGCATCTTCTAGTCTTCAGTCTTTGTTCTTGAATGCTCCATGTGACGAGAATATTAATCCCAATATTTAAATCTATTTATTTTCAATTAATCCAAAAGTTACTTAATTCGAAAATTAAGTCAATCGAATATATCAAAAATAAAATTAAATATTATTAATATTTTATTTATTTATTTCCCTATCTAATTCTATTAAATCTCTAGAATCCTATCCAAGTAAAACTTGAATATTCTAGAAGACTTCTATAATAGAATAAGGAAATAAAATAAATTAGGACTCTTCTACTTTCCATAATTAATTAATTTCCATCTAATGAAAAATTCCAAGATAGGAATAATCAAATAGGAAATAAATTAATTCCCAATTAATTCTTTTCCTAATCCATGAGAGTTTCCAAAAGAAAGAACACTCAAATAGGAAAACCGAATCAATTTAGGAAAGTGAATCTCGGTAGAAGTGGCATGGGTTGGGAGACCCCACACCACCCCACCAAGATCGACCACCAAGGGGAGGGCCGCCGCCGCCACCACCCCAGCCGGCCAGCCACCACCCACCGGCGGCAGCCCACGGCCAAGAGAGGCGTCGCCTCCTCCCCCTTTGATCGATGCAAGGGTCGATCATGGGGATGATCGGCCCTTCGGTCCTTCGTCTCTTCGTCACACCTTCGTCTTCCGGCGATCGTCTCAATATCGAACCAACGTAAATAAATTACAAGAAATAAATTTACAATTCCGGTATCGATTCTATACATGAAATCGACCCTATACATTTTCCGGAAAACATAGAACGTAATAATAAATCCTAAATTCGGTCAACCCCCGAATTTTTACTATTACAAACATTCATCCACACAAAACGAATCTCGACATGTCCGAGAGTTTAATAAACGAATAATCATGATAATTAATTAACACAATAATTAAATCCAACCATGATAGCCGGAAATCCCTGCAAGGTAGAACAATAATAGAACATATACATGAACACGAAACCAAACGCTCTGATACCAATTGTTGGAAATCGATGTCCCGGGTCATCAAAAATTGCGGAAACCGACAACCCGACCGAAATCCCGTCGCCGGAAAGATAACCGCGAACACCGTGCGAGCCGGAGCCCGACGAGAGAATCGCCGCCGCGGGAAAAACCCGCGGCCGAAACCCTAGCCGAGCCCCCGCCGGGGCTCGCGATCAATCGATCGCGTGGGGTGCGCGATCGCACCCCTGGGGCTGTTCGGAACAGCCCCTGGCGGTGAGTCCGGTGACTCACCGCCACCACCGGAGGAGGCAGGGGGCACCCGCCGCGGCACCAGCCCGCGGCAGCCCCCAGCGATCGACCCTTCGGGGTTCGATCGCTCGCCCCGGCTTTCAGCCGGGGCCTCCCTCGGTGCGCGCCGCCGTCGAGGGGCGGAGGGGACCCGCCGCGGCGTCTGCCCGCGGCCTCCTCGACGATCGACCCCCGTCGATCGTCTGCCCCGGCGTCCAGCCGGGGCTCCCTTCTCGACGCACGCCGGCGGTCGAACCCTAGGGTTCGGCCGCCACCCTCGATCCCATCGAGGGTTCTCTCGACCTTCGCCGGGGATCTCGAATCCCCGTCCCCGAAGTTCGTACGTTTATCCGGATCGTGTGTTCATGCATATGCTACAATTAATTCACATAAAATCATAGAAAGGGTTTTATGATTTTACCTTCGATTCGTTGTTCGGAGAAACGAAATCAAACACCTTTGAAGACCTTCGAATCTTCCTACGTATTCCTTGCACTCCGTTCGAACGTCGTGTGGGCGACGATCTATCGAACTCCTATGGATCTCCTTCAACTCTCTAGAACTATCAAATATTGATATTCTTGTCTTATGCTTTATGAAGACCATGTAGTGCTTTTATAGGCTACGTAGGGGATCAAAAGGAGGTGGAATATTGGGCTCCCAATAATGATGATTAAATTGAGCACAGCCCAAATCTATTAATCCTTATCAATATTAATTTTATTTATTTTCCACTATATAAATAAAATTGCACTCCCAATATTTACCCATATTATATCAAATAATATTTCTCCGGTAGTATTATTTATTCCGTGTATTTAAGATTTAAATATCCATGAATAAAATTAATTTATTGCTAATTAATTTATTCATCTCTTATTTTCGAGACTAGTACCGTTCAACCTTAATTATTATGCGGATTAAATCCACCTGCAGGGTTTACATAATAATTGTTTTTGAACTCATCTCGGGGATATTATCAACCCTTTCGGGATACACTTTCCCGTCAAGTATTCACGGCATGTCATATATAAAATATAGTGACCCAACTTAACCGGTAATTAACCCAATAATTAAATCGGTTAATTCCTTTGGAAAATCAAAGTCACTTATATTAAATATACACACCCGTAATAGTATTGGGGATTAAGAATAAAATACTCTGAGATTTAAATCAATTACCAACGGCAATCCTAATTGATAAATCTCAAGCGATCCGCCCAATACACCAAGTGTACAAGTGTGATAAAATAATTAAGATAAATTATTTTCTCTCTCACACAACGACTATACCGATGGATTGGTCCGGGTCCATCTAGGTCGTGAGCATCTGTTTGATTAAATACGAGTGACCGATAGTATGATCTTCTGTGTGGGCCCGACACACCATACTAACTACAACGTATAAAATCCAGGACTATATTTTGCATAATTAATTTAATAATAATTAAATGCAAATAATTGTTTATTAATTAAATAGGTTAAATGCTATGACTGGGAGTTTACCGATACTTAAATCTAGACATTAAGTACACAACTCCAACAATATAGTGGGAGGATATCAAGGTAATCCTGGAAAGGAATACTCGACTGTTGTAATGAACATTTTAAGTACTTTCAAAGTACTGGAAACTATGTTCTGGATTACGGAGCAGACAAGCTTTTCCTTTGGATTACATTCTCTTAGATTTCTAATCGAATGAGGACCGGTGTAAGTCGATATCAGGCTATGTGTTTCACTATTGAAGGAGATGGGGTTTTTAACATGGAAGAGTGATAAGCACGATGCTTTTCAGACTCTGCCATGGGTAACCAAATAGCGGCCTCAGAGGCAGCAGAAGTTTTGGTATAGCTCCGGGATAATCTCTGGGACTTAGATGTGATTCTTAGTTTGCCAAAGGCTATTTAGATAGCGGTGCGATGGAAAATGGTAAGAAATCACAAGTCCATAAGTGTAAGATAACACATAGAGCAAGTACCACCTGATACGAATCATCGTCAGGGAAGACGACGGTGTAGTCACCAAGATAACTTCAGAGCGGCAACCTATATTTCTCATTCACATGGTACTTCTTGGAAATACTGTTTAAGCACGTGATGAGTATGGGAGTCGAGAGTTTGGAGGAAATAACTAGACCTTAGTATAAGTGGGAGATTGTTGGAGTTGTATACTTAATGTCTAGATTTAAGTGATATTAACTCCCGATCCATTGCCATTAATCTATTTAATTAAATAAACAATTATTTGCGTTTAATTATTTATAATTAAATATATGCAAATTATAGTCCTAGATTATATACGTTGTAGTTAGTATGGTGTGCGACGTCACACGGAAGATGATACTATCGGTTACTCGTATATAATCGAACAGTTGCTCACGACCTAGATGGACACGGACCAATCCATCGGTATAGTCGTTGTATGAGAGAGAAAATAATTTGTCTTAATTATTTTATCATACTTGTACACTTGGTGTATTGGGCGGATCGCTTGAGATTTATCGATTAGGATTGCCTTGGATAATCGATTTAAATCTCAGTGTATTTTATTCTTAATCCCCGATACTATTGCGGGTGTGTATATTTAATATAAGTGACTATGATTTTCCAAAGGAATTAACCGGTTTAATTACTGGGTCAATTACCGGTTAAGTTGGGTCGCTATATTTTATATATGACATGCCGTGAATACTTGACGGGAAAGTGTATCCCGTAAGGGGTTATAATATACCCGAGATGAGTTCATAAGGAATTATTATGTAAACCCTGCAGGTGGATTTGTTCCGCATAATAATTAAGGTTGAATGGTACTATTCTCGGATATAAGAGGTGTATAAATTAATTAGCAATAAATTAATTTTATTCATGGATATTTATATCTTAAATACACGGAATAAATAATACTACCGGAGAAATATTATTTGATATAATATGGTTTAATATTGGGAGTGCAATTAATTTATATAGTGGAAAATAAATTAATTAATATTAATGGGATTAATAGATTTGGGCTTGGGCTCAATTTAATCATTAATATTGGAAGCCCAATATTCCACCTCCTTAAGATCCCCTACGTAGCCTATAAAAGCACTACATGGTCTTCTCTATTCTCATAACTTGAAGATCAATATTCTAGAGAGAGAAAGTAGAGAGGGAGATCCATGGAGTTCGGAAGATCGTCGCCCACACGACGTCCGAGCTAGTGCAAGGAATACGTGGGAAGATCTCAAGGTCTTCAAATCGAGTTCTTCGTTTTTCCGAACAACGAGAACGAGGTAAATCGTAAAACCCTCTTTATGATTTTATCGTTTAATTATCGTAAAAATGTCTTGAACCAAAATCCGAGAACGCGACCTTTGTCGAGGTTGAACCGGGCGGTGGTGATCGAAGATCACCGGACCGCCGGCGGCTCAACGGCTCGACGGGATGGGTCGAGGGGGCGTGAGCCTCGGCTGGACGCCGAGGGTTCGATCGCACGGGCTCGGCCGCGAGCAACGGGTTTTCCCGTAGCGGATTCGCGGGCTGTCCGAGCCCTCCCCGGGCATGACCAGCGGGCTGCTGCGAGCTGCCCCGTACTCATCGCACGAGACTCCAGCGGGCTGCTGGAGCAGCCCCGCTCAGGCGGAGCGACGCCGCTCGCGCGGCTGGACCACCGCTCGCGCGGTGGCGGGCTGATGGTGATCTCAAGCCACGGTTCGACCGTGGCTGGGCGTGCGATCACCGGGCGATGGCTGGGCGTGCCAAGGGGGCTGCCAAGGGCAGCCTTAGGCGGCTGCCAAGGACAGCCGCGAGCCCCACGCTAGGGTTCGACCGAACAGACCGGGTTCGCCCGCGGTTAGGGTTTGGTTGAGTCCGGATTAACGTGGTGGTTCGTGGCGGGATGTTCCGGCAACCGAGAGTCGATTGGAGTTGTCGTTCCGCATTTGACAACCCCGGATATTCGATCTCCGAAGGATTTCGGTCGGAATTAATTAGATAATTTATTTATTTAAATTTATTAATTACGGGATATTGATTTCCAACATTATCTACTCATGAAATTAATCAAGGAAAAACAATCAAGAAGAGAAGAATTCATATTTAGAATTATACTGAAAAAGATGAGCTAATAAACGAGAGATAATAATAATCTAACAAACAAAATAATCTAACAAACAAGATAATCCCCATGGCCGATCCCATGGATCGATCGATCGCATGGGGAGGGCGCATCGCGCCTCTCGGCCGCGATGTCACCGGCGGTGGTGGCTCGTGGCTGGGCGGCGGCGACGGTGGTGCTCCTCCTCGGCTCGCGGTCGATGGGGTGGGGGGGAGGCGGGGATCCCCAACCCGTGCTTCTCCCGACGAAGATTTACTTTCCTAATCAATCTATTTTTCCTATTTGATTATTCCTATTTTTGGGAATTTTAATGGATTAGAAAAATAATAGATTTGGAATTAATTTGGTCTTCCTAATTGATTATTCCTATTTTTGGGAATATTCATGGATTATGAAGAGAATTATTTTGGAAAGTTTAGGAGTCCTAAATTATTTTATGTTCTTATTTCATTATGGAAATCTTCTAGAATATTCCAAGTGGGTCTTGGATAGATTTCTAAAGATTTAATAGAATTAGAAAAGGAAAATAAAAATAATAAAAATATTAATAATATTTAAATTTATTTTTAATTTATTCGATTGACTTAATTTTAAATTAAGTAACTTTTGTATTTATTGAAAATAAATGGATTAAAATATTGGAATTAATATTCCCGTCACATGGAACCATTCAGGAACGAAAACTGAAGACTAGAAGATGCGTACGGAGATGCAATAAAGCCATAATAGTCGGAAAATAATATTCTAGTATTATTTTGATTATGTGATAATACTATGTGCTTTATTTCATGTATGCATGTTATGTGTATTCATTTATGGATTAGATAGCGTATCCCTTGTTGTAAAAAGCAAAGTGGGAGAGGGATTGGAAACAATCCCATGGTCTCCATTGTTGTTCTCTTGGTGACTTTTATGGGCTTTTGAAGTTCATATAGACAAGTCATTGGAGGAGAATTCTTGCAATTCCTTTTACGAGAAACATTGATTAGGTTTATCAAACATTGCATAATTTGTCTTTCTGAAACTGATTTCAAGTCGACTCATTCTCACCCCGGGGAGTGGAATGGAGCCAAAGCCATTTGGTCACGTGGAGGACACAAATTAGAGACTTTCGTGTCATTTTATGACTAGATCGATCGTCTGCTCGGATCCCTCATTATGATTAGTCATTTAATGATATTATTTGAGGGAGATAATATCGCTATTAAATTGTGTGTTTGTTTTATGTGCTTATAGGTTAAGAATGACTGTGACCCCACTTTGTGATATATTTGAGGATAACTCACTGGTTCCATATTGTAATGATTGGAAAAGAAATCTAGACATTGTTCAGACTGTTGAGCCTTCAGAATCCACTGATGTCTCGACTGATGAGGACATTAAGAATGACCTCAGGGAGATGTTGAGACATAGCGTGGAAGATGGACAAGAGGTGATTAACATACTCATGAAATTCAGTCCGCTTAAGGAGTCGCTTAAAAACGATTCCAAAAGAATGGAATTTCTGGATGAGTTAAGAAAATCACAACCTCTTGTGGCAAAGCTGGGAAAGAAGGAAGAGCAAGCAAAGAAGCCTAGTGGTTTTAAACCACGGAATGGGAAAAGCAAGCTCCATGGAAAATGCTTTCGATGCAAGAAGTCTGGGCACTGGAAGTCTGATTGTCCTCTCATAAAACAAGGTACGAAATTTTCCTTAGTCACTGAAACATTGTCATCGGTGTTATCTACCAGCACTTGGTGTGTAGATACGGGAGCCACTGACCATGTATGCAATTCATTGCAGGGGTTCCAGGAAACCCGGAGACTTAAAGAGGGAGAAATAGTAGTCTACATGGGCAATGCTGCGAAGGTGGCGGCTATTGCAGTGGGAGACGTTCACTTAAGTTTCAGTAGTGATAGGATTTTAATTTTGCACAATTGTCTTTATGTACCGAATTTTAGAAAGAATTTAATTTCTGTTTCTAAGTTAATTCTGAATAGATATTCTATTTCTTTTAATCACTCTGTGGGTATAAGAAAAAATGATGATATTATTTGTTCTGGTACATTGGTTGAAGATTTGTATGTGCTAAATCCCGTGTCTACCACGATGCAACGAACCGAATGAAATAACACTTCTACGAACACCAATAAGAGAAAGAAACCTTCTAAGATGAATCAATTATACTTGCGGCATCTAAGGCTAGGTCATATTAATTCGAATAGAATTCAAAGGTTGAAAGCTGATGGTTTAATCAGCGGTGTTGAAGGAGAGGACCTTTCGACCTGCGAATCCTGTTTGGAGGGCAAAATGACTAAGAGACCCTTTTGTGATAAAGGTTATAGATTCGAGCAAGTATTAGGATTGATTCACTCTGATTTATGCTGACCTATGTCTACTCAGGCAAAGGGAGGGTACGAGTATTTCATCACTTTTACTGATGATTACACAAGGTATGGATATGTGTACTTGATGCGCCGCAAGAGCGAGTGCTTTGACAAGTTCAAAGAGTACAAAGTGTTGGAAATCGACTACCCGTGACATGTCTGTTCGACCATTCGAACATCCGGACAAGCCCAGTCGACCCCTGGCGTCCCTACTGCACTCAACGCGAAGCCCCAAGCCCGAAACACGCCTAGCCATCGCACCGAAGGTGCAACCGCGTGAAACGGGGCCTGCTGCCCTGTTTGTCGGCCGACGCCAGAAGGCTGTCGCCCGACAGGGCTGTGTCGGCCGACACATATGGCTGTCGGCCGACAGCGTCGCGATTCCAACAGCGGGTCGTGGCCGTTTCTGGCTGTTCCGACGCGATTTTCTCGATCCGACCACCGCGCCGGATGTCAGAGACCTCCCAGCAGTCCAAGAACATCAAATCTAAGCCACGTAAACCAATCGTTGATTCGTTGTATAATCATGTACAAGTACAACACGAAACGAAGCGTAAATAGGGTTTCGATTCTATACCTTTGTTGCGTGATTCAGAGAAGCCGAATAGGCAAACACCTGAGATCTTCTAGTGTGTATCCTAGCCCTCGATTTCGAACGTTGTATGGGCAACGATCCACCGGGATCTTCTCTTCTTCTTCTCTCTCAAACCTCTCTCTCACGTTTTATTTTCTCAAGTGAAAAAAAATAAAAGCTGTGTAAGTTAGGTTAGAAGAAGAGAGAATGAGGGGTTTAAATAGGCCACACTAGGGACCTTAGGACAATTAATTAATTAGGCTAAATTGCAATTTAACTAAACCGGTGTCCTTAAAAAGAAAACCTTTAATTAAATCCAATTTTAATTATAATTAATTCCACTATAAAATTATAATTGAATTCCCAATTAATTAATCTATATTATTTTACCAATAATATTTCCGCCGAAATTACATATATGATTTTTCCTGTGTTTAAGATATCGCATGTCCATGAATTAATTTTAATTACTAATAATTAAATTAAATAATCTCTTATTATCCGAGACTAGTACCACTCATCCTTATTATCATGCGGAACAAATTCACATGCAGGGTTTACATGATAAACTTTATGATCTCATCTCGGGGACATCATCAACCCAATAAATGGGACACGGTTTCCTGTCTATAATCTATAGCATGCCATGAGTACAATTCAGATTCCCAATTTACCGAGGATATTGACTAATCAATTAGTTTCACTCAATTGTTAATTAAAGAACTGAGCATTAGACACACGCACCTATAATTATATAGGGATTAGGAACTCATATATCCATAATATTTGAGGTCTAGTTCGATTACTCGGATTAGTATAAATCGTACGTCCTCCCGGGGTCCTACTCAATACACCAAGTGTACGAGTGTGACATAATAGTCAAGACCAACTATTACCCAGTCACACTACGACGTACCGATGGATTGTCCTGTCCATCTAAGTCGTGAGCTACTGTTTGATAGTATACGAGTAACTGATATTATGATCTTCCGCGTGTCTCCTCACGCCATACTATCTACAACGTATATATCCAGGACTATAACATAGAGTGTATATAAAACAAAACGCGAACTGTTTGATTAATAGATAATAAAACACAGATAAGGAGTTTCATATTGTCACTAAACTAGACATTTAGAATATAACTCCATCAATCTCCCACTTATACTAAAAGTCTAGTTGCCCTCTCCCATACATCCGATACCCATCCCCTTCACGTGTCTCTTGAACGGTTCTGCTGGAAGTGCCTTCGTAAAGGGGTCTGCCAGGTTATCCGCTGATGCAATCTTGGTGACAACCGCATCGCCTCTCTTGACAATGTCTCTAATCAGGTGGTACTTGCGATCTATGTGTTTACTCGCATTGTGGGCTCGTGGTTCCTTCGCATTTGCCACTGCACCGCTATTGTCACAATAAATTGTGATAGCTCTAGGCAAATCAGGAACCACATCTAAGTCCATAAGGAAGTTCCGGAACCACACCGATTCTTTAGCTGCCTCAGAGGCTTCTACATATTCGGCTTCCATGGTAGAGTCCGAAATGCATTTCTGCTTAACACCCTTCCATAAAACTGCTCCACCTCCCAATGTGAACACATAGCCTGATGTAGACTTTCGCTTGTCCTTATCAGATTGGAAATCTGAATCTGTGTAACCCACAGGGATCAACTCGCACGCTTTGTAACTCAGAACATAATTCCTAGTCCTTCGCAGGTACTTAAGTATGTTCTTTACAATAACAACTCAAAATTTTATCTACAAAAACCTTGAATTCACCTAAATAAATATACAAACATATAAATTAATTTAATATTTTAAAATTTTAAAATAGAATATATTTTAATTAAACTTTATATTTGATAAATAATAATAATTATATAATTAATATTTTGATTCAACCCAATTTAATAAATATAATTTACAATATAATTATTTAAAAGATATCTTAGCAATCAAGAAAATTTCAATATTCAAAAATTACCAAATTCAAATAAAAACCCTAATACAATTTTCTCTTAATTCATCTCTTTAAATACTCATCCACTACCCAACCTACAAGACACGACTAGACACAAATAATTCTCACGGGAGAATTTCCCTTATTTCTTTTCTTCCCAGCCTATTGTTAAACTCATGAATCAATGTTTCAAAGTCCGGCCGTAAACAGGACCGCACCCCACCTATAATCCTTAATCCTTAAACAACTAAGCTGAATCACCATTATTTGATCCTTCAAACCCAAAACAATTCAAGAAATCTCGTTCAGCCTGTAACGAATTAATGTTGCATCCTAAACCAAAAGACCCACCAGATTGTCTCATTAAGCCGCAAGCGATCGAAGACTGAACAACGGCAAACAAAAGTCGACCCCTCCGATCGAGAATAGTCGCCGGAATCACCTCTACCAGTCGCCACCATCCGAAGAGGGCTACTGCTACTTATCTTTCCCCGATGCCATCGACCTCCGAGACGAAGAGTCAATCCAGTCGCCGACGTCTCCATGTTGATATTCCTCGGTGTCTTCATTAAAGAAGGAAGAAGCAAACGAATTCTGCATCTCAAGTACAAATACAATCACGTAATATTTCTTTTACATAAAACTAAATTGCATATAGGTCCTTGATGTTTAAATTACTATGGACCACTCCATTAATAAATCCCAATAATTTTATTAAATCCACACTAAATCTTAAAATTACATATTCAATCCCTGGAGATTTAGAAGTTTATAGTACAACCCCTATGGGCTTAGACGCGCTTTGGAATTACATTTTCATGCCACAACAAATCGAGGTAGGTGTCATGTTGTCGATTTATTTCTTCTACAGTATTACTTGTTTCATTATATGTGTCTCTATGTGTGCATTTATGTGAATTTATTAAAAAATATATATTTTCCGTTGTAACCGGAGACCGGGGAAAAGGGTCGAAGGGGACCAACGCAATAGTTGGCGCAACTCGCAATATCCAGATTATTAAATGGATCTCATGTTTATTAAAATTACAATATTTTCATGTTATCCAAATTATTAAATGGATATCATGTTTTTATTAAAATTACAATATTTTCATGTTATGTTTCATTAGTTATACATGTATTTGATTCTGGTATTAGATGAGGTATTGACCCTATTGAGCGAGTTGAGCTCACCTTTTCGACAATAACTATTTTTAGGTACAAACGAGGATGTCGAGCGAGAGAGGTGACCAAGGATGGAAGAATAATTAAAATGAATGCTTGGTTTCTTTATGCTTTATTATCAATTAATTTAGTTTCGACACTAATTCTTATTTTAAAACTTCAATATGCATACTGATGTTCCTCTTGATATTTTTATAAGGTTACAAATATTATTTTAATCAGTCCAAATTTATTATGTGTGATTGGTTTGCCGACATGCAAGTACTATATCAAAAGTTCATGCAGTAAGTAGTATATAATATAAGTATAGGTGTTTATCTTGATATGTCACTATATGTTATTATTTGTATGTATATATATAAGTACGTGTACATATTGACTACATATAAATATATATATATATATTAAATTCGTGTATTAAAAGTTTTTAGTTTACTTTGTTGATTAAAATTTAAAAAAAGTTTTACCTTTTCAAATAAAATTTTATAATGCCCGCACTTTATTAAATGTTATTTTCAAAATTAACACCTTCCGCTGTTTTAAAAATATGGGTCGTTACAAGTCCAGTGACCCTGTCCAGGGTTACTCTGATATCTAGCTACCATGCCTACGGCATAGCAGATATCAGGTCTCGTGCACAACATAGCATACATTAGACTTCCCACTGCCGAAGCATAAGGAACTGTCTTCATGTAATCTATCTCCTTTTGTGTCTTGGGGACACATGTCTTTAGATAGATGAATCCCATGGCAGAAAGGTTGAGAACCTCTCTTGGAATTCTGCATGTTGAAACGAGCCAGAATCGTATCAATATATGAAGCTTGGGACAAGCTCAGTGTTCTTTTCTGGCGATCCGTATAACCTTGATCCCAAGAACATTCCCAACTTGTCCTAAGTCTTTCATATCGAATTGCTTGGACAACCATTCCTTTATGTCTGACAACATCTTCACATTGTTGCCAATTAGAAGTATGTCGTCTACATAAAGCACGAGAAACGCCACACTGTTTCCGTCACTTCTCCAATATACACACGACTCGTCCATGCTTTGAGTGAATCCATAAGACTGGATAACCTCATCAAACCGCATGTTCCAAGATCTAGAAGCTTGCTTCAATCCATAAATGGATCGCTTTAGCTTACACACTAGATGCTCTTGGCCCTTCTCGATGAATCCCTCTGGTTGTCTCATATAAATGGTCTCGTCAAGATTCTCATTCAAGAATGCTGTCTTGACGTCCATTTGCCACACCTCAAAATCCATATGAGATGCTATAGACAAAAGAATCCGGATTGACTTTAGCATAGCTACCGGAGAAAAGTTTTCCTCATAATCGATCCCTTCTTTCTGAGTGTACCCTTTCGCAACAAGCCTAGCCTTGAAGGTTTCCACCTTCTCGTCAGACCCTCTTTTCCTCTTGTACACCCACATAGGTCCAGGGGTCTGATGGAATTGTATTCTAAATGTCTAGTTTAGTTCAAATACGGAACTCCTTATCTATGCCTTAGTCTATACATGATTGCATTTAATGCAATAGTCCTTGATGTATACGTTGTAGATAGTATGGCATGAGGAGACACGCGGAAGATCATACTATCGGTAACTCGTATACTATCGAACAGTAGCTCACGACTTAGATGGACAGGGACAATCCATCGGTACGTCGTAGTGTGACTGGTAGATAGTCGTCTTGACTATCATGTTACACTCGTACACTTGGTGTATTGAGCAGGACAACGGGAGGGCGTTCGATTTATACTAATCGGATTAATCGAACTAGACCTCAGATATTACGGATATATGAGTTCCTAATCCCTATATAATTATAAGTGCGTGTGTCCAATGCTTGGTTCTTTGATGTGCCAATGAGTGAGACTAATTGATTAGTCAATATCCTCGGTAAATTGGGAATCGGAATTGTACACACGACATGCTATAGATTATAGACAGGAAACCGTGTCCCATTTATTGGGTTAATGATGTCCCCGAGATGAGCTCATAAAGTTTATCATGTAAACCCTGCAGGTGGATTCGTTCCACATGATAATAAGGATGAGTGGTACTAGTCTCGGATAATAAGAACTGAATTAATTTAATTATTAGTAATTAATTAATTCATGGACATGCGATATCTTAAACACGGGGAAAATCATATATGTAATTTCGGCGGAAATATTATTGGTGAAATAATATAAGATTAATTAATTGGGAATTCAATTATAATTTTATAGTGGAATTAATTATAATTAAAATTGGATTTAATTAAAGGTTTTATTTTAAGGACACCGGTTTAATTAAATTGCAATTTAGCCTAATTAATTAATTATCCTAAGGTCCCTAGTGTGGCCTATTTATATCCCTATTTCTCTCTTCTCTAAACCTACAGAACGTAGTCTTTTATTTTTTCTGCGTAAGAAAATAAAGAGAGCGAGAAAGGTTCAAGAGAGAAGAAGAAGAGAAGAGAACCGGAGGATCGTTGCCCACACAACGTCCGGGATCGAGGGCTAGGATACACACTAGAAGGTCTGGGGTGTTCGCCTATTCGGCTTCTCCGAATCACGCATCAAAGGTAAAGAATCGAAAACCCTATTCCGCATCTTTTTCGATTCTTCTCGTACGTAATAATACAACGGATCATCGATTGGTTTCCGAGGATTGGGATCGATGTTCTCAGACCACTGGGAAGTCGCAAACTTCCGGTGTGGTGGTCGGATTGAGAAAAACGAGTTGGAACAGCCCGAACAGCAGCAACCCGTTGCTGGAATCGCGATGCCGTCGGCCGACACTGTACTGTCGGCCGACATCTACATGTCGTCGGGCGACAATGCCCTGTTGGGCGACAGCTTTATGGCGTCGGCCGACAGACAGGGCAGAAGCCCCATTTTCGCGCGGTCGTGCCTCGGGTGCGATGGCTGGGCGTGATTAGGGTCTGGGACTTCGTCGTGAGTGCAATAGGGATGCTAGGGGTCGACTGGGATTTTCCGGATGTTCGAGTAGTCTAATGGACACGTCCCAGGTAGTCGATTTCCAACAATTGGTATCAAAGCCGGTTTATCGGTTTGTTGTATTGTTCGTACGTTTTGTGATGCAGGATGAACCCGATTATTATGGCCAACATTATGGGATGTTGTATGATAATTTTGTTGTGGTTTGTTAAACTCTCGGGCTTGTCGAGATTGTTTTATCTTGGAAAACGTTGCTTGTTTGTAATAGATAAAAATGACGGGTTGAGTCGTTAGGTTTATTTATTTTTCGTTGTCTCTGGGACATGTATAGGGTCGATCACCTTGTATAGATTCGATGCCGGATTTAGTAAGTTTATTCTTTTTACGTGATTTACGTGCTTTATTATTATGCTTAAATTGTTTATGCATGTTATCCCTTATCGTAAAATACTAAGTGGGAGAGGGATTGGAAACAATCCCACGGTCTCCATTCTCTGTTTTGATATATAGTGATGTGTATTGACTTACGAGTTGGCTTTAGTGTCATCCTCCCTATCGGATAAATTCGATACACGGATATCACTAGATCAAAATTCGAACTCAATTCCACTTATAAAATTGAACAATTATATTTCTCAAAATCAATGCCTAATCTGTTTTTCAAAGACTAATTTCAACTCGACTCATTCTCACCCCGGGGAGTGGAATGGAGCCAAAGCGCTTGGTTATGTCGATGACACAAATTAGAGACTTTCGAGTCATTCAATGACTAGATCGATTGTCTGATTGGCTCCCTCACCTTGTGAGAGATAGGGCCCAATTGCATGATTGATCGCTGGTTAGAAACTTCGAGTTTCACTTACGAGATATCAAGCTATGATTAATAAAATTGTGAAATTTAATAAATGTAAGAGTCAATTAACAAAGTTATTTGTTTTAGTTGCCCAAAGCTATTTTGAATAGCGGTGTATTGGGAAACTTGAAATGCCACGAGTCCACAGTGGGAGATAACACGTAGAGCGCAAGTACCACCTGATTCGAGAGATCGTCTAGTAAGACGATGCAGTTGTCACCTAGATAGCATCGAGAGGATTGCCTGGTAAAACCATTCGCAGAGGCTCTTCTAGCGAAAGCGTTGGGTAGGCGTGATGAGGTTATGGGAATCTAATGTTTGGAGAGGGCAACTAGACTTTTAGTATAAGTGGGAGATTGATGGAGTTGTATTCTAAATGTCTAGTTTAGTTCAAATACGGAACTCCTTATCTATGCCTTAGTCTATACATAATTCAAACATAATTGCATTTAATGCAATAGTCCTTGATGTATACGTTGTAGATAGTAAGGCGTGAGGAGACACGCGGAAGATCATACTATCGGTTACTCGTATACTATCGAACAGTAGCTCACGACATAGATGGACAGGGACAATCCATCGGTACGTCGTAGTGTGACTGGTAGATAGTCGGTCTTGACTATCATGTTACACTCGTACACATGGTGTATTGAGCTGGACCACGGGAGGGCGTTCGATTTATACTAATCAGAGTAATCGAACTAGACCTTAGATATTACGGATATATGAGTTCCTAATCCCTATATAATTATAGGTGTGTGTGTCCAATGCTCGGTTCTTTGATGTGCCAATGAGTGAGACTAATTGATTAGTCAATATCCTCGGTAAATTGGGAATCGGATTTGTACACACGGCATGCTATAGATTATAGACAGGAAACCGTGTCCCATTTATTGGGTTATGATGTCCCCGAGATGAGCTCATAAAGTTTATCATGTAAACCCTGCAGGTGGATTCGTTCCACATGATAATAAGGATGAGTGGTACTAGTCTCGGATAATAAGAAATGAATTAATTTAATTATTAGTAATTAATTAATTCATGGACATGCGATATCTTAAACACGGGGAAAATCATATATGTAATTTCGGCGGAAATATTATTGGTAAAATAATATAATATTAATTAATTGGAAATTCAATTATAATTTTATAGTGGAATTAATTATAATTAAAATTGGATTTAATTAAAGGTTTTCTTTTAAGGACACCGATTTAATTAAATTGCAATTTAGCCTAATTAATTAATTATCCTAAGGTCCCTAGTGTGGCCTATTTATATCCCTATTTCTCTCTTCTCTAAACCTACAGAACGCAGTCTTTTATTTTTCTGCGTAAGAAAATAAAGAGAGCGAGAAAGGTTCAAGAGAGAAGAAGAAGAGAAGAGAACCGGAGGATCGTTGCACACACAACGTCCGGGATCGAGGGCTAGGATACACACTAGAAGGTTTGGGGTGTTCGCCTATTCGGCTTCTCCGAATCACGCATCAAAGGTAAAGAATCGAAAACCCTATTCCGCATCTTTTTCGATTCTTCTCGTACGTAATAATACAACGGACCATCGATTGGTTTCCGAGGCTTGGGATCGATGTTCTCAGACCACTAGGAAGTCGCTGACTTCCGGTGTGGTGGTCGGATTGAGAAAAAGGAGCCGGAACAGCCCGAACAGCAGCAACCAGTTGCTGGAATCGCGACGCTGTCGGACGACAGGTATATGTTGTCGGCCTCCACTGTCCCGTCGGCCGACAGCTACATGTCGTCGGGCGACAGCTTTATGGCGTCGGCCGACAGACAAGGCAGAAGCCCCGTTTTCGCGCGGTCGTGCCTCGGGTGCGATGGCTGGGCGTGATTAGGGTCTGGGACTTCGTCGAGAGTGCAATAGGGATGCTAGGGGTCGACTGGGCTTGTCCGGATATTCGAGTAGTCGAACGGACACGTCCCGGGTAGTCGATTTCCAACAGGGTCGGCTTCATGTTCTCCAGGTAACAAGTCCGAAGACTCACCTATAAACATGAACCTATCGAGTTGTCGAACAACCCTCCCACTACGACGACACTCCGATGTAATCTCAGTGACTACAGGTGCAGACTGTGGTGGCGTATCACCCGGTTGGATTAGATCTAAGCTTTGATCGTCCCCTTTAATTTCATTAAGTATTATCTTACTCTTGGGCTTGTGGTCTATTACATAATCCTCTTCCAAGAACCGAGCGTTGGTGCAAACAACGATCTTCTGGTCCTTAGGAGTATAAAATAAACCACCTTTTGTTCCTCTAGGATATCCTATAAACAACCGAATATCCGAACGTGATTCCAACTTATCAGCCCCATGCTTCAGCACATGTGCTGGAGTACCCCAGATCCGAATGTGTTTCATGTTTGGTTTACGCCCGTTCCACAATTCCGAGGGTGTCTTAGGGACTGTTTTAGAAGGAACTAAGTTCAGGATATACGCCGTTGTCTCCAAGGCATATCCCCAGAACGAATCTGGTAAGTCTGAATAACTCATCATAGATGTTACTATTTCCATAAGAGTCCTATTCCTTCTTTCTGCTACACCATTCTGCTGAGGCGTGTATGGTGTGATGGAGTAGTATACTTAATGTCTAGATTTGAGTATTCTGAACTCTATGTACACTTTCATTTACCTATTAATAATGAACATTCATTTGCTTTTAATTATTGTTAATTAAATATATGCAAATTATAATCCTAGATTTTATACGTTGTAGTTAGTATGGTGTGCATGGGCACACAGAAGATCATACTATCGGTTACTCGTATTTAATCGAACAGTTGCTCACGACCTAGATGGACACGGACCAATCCATCGGTATAGTCGTTGTGTGAGAGAGAAAATAGTTTGTCTTAATTATTTTATCACACTTGTACACTTGGTGTATTGAGCGGATCGCTTGAGACTTATCAATTAGGATTGCTCTGTGATAATTGATTTAAGTCTCGGAGTATTTTATTCTTAATCCCTGAAACAATTGCGGGTGTGTATATTTAATATAAGTGACTTTGATTTTCCAAATGAATTAACCGATTTAATTATTGGGTTAATTACCGGTTAAGTTGGGTTACTATATTTTATATATGGCATGCCGTGAATTCTTGAAGGGACAGTGTATCCCGGAAGGGTTTATAATATCCCCGAGATGAGCTCATAAGGATTTATTATGTAAACCTCGCGAGTGGATTTGTTCCCGCATAATAAATAAGGTTGAGTGGTACTATTCTCGGATATAAGAGATGAATAAATTTATTAAGCAATAAATAAATTTTATTTATGGATATTTAAATCTTAAATACACGGAATAAATAATACTAACCGGAGAAATATTATTTCTTATAATATGGTTTAATATTGGGAGTGCAATTAATTTATATAGTGGAAAATAAATTAATTAATATTGATAAGGATTAATGGACTTGAGCATTGGGCTCAATTTAATCTTCAATATTAGAAGCCCAATATTCCACCTCCTTTTGATCCCCTACGTAGCCTATAAAAGCACTACATGGCCTTCATAAATTATAAGACAAGAATATCATTATTTGATAGTTCTAGAGAGTTGAAGGAGATCCATAGGAGTTCGATAGATCGTCGCCCACCCGACGTTCGAACGGAGTGCAAGGAATACGTGGGAAGATTCAAAGGTGTTTGATTTCGTTTCTCCAAACAACGAATCGAAGGTAAAAATCTAAACGCGCTTTATGATTTTAATCGATTTGAATTTATTGAAAATACCGTAGAACGCAAGATCCGAAGTTCGAGCCCGGATTAGACGGACGATCGCGTGGTGGTGGCGAAGCCACCGGACCACGGGCGATCGCCCGAACTAGGGTTTGCGGCGCGCGGAGGAAAGAACCCTCGGCTGGGCCGAGGGCTTGCGATCGATCCAAGGATCGATCGCTGGGGGCGCGGGCTGGTGCCGCACCCCACAGGCCGTGAAGGCGGGGCTCCTCCAGGCGGCGGCGAGTCGCCGGACTCGCCGCGGGGGGCTGCTGGGAAGCCCCATCGATCGCGAAGATAGAACGCGATCTTCGATCGCGTGAACCCCGTCTCGCGGGGGTTCGGATGGGGGTGGGCCGCGTGCCTTCGGGTGCGTGGTCTCCAAAGGCTGGACTCCGGCGGATGAGTCGGCGTTCATGTGATCTCCGGCGAAGGGTTTGATCGGGTTATTGGTTTCCGCAAATTTAAATAACCCGGGATATCGAATTCCAACAATTGGTATCAGAGCGTGGTTTACGTTCGCGGTATTTTCGATAAAATTGTTCTACCTTGCAGGGTTCCGACTATTATGGCTTGATGATTATTCGTTTAATTATTTTGTCATGTGATTGTTGGTTTTATTAAACTCTCGGACATGTCGAGATTCGTTTTTGGTGGTGAATGCTTGTAATATTAAAAATTTGGGGGTTGACCGAATTTAGGATTTATTATTATGTTCATCGTTTTTCCGGAAATTGTATAGGGTCGATTTCATGTATAGAATCGATACCGGAATTGTAATTTAGATTATTGTAATTTATTTTGCGATTGGATCGACGAATCGAAGACCCCGGAGAAGACGAAGTGACGAGAAGACGAAAGGACCGGGGATCGATCAATCCCCATGATCGATCCCGAGGGGATCAATCGACCCACGGCCCTAGGCGGGCTGTCCGTGGGAGTCTCGGCCACGCCGGCCACCAGTGGTGGTGGCGCGTGGGCCGGGCGGCGGCGGCGTTCCCTAAGCGGCGGTCGATCGAGGTGGGGGTGGCGTGGGGTCTCCCAATCCATGCTACTCCTACCGGAAATTTACTTTCCTATTTTAATTCGGTTTTTCCTATTTTGATTATTTCTTTATGGAATATTCATGAAATAGAAAAAGAATTAATTTAGTATTAAATTTATTTTTCCTATTTGATTATTCCTACTCATGGGAATATTCATGGATTAGGAATAAAATAAATTTGGAAAGTATTAGAGTCCTAAATTATTTTATTTCCTTATTCAATTATGGATATTATCTAGAATATTCCAAGTGTATCTTGGATAGATTATTCTAGAAATTTAATGGAGTAGAAAAATAAAATAAATGAAAATATTAATAATATTTAATTTTATTTTTGATATATTCAATTGACTTAATTTTCGAATTAAGTAACTTTTGGATTAATTGAAAATAAATAGATTTAAATATTGGAGATTAATATTCTCGTCACATGGAGCATTCAAGAAACGAAGACTGAAGACTAGAAGATGCGTACAGAGATGTGATAAAGCCATAATAGTCGGAAAATAATATTCTAGTATTATTTTGATTATGTGATAATACTATGTGCTTTATTACATGTATGCATGCTATATGTGTTTATTTTATGCATTAGATAGCGTATCCCTTTATTGTAAAAAGCTAAGTGGGAGAGGGTATGGAAACATACCCATGGTCTCCATTGCTGCTCTCTTGGTAACTTTTATAAACTTTTGAAGTTTATATAGATAAGTTATTGGAGGAGAGTTCTTGTAATTCCTCTTACGAGAAACATTGATTAAGGGGGATGTATTCAATTAAGAGTCTATAGGATTTTAATGGACTTTTAAAGTCTAGGTGTATTCAATCCGGATTTTTAAAAGTCCATTAAAATCCGGAGGTATTCAATTAGGATTTTAAAAAGTCTTTAAAAATCAGTAGGTATTCAAAAGTCCATGGATTATAATGGATTTTAAAAGTTTATGGATTTTGATGGATTCTCTTTACAAAATATAACTAAATTTGACTTTTCCAAATCTCTCATTTTTATGAGAGATTTCAATGGACTTCTTTACGACACGAAAACTCAAAAAATACAAAAAATAAAAATAAAACAATTGTTAGTCATTTGACAATAGTTACACAAGTCACTCTATTCAAATTTTTATTTGACAAAATTAATCTTATCATATTTTCGTTAAAAATAATATTTATACATTATATTAATAATAATTACTTTGTGATGACAATAAAAATTAAAATAATTAGAATAATAAATTATTTTTTGTTTTTAATTTTTTTTTATATAAAAGTATGTTTATATACATTTGGATATAGTTGATATTTATGAAAGTTTACGTAAATCATATATATTTTACAATTCTTTAAAATCTATGAAAATCAATATAAAATAAAACTCTCCATAAAATCTATAGATTTTCAAAATTAAAAAATCCTATAAAATCCTAATCGAATACACCTTCACGGAGATTGAAAATCGAGTATTGCTAATGCTATGTGGGAAATGAGGCTCATGCATTACAATAATATAAATGAAGATAAAATAATAATGATAAATAATAATATTTATTTATTTTTGAACAAATACATTTTTTGATAAATAATAATATTTATTTATATTTGAACAAATGCATTTTTTGATAAATAATAATATTTATTTATTTTTGAACAATTTGGAATTTTTAAAATAATTAAGATTTTTTTTATATATAAAAGTTTATAAAAATTCAAGTAAAACAATTTAAAAAATTATATTTGAAGTTTATGCAAATCCGTCAAAATCAATTGGAAAAAAGTCAGTCAAACTCTACGTAGACTCCGTGGATTTAGAAAATTCATAAAAATCCACGGACTTTTAAAAGTCCAAAAAAATCCATTAAAATCCCAGTTGAATACACCCCTCTAAGTTTATCAAACAATGCCTAATTTGTCTTTCCAAAGCTGATTTCAAGTCGACTCATTCTCACCCCGGGGAGTGGAATGGAGCCAGAGCCACTTGGTCATGTAGAGGACACAAATTAGAGACCTTCGTACCATTCTTTGATAGATGGATCGATTGTCTGCTCGGATCCCTCATTTATGAGAGATAGGGTTGTTCGCATGGTGAATAACTGGTTAGAAACTTCGAGTTTCACTTATGATTCTCCACGTCTTGATTTACAAGATTGAATGGATCAAGTAATTGGGAGTCAATTATAAAAGTCTCTTGGTGTAGTAAACGTCCACACCACGTGGCTTGCTATGCTAACGGACTTTGGATTAATTGATGTAGACAGTTGTAAGTAATTGTGAAGAGTTTTGAAGTTATCGTAAACGTCCACACCACGTGGCTTGCGGTGATGTAGCAATTCCAAACAATTTACTTTGGTACTGAGTAGTGGTTTACACTTAGATACGCATTATAGTATTCCTCCCCACGAGGTTACGCTATAAGTGATGTATGACCAAAGAAAATCTAATTGCTAAATCATTTGGGTGGGTAAACGTCCACACCACGTGGCTTGCCTTACCTGATGGGATTTTAGATGTAATTAGTGATTTAATGATATTATTTGAGGGAGATAATATCGGTATTAAATTGTTTGTTTGTTTTATGTGCTTATAGGTTAAGAATGACTGTGACCCCACTTTGTGATATACTTAAGGATGAAAACTCACCGGTTCCATATAGTAATGATTGGGAACGAAATCTGGACATTGTTCAGACTGTTGAGCTTTCCGAATCCACTGTTGTCTCGACTGATGAGGACATTAAGAATGACCTCAGGATGATGTTGAGACATAGCGTGGAAGCCGGACAAGAGGTGATTAACATACTCGCAGAATCCTCTCTCAATGAGTCCCTTGAAAAGGATTCGGCGAAAGCAGAGTTTGTGCGTAAGTTAAGAGAATCACAAGCTTTTGTGGCAAGGCTATAGGAAAAGCGTGCAAAGAAACCCAGTGGTTTAAAACCACGGAGTGGGAGAGGCAAGCCTTTGGGCAGATGCTTTCGATGCAAGCAGTTTGGACACTGGAGGTCTGATTGTCCTCTCATCAAAGGTACGAAATTTTCCTTAGTCACTGAAACATTGTCAGCGGTGATATCTACCAGCACCTGGTGTGTAGATACGGGCGCCACTGACCATGTCTGCAATTCATTGCAGGGGTTCCAGGAAACCCGGAGACTTAGAGAGGGAGAGATCGTGGTCTACATGGGCAATGCCGCGAAGGTGGCGGCTGTTGCAGCGGGAGACGTTCACTTACGCTTTAGTAGTGATAGGGTTTTAGTTTTACAAAAATGTCTTTATGTACCGAATTTTAGAAAGAATTTGATTTCAGTTTCTAAGTTAATTCTGAATGGATATTCTGTTTCTTTTGATCACTCTGTGGTCATAAGAAGAAATAGTGAGATTGTCTGTTCTGGTACATTGGTAGACGATTTGTATATTCTAAATCCTGAGTCTAACACGATGCAACTAACCGAGAGTAATAACACATCTACGAACACCAATAAGAGAAAGGAACCTTCTAAGATGAATCAATTATACTTGTGGCATCTAAGGCTAGGTCATATTAATTCGAATAGAATTCAAAGGTTGAAAGCTGATGGTCTCATTAGCGGCATAGAAGGAGAGGACCTTCCAACCTGCGAATCCTGTTTGGAGGGTAAAATGACCAAGCGTTCTTTTTCTGGTAAAGCACGTAGAGCTGAACAAGTATTGGATTTGATTCACTCTGATGTATGCGGACCTATGTCTACTCAGGCAAGGGGAGGGTACGAGTATTTCATCACCTTTACTGATGATTACTCAAGGTATGGATATGTATACCTGATGCGCCACAAGAGTGATTCTTTTGACAAGTTCAAGGAATTCAAGGCTCTTGTGGAGAACCTTCGTGGTAAATCCATAAAATGCCTGCGATCTGATCGCGGAGGCGAGTACCTGTCTGGAGAATTCAAGGCATACTTGGCAGAGAATGGGATTGAATCCCAACTGACCTCACCATATACTCCTCAGCAGAATGGTGTGTCAGAGAGAAGGAATAGGACTCTTATGGAGATGGTGCGATCGATGATGAGTTACTCGGATTTACCTGTTATGTTCTGGGGACTTGCCTTGGAAACAGCGGCGTACATTCTGAATAGGGTTCCGACCAAAACGGTGCAAACTACACTCATGGAATTGTGGAGTGGGCGTAAGCCTAACTTGAAACACATTCGGATCTGGGGATGTCCAGCACATGTGTTGCGACAAGGCGCCGATAAGTTGGAACCTAGATCAGAAAAACGGTTGTTTGTAGGATACCCGAAAGGAACTAAGGGTGGCATGTTCTATAGTCCTACGGACCAGAAGATCGTTATAAGTACTAATGCTCGGTTCTTAGAGGAAGACTATGTCATGGACCACAAGCCCAAAAGTGACATAATGCTTGATGAGTTGAGAGGTAACGAGGAAGACCTGGATACAGCCGAACCGAGTATAGATACACCACTAGAACCTGCACCTAATACTGTCACTGTTGATACACCGGAACGCCGTCGTAGTGGGAGGGTTGTTAAACAACCAGACAGATGGATTGGACTGGGTGAGTCTTCGGACTCGGCACCCGGAGTCCATAAAATTGATCCCTGGACCTATGATGAGGCGGTACAAGATATAGATGCGCCTTCTTGGAAGAAAGCGATGAAATCCGAAATAGAATCTATGGATTCTAATAAAGTCTGGGATCTTGTAGAACCACCAAGCGGCGTAAAGCCAATTGGGTGTAAATGGGTCTACAAGAGAAAGAGAGGATCTGACGGAAAGGTTGAAACCTTTAAAGCTAGGCTTGTTGCGAAAAGATATACTCAGAAAGAGGGAATCGATTATGAGGAGACCTTCTCGCCGGTAGCCAAGATAAAGTCGATCCGGATTCTCTTATCCATAGCAGCTCATATGGATTATGAGGTGTGGCAAATGGATGTCAAGACAGCTTTCCTTAATGGAAGTCTTGACGAGACGAATTATATGAAACAGCCAGAAGGATTCATTGCTAAGGGGCGAGATCATCTAGTGTGCAAGCTTAATCGATCCATTTATGGATTGAAACAAGCCTCGAGATCGTGGAACCTGCGGTGATGCAATTTATCCTGATCCACATTGATGAAATAGCAAGTTCCACGTTGACGCAGTGATGCAACTCCATTTTGTTTGTAGACACCAGGTCTGCTTGTTCCACGTTGATGAATCGCTCCATGTAGTGGTCACACGTTGAGCCACTTGTTAATTTAGCAGTTCACTCAGCTAGTTCTACGTTGACCTAGCAGACTTGTATGAATTAATGAATATTAAAACCATACAAACATAAAACATGAAGTTACTACAAAACAAAGTCTATAGTTCAACGTAGTTCAAACAAGAACAACGTAACGCGGTTCTATGTTGAAGTACTAGGAAGAACTACACACTAACAATATAGGGTGATGCATAGATGTTAGCACTAAAGCCTGAGTATTGAGGAAAGAGAGGCTTTAATTATGAAGAGTACACTTGAAGATTAAAAGCAACGTTCCATGAAAACAAACAGTTCATACCACTAATTATATTTGTCAACCAAAATAATTTTTTAAACCTTTAATATTCTGGGCATGTTCCACAAACAATCTATAGCTAACGAAAAGTTAACGGAATGCTACATTTTCCAATACTTCATGTCCTTGAAATATACTTTACTCCTTAGAGGAAGGAAGGGAGAATGTTGAATGTTGGTGGTGTATGAGAAGTGCTGCTATATGCATGCAAATTAACGGATTTTGACCTTCACCTTTTCAACTTTTCTTTTTAATTATATAATTAAAAACACGTTTTTCAATAATATTAATTAAAATTTATTTTTACGAAACATAAATATTTTGACATTTTTGAAATCTATAAAATACGCAAGTAATATAAATATTAATTTTAAATATTAATTAATTCATGCATTTCTACTTATTCGTACACGCAATTAAATTCATTCCGAATTTCAAAAAGTACTTCATTTTTAGTTTTTTTAAATTGCGGAATAAATATAAACAAATACCACGAGACTTTTAAAATATCAAATTGAAACACCCTTTTATAAAATTGCAATCGAAAATTAAAAAATACGTTTTTCAAAAATGCTCATCGTAATTGTTTATATTTATTGTGCAATTTCCGAAACAAAAAAACGTTGTATGTTTTGAAATTCGTCACAAATCTAATTGCCTGTACGAGTAAGTATAAACGCATAACTTAATTGATATTTAAAATTGATTTTTATATTACGTGCGCAATTTCAAAAATGTAAAAAAATATTTAAGTTTCGTAAAAACAAAATTTAATTAATATTTTCGAAAAACTTGTTTTTTTATTTTCGATCGCAATTTTGTAAAAATGTGTTTTTAATGTTTTTATGATTTTCTATGACAATTTTATACTTTAAAAGTATTGTCGTATTTGTTTATATTTGTTCCGCAATTTTCAAAAACTAAAAACGAAATATTTTTTGACGATTGGGGACGAATTTAATTGTCTGTACGAATAAGTAGAAACGTATGAATTAATTGATATTTATATTACATGTGTACTTTATAAATTTAAAAAATATAAAAATATTTACGTTTCGTAAAAATGAATTTTAATTAATGTTATTGAAAAACGTGTTCTTAATTATATAATTAAAAAAATAAAAAAAAATTCATATAGCACTTCTCGTAAGAAGACCGGAACTAGCAGGTCATTTAATTGGGCAAGTACAAGTATGAAGCATGGGTTAATATAAGTACTAGGACATCAATAGGATGGATTATTCCTATCAAAAAATCATTTTTTCAATTGATTCAAACATAAATAAATTTGGAGATAGAAAATAAAAAACATATTTGGGGGCAAGAAATTTAGGAAGAAATATGGAAATTTATTGGTCTTTTTTTTCAATTGGAACAATAAACATAGTGAACCAAATGAGGAAGATGAAGATTGTCTATATAAAGAAAGAAGAAAAGAATTAGATAATCTATAAAAATTATAAGTTTACCGGTGACAATATGTAAACTATAGAGGGAAGAGGTGTACCGAGCCTTCGGTACATCGCCAATTAAAATGTGACACTTGAAATTATTACATTTATTAATTAAATAAATAATATTGTAACTGTATAATTTTCCATAACTAAGAGGGAAAAGAGCATTTTAAGTTAAATGATGCTATAAATGAGATTATTGTGGAATAATGAATAGTATGAGTTATTTTAATCAACCGGTGAGGCACGCAATAGTAGGGCTGTCAATTTGGTTAAACCAAATTGAATCGAACCGAAATTTCGGTTAACCGAATCAAATAAGATTTTTTTTTCAAGAAAAGAAACCGAACCGTTTAAAGAATGGTTTGGTTTGGTTAAAATTGAACTCAACCGGTTTGTTTCGATTTGGTTCATTTTTAACCAAAAATTTATATTTAAAAAAAAAAAACCTCTACAAAAATTGGTTTGTGACCTATAAAGTGGATACTTTCAACAACAACATAAACATCTAATCCACCATTAACAATTACATATTTAAACAAAATACTAATCCAAATATTAGTAAGTACTACACCATTTATATTATTATATATTATAATGTAAGTATAATATCATAATTAATTTGGACATTTGGTCTGCAGGAGGCCCATCGGCCCAACCACGGTGAACTTGTCTAATGTCACGCGGCTCATGCCTGATTGCCTGTGTGCATATATATATATATATATATATATATATATATATATATATATATATATATATATATATATATATATATATATATATATATATATATATATATATATATATATATATATATCCAATTCGGTTTTCGGTTTACTTCAATTAACCGATCAAAATAACCGAACTAAACCGATAATCGAAAACACAAAATTTTACAAACCAAAAACCAAACCGAATTAGTTTGGTTCGGTTTGATTTAACCAAACAGTGTCTGTTTGGTTCGGTTTTTATCGGTTTAACCAAATTTTTTACACCCTACGCAATAGTTTGAATTATTTCTATCAATAGTCCTAAAAATAATTATTATATTTATTATTTATGAGTCTAGATTCTTATGACTTTATTATACGGGAACGCAGATGATAATAATTACAGTACTTTGTAATAGTCTTGTTTACACTAACTGACTATCAATTTCTTGTTTTGTTCGATTTTAGCAATTGTCATCTTTGATATCTAAATCATATCCTTTTATTAATGAAATAAATTTCCATTAAAAAAATTGAAATACATGACTAGTTACCACTACCAGGAAAAAAGCTTATAAGACTCTTAGACGAATTAATTACTTGAACGAACGTTCCATAATCATAAGTATTACCCTCCGCTTGGACGACAATATAAAGATGATACTTAGCGTCATTTTGAACTTGCTGAATTTCACCCTTGACCACCTTCACCAGTTCAAATGACCTGCTAAACACACGGTCGTATTCCGATACGGCGAATCGAGCAATCTCGACGATTTTGGGATCAGCGACGTTCTTTACGGGTACCCATCCACCAGATCGATCATCAATGACGGCCTTCGTTACACTAGCGTCGATGTTTGAGACACCGGCAAGGATGAATACAAGAACTAGAGAAACTAAGGCATTGGTTGAGGAGCCCTGCATTTTTTTCAAGTCTTTGTTTCTTTGCAATTGTACAATATAGGTTATGAACTTGTTATGATCAATCTTTTGGAGTTGAGAATTGGTGTATTTATAGATTAGAATTAGTTCAAGAGATAAGTAGTGTAAGATATCCTAAATATTATTGTATTTATTAGGGAATAAGATCTCATGATATGGAGTTATATGAGATAATTAATATTAACGTAATTTTCTTAAAAGAGTAATTTTCAAAGTTAATATTAAGATAATATTAGGAAATTATATATTTAGAGAAGTTATTATATGAGATATTTAGGTTGAGTTGAGTATCTCTGTGATACTATGTATTCATAACCGAAAAAGTTATCGTTACACAGGTGTACTGATTTTTTATACATGAATTAAATTATGACACGTGTCATTATAATACTAATTAATTAAATAAATTATATTTTAATTATAATTAAATTAAAATATTAATTAGAAAAATAAATCATTAAAATTTTCTAAAATGTTCAAATAATAAAATAAATATAATCTTTCTATATATTAAATATATTTCAAAATTTATAAGATTTTTTCCCCTATAATATAGCTAACAAATAAAATAAATTAAACATAAACATTAACAAACTCAATATATATATATATTTCAGTGTTTCAAAGTAAAATTAATGTATACACATTAAATTTTGTATATACTAGTTTAAATTATTTAATTTATAAATAAATATATGAAAAAAATTAAATATAAATAATATATGTGTACGTGATAATTATTATTTTAAAATAATAAATTCATTCAATAAAATAGATAATATATGTAAATAAGAAATAAAAATGTATTCATAATTAGTAATTTATATATTTAGAAATCAATAAATAATAATATTCATTTTAGTAAAAATAATATTATTAATAACATGACATATGATATTAGTTTTCTTATTTTTTTGTATAGAAAAAAAAATTAATTCAAAGAAAAATCACATAATATTTGATTTAAATAAAAATAAAGTAATATTATAATTTAAATAAAAATCACGTAATTGAAGTAAAAATGATTTTTATAAGTTTATTTCATTTTTTATGATTATGCATCAATACATATAAAATGTTGAAAATTAATATTTAAATCAAATATTATGCTATTTTTATTTAAATTAATTTTTTATATAAAAATGAAAAATAATATCATATGTCATGTTAATAATAATATTAAAGTATTTTGACATGCTTATATGAAAAATAGGTTTTGTTACAGTTATATCTAAAAAATAAAATTAATCCATTTGTACATTAATAAAGAAATGATAGAATGAAAGATTAATAGAATTATTTGTCTCCGAGATTGGATTCAAATTTTCATGCTTCTTAAAAATAATAAATAAAATGAGTATTATTATATATATATTATTTGTTCAATATATAAATTATAATTATGAATATATTTGTATTACATATTTACATATATAATATACTTTATTGAATGAATTGATCAATTTAAAATAATTAGTCCTTTTCCCCGCGTGCGACGAACAACGTGAAAAATTTTCAAAAAGCTTTTTACTCGAGTTTTGAACTTACTTACATTTCACGTTCAACATAAATAATAGTTCAATTTACATGTTGATTTTGATCTCTTCAAAAATCACAACGTTAGTAAATATATATATATTTTTTTGGTAAAGGTCAATCATATAAAAAATAAAAAGGGTATGATACAGTAAAGCGCATAGGGGAAGAAACTCCCACCGTATCACCGAGCTAACAGACTAGCTCTCCAACCAACCAAACTAAACATATAACACTAAATAATACAAATGTAGTCACCAGGCTATATGTCATACCCTCTTCAGTGCACGTGCTTGAAGAGAATCTGGAAGTCGCATCGAGCGGATCCTCTCCTGTATGATAGAAATCGCCTGAGAGGCCACCAATGTAGGCGACACCGAACGAGCCTCATGAATCCTCGTGTTCCTCTCGAGCCAAATAAAGTAGATCAGAGCAGCGAGAAGTCCACGGTACGCGCAAGATATCAAGTGCTTCCCACGCCATCGACTAGAAGCTCGTAATACCGCACTATGCAAACTACCACGTGGCCATAGAAATCCCACCTCCACCTCAAGTCTCCGCAAGCAATCCCATGAGAAGGGGCAATCAAAGAAGAGAAGAGAATGTGTCTCCGCACTCTTCCCACCACATAGCACACACGAGTCATCACCCCGACCAATCCAACGCTTATCCCTAGTCGGTAGCCGAGCGCGGATAGCCATCCAAATAAAGAAGCAATGTCATGGGATACGTTCAGGTCCAGTCAAAAGGGCAGCCCACGACACTCTGGGACCCTCAGGGCGGAATAGAGTATATGCCGAGTCAGAGGTGTAGGTTTCTGAACGATGCAATGTCCACCGCACTGTATCTGTCCTCACATCTATACTCGGCAAGCCGTCCATAAGATCAACGAACTCCGTCGCAAAGTCTGTTGGCCATCTCCACTCCCCATCAACTATGACCATACTCAACGACGCAGCCCTAGGAAGCCTCCTACACCACAGTCCCAATTGACACTCCTCCTCCAATCGGCCAAGGGGATGCCACGGGTCCCTCCAAAGGTAAAACTGCGATCCATTCCCGACCCTCATCTGAATAGCTGGTAACACAGCTGGGCGTAGTTTAAGAAGCTGTCGCCAACTCCAAGTGCACTCGACACCTTAGCACTCCAAAAGGAATGTCTCCTTAGTCGATTCTCCTGAATACAACTTACCTGACTCCGGATCTTGACTCAGTATAGCCCAGATGTGTCTGGTCATAAGGGCTCGATTCTGAGCAGTGAAATCACGGATACCCAGTCCACCCTCACTAGAAGGCCGACAAATATCAACCCATCGGACATTGGCATGTCCCTTGTTGCCCAACCCAAACCAAAGAAATCTCCTTAGTCTTTTCCCAATCTCCTCGATAATCCCCTGGGGGTGGATGAACACACTGGCCCAGTATATATGTACCGTACCCAGAACTGATCGGATCAGCTGTAAACGCCCTGCATAAGATAGTGTACGAGAGGTCCAATAACCCAGTCTAGAATCAATCTGCTGTAGCAGGGGGGCACAATCCCTCAGCCTCAACTGAGAAGAAATCAGAGGAACTCCCAGATAACGCACCGGAAGGGTCCCGACCAGGAAATTAAAAACTGGCTGGAGTATCGAAACATCATCCTGCGCTTGGATGGAGAGATAGATGTTACTCTTATCTACATTCTCATGTAGACCCGAGTAAGCCGAGAAAAGCTGCACTCCCCGTCTGAGTGTAGCAATAGACACAGGATCGGCGTGACACGCAAGTAGTAGGTCATCAGCAAAACTCAGCATATAAGTCTGGGTTCTCTCGTATCTCCAATGATACTAGAACTCTGGCTCAGCCTGGATATGCCTTTCTAAGATCCCATGTAAAACCTCCATCACAAGGACACACAGAAATGGTGACATCGGGTCCCCCTGCCTCAATCCCCGAGCACCTCTGAAATAACCCTCAGTCGAACCATTGATGTTCACCGAGTAGGCCGGAGTAGTGAGGCACTCCATAATCCAACCGATGAACACCCGATGGAATCCCATAGTCTCCAACGTCGCCCGCACAAAGCTCCATTCAACTATGTCATAAGCCTTCATTAGATCAACTTTCAGCACACATCTAGCTAGAAGTCGTCTCTGTCCGTACCCCTGCTGTATCTCCTGAGCAAGGAGGATATTATCCCCAATGCGTCTGCCAGGGACGAAGGCAGTCTGAGACCTGTCAACTCATAAGGCCATACTGGCACTCATACGATTCGAAATAATTTTGGCTATCACCTTGTACAGCACGTTGCAGCACGAGATGGGCCGAAAATCCTTAGGATGCTTTGGGGCAGCAACCTTCGGAATAAGCGAAAGAATCGTCGAGTTAACCTCTCTAACAAGCTTCCCAGTACGGAAGAAATCTGAAATAACTGTGAGACTCTCAGATTTAATAACCGGCCAAGCTTGTTTGAAGAACGCTGAGGATTATCCATCAGGACCCGGGGCTCTATCATCATCGAAAGCAAATAGAACGCTCTGAATCTCCGCAGCAGTCACCGGACGAATCATATGCTCAGCCATCTCCCCAGTCAATCTCCTAGTCACGAAAGGACGTAAATCTCCTACCACAGGATGGGTAGACGTGCCCAACAGCCCCTGAAAGAATGTCACTATCGTGCTGCTAATCTGGGATGAATCATGGACAAGCTCCCCTGTAGCCGTCTCGACCTGTAGTATACGCGACCGAGCCCGTCGATCCGCAATACTTCTGAAGAAAAAGGCCGTACACTGGTCACTGTCCCGTAACCACGACGTCTTCCCCTTTTGGCGTAACTAAACCTGCTCCGACTTCACTGCCCGTGCCTACAAACGACGACAGATTCTATCCAATACCATTAAAGGCTCGAAGGTGGGATCTGTACTCAAATACGTCTGGACTTTGAGCAAGAACTCCCCTGACCTCGTCACATTTGCCCCAAGATGCCCCTGTCTCCTCCTCATGTGCCTGAAAACACCCTTAAGAAGTTTAAGCTTCTTAACTACTGAATACATAGGCAATCCATAAATCGGATAGTCCCAAATACTCCTCGTCTGGAGGATAAAATCCTCCATGTCGGTGATGTGGTTGTCGAATCGAAACCATGCTTTGAATCCTTAACTAGCTGTCACCGGATCCAAAAGCAGAGGACATGATCCGAAGTCCGAGATGGCAAGGTCTGATTGTTGGAGTTGTATACTTAATGTCTAGATTTAAGTGATATTAACTCCCGATCCATTGCCATTAATCTATTTAATTAAATAAACAATTATTTGCGTTTAATTATTTATAATTAAATATATGCAAATTATAGTCCTAGATTATATACGTTGTAGTTAGTATGGTGTGCGTCGTCACACGGAAGATCATACTATCGGTTACTCGTATATAATCGAACAGTTGCTCACGACCTAGATGGAAAAGGACCAATCCATCGGTATAGTCGTTGTATGAGTGAGAAAATAATTGGTCTTGATTATTTTATCATACTTGTACACTTGGTGTATTGGGCGGATAGCTTGAGATTTATCGATTATGATTGCCTTAGATAATCGATTTAAATCTCAATGTATTTTATTCTGAATCCCTGATATTATTGCGGGTGTGTGCATTTAATATTAGTGACTTTGATTTTCCAAAGGAATTGACTGATTAGAATAACCAGTCGATTACCGGTAAAGTTGGGTCACTATATTTTATGTATGACATGCCGTGAATTCTTGACGGGAAAGTGTGTCCCGATAATGGTTGATAATGTCCCCGAGATGAGTTCATAAAGAATTATTATGTAAACCCTGCAGGTGGATTTGTTCCGCATAATAATTAAGGTTGAATGATACTAGTCTCGGATACAAGAGATGAATAAATTAATTACGCAATTAATTTAAATTTATTCATGGACATTTATATCTTAAACGCACGTAATAAATAATTCTACCGGAGAGATAATATTATTTGATATAATATGGTAAAATCTTGGGAGTGCAATTATATTTATATAGTGGAAAATTAATATAATTAATAGATTAATTAATAGACTTGGGTTTGGGCTCAATTTAATTAATTCTATTAGAAGCCCAATATTCCACCTCCTTTAGATCCCCTATGTAGCCTATAAAAGCACTACATGGTCTTCTTTATTCTCATAACTTGAAGATCACAATTCTAGAGAGAGAAAGGAGAGAAGGAGATCCATAAGGGTTCGGAGGATCGTCGCCCACACGACGTTCGAACGAAGTGCAAGGAATACGTGGAAGGTCTCAAGGTCTTCAAAGATCTCGTTTCTCCGTACAACGAGAACAAAGGTAAAATCACGAACCCCCTCGATGATTTTAATTAATTCGTATATGCATGTGAACGAAGATCCGAGGAACGAACGAACCCCGGAACGAGGATGAACCGGCGGTGGTGGTCGAACCACCGGACCCCGGCGGTTCGGATCCCCGTGGGGTCGTGCGCATGCACGCGGCAAAGCCCTCGGCTGGGCCAAGGGTGGCGATCGAAACCCTAGGGTTCGATCACCGGCGTATATGGGAGACGCCGGGGCATGCGATCGACTTCACGTTGATCGCGGGGTGCCACGGGCTGGTGCCGTGGCGGAACCCCTCCCCTCCTGCCGGCGCGTGCAAGAGGCGCCCCGGCTGGACGCCGGGGCGAGCGATCGAACCCCGTAGGGTCGTTCGCTGGGCAGCAGCGGCTGGAGCCGCGGCGGGTCTTCTCGACCGGCGGTGGCGGTGAGTCGCCGGACTCACCGCTGGGAGGCTGCTCCGAGCAGCCCCGGGGTGCCACGGGCTGGTGCCGTGGCGGAACCCCTCCCCTCCTGGCGGCGCGTGCAAGAGGCGCCCCGGCTAGACGCCGGGGCGAGCGATCGAACCCCGTAGGGTCGTTCGCTGGGCAGCAGCGGCTGGAGCCGCGGCGGGTCTCCTCGACCGGCGGTGGCGGTGAGTCGTCGGACTCACCGCTGGGAGGCTGCTCCGAGCAGCCCCGGGGATGCATGGCATCCCAGCGATCGCGCAACCGCGATCGCGAGCCCCTCGCGGGGCTCGGCTAGGGTTTAGCCGCGGGTTCATCCCGCGACGATGCTCGGGTCGAGCTCCGGCTTCGTGCGATGGTTCGTGGTGGTTTCCGGCGACGGGATTTCGGTCGGGTTATTGTTTTGAGTGTCGTTTAGCTCGTTTGTGTGTGCTTCTTGTTTGAGTATGTCGCATTTGGGTTGAATATGTCTTATTATTGTTATGTTTTGTTTGGCAGGAGAAACGAGCAAAAACGAGTTGAAAAACGATAAAAGTGACTTGGCCGACAAACGACCGTGAGTGCGCTGCAAACTTGGAGAGGTCGGTTCTCCCAGCTCGGACCACCTAAAGACATGATCTATACCTTGTCGGAAAGCTCTGGAAGAGGTCTACGAGGCCCGGCCATTTCACTGTCATAATTTCTCGACATACAGCCGTAATTATTGAGTTTACAGCCCATTACGAAGCTGCCCCGGAGTCAATGTGCAGCGAACTTGGAGAGCTTGGCTCTCCCAACTCCTACCACCTACGGCGATGATCTTTACATATATGGACAGCCCTCGAAGTCTTCTACCTGGCCCAGTCAACTCCGGTTGTCGAAAACAGGTCTCTTCCGAGCCACCTTCACCGCGCGCGCGGCGCCCTGCCGTGCGAGCGGAACGGAAGGCAGATTTCCAGCAACCTTTGAACAAATACACCGCGCGCACGGGCTGAACCGCGCGCGACCCGCCTGACGGAATTTTCAGGGTTTGACCCATGTTTGACCCACGTTTTTACTACACTAAGAATAGGGTTTTCACCCGAGGAAGGGGGGATACACTTTTTTCACGATTCTTTACGCAAGTGGGGCGATTTTTTTCTTATTGGGGGAAGCTCTCGGCCACATGCTACATTGGAGGAGAACAAAAGAATTTTTCTAGGTATTCACGGTGCTGACATTGGAAAGAACACATCATTAGTTTTCTTTTGATTGTTGGAGACTTGGAGACTTGGAGACTCGTAGTTCTAGGTTTGATTTACGCTTTCATCGCTTTGAACTTTCTTGAATTCGGATCTCGGCAAAAGTTGGCTTAGCTACCGACGGATGCTTATGTTTGGTTTAGTTTCTTAATCTAGTAAGACTTTTTCTTTCTTAAGTTTTTGTTCTTCAATTCCTTTGTTTGTTCATCTCTTCATTAATTTTATCTTTCAACTTGTTTCATGAATTTTAATTTTCAAAAATTAAATAGTGTTTCAATAAAAATCATGAGTAGCTAATTAATTCTTCTAGGGTTAGGGTTGAACGATTATCCAATTAGGGTTCGAGTTTGAATTCCGTGAGTAAGTTGATGCCAACCGGGAACGGACGTGTTAACATTATTTCATTATTCGAACTATAACTTGAAAAAAAATAATCGTGATTCCCGAAACCCTAGACTTTTCCCAATTTATTTTAAAATCTTTTCTTGCTTTCTTATTTGCTTTAGTTAAGTTTTAGAATGAATTACAAAAATAAAAAAAACAAACGTGAGCATTATGCTATTTCTTTTCGATTCCTCCGTTGCAAACAAATAAACATTTTTATCGCCGATAGTAGTGTTCCTCGAGAGATCGACTCGGGCGAGTTGCTTTAGCAATTAGTTCGGTTATTTTATTTGATTTTTGACACTACAAAACGACTTAATCAAATTGGCGCCGTTGCCGGGGAACACTTTAGGCACTAGTATTAGTGTTTAGGTGTTTGCAACAATTTCATTTTTATTTTTCTTTTTATTTACTTATTTGGTGCAGGTGCGTTTGATTGTTTGTTTGTCTTTGTTGGTGCATGGTAGGTACACGAAGAGCTAATACCGAGCTTGCACCCGTGATAGAAAACATCAACAGACGCAAGAGCATCAGTCGGTGCACGAAGTTAGGCGAAGACTCCTCGTCTGACTCTACCACTACCGATTCCGAACCCGAGACCGAAACCTTAACCATGAACGATGCAGAACTCCGTGACGTCGCAAACCGTAACGGGAACAACAGAAACAACGGAAACAATGGCAACAATGGGAATAACGGGAACAATGGAAACAATGGCAACAATGGGAATAACGGGAACAACGGAAACAATGGCAACAATGGGAATAACGGGAACAACGGAAATAATGGAAACAACGGAAACCGTGCCCCGCCACCCCTCTTTGGAGATCTTACACATCCGCAGATCGACGGAGCTAGCTCATGCATCGTCCTAAGTGATGCCGCCCGGAGATACGACCTCAAGGCACACCATCTTGCTCAGCTTCCTCAGTTCTCCGGAACCACTAACGAGGATGCCCTCAACTTCATCAGGGAGTTCTACACAGCCTTGCAGGCCTTCCCCATCGTAGCACTCGATGATGATCAGCTCCGGTTGAAGTGTGTTCCGTATGCCTTGAGAGATAGGGCGAAGAACTGGCTGCTATCCTTGGAGCCGGACTCGATCACTACCTGGACGGACATGTACCGGGAGTTTATTACTCGGTTCTATCCTCAGCAGAAGACCTTCGACTTGAGAGGTCAGATATGCGCCTTCGAGCAGGAACCGGGGGAGTTCTTTCATGAGGCTTGGGAGCGATTCCGGAGCCTATTAAGGCAATGCCCACACCACGACCTCACACCCACCTCGGTCATCCAATTCTTCTACAAGGGTTTGAGCAGAAAGGACCAGAGAGAGGTGAAAACCGCAGCCGGCGGTAATATCAGTGGTCGGAACAGTGATGAGATGACGGAGATCTTCAAGTCACTATCAGCTGAGTCGAGGCAAACGAGCTCCAGGGGAAGTAGTAGCTATGCCAGACCCGAGGGGAGTGTCAATGCCCAGTTGGCGAAGCAAGTTGCCGACCTAACAAAGAAAGTTCAGATGCTTGAGACCACTGATGAGCAGCCAAAGCGATAGATCTATCGAGTAGAACCGTGTAGCTTTTGTGGGGAGATAGGCCATTTCTCGAGCACTTGTGGTCAGGGCATGTCATCTCCACCTCAGATGATGGATCAGAACTACGGTCTCGGAGTACAGGTGAATGCGATGCAGGGGTACAACCAACAAGGGAATCAGAAGTATGACACTTATTCCAACACGTACAACCCGACATGGAAAAATCACCCTAATTTCTCGTAGAAACAAGATCAGCCACAAGCTCAGGGACAAGGATCTCAGACGAACTTCAATAACCAAAACCGATCCCAGAATCAGGGGCACCAGAATTATCAAAATCATCAGAGGCCCCAGTACCAGCAGCAGCATCAACCCATCTATCAGGCACCGACACCACCCCAACCACATCAGCTGCCTCCTAAGAATTTAGACTTAAAAGAAAAATTTGCATCGTTTCTGGCCTCGACACAGGCTATACTGCATCATAATCAGCAGAAGATAGATGGGGTGGAGTCCACAATGACTAATCAGAATTCGGCGATTAAGAGAATTGAGATTCAGGTTGGGCAGCTGTCTGGAAGGCTAGACGAGATAACACAGCCAAATAAAAAAGGAAAATCTTCGAGCCACCCCGCTCAAGTAAATGCCCTCACAGTGTTAATGAGCGAGTGTGGAGATGGTGATGAAGATGATTCGGGAGAAGACGGTGTGGAGAATAATGAGATCAAGATTGAGCATGTGGTAGTGGATAAAACATTAACTAATCAGGCCAACAAGGAGGAGTCAAGCAAGAACGAAGTGGCTGCGAGATATGCTTACATTGATGCACCTCTGTTGCAAGAGTACGACGAGGAGGATATGAGAAGACAAGCTGAATCAGCCTCTCGAAGAGAAGAGTTGTACAACACGGTTAAACTACCATTTCCGAGTCGTTTGGTAGGTGCATCATTTGTGAAGAAGATTGAGGGGCGTGAGGTAGAAGGTAGGAAATCCCTAGAGAAATTACATCGGGCCAAGAATCCCTATAGACCTCCTATGTTGGGCTCTAGATTAGCGGATGAAGCTCCAGTACGTAAGCCGAAGGTTGATGATCTTACTGTTAAGAAGTTGGAAACCCCTATGGAAGTGGTGGGGACGAGAGTAGAAAGAGCTGACACTAACAAGACATCGAAAGAGCCTAAAAAGATCCAATGTTATATGCCAATTAAGATCGAGGATCCTGGGAGCTTCATGATTAACTGTGAACTTGAGAATGTTAAGGATGTGCAAGGCATGCTCGACTTGGGATCAGCAGTTAACTTGATGTCTTTTTCTCTTTTTCAGGAGCTTAACTTAGGAACACTGCAACCCACAAAGATGAAGTTGCAAATGGCAGACAAATCGGTGCGAATTCCGTGCGGAGTTACAAAAAACACTATTGTCAGAGTTTGTGGTAAAAAGGTCTTTGTGGATTTCGTGGTCCTCGATTTTGGAAAAGGTTCGGGGAGTGCGAATAAACGGGAGATATTGCTTGGGAGACCGTTCTTGGTCACTACCCATGCTGTGATCGATGTTCATGCACACAATCTCCGCATGAACATATCGGGAGATGAAATTTTGGTGGTGCCAAGGAAAGAGACCATGGTGGAAAACTTGTGTTTGGTGCACTCCTCGAATCGGAGAGGCTCTGCACATGTATGAGTCAAGCTCGAGACGTTAAACAAGCGCCACGTGGAGGCTAATCCACGGACCGTGCTGCTCTTTCGGGTACCAAAATGAGCGCCACGTGGGGGCCTTCCCACGATTTCATACGGGCTTGATCGAGAAGACCAAGGGAGTCGACATCACTGTTTGCGCCTTCTTACCCTTTCTCTTTTTAAACTTGTTCTGTATATTGTGTTTCTTTAGTTTGTTCTTTATCGTTTGAACATGTTTTGTACTTCCTTGCCTGAGATTTTCTTGTTTATGTGTTTTACATTGAGGACAATGTATATTTCAAGTGTGGGGGGGTAGCTTTGCATGTTTTAGGGTAACCCGTTGTTTCGCGAGGTTTGTTGGGGTTATAGTAGTCTTCAAACGTCGCTTATGTTATGCCTGTTGGTTTGTCTTGTAGTGTCGATCACCCCTCCCCATTTGAGATATGATTATCATGAGAACGTGTAGTTGATGTGGTTTCCCCATGCATGCTAGTTGCTTTATTTCGTTTCTTGAGGTGCGATAGATTTTTGGTGCTAGAGGTCGGTATATGTGAATAACTTTTGACTTCGTGTTTAGATGTCGTAAAGTGACCTTGAGATAATTGCATGTCACCGTTTCACTTTCCAATGAACCTTGTGAGAATTTGAGCCATTTTAGCTTTCTTCTTTGTGTGGTACATCTCGTCGTTGCTTCTCGAGCTTCTTATTTTCATTGTTCTACATTATTTGTGCCCGTATGGACTAGAGATAGCTAAATCATGCTTAGGTTGTTACTTGAGGCTTTTATGTCATGAATTACTTGATTTTGAAAATGATTGGGATATGATCGATTAGGATAACCATTTTAGCCGCTTACTTTTGACCCCGAGCCCGTCGTGGGACACCCTAGTAGCCCCTTTTGAGCCTACGTTTAGCCTTTTCTTTCTTGTCCTATATTCCGTGGAGGAGAGAAGTGAGGTATTGAATTTGGGGATATAAGGTGTTGATACGATGTTTGCTTTTTGTATTATTTCGAGACATGTTATAAGTCTCCAAAAAAAAATGACGAGTTAAGTCTAAAAAAAAAAAAAAAAGAGTCGAGACGTGTTATTAGTATCCAAAAAAAAAAGAAAAAAAAGCAAAAGAAAAAAAAAACAATAAAAAGAGTCGAATAATGTTATTAGTTGATTGCTCGGATGATTTGTGTGGCTTTGATGTGTTCGTTTGTAGTGTTTGGAGTGGTAGGGGTTGTTGTGGAATTAGACGGATGTTTGGTGTGATGGAAGTGCGTATTCGAACAAGATTAGTCCACTTTTTCCAAAATAATCCCGAATACCTTAAGCCGAGCCCCGTTACACCCGATTTATCGATCGCTCATGATTCTTAAGATGGTATACTTTGATTAGTAGAGAGTACAACTTGAGCATGTGTTTAGTTGGTGTTCTTAGGCGCATTTGATGTTATTTGAAGCTCGTCTTTGTTCCATATATGCTTGTCATTCTTGAGTGCGCGAGTTTTTTTTCTTTGATTCTTTATCTTTCACTTGTGTACGCCTTGAGTGAAACCGATTCTCGAGAGAAAAAGAAGAAAGAGTGAATCCTAGTGAGGGAATTTGGAGTGGTGACATGTGATGATTCTTGTGTGATTTTTATTGCTTCTATTTCATTGTGGGTCGAAATTTATTCATGTTACTTTTTCCGTACGCACCGAGGGTTTATTTTTAGTTTTGAGAAATGGAGTAAGTAATTGGTATTGTTTATTAGTTGATTTCATGATTGTTTGCTTGAGGACAAGCAAAATGCTAAGTGTGGGGGAGTTGATTTATTTGTTTTTGTTAGGTTTTTATAGTTGTTTTGAGTGTCGTTTAGCTCGTTTGTGTGTGCTTCTTGTTTGAGTATGTCGCATTTGGGTTGAATATGTCTTATTATTGTTATGTTTTGTTTGGCAGGAGAAACGAGCAAAAACGAGTTGAAAAACGATAAAAGTGACTTGGCCGACAAACGACCGTGAGTGCGCTGCAAACTTGGAGAGTTCGGTTCTCCCAGATCGGACCACCTAAAGACATGATCTATACCTTGTCGGAAAGCTCTTGAAGAGGTCTACGAGGCCCGGCCATTTCACTGTCATAATTTCTCGACATACAGCCGTAATTATTGAGTTTACAGCCCAGTACGAAGCTGCCCCGGAGTCAATGTGCAGCGAACTTGGAGAGCTTGGCTCTCCCACCTCCTACCACCTACGGCGATGATCTTTACATATATGGACAGCCCTCGAAGTCTTCTACCTGGCCCAGTCAACTCCGGTTGTCGAAAACAGGTCTCTTCCGAGCCACCTTCACCGCGCGCGCGGCGCCTTGCCGTGCGAGCGGAACGGAAGGCAGATTTCCAGCAACCTTTGAACAAATACACCGCGCGCACGGGCTGAACCGCGCGCGACCCGCCTGACGGAATTTTCAGGGTTTGACCCATGTTTGACCCACGTTTTTACTACACTAAGAATAGGGTTTTCACCCGAGGAAGGGGGGATACACTTTTTTCACGATTCTTTACGCAAGTGGGGCGATTTTTTTCATTTTGGGGGAAGCTCTCGGCCACATGCTACATTGGAGGAGAACAAAAGAATTTTTCTAGGTATTCACGGTGCTGACATTGGAAAGAACACATCATTAGTTTTCTTTTGATTGTTGGAGACTTGGAGACTCGTAGTTCTAGGTTTGATTTACGCTTTCATCGCTTTGAACTTTCTTGAATTCGGATCTCGGCAAAAGTTGGATTAGCTACCGACGGATGCTTATGTTTGGTTTAGTTTCTTAATCTAGTAAGACTTTTTCTTTCTTAAAGTTTTTGTTCTTCAATTCCTTTGTTTGTTCATCGCTTCATTAATTTTATCTTTCAACTTGTTTCATGAATTTTAATTTTCAAAAATTAAATAGTGTTTCAATAAAAATCATGAGTAGCTAATTAATTCTTCTAGGGTTAGGGTTGAACGATTATCCAATTAGGGTTCGAGTTTGAATTCCGTGAGTAAGTTGATGCCAACCGGGAACGGACGTGTTAACATTATTTCATTATTCGAACTATAACTTGAAAAAAAATAATCGTGATTCCCGAAACCCTAGACTTTTCCCAATTTATTTTAAAATCTTTTCTTGCTTTCTTATTTGCTTTAGTTAAGTTTTAGAATTAATTACAAAAATAAAAAAAACAAACGTGAGCATTATGCTATTTCTTTTCGATTCCTCCGTTGCAAACAAATAAACAATTTTATCGCCGATAGTAGTGTTCCTCGAGAGATCGACTCGGGCGAGTTGCTTTAGCAATTAGTTCGGTTATTTTATTTGATTTTTGACACTACAAAACGAATTAATCACATGTGTATATACGATAAATTGTTCTACCTTGCAGGATTTCCGACTATTGTGGCTAGATATAATTTTTCCGTTAATTATTGTCATAATATGTTTTGATTAAACTCTCGGACATGTCGAGATTCGTTTTATGTGTGGTGAATGCTTGTAATAGTAAAAATTCGGGGGTTGACCGAATTTAGGTTTATTATTACGTTCTTTTTTTCCGGAAAATGTATATGGTCGATTTCATGTATAGAATCGATACCGGATAATTGTAAATTAATTTTGTAATTTATTTACGTTGGTTCGATGCCGAAACGACTACCGGAGAAGACACGTGACGAAGAAGATAAGGGCTCGGGATCGATCATCCCCATGATCGATCCCCAAGGTGTTAGATCGAGGGGAGAGGTTGCCCGGGATTTCTCGGCCACGCCGGCCACCGGAGGTCGTGGCGCGTGGGCTGGGCGGCGGCGTCATGCTCCTCCGAGGGCGGTCGATGTGTTGGAGTTGTGTACTTAATGTCTAGATTTAAGTACCGGTAAACTCCCGGTCATGGCATTTAACCTATTTAATTAATAAACAATTATTTGCAATTAATTAATTATGCAAAATATAGTCCTGGATTTTATACGTTGTAGTTAGTATGGTGCGCATGGGCGCACAGAAGATCATACTATCGGTTACTCGTATTTAATCAAACAGTTGCTCACGACCTAGATGGACACGGACCAATCCATCGGTATAGTCGTTGTGTGAGAGAGAAAATAATTTATCTTAATTATTTTATCACACTTGTACACTTGGTGTATTGGGCGGATCAGCTTGAGATTTATTGATTAGGATTGCCTTGGATAATCAATTTAAATCTCGGAGTATTTTATTCTTAATCCCCGATATTATTGCGGGTGTGTATATTTAATACTAGAGACTTTGATTTTCCAAAGGAATTAACCGATTTAATTATTGGGTTAATTACCGGTAAAGTTGGGTCGCTATATTTTATATATGACATGCTGTGAATGCTTGAAGGGAAAGTGTATCCCGGAAGGGTTGATAATATCCCCGAGATGAGTTCATAAGGAATTATTGTGTAAACCTCATGAGTGGATTCGTTCCGCACAATAATAAAGGTTGAACGGTACTAGTCTCGGATATAAGATATGAATATTATTTATTGAGCAATAAATAAATTTATTCATGGATATTTAAATCTTAAATACACGGAATAAATAATACTAATCGGAGAAATATTATTTGATATAATATGGAATAATATTGGGAGTGCAATTTTATTTATATAGTGGAAAATAAATAAAATTAATATTGATAAGAATTAATAGATTTGGGTTGGACCCAATTTAATTTTCAATATTGGAAGCCCAATATTTATTCTCCTTATGATCCCCTACGTAGCCTATATAAGCACTACATGGTCTTCACTTTTCATAACACAACTCAACCTAAGTTACGCCAATCATAAAGTCTTGAGAGTGAGGAAGATCCATAGGAATCCGATAGATCGTCGCCCACACGACGTTCGGACGAAGTGCGAGGAATACGTAGGAAGATCACAAGGTCGTCAACAAGATTCGTTTCTCCGTACAACGAATCGAGGTAATAATCGAGAACTCCTTCTTTGATTATTTGTGTTGATTTATTGTAATATATACATGAACGCGCGATCTGGGAAAACGACGAACCTCGGGGACGGGGATTCGAGATCCCCGGCGAGGATCGAAGGAGGCGGTCGAACCCTAGGGTTCGGACCGCCGGACGCGCGACGAGAGAGGGAGCCCCGGCTGGACGCCGGGGCACACGATCGAACCTCGGGTTCGATCGTCGGGGATCCGCCGTGGGCTGGTGCCACGGCGGGAGGATCCGCCGGCCCACCTCGTCGGAGGCGCGTGGCGCGAGGGACCCTCGGCTGGAGCCGAGGGGTGCGATCGATCCTCGGATCGATCGCGGGTAAGCTGCGGGTTCTCCCGCAGCGACCCCGTACGTGCTGCGGGTTCGCCCGCAGCGGACGCGTACGGGGCTCGGCCCTCGCGAGCAGCGAGTCATCGCGACTCGCTGCGGGGCTGCTACGAGCAGCCCCGGGGATCGCTACGAGCGATCCCAGCGATCGTCCGAGGACGATCGCGAGCCCCTCGCGGGGGCTCGGCTGGGCGCACGCGGCCTTCGGGCCTCGCTGGGCGTTCGGTCGGGCCCCGGCTCGTGAGGTGGTTCGCGTTCGTGGATCCGACTCGTGGGGGACTTCGGCTGGGGGCGGGCTGCGTGTCTTCGGGCGCGTAGTCTCCAAAGGTCGGACTCCTGCGGATGAGTCGGGGATCCAATCTTCGGTGATCGAGGGTTTTGATCGGGTTATCGGTTCCGCAATTTTTGATAGCCCGGGACATCGAATCCCAGCAACTGGTATCAGAGCGTTTGGTTTCGTGTTCATGTATATGTTCGATTATTGTTCTACCTTGCAGGATTTCCGGCTATCATGGTTGGATTTAATTAATTGTTTTTTAATTAATTATCATGATTATTATACTCTCGGACATGTCGAGATTCGTTTTTGTGTGGTTGAATGTTTGTAATAGTAAAAATTCGGGGGTTGACCGAATTTAGGATTTATTATTACGCACTTTATTTTCCGGAAAATGTATAGGGTCGATTTCATGTATAGAATCGATACCGGAATTGTAATTTAGATTATTGTAATTTATTTTACGTTGGTTCGATGATGAGACGATCGCCGGAAGACGAAGAAGTGACGAAGAGAGTAGGGCTTGGGATCGATCCCATGATGGTGATCGACCCATGGCCTAGGCGGCGTGGCTAGGCGGCGGCGGCGCTCCTCCCCGAGTGGCCAGCCGATCCATCTAGGTGGGGATGGTGTGGGGTCTCCCAATCCCATGCTATTCCTACCAAGAAATTACTTTCCAAATTAATTCGGATTTTTCCTATTTGATTGTTCTCCTTTTGGAAACTCTCATGGATTAGGAAAAGAATTAATTTAAATTAATTTTATTTCTATTGATTTATTTCCTTCATGGAATTATTCATAGATTAGAAATTTAAATAAATTTAGTACTAAATTTATTTTTCCTATTTGATTATTCCTACTCATAGGAATATTAATGGATTAGGAATAAAAATAAATTTGGAAAGTAGTAAGTCCTAATTTATTTTATTTCCTTGTTCTATTATAGATATCTTCTAGAATATTCCAAGTTTTACTTGGATAGATTATTCTAAAGATTTAATAAGAACTAGATAGAAAAATAAATAAATAAAAATATTAATAATATTTAATTTTATTTTTGATATATTCAATTGACTTAATTTTCGAATTAAGTAACTTTTGGATTAATTGAAAATAAATAGATTTAAATATTGGAAATTAATATTCTCGTCACATGGAGCATTCAAGAAACGAAGACTGAAGACTAGAGGATGCATATGAAGATAAAGCCATGATAGTCGGGAAAATAATTTCTCTAGCATTATTTTGACTATGTGATCTATGTGCTTTATTGCTTTCATGCATGCTATATGTGTTTATTTTATGCACTAGATAGCGTATCCCTTTATCGTAAAAAGCTAAGTGGGAGAGGGGATGGAAACATTCCCATGGTCTCCATCACTGTTCTCTTGGTGGAGGAGAATTCTTGTAATTCCTCTTACAAGAAACATTGATCGAGTTTATCAAACAATGCCTAATTTGTCTTTCTGAAACTGACTTCAAGTCGACTCATTCTCACCCCGGGGAGTGGAATGGAGCCAGAGCCACTTGGTCATGTGGATGACACAAATTAGAGACCTTCGTACCATTCTTTTATAGGTGGGTCGATTGTCTGCTCGGCTCCCTCATTTATGAGAGATAGGGTCGCTCGCATGGTGAATCACTGGTTAGAAACTTCGAGTTTCACTTATGATTCTCCGAGTCTTGATTTACGAAATCGAATGGATCTTGTAATTGGGAGTCAATTATAAAAATCTCTTGGTGTAGTAAACGTCCACACCACGTGGCTTGCTATGCTGACGGGTTTTGGATTAATTGATGTAGACAGTTATAAGTGATTGTGAAGAGTTGTGAAATTGTCGTAAACGTCCACACCACGTGGCTTGCGGTGACGTAACAATTCCAAGCAATGTACTTTAGTGCTGAGTGATGGTTTACACTTAGATACGCGTTATAGTATTCTTCCCCACGAAGTTACGCTATGATTGATGTATGACCGAAGAAAAACTAATTGCTAAATCATTTGGGTGGGTAAACGTCCACACCACGTGGCTTGCTTTACCTGATGGGATTTTAGACGCAATTAGTAATTTAATGATATTATTTGAGGGAGATAATATCGGACATTAAATTGATTGTTTGTTTACATGTGCTTATAGGTTTAGAGAATAGCTATGAATCCACTTTCTGTGATACTCAAGGAACATAAACTCACTGGTCCCAATTACATTGATTGGAAGAGAAATTTGGACATTGTCCTGACTGCGGAAGAGTACAAGTTTGTACTCTATGAGCAATGCCCTGCTGAACCCACGGCCGCCTCAACTGATGAGGAAAAAGAAGCATATCGGAAGTGGAAAAAGGCTGATGAAATGGCTAGGTGCTATATTTTGGCTTCCATGTCAAATGTACTCGAAACCCAACATGAGCCGATGAACACTGCCGAGGATATGTTATTTAACCTCAAGGAGATGTTTGGGCATCATGACCGTGCGGGTAGGCAAGAAGCAATGAGAGTCCTCATGTCGACTACTCAGTCTGAAGGAACGCCCGTTGAGGAGCACGTTCTCAAGATGATGAGTTTGTTGAATGAATTGGAGGTCCTAGGAGCTATTATTGATGGTGAGACGCAAGTCGACATCATACTCCAGTCTCTGACCCCTAGTTTTGAGCACTTTCGTATGAGCTATAATATGGGTAAACTATCTTATACTCTTGCGCAACTCCTGACTGAAATGAAGGCGGCAGAGGGGATCTACAAGAAGGGCAAGTCTCAAGCGCTTGTGGCTACCAAGTCCAAAAGCTTGAAAGCTATTGGAGGTAGGGGCAAGAAAAGGAAGCAAGCCATAAAACCCAGTGGTGCCAAGAGGAATGGACCACGAGTGGGGGCTAGTAAGCCAAAGGGCTTGTGCTTCCGATGCAAGAAGTCTGGACACTGGAAGTCTGAATGTCCTCTCAGAGGTACGAATTTTTCTTTAGTCGTAAAAACATAGTCAGCGGTATTATCTACCAGAATTCTGGTGTGTAGATATGGAACCACTGACGGTATGTGCATTTTTTAAATGCAGGGGTTTCAGAAAACCCGACGACTTAGAGAAGAAGAGTTCGAGTCTACATGGGCGAAGCTGTTGGGGTAGCAGCGGTTGCAGTGGAAGACATTTATCTGTTTTAAGTTTTCATTTCAGCTATTGCTTTATGTACCCCTTATTTTGAAAAAGAACTTTTTGTTCTGGTTTTCTTATTAATGGATATTTTATTTCTTTAATCATTTGATGGTTTGGATAAGAAATAATGGTGATATCTATTCTGGTACATTAGATGGCAATATGTGAATGATGAATCCTTAGTCTACCACGATGCAACAAACCGTTATGTATAACTTGTTTTACTTATTAAGATGTATTTCTCTTATTAATCATTATACTTGTGAATTCTTGAACTTGGTAGTATCTATTCAAAAGGGATTCAAAAGGTCGAAATTGATTTGATCAATTATAGTTGGAGGAATGGACCTCCCGACCTAAGAATCAATCTTGAAAGATGATACAACTGAGTTAACCTTTCTGGATAAAGGATGGAATTCGGACAAGTATAGAGAATGATTTGTGATTAATGCGGTATGTGTGATTAGAAAGGCACGAGTCATTCTTTCAAGAATACTCGAAGATGGATTAGAATACTTGATGTGCCATAAGAGCAGAGTGTTTTCAACACAAAGCCATTATGGGGATCTTTCCAAGTATATCCATTAAAAGCCTGCGACTTGTTCGCGGAGGCTATCACCTATCTAAATAACACATAGCATAAATCAAAGATTGAGACTAAGTCTCAAAAGAATACACCATACACTGATGTGTAGACATGGTGTGTCAGGAATAAGAGATGAGATTCTAATAGTAAAAGAACAAGTTTGTTCGGAACTACCTATGTTCTATGGATATTTCTGGATACGACGGCACATTCTATGTGGTTGTAGAATATCCTAGAAGAACAAGTAATTGTATGTTCAATAGTACTACGAACCAGAAGAGTGTCCTCGCTCGGTTCCTAGAGGAAGACTATTAGATGAACAACAATGCCCTAACTGACAAAGTACTTTAAAATGAGGAAAGGAGAGACTGAGAACCAGCCTGACCGAGTAGCGATACACCACTAACTGCACCTAATGTTATTACTGTTATACACCGGAACGCCATTGCAGTGGGAGGTTGTTAAGCAACCAGAGATGTTCATAAGACTGGAGGAGTTTTGAACTCTGGATCCAGTATACATGAAATCGATCCCTAGGTCTGCATAGATTTGCGAGAAAGGTGTGTTAGAAACGTAATGGAAACAAAGGTGGTGTTTCTCGGAATTTTGTGTAGATAACACTTCATCATTGGCAACAATGTAAAAGTGTTGTCAGACATAAAATAGAGGTTGTCTAAATAAATCGAGATATAAGATTAAGATGAAGTTGGATCATGTTCTTAGAAATCTTTCGATCTCTGGATAAGAACATTTGTACTTCTCTTAAGATATCTTATACGATTATGGTTTGTTTTAAACATGCACAATTCTGAGAAAGGTTATTGCCTTCCTAGAACAGAATACATCTATCTAAAGGTATGTGTTTCGAACACATAAAGGAGATGGATATGGACAAAGCAGTTACCTACACTTCAAGTGTAGAAAGCTTTGTAGATGCAATGTTGAAAAACAAGAACCTGATATCAACTATGCGGTTAGCGTAGTGGGAGGATATCAAAGTAGTCTGGATAAGAAATATTCGAATGCTGTAAAGTACTTGGAAGTACTGGATTGCTGGCAAAACGAAATCTTCTTAGATTACAGTTTCTCAGATCAAAAATCGGAGAAAGACCAGTGTAAGTCGATATCAGGCTATGTGTTCACTTTTAGAAGAGGTGGAACCTAAGGATGAAAGAGTGATAAGCGTGATGCTTCTCAGACTCTATCATAAACCGAATAGCAGCCTCAGAGGCAGCGGAAGTTTTGGTTAGGTTCCGGAATGACCTCTGAACTTGGATATGATTCTTGGTTCACCAAAGGCTATGTACATAGCGGTGCGTGGAGAACTGGAAGAAGTCATAAGTTCGAAAAGTGATGATAACACGTAGAGCCAGTACCACCTGATACGAGTCATCGTCAAGGGAGACGACGCAGTAGTCACCAAGATAACTTCAGAGCGGAAACCTAGATTGCTCATTCACATAATACTTCTGGGAAGTATAACTTAAGCACGTGATGAGTATGGGAGTCGGGAGTTTGGAGGAAATGACTAGACCTTAGTACAAGTGGGAGATTGTTGGAGTTGTGTACTTAATGTCTAGATTTAAGTACCGGTAAACTCCCGGTCATGGCATTTAACCTATTTAATTAATAAACAATTATTTGCAATTAATTAATTATGCAAAATATAGTCCTGGATTTTATACGTTGTAGTTAGTATGGTGCGCATGGGCGCACAGAAGATCATACTATCGGTTACTCGTATTTAATCAAACAGTTGCTCACGACCTAGATGGACACGGACCAATCCATCGGTATAGTCGTTGTGTGAGAGAGAAAATATTTTATCTTAATTATTTTATCACACTTGTACACTTGGTGTATTGGGCGGATCAGCTTGAGATTTATTGATTAGGATTGCCTTGGATAATCAATTTAAATCTCGGAGTATTTTATTCTTAATCCCCGATATTATTGCGGGTGTGTATATTTAATACTAGAGACTTTGATTTTCCAAAGGAATTAACCGATTTAATTATTGGGTTAATTACCGGTAAAGTTGGGTCGCTATATTTTATATATGACATGCTGTGAATGCTTGAAGGGAAAGTGTATCCCGGAAGGGTTGATAATATCCCCGAGATGAGTTCATAAGGAATTATTGTGTAAACCTCATGAGTGGATTCGTTCCGCACAATAATAAAGGTTGAACGGTACTAGTCTCGGATATAAGATATGAATATTATTTATTGAGCAATAAATAAATTTATTCATGGATATTTAAATCTTAAATACACGGAATAAATAATACTAATCGGAGAAATATTATTTGATATAATATGGAATAATATTGGGAGTGCAATTTTATTTATATAGTGGAAAATAAATAAAATTAATATTGATAAGAATTAATAGATTTGGGTTGGACCCAATTTAATTTTCAATATTGGAAGCCCAATATTTATTCTCCTTATGATCCCCTACGTAGCCTATATAAGCACTACATGGTCTTCACTTTTCATAACACAACTCAACCTAAGTTACGCCAATCATAAAGTCTTGAGAGTGAGGAAGATCCATAGGAATCCGATAGATCGTCGCCCACACGACGTTCGGACGAAGTGCGAGGAATACGTAGGAAGATCACAAGGTCGTCAACAAGATTCGTTTCTCCGTACAACGAATCGAGGTAATAATCGAGAACTCCTTCTTTGATTATTTGTGTTGATTTATTGTAATATATACATGAACGCGCGATCCGGGAAAACGATGAACCTCGGGGACGGGGATTCGAGATCCCCGGCGAGGATCGAAGGAGGCGGTCGAACCCTAGGGTTCGGACCGCCGGACGCGCGACGAGAGAGGGAGCCCCGGCTGGACGCCGGGGCACACGATCGAACCTCGGGTTCGATCGTCGGGGATCCGCCGTGGGCTGGTGCCACGGCGGGAGGATCTGCCGGCCCACCTCGTCGGAGGCGCGTGGCGCGAGGGACGCTCGGCTGGAGCCGAGGGGTGCGATCGATCCTCGGATCGATCGCGGGTAAGCTGCGGGTTCTCCCGCAGCGACCCCGTACGTGCTGCGGGTTCGCCCGCAGCGGACGCGTACGGGGCTCGGCCCTCGCGAGCAGCGAGTCATCGCTACTCGCTGCGGGGCTGCTACGAGCAGCCCCGGGGATCGCTACGAGCGATCCCAGCGATCGTCCGAGGACGATCGCGAGCCCCTCGCGGGGGCTCGGCTGGGCGCACGCGGCCTTCGGGCCTCGCTGGGCGTTCGGTCGGGCCCCGGCTCGTGAGGTGGTTCGCGTTCGTGGATCCGACTCGTGGGGGACTTCGGCTGGGGGCGGGATGCGTGTCTTCGGGCGCGTAGTCTCCAAAGGTCGGACTCCTGCGGATGAGTCGGGGATCCAATCTTCGGTGATCGAGGGTTTTGATCGGGTTATCGGTTCCGCAATTTTTGATAGCCCGGGACATCGAATCCCAGCACGATGGTGGTGGGGAGCGGGGACTCCAACCTCGTGCTCTCCCGCCGAGATCCAACTTTCCTAAATTATTCGGTTTTCCTATTTTGAGTATTCCTATTTTTAGGAACTCTCATGGAATATGAAAAGAATTAATTTATTTTTCCTTATTGATTATTCCTATTTTTGGGAATTTTCATGGAATAGGAATGTTGGAGTTGTGTACTTAATGTCTAGATTTAAGTATCGGTAAACTCCCGGTCATAGCATTTAACCTATTTAATTAATAAACAATTATTTGCAATTAATTATTATTAATTAATTATGCAAAAATATAGTCCTAGATTTTATACGTTGTAGTTAGTATGGTGTGCATGGGCGCACAGAAGATCATACTATCGGTTACTCGTATTTAATCGAACAGTTGCTCACGACCTAGATGGACACGGACCAATCCATCGGTATAGTCGTTGTGTGAGAGAGAAAATAATTTATCTTAATTATTTTATCACACTTGTACACTTGGTGTATTGGGCGGATCGCTTGAGATTTATTGATTAGGATTGCCTTGGATAATCAATTTAAATCTCAGAGTATTTTATTCTTAATCCTCGATATTATTGCGGGTGTGTATATTTAATATTAGAGACTTTGATTTTCCAAAGGAATTAACGATTTTATTATTGGGTTAATTACCGGTAAAATTGGGTCGCTATATTTTATATATGACATGCCGTGAATACTTGACGGGAAAGTGTATCCCGGAAGGGTTGATAATATCCCCGAGATGAGTTCATAAGGAATTATTGTGTAAACCTCATGAGTTGATTCGTTCCGCACAATAATAAAGGTTGAACGGTACTAGTCTCGGATATAAGATATGAATATTATTTATTGAGCAATAAATAAATTTATTCATGGATATTTAAATCTTAAATACACGGAATAAATAATACTAATCGGAGAAATATTATTTGATATAATATGGATTAATATTGGGAGTGCAATTTTATTTATATAGTGGAAAATAAATAAAATTTAATATTGATAAGGATTAATGGATTTGGGTTGGACCCAATTTAATCTTCAATATTTAGAAGCCCAATATTTAGTCTCCTTATGATCCCCTACGTAGCCTATATAAGCACTACATGGTCTTCACTTTTCATAACAACATAATAATTGACCTACGCCAATCATAAAGTCTTGAAGAGTGAAGGAGATCCATAGGAATCCGATAGATCGTCGCCCACACGACGTTCGGACGAAGTGCAAGGAATACGTAGGAAGATCGCAAGGTCGTCAATTGGATTCGTTTCTCCGTACAACGAATCGAGGTAATATAATCGAGATCCCCCTCTTTGATTTATGTGTTCGTTAATTGTGATATATACATGAACGCACGATCCGGGAAAACGACGAACCTCGGGGACGGGGATTCGAGATCCCCGGCGAGGATCGAACGCGGCGGTCGAACCCTAGGGTTCGGACCGCCGGACGCGCGGCAAGGGAGGCCCCGGCTGGACGCCGGGGCACGCGATCGACGCGATGTCGATCGCCGGGAGGTTCGCCGTGGGCTGGTGCCACGGCGGGTGGACCTCCCAGCCACCCTTGGCCGGCGGCGGTGGCGCACGGAAAAGCCCTCGGCTGGAGCCGAGGGCGTGCGATCGATCCTCAGATCGATCGCGGGTAAGCTGCGGGGTCACCCGCAGCGACCCCGTACGTGCTGCGGGTTCGCCCGCAGCGGATGCGTGCGGGGGCTACGCCCCGCTAGGCAGCGAGTCATGGACTCGCTGCGGGGCTGCTACGAGCAGCCCTGAGGATCGCTACGAGCGATCCCAGCGATTGTCCGAGGACGATCGCGAGCCCCTCGCGGGGGCTCGGCTGGCGCACGCGGCCTTCGGGCCTCGCTGGGCGTTCGGTCGGGCCCCGGCTCGTGAGGTGGTTCGCGTTCGTGGTTTCCGACTCGCGGGGGACTTCGGCTGGGGGCGGGCTGCGTGTCTTCGGGCGCGTAGTCTCCAAAGGTCGGACTCCTGCGGATGAGTCGGTGTTCGGGTCTTCCGACAATCTAGGGTTTTCGGTCGGGTTATCGGTTCCGCATTATTTTTGATAGCCCGGGACATCGAATCCCAGCAATTGGTATCAGAGAGTTTGGTTTCGTGTTCATGTATATGTTCGATTATTGTTCTACCTTGCAGGATTTCCGGCTATCATGGTTGATTTAATTATTTATTAATTAATTATCATGATTATTTATTAAACTCTCGGACATGTCGAGATTCGTTTTTGTGTGGTTGAATGTTTGTAATAGTAAAAAATTCGGGGGTTGACCGAATTTAGGATTTATTATTACGCTCTTTATTTTCCGGAAAATGTATAGGGTCGATTTCATGTATAGAATCGATACCGGATAGTGTAATTTAAATTTTGTAATTTATTTACGTTGGTTCGATGATGAGACGATCGCCGGAAGACGAAGACGTGTGACGAAGACGAAGAGGATGAAAAACCGGGGGGGTCGATCATCCCCATGATCGATCCCCATGAGGATCGATCGACCCCATCCCGGGGGCTGCCCGCTAGGGCTTCCGGCCACACCGGCCACCGGTGGTGGTGGCGCGTGGGCTGGGGGCGGCGGTGGTGGTGGTCCCGGGCGGTGGAGGTCGACGGTGGGGATGGTGTGGGGTCTCCCAATCCCATGCTATTCCTACCAAGATATTACTTTCCTAATTAATTCGGATTTTTCCTATTTGAGTGTTCTCCTTTTGGAAACTCTCATGGATTAGGAAAATAATTAATTGGAATTAATTTTATTCCTATTGGTTTATTTCCTTCATGGAATTATTCAAAGATTAGGAATTTAATTAATTTAGTACTAAATTTATTTTTCCTATTTGATTATTCCTACTCATGGGAATATTCATGGATTAGGAATAAAAATAAATTTGGAAAGTAGTGAGTCCTAATTTATTTTATTTCCTTGTTCTATTATAGATATCTTCTAGAATATTCCAAATTTTACTTGGATAGATTATTCTAGAGATTTAATAAGAACTAGATAGAAAAATAAATAAATAAAAATATTAATAATATTTAATTTTATTTTTGATATATTCAATTGACTTAATTTTCGAATTAAGTAATTTTTGGATTAATTGAAAATAAATAGATTTAAATATTGGAAATTAATATTCTCGTCACATGGAGCATTCAAGAAACGAAGACTGAAGACTAGAAGATGCATATGAAGATAAAGCCATGATAGTCGGGGAAAATAATTTTCTAGCATTATTTTGACTATGTGATCTATGTGCTTTATTGCTTACATGCATGCTATATGTGTTTTTTTTGCACTAGATAGCGTATCCCTTTATCGTAAAAAGCTAAGTGGGAGAGGGGATGGAAACATTCCCATGGTCTCCATCACTGTTCTCTTGGTGACTTTTATGGACTTTCGAAGTTCATATAGACAAGTCATTGGAGGAGAATTCTTGTAATTCCTTTTACAAGAAACATTGATCAAGTTTATCAAACAATGCCTAATTTGTCTTTCTGAAACTGACTTCAAGTCGACTCATTCTCACCCCGGGGAGTGGAATGGAGCCAGAGCCACTTGGTCATGTGGATGACACAAATTAGAGACCTTCGTACCATTCTTTGATAGGTGGGTCGATTGTCTGCTCGGCTCCCTCATTTATGAGAGATAGGGTCGCTCGCATGGTGAATCACTGGTTAGAAACTTCGAGTTTCACTTATGATTCTCCAAGTCTTGATCTACGAAATCGAATGGATCTTGTAATTGGGAGTCAATTATAAAAATCTCTTGGTGTAGTAAACGTCCACACCACGTGGCTTGCTATGCTAACGGATTTTGGATTAATTGATGTAGACAGTTATAAGTGATTGTAAAGAGTTGTGAAATTGTCGTAAACGTCCACACCACGTGGCTTGCGGTGACGTAGCAATTCCAAGCGATGTACTTTAGTGCTGAGTGATGGTTTACACTTAGATACGCGTTATAGTATTCTTCCCCACGAAGTTACGCTATGATTGATGTATGACCAAAGAAAATCTAATTGCTAAATCATTTGGGTGGGTAAACGTCCACACCACGTGGCTTGCCTTACCTGATGGGATTTTAGACGCAATTAGTAATTTAATGATATTATTTGAGGGAGATAATATCGGACATTAAATTGATTGTTTGTTTACATGTGCTTATAGGTTTAGAGAATAGCTATGAATCCACTTTCTGTGATACTCAAGGAACATAAACTCACTGCTCCCAATTATATTGATTGGAAGAGAAATTTGGACATTGTCCTGACTGCTGAAGAGTACAAGTTTGTACTCTCTGATAAATGCCCTGCTGAGCCCACGGCTGCCTCAACTGATGAGGAAAAGGCAACATATCGGAAGTGGAAAAAGGCTGATGAAATGGCTAGGTGCTATATTTTGGCTTCCATGTCAAATGTACTCCAAACCCAACATGAGCCGATGGACACTGCCCGGGATATGATGACTAACCTCAAGGAGATGTTTGGGGAGCAGGATCGTGCGGCGAGGCAAGAAGCCATGAGAGTCCTCATGTCGACTACTCAGTCTGAAGGAACGCCCGTTGGGGAGCACGTTCTCAAGATGATGAGTCTGTTGAATGAATTGGAGGTCCTAGGAGCTATGATTGATGGTGAGACGCAAGTCGACATCATACTCCAGTCTCTGACCCCTAGTTTTGAGCAGTTTCGTATGAGCTATAATATGGGTAAACTGTCTTATACTCTTGCGCAACTCCTGACTGAACTGAAGGCGGCAGAGGGGATCTACAAGAAGGGCAAGTCTCAAACGCTTGTGGCTACCAAGTCCAAAAGCTTGAAAGCTATTGGAGGTAGGGGCAAGAAAAGGAAGCAAGCCATAAAACCCAGTGGAGCCAAGAGGAATGGACCACGAGTGGGGGCTAGTAAGCCAAGGGGCAAGTGCTTCCGATGCAACAAGTCTGGACACTGGAAGTCTGAATGTCCTCTCAGAGGTACGAATTTTTCTTTAGTCGTAAAAACATAGTCAGCAGTATTATCTACCAGAATTCTGGTGTGTAGATATGGAACCACTGACGGTATGTGCATTTCTTTAAATGCAGGGGTTCCAGAAAACCCGGCGACTTAGAGAAGAAGAGTTCGAGTCTACATGGGCGAAGCTGTTGGGTAGCAGCGGTTGCAGTGGAAGACATTTATCTGTTTTAAGTTTTCATTTCAGTTATTGCTTTATGTACCCCTTTATTTTGAAAAAGAACTTTTGTTCTGGTTTTCTTTATTATTAATGGATATTTTATTTCTTTAATCATTTGATGGTTTGGATAAGAAATAATGGTGATATCTATTCTGGTACATTAGATAGCAATATGTGAATGATGAATCCTTAGTCTCCCACGATGCAACAAACCGTTATGTATAACTTGTTTTACTTATTAGATGTATTTCTCTTGTCAATCATTATACTTGTGAATTCATGAACTTGGTAGTATCTATTCAAAAGGGATTCAAAGGGTCGAAATTGATTAGATCAATTATAGTTGGAGGAATGGACCTCCCGACCTAAGAATCGATCTTGAAAGATGATACAACTTAGTTAACCTTTCTGGATAAAGGATGGAATTCGGACAAGTATTGAAAATGATTTATGATTAATGCCGTGACATGTGTAATTAGAGAGGTACGAGTCGTTCTTTTCAAGAATACTCGAAGATGGATTAGAATACTTGATGTGCCATAAAAGCGGAGTGTTTTCAACACAAAGCCATTATGGGGAACCTTCAAAGTATATCCATTGGAAGCCTGCGACTTGTTCGCGGAGGCTATCACCTATCTAAATAACACATAGCATAAATCAAAGATTGAGATTAAGTCTCAAACGACTACACCATACACTGATGTGTGGACATGGTGTGTCAGAAATAAGAGATGAGATTCTAATAGTAAAAGGACAAGTTTGTTCGGAACTACCTGTGTTCTATGGATATTTCTGGATACAACGGCACATTCAATGTGGTTGTAGAATATCCTAGAAGAACAAGTAATTGTATGTTCAATAGTACTACGAACCAGAAGGGTGTCCTCGCCCGGTTCTTAGAGGAAGACTATTAGATGAACAACAATGCCCTAACTGACAAAGTACTTTAAAATGAGGAAAGGGAAAGACTGAGAACCAGCCTGACCGAGTAGTAGTACACCACTAACTGCACCTAATGTTATTACTGTTATACACCGGAACGCCATTGCAGTGGGAGGTTGTTAAGCAACCAGAGATGTTCATAAGACTGGAGGAGTTTTGGACTCTGGATCTAGTAGACATGAAATCGATCCCTAGTTCTGCATAGGAATTTGCGAGAAAAGTGTGTTAGAAACGTAATGGAAACAAAGGTGGTGTTTCTCGGAATTTTGTGTAGATAACACTTCATCGTTGGCAACAATGTAAAAGTGTTGTCAGACATAAAATAGAGGTTGTCTAAATAAATCGAGATTTAAGATTAAGATGAAGTTGGATCATGTTCTTAGAAATCTTTCGATCTCTAGATAAGAACATTTGTACTTCTCTTAAGATATCTTATACGATTATGGTTTGTTTTAAACATGCACAATTCTGAGAAAGGTTATTGCCTTTCGGGAACAGAATACATCTATCTAAAGGTATGTGTTTCGAACACATGAAGGAGATGGATATGGACAAAGCAGTTACCTACACTTCGAGTGTAGAGAGCTTTGTAGATGCAATGTTGAAAAACAAAAACCTGATATCAACTATGCGGTTAGCGTAGTGGGAGGATATCAAAGTAATCTTGATAAGAAATATTCGAATGCTGTAAAAGTGCTTGGAAGTACTGGATTACTAGCAATACGAAATCTTCTTAGATTACAGTTTCTCAGATCCAAAATCAGAGAAAGACCAGTGTAAGTCGATATCAGGCTATGTGTTCACTTTTAGAAGAGGTGGAACCTAAGGATGAAAGAGTGATAAGCGTAATGCTTCTCGGACTCTATCATAAACCGAATAGCAGCCTCAGAGGCAGCGGAAGTTTTGGTTAGGTTCTGGAATGACCTATGAACTTGGATATGATTCTTGGTTCACCAAAGGCTATGTACATAGCGATGCATGGAGAACTGGAAGAAGTCATAAGTTCAAAAGATGATGATAACACATAGAGCCAGTACCACCTGACACGAGTCATCGTCAAGGGAGACGACGCAGTAGTCACCAAGATAACTCCAGAGCGGCAACCTAGATTGCTCATTCACATAATACTTCTGGGAAGTATAACTTAAGCACGTGATGAGTATGGGAGTCGGGAGTTTGGAGGAAATGACTAGACCTTAGTACAAGTGGGAGATTGTTGGAGTTGTGTACTTAATGTCTAGATTTAAGTATCGGTAAACTCCCGGTCATAGCATTTAACCTATTTAATTAATAAACAATTATTTGCAATTAATTATTATTAATTAATTATGCAAAAATATAGTCCTAGATTTTATACGTTGTAGTTAGTATGGTGTGCATGGGCGCACAGAAGATCATACTATCGGTTACTCGTATTTAATCGAACAGTTGCTCACGACCTAGATGGACACGGACCAATCCATCGGTATAGTCGTTGTGTGAGAGAGAAAGTAATTTATCTTAATTATTTTATCACACTTGTACACTTGGTGTATTGGGCGGATCGCTTGAGATTTATTGATTGGGATTGCCTTGGATAATCAATTTAAATCTCAGAGTATTTTATTCTTAATCCCCGATATTATTGCGGGTGTGTATATTTAATATTAGAGACTTTGATTTTCCAAAGGAATTAACCGATTTTATTATTGGGCTAATTACCGGTAAAATTGGGTCGCTATATTTTATATATGACATGCCGTGAATACTTGACGGGAAAGTGTATCCCGGAAGGGTTGATAATATCCCCGAGATGAGTTCATAAGGAATTATTGTGTAAACCTCATGAGTGGATTCGTTCCGCACAATAATAAAGGTTGAACGGTACTAGTCTCGGATATAAGATATGAATATTATTTATTGAGCAATAAATAAATTTATTCATGGATATTTAAATCTTAAATACACGGAATAAATAATACTAATCGGAGAAATATTATTTGATATAATATGGATTACTATTGGGAGTGCAATTTTATTTATATAGTGGAAAATAAATAAAATTTAATATTGATAAGGATTAATGGATTTGGGTTGGACCCAATTTAATCTTAAATATTTAGAAGCCCAATATTTAGTCTCCTTATGATCCCCTACGTAGCCTATATAAGCACTACATGGTCTTCACTTTTCATAACAACATAATAATTGACCTACGCCAATCATAAAGTCTTGAAGAGTGAAGGAGATCCATAGGAATCCGATAGATCGTCGCCCACACGACGTTCGGACGAAGTGCAAGGAATACGTAGGAAGATCGCAAGGTCGTCAATTGGATTCGTTTCTCCGTACAACGAATCGAGGTAATATAATCGAGATCCCCCTCTTTGATTTATGTGTTCGTTAATTGTGATATATACATGAACGCACGATCCGGGAAAACGACGAACCTCGGGGACGGGGATTCGAGATCCCCGGCGAGGATCGAACGCGGCGGTCGAACCCTAGGGTTCGGACCGCCGGACGCGCGGCAAGGGAGGCCCTGGCTGGACGCCGGGGCACGCGATCGACGCGAAGTCGATCGCCGGGAGGTTCGCCGTGGGCTGGTGCCACGGCGGGTGGACCTCCCAGCCACCCTTGGCCGGCGGCGGTGGCGCACGGAAAAGCCCTCGGCTGGAGCCGAGGGCGTGCGATCGATCCTCGGATCGATCGCGGGTAAGCTGCGGGGTCACCCGCAGCGACCCCGTACGTGCTGCGGGTTCGCCCGCAGCGGATGCGTGCGGGGGCTACGCCCCGCTAGGCAGCGAGTCATGGACTCGCTGCGGGGCTGCTACGAGCAGCCCCGGGGATCGCTACGAGCGATCCCAGCGATTGTCCGAGGACGATCGCGAGCCCCTCGCGGGGGCTCGGCTGGCGCACGCGGCCTTCGGGCCTCGCTGGGCGTTCGGTCGGGCCCCGGCTCGTGAGGTGGTTCGCGTTCGTGGTTTCCGACTCGCGGGGGACTTCGGCTGGGGGCTGGCTGCGTGTCTTCGGGCGCGTAGTCTCCAAAGGTCGGACTCCTGCGGATGAGTCGGTGTTCGGGTCTTCCGACAATCTAGGGTTTTCGGTCGGGTTATCGGTTCCGCATTATTTTTGATAGCCCGGGACATCGAATCCCAGCAAGGAAAAGAAATAAATTTAGAATTAATTTATTTTTTCTATTTATTTATTCCTTTATGAAATTTTTAATGGATTAGAAAAATAATTAATTTGGAACGTTTTGAAAGTCCTTAATTAATTTTTCCTATTTAATTATTCTTTTATGGAATTTTTAATAGATTAGGGAAGGAATTAATTTGGAAGGATTAGGAGTCCTAAATTATTTTATTTCCTTATTTCATTATGGAAATCTTCTAGAATATTCCAAGTGCGTCTTGGATAGGATTCTAGAGATTTAATGAAATTAGAAGAGGAAAATAAAAATAATAAAAACATTAATAATATTTAATTTTATTTTTGATTTATTCGATTGACTTAAATTCTTGGAATTAAGTAACTTTTGGATTTATTGAAAATAATAGATATTAAATATTGGAATTAATATTCTCGTCACATGGAGCATTTAAGAACGAAGACTGAAGACTAGAAGATGCGTACGGGGATGCGATAAAGCCATAATAGTCGGAAAATAATATTCTAGTATTATTTTCTGGAAATTGATATCCCGGGCTATCAAAAAATATCGCGGAACCGATAACCCGACCGACCGAACGCCCAGCGAGAGCCGGGGCCCAACCGAACGCCCAGCGAGACCGCAAGGTCGCGTGCGCCCAGCCGAGCCCCCACGAGGGGCTCGCGATCGCTGGGATGCGCAAGGCATCCCCGGGGCTGCTCGTAGCAGCCCCGCAGCGGGTCGCGTGACCCGCTGCTCGCGAGGGCGTCGCCCTCGCACCACCGCTGCGGGAAACCCCGCAGCTCATACGAGGTCGCTGCGGGTGAACCCGCAGCTTGCCCGCGATCGAGCTTACGGGCTCGATCGCCCCTCGGCTCCAGCCGAGGGATTCGCTCGGGACGCGCCGCCGGCGAGGGTGGCTGGGAGGACCACCCGCCGTGGCACCAGCCCACGGCGAACCTCCTGGCGATCGACCCAAGGTCGATCGCGTGCCCCGACGTCCATCCGGGGCTCCCCTTCGCCACGCGTCCAGCGGTCCGAACCCTAGGATTCGACCGCCACCTTCGATCCTCACCGGGGATCTCGAATCCCCGTCCCCGAGGTTCGTCGTTTTCCCGGATCGTGCGTTCATGTATGTATTACAATTTAATTCACACAAAAAATCATACAAGAGGGTTTATGATTTTTACCTTTGATTCGTTGTGCGGAGAAACGAAATCAAGTTGAAGACCTTAGGGTCTTCCCACGTATTCCTTGCACTAGCTTGAACGTCGGGTGGACGACGATCCTCCAAGCTTATGGATCTCCTTCACGAACTCTCTAGAATATCAAGTATGATAATCTTGTCTTGTAGGTTTTTAATTGTGAAGACCATGTAGTGCTTTTATAGGCTACGTAGGGGATCTAAAGGAGGTGGAATATTGGGATTCCAATATTAATTATTAAATTGAGCCCAAGCCCAAATCTATTAATCCCATTAATATTAATTAATTTATTTTCCAGTATATAAATTAATTGCACTCCCAATATTAAACCATATTATATCAAATAATATTTTTTCGGTAGTATTATTTACTCCGTGTATTTAAGATTTAAATATCCGTGAATAAAATTAATTTATTGCTAATTAATTTATTCATCTCTTATATCCGAGAATAGTACCATTCAACCTTAATTATTATGCGGAACGAATCCACTCATGAGGTTTACATAATAATTCCTTATGAACTCATCTCGGGGATATTATCAACCCTTACGGGATACACTTTCCCGTGAAGTATTCACGGCATGCCATATATAAAATACAGCGACCCAATTTTATCGGTAATTAACCCAATAATTAAATCGGTTAATTCCTTTGAAAAATCAAAGTCACTTATATTAAATATACACACCCGCAATAGTATCAGGGATTAAGAATAAAATACTCTGAGACTTAAATATATTATCAACGGCAATCCTAATTGATAAATCTTAAGCGATCCGCCAAATACACCAAGTGTACAAGTGTGATAAAATAATTAAGACAAATTATTTTCTCTCTCACACAACGACTATACCGATGGATTGGTCTGTGTCCATCTAGGTCGTGAGCAACCGTTCGATTAAATACGAGTAACCGATAGTATGATCTTCTGTGTGACGTCGCACACCATACTAACTACAACGTATAGAATCCAGGACTATTAATTGCGTATATTTAATTATCAATAATTAAATGCAAACAATTGTTTATTAATTAAATAGATTAAATGCTATGACCGGGAGTTTACCGTTACTTAAATCTAGACATTAAGTACACAACTCCAACAATCTCCCACTTGTACTAAGGTCTAGTCATTTCCTCCAAACTTCCGACTCCCATACTCATCACGTGCTTAAATGTACTTCCAAGAAGTACTATGTGAATGAGCAATCTAGGTTGCCGCTCTGAAGTTATCTTGGTGACTACATCGTCGTCTCCCTAGACGATGACTCGAATCAGGTGGTACTTGCTCTATGTGTTATCATCACCTTTTAAACTTATGACTTCTTCCAGTTTACCATGCACCGCTATATACATAGCCTTTGGTGAACCAAGAGTCATATTCAAGTCCATAGATTATTCCGGAACCTAACCAAAACTTCCGCTGCCTCTGAGGCTGCTATTCGGTTTATGATAGAGTCCGAGAAGAGTCATGCTTATCACTCTTTCATCCTAAGGTTCCACCTCTTCCAAAAGTGAACACATAGCCTGATATCGACTTACACCGGTCCTTCTCTGATTTGGGATCTGAGAAAATGTAATCTAAGAAGAATTTGTATTGCTTCGTAATCCAGTACTTCAAAAAAATACTCTTAGAGCATCCGAATATTTCTTGATAAGATTACTTTAATACCCTCCCACTACGCTAACCGCATAGTTGATATCAGGTTCTTGTTTTTCAACATTGCATTCATTAAGCTTTCCATACACCAAGGTATAGGAAACCGCTTTATCTATCTCCTCTTATGTGTTCAAGACACATACCTTTAGATAGATGTATTCTGTTTCCGAAAGGCAATAACCTTTCTCAAAATTATGCATGTTTAAAACAAACCATAATCGTATAAGATATCTAGGAGAAGTACAATGTTCTTATCTAGAGATCGAAAGATTCTAAGAACATGATCTAACTTCCTCTTAATCTTATATCTCGATTTATTTAGACAACCAATATTTTATGTCTGACAACATCTTTACATTGTTCCCAATGATAAAATGTTATCATAAAATTCCGAGAAACACCACCTTGTTTCCATTACGTTTCTAATACACCTTCTTCCTCTATGCCCTTTGATGAATCCATCAAATGGACTATCTCATCAATTTGCAAGTTCCACTATTCATAGCTTTGTAACAATCCATAAATTGATTTACTAAGCTTGTATTCTAAATGATCTTGCCTCTTAACAATAACCCTTATTGCTTTCTAAGTAGGAACATTTAGATTAGTGGCGCCCTTATGTAGAGCTAGGGATCAATTTCATCTCTACTAGATCCAGAGTTCAAAACTCCTCTAGTCTTATGAACATCTCTGGTCGCCTAACAACCTCCCACTGCAATAGCGTTCCGGTGTATAACAGTAATAACAGTAGGTGCAGTTAGTGGTGTACTACTACTCGGTTTGGCTGGTTCCTAGTCCTTTGTCCTTTTCCTCATTACAAAGTATTATGTCAGTTAGGGAATTTCAGTTCATCTAATAGTCTTCTTCTAAGAACCGGGCGTTTGCGTCCTTCTGGTTCATAGTACTATTGAACATACAATCTCTTTTGTTCTTCTAGGATATCCTACAACCACATGAATGTGCCGTCGTTTCCAGGAGTATCCATAGAACATAGGTATTTCTGAACGAACTTGTCCTTTTACTATTTAGAGTTCCATTTCTTATTTCCAACACACCATTTCTACACGTGAGAGTATGGTGTATTCCTTGAGACTTAATCCCAATCTTTGATTTATGCCATGTGTTATTTAGATAGGTGGTAGCCTCCTCGAACAAGTCGCAGGCTTCTAATGGATATACTTTGAAGGTTCCCCATAATAGCTCTGTGTCCATTGACTAGTCTAAACACTTTGCTTTTACGGCACATCAAGTATACTAATCCATCCTTGAGTATTCTTGAAAGACTTACTCATACCTTTCTAATTACACATATCTCCGCATCTATCAATTATTAATCAATTTCAATACTTTTCCGAATTCTATCCTTTATCCAGAAAGGTTCGCTTAGTTGTATTATCTTCCAAATTCAATTCTTAGGTCGGAAGGTCCATTCCTTCAACTATAATTGATCAAATCAATTTCGACCTTTTGAATCTTATTTGAATAAATACTACTAAGTTCAAGAATTCACAAGTATAATGATTTAACAAAGAAATACATCTAATCAGTAAAACAAGTTATATAACGGTTTGTTGCATCGTGGCAGACTAAGGATTCATCATTCACATATTGCTATCTAATGTACCAGAATAGATAACGCCATTATTTCTTATCCAAGCCATCAAATGATTAAAGAAATAAAATATCCATTCATTAATAATAGAAAACCAGAACAAAAGTTCTTTCTAAAATAAAGGGGTACATAAAACAATAAACTTGAAATGAAATCCTATAACTACTAAAAGCAGATAAAAGTCTTCCACTGCAACCGCTGCTTCCTCTACAGCTTCGCTCATGTAGACTCGAACTCTTCTTCTCTAAGTCGCCGGGTTTTCTGGAACCCCTGCATTCAAAATGCACATACCGTCAGTGGTTCCATATGTTGGAGTTGTGTACTTAATGTCTAGATTTAAGTATCGGTAAACTCCCGGTCATAGCATTTAACCTATTTAATTAATGAACAATTATTTGCATTTAATTATTATTAATTAATTATGCAAAATATAGTCCTGGATTTTATACGTTGTAGTTAGTATGGTGTGTCGGGCCCACACAGAAGATCATACTATCGGTTACTCGTATTTAATCAAACAGTTGCTCACGACCTAGATGGACACGGACCAATCCATCGGTATAGTCGTTGTGTGAGAGAGAAAATAATTTATATTAATTATTTTATCACACTTGTACACTCGGAGTATTGGGCGGATCGCTTGAGATTTATCAATTAGGATTGCCGTTGATAATTGATTTAAATTTCAGAGTATTTTATTCTTAATCCCCGATATTATTGCGGGTGTGTATATTTAATATAAGTGACTTTGATTTTCCAAATGAATTAACCGATTTTATTATTGGGTTAATTACCGGTTAAGTTGGGTCACTATATTTTATATATGACATGCCGTGAATACTTGACGGGAAAGTGTATCCCGTAAGGGTTGATAATATCCCCGAGATGAGTTCATAAGGAATTATTATGTAAACCCTGTAGGTGGATTTAATCCGCATAATAATTAAGGTTGAATGGTACTATTCTCAGATATAAGAGATGAATAAATTAATTAGCAATAAATTAATTTTATTCATGGATATTTAAATCTTAAATACACGGAATAAATAATATTACCGGAGAAATATTATTTGATATAATATGGGTAAATATTGAGAGTGCAATTTTATTTATATAGTGGAAAATAAATAAAATTAATATTGATAAGGATTAATAGATTTGTGCTGGGCTCAATTTAATCATCAATATTAGGGAGCCCAATATTCCACCTCCTTTTGATCCCCTACGTAGCCTATAAAAGCACTACATGGCCTTCATAAATCATAAGACAAGAATATCAATATTTGATAGTTATAGAGAGTTAAAGGAGATCCATAGGAGTTCGATAGATCGTCGCCCACACGACGTTTGAACGGAGTGCAAGGAATACGTAGGAAGATTCGAAGGTCTTCAAAGGTGTTTGATTTCGTTTCGCCGCACAACGAATCGAAGGTAAAATCATAAACCCTTTCTATGATTTTATGTGAGTTAATTGTAGCATATACATGAACACACGATCCGGAAAAACGACGAACCTCGGGGACGGGGATTCGATATCCCCGGCGAGGATCGAGAGGGGCGGCCGAACCTAGGGTTCAACCGCCGGGAACGCGCGACGCAAGAGGGGAGCCCCGGCTGGACGCCGGGGCACACGATCGAACCTAGGGTTCGATCGTCGGGGATCCGCCGTGGGCTGGTGCCACGGCGGGAGGATCCGCCGGCCTCCCTCGTCGGCGGCACGTGCAGCGCGAACACCCTCGGCTGGGGGCCGAGGGGTCGATCGAGCCCGTAGGCTCGATCGCTGGGAGCTGCGGGAGTTACCCGCAGCGACTCGTAGCGTGCTGCGGGACTTCCCGCAGCGGTGCGCTGGGACGAGCCTAGCGCGTTGAGCAGCGGGTCACGCGACCCGCTGCGGGGCTGCTACGAGCAGCCCCGGGGATGCCTCGCGCATCCCCAGCGATCATCGCGAGATGATCGCGAGCCCCGTGCGGGGGCTCGGCTGGACGCTCGCGGCCTTCGGGCCTTGCTGGGTGTTCGGTCGGGCCCCGGCTCGTGCGGTGGTTCGCGTTCGGATCTCCGGCGATCGAGGATTTCGGTCGGGTTATTATTTTCCGCAAATTTTAATAGCCGGGACATCGATTTCCAACAATTGGTATCAGAGCGTTTGGTTTCGTGTTCATGTATATGTTCTATTATTGTTCTACCTTGCAGGGATTTCCGGCTATCATGGTTGGATTTAATTATTGTGTTAATTAATTATCATGATTATTCGTTTATTAAACTCTCGGACATGTCGAGATTCGTTTTGTGTGTTTTCCGGGGGTTGACCGAATTTAGGATTTATTATTACGTTCTATGTTTTCCGGAAAATGTATAGGGTCGATTTCATGTATAGAATCGATACCGGAATTGTAAATTTATTTCTTGTAATTTATTTACGTTGGTTCGATATTGAGACGATCGCCGGAAGACGAAGGTGTGACGAAGAGACGAAGGACCGAAGGGCCGATCATCCCCATGATCGACCCTTGCATCGATCAAGGAGGGAGGAGGCGACGCCTCCCTTGGCCGTGGGCTGCCGCCGGTGGGTGGTGGCTGGCCGGCTAGGGTGGTGGGGGCGGCGGCCCTCCCCTTGGTGATCGATCTTGGTGGGGTGGTGTGAGGTCTCCCAACCCATGCCACTTCTACCGAGATTCACTTTCCTAATTTGATTCGGATTTTTCTTTTTTGAGTACTCCTAATTTTTTGGGAACTCTCATGGATAAGGAAAAGAATCAATTTGGAATTAATTAGGATTCCTATTGTTTTATTTCTATTATGGAGATATTCATGGATTAAGAATCTAATTAATTTGGTGTTAATTTATTTCCTATTTGATTATTCCTATTCTTAGGAATTTTCATTAGATGGAAATTAATTAATTATGGAAAGTAGAAGAGTCCTAATTTATTTTATTTCCTTATTTCATTATAGAGATCTTCTAGAATATTCCAAGTGGGGCTTGGATAGATTATTCTAGAGATTTAATGAAGTAGAAAAGGAAAATAAATAAATAAAATATTAATAATTTCTAATTTTATTTTTGATATATTCGATTGACTTAATTTTCGAATTAAGTAACTTTTGGATTAATTGAAAATAAATAGATTTAAATATTGGGATTAATATTCTCGTCACATGGAGCATTCAAGAACGAAGACTGAAGACTAGAAGATGCGTACGAAGATGGAATAAAGCCATGATAGTCGGGAAAATAATTTTCTAGCATTATTTTGACTATGTGATACTATGTGCTTTATTACTTGTATGCATGCTATATGTGTTTATTTTATGCACTAGATAGCGTATCCCTTTATTGTAAAAAGCTAAGTGGGAGAGGGGATAAAAACATTCTCATGGTCTCCATTACTGTTCTCTTGGTGAATCTTATGGACTTTCAAAGTTCGTTTAGACGAGTCATTGGAGGAGAATTCTTGTAATTCCTTTTACGAGAAACATTGATCACGTTTATCAAACAATGCCTAATTTTTCTTTCTGAAACTGACTTCAAGTCAACTCATTCTCACCCCGGGGAGTGGAATGGAGCCAAATCCACTTGGTCATGTGGATGACACAAATTAGAGACCTTCGTACCATCCTTTTTGAAGGTGGATCGATTGTCTGCTCGGCTCCCTCATTTATGAGAGATAGGGTTGTTCGCATGGTGAATCACTGGTTAGAAACTTCGAGTTTCACTTATGATTCTCCGCGTCTTGGTTTGCGAGAATTCAATGGATCAAGTAAAAGGATGTCAATTGTAAAAGTCTTTTGGTATAGTAAACGTCCACACTATCGTGGCTTGCTATACTGAATGGGATTTTGGAACGATTGATGTAGACAGTTTTAGAAGGGAGTAAGGGATCCGTATGTTAACGTAAACGTCCACACTATCGTGGCTTGCGGTGATATGCGACTCCCAAACAAACTTCTTGGTGCTGAGTAATGGTTTACACTTAGGTACGCTTCATAGTATTCTTCCCATCGAAGTAACGCTATTGATGATGTACGACCAAAGCAAATCTAATTGCAAAATCATTTGGGTGGGTAAACGTCCACACTATCGTGGCTTGCCTTACCTGATGGGATTTTAGACGTAATTAGTAATTTAATGATATTATTTAAGGGAGATAATATCGGATATTAAATTAATTGTTTGTTTATATGTGCTTATAGGTTTAGAGAATTACTATGAATCCACTTTCGTTAATACTTGAGGAATTCAACGCACTGGTTCCATACTGTGTTGGATGGAATAAAGAGTTAGACATTACTCAGACTGTAAAGGAGTACAAAGACGTACTCAGTGAAACTTGTCCTTCTAGACCTACCATTAACTCAACTGATGAGGAAATAGTTGACTTTGAGAAGTGGGATAGTGCTCATGCATTAGCCGCTAATCATGATGTCATGCTTAAACTCAAGTTGATGTTTGGACATGATGTAAAGGCTAGAAAAGAGGCGATGAGGATACTCATAAAGATCAGTTGCTTCGAGGAAACGCTTGAACACGTTTTTGAGATGATGGATCTTTTAGACGAGTTGAAACAATCGCAAGCTCTTATAGCCAAGGCCAAAGGTTTCGAACCTAAGGGCATACATAAGGAAAAGGAGAAGAAGACAAGGGGATCCAGTAGTCCTAAGGGAATTGGACCAAAGGGCGGGATAAAGAAGCCTTCTGGCAAATATCCCCAAGGAAAGCAGTCTGAGTACTGGGGGTCTATATCTTGTCCTCTCAAAGGTACGAATTTTTCTTTAGTCGTAAAACATAGTCAGCGGTATTATCTACCAGAATTCTGGTGTGTAGATATGGAACCACTGACGGTATGTGCATTCTAAATGCAGGGGTTCCAGAAAACCCGGCGACTTAGAAAAGAAGAGTTCGAGTCTACATGGGCGAAGCTGTTGAGGAAGCAGCGATTGCAGTGGAAGAAATTTATCTGCTTTAGTAGATATAGGATTTCATTTCAAGTTTATTGTTTAATGTACCTTGCATTTTAGAAAGAACTTTTGTTCTAGTTTTCTATTATTAATGAATGGATATTTTATTTCTTTAATCATTTAATGGTTTGGATAAGAAATAATGGTAATATCTATTCTGGTACATTAAGATAGCAATATATAAACAATGAATCCTTAGTCTACCACGATGCAACGAACCGTTACAACTTATTTCACTAATTAGATGTATTTCTTTATTGAATCATAATACAACTAAGTGGACCTTAAAGGATAGAATACGGACAAGTATTAAGAATGATCAAAGATGATATATGCAGACATATGTGTAATCAGAAAGGTATGAGTAGTTCCTTGCAGGAATACTTAAAGATGGATTAGAATACTTGATGTGCCATAAAAGCAAAGTGTTTTGACTAGTCAATAAACACAAAGCTGTTATGGGGAGCCTTCGAAGTATATCCATTAGAAGCCTGCGACTTGTTCGCAGAGGGTACCACCTATCTAAAGAACACATAGCATAAATCAAAGATTGGGATTAAGTCTCAAGGGACTGCACCATGCACTCATGTGTAGGAATGGTGTGTCAGGAATAAGAAATGGGATTCTAATAGTAAAAGGGCAAGTTTATTCGGAACCACCTATGTTCTATGGATATTTCTGGATACAACGGCACATTCAAAGTGGTTGTAGGATATCCTAGAAGAACAAGTAATTGTGAGTTCAATAGTACTATGAACCAGAAGGACGTTAACGCCCGGTTCTTAGAGAAAGACTATTAGATGAACTACAATGCCCTAACTGACAAGGTACTTTAAAATGAGGAAAAAGAAAAGACTGAGAACCAGCCTAACCGAGTAGTAGTACATCACTGACTGCACCGAATGTTATTACTGTTATACACCAGAACGCCATGTTGCAGTGGGAGGTTGTTAAGCAACCAGAGATGTTCATAAGACTGGAGGAGTTTTTGAACTCTGGATCTAGTAGAGATGAAATCGATCCCTAGCTCTGCATATTGCAGTGGGAGGTTGTTAAGCAACCAGAGATGTTCACAAGACTGGAGGAGTTTTTGAACTCTGGATCTAGTAGAGATGAAATCGATCCCTAGCTCTGCATATTGCAGTGGGAGGTTGTTAAGCAACCAGAGATGTTCATAAGACTGGTGGAGATGAAATCGATCCCTAGCTCTGCATAAGAGGCGGTACTAATCTAAAAGTGCCTACTTGGATAGCAATATGATTATTGTTAAGAGGCAAGATCATTTAGAAGTGCAAGCTTAGTAAATCCATTTATGAATTATCACAAAGCTATAAATTGTGGAACTTGCGAATTGATGAGATAGTCCATTAGAAGGATTCATCAAAGGGCATAGACAAAGAAAGGTGTATTGGAGACGTAATGGAAACAAGGTGCTGTTTCTCGGAATTTTATGTAGATAACACTTCATCGTTGGCAACAATGTAAAAGTGTTGTCAGACATAAAATAAAGGTTGTCTAAATAAATCAAGATATAAGATTAAGATGAAGTTAGATCATGTTCTTAGAATCCTTCGATTTCTAAAACAAGAACATTGTACTTCTCTTAAGATATCTTATACAATTATGGTTTGTTTTAAAACATGCATAATTCTGAGAAAGGTTATTGCCTTAGAGAACAGAATACATCTATCTAAAGGTATGTGTCTTGAACACATGAAGGAGATAGATAGAGATAAAGCGGTTTCCTACACTTCGAGTGTGGAGAACTTTGTAGATGCAATGTTGTAAAACAAGAACCTGATATCAACTATGCGGATAGCGTAGTGGGAGGATATCAAAGTAATCTGGATAAGAGATATTCGAATGCTGTAAAAGTACTTGGAAGTAATAGATTACTAAGCAAGACGAAATCTTCTTGGATTACAGTTTCTCAGATCCAAAATCAGAGAAAGACCAGTGTAAGTCGATATCAGGCTATGTGTTCAGTTTTAAAAGAGGTGGAACCTAAAGATGAAAGAGTGATAAGCATGATGTTTCTCGGACTCTATCATAAACCGAATAGCAGCCTCAGAGGCAGCGGAAGTTTTTGGTTAGGTTCCGGAATGACCTCTGAACTTGGATATGATTCTAGGTTCACCAAAGGCTATGTATATAGCGGTGCATGGTAAACTGAAAGAAGTCATAAGTTCAAAAGGTGATGATAACACATAGAGCAAGTACCACCTGATTCGAGTCATCGTCTAAGGAGACGACGCAGTAGTCACCAAGATAACTTCAGATCGGCAACCTAGATTGCTCATTCACATAATACTTCTGGGAAGTATAACTTAAGCACGTGATGAGTATGGGAGTCGGGAGTTTGGAGGAAATGACTAGACCTTAGTACAAGTGGGAGATTGTTGGAGTTGTATACTTAATGTCTAGATTTAAGTATCGGTAAACTCCCGGTCATAGCATTTAACCTATTTAATTAATGAACAATTATTTGCATTTAATTATTATTAATTAATTATGCAAAATATAGTCCTGGATTTTATACGTTGTAGTTAGTATGGTGTGTCGGGCCCACACAGAAGATCATACTATCGGTTACTCGTATTTAATCAAACAGTTGCTCACGACCTAGATGGACACGGACCAATCCATCGGTATAGTCGTTGTGTGAGAGAGAAAATAATTTATCTTAATTATTTTATCACACTTGTACACTCGGTGTATTGGGCGGATCGCTTGAGATTTATCAATTAGGATTGCCGTTGATAATTGATTTAAATCTCAAAGTATTTTATTCTTAATCCCCGATATTATTGCGGGTGTGTATTGTTGGAATTCGATATCCCGGGTTATCAAAATTTGCGGAACCGATAACCCGAACGAACCCTTCGCCGGAAATCACACGAACGCCGACTCATCCGCCGGAGTCCGGGCATTGGAGACCACGCGCCCGAAGGCGCGCAATCCGCCCCCACCCGAACCCCCGCGAGTGCGGGGTTCGCGCGATCAATCGATCGCGTCTCACGCGATTGGGCGGGGCTGCCCAGCAGCCCCCGCGGCGGGTCCGGCGACCCGCCGCCACCTGGAGGTCCCCACCGTCGAGGTGGGGTGGGGTGCGGCACCAGCCCGCGCCCCAGCGGTCGATCGTCGTGATCGACCGCGCGCCCTCGGCCCAGCCGAGGGTCGTCTCCTCCATGCCCGTCGAACCCTAGGCGGGTCGATCCACGCGGTCCGGTGGCTTCGCCACCACCGCGTGATCGTCTGTCTACTCCGGGTCCGAACTTCGGATCTTGCGTTCTACGGTATAATCGATAAACCAAAATCGAATAATATCAAGTTAGTTTAGATATCATACCTACGATTCGTTGTTCGGAGAAACGAGATCAAGATGACCTTTGAATCTTCCCACGTATTCCTTGCACTCCGTTCGAACGTCGGGTGGGCGACGATCTATCGAACTCCTATGGATCTCCTTCAACTCTCTAGAATATCAAGTGTGATAATCTTGTCTTATGATTTATGAAGGCCATGTAGTGCTTTTATAGGCTACGTAGGGGATCTAAAGGAGGTGGAATATTGGGCTTCCAATATTGAAGATTAAATTGAGCCCAATGCTCAAGTCCATTAATCCTTATCAATATTAATTAATTTATTTTCCACTATATAAATAATTGCACTCCCAATATTAAACCATATTATATCCAAATAATATTTCTCCGGTAGTATTATTTATTCCGTGTATTTAAGATATAAATATCCATGAATAAAATTTATTTATTGCTTAATAAATTTATTCATCTCTTTTATCCGAGACTAGTACCACTCAACCTTATTTATTATGCGGAATAAATCCACTCGCGAGGTTTACATAATAAATCCTTATGAGCTCATCTCGGGGATATTATCAACCCTTCCGGGATACACTGTCCCGTCAAGAATTCACGGCATGCCATATATAAAATATAGTGACCCAACTCAACCGGTAATTGACCCAATAATTAAATCGGTCAATTCCTTTGGAAAATCAAAGTCACATATATTAAATATACACACCCGCAATCGTATCGGGGATTAAGAATAAAATACACTAAGTCTCAAATCAATTATCGCCGAGCAAACCTAATTGATGAGTCTCAATCGATCCGCTCAATACACCAAGTGTACAAGTGTGATAAAATAATTAAGATAAATTATTTTCTCTCTCACACAACGACTATACCGATGGATTGGTCCGTGTCCATCTAGGTCGTGAGCAACTGTTCGATTAAATACGAGTAACCGATAGTATGATCTTCTGTGCGCCCATGCTTGCACCATACTAACTACAACGTATAAAATCCAGGACTATAATTTGCATATATTTAATTAACAATAATTAAAAGCAAATGAATGTTCATTATGAATAGGTAAATGAAAGTGCATACAGAGTTCAGAATACTCAAATCTAGACATTAAGTATACTACTCCATCAATCTCCCACTTATACTAAGGTCTAGTCTTATCCTCCAAACTTCTGACTCCCAAACCCTCCAAGTGCTTGTAATATACTTCGCTAGGAATTATCTTGGTGAAAGGGTCCGCTAGGTTGTCCTCTGAAGCTATCTTGGTGACTATCGCATCGCCCCTCTTGACGATGTCTCGAATCAGGTGGTACTTGCGCTCTATGTGTTTCGTAGCACTATGGGACCGTGGTTCCTTACTGTTTGCCACTGCACCGCTATTGTCACAATAAATTGTCATAGCTTTGGGCAAACTCGGAATCACATCTAAGTCCTGGAGGAAATTAAGGAACCATACTGACTCTTTCGCTGCCTCTGAGGCTGCAACATATTCAGCTTCCATGGTAGAGTCTGAAATGCACTTTTGCTTAACACTCCTCCATGATACGGCTCCACCTCCCAAAGTGTACACATAGCCTGATGTCGACTTTCGCCGGTCCTTATCAGCTTGGAAATCCGAATCCGTATAACCCAAAGGAATCAGATTGTCTGCCCCGTAACTCAGAACATAATCCCTAGTATTTCGCAAATACTTGAAAATGCTCTTTACGGCAGTCCAATGAGCCCTTCCAGGGTTACTCTGATATCTCGCTACTACGCCAACTGCATAGCAGATATCAGGCGTCGTGCATAACATTGCATACATCAAGCTTCCCACGGCCGAAGCGTAGGGAACTGCTTTCATTTCATCTTTCTCCTTTTGTGTCTGAGGACACATCTCCTTAGAAAGATAAGTTCCTTTGCTGAAGGGTAGATCACCCTTCTTGGAATCTTGCATGTTATAACGAGCCTGAATCGTGTCTATGTAAGATTGCTGGGATAGGTACAATGTTCTACTCCGGCGATCCCTTATAACCTTGATCCCTAGAACATGCCCGACTTCTCCCAAATCTTTCATATCGAATTGTCTAGACAACCATCCCTTTATGTCTGATAACATTTTCACACTGTTGCCAATGAGAAGAATGTCGTCTACATAAAGCACGAGAAACACCACCTTCTTCCCATCACGTTTCCAATACACACACGATTCGTCCATGCTTTGACTGAATCCAAAAGATTGGACTACTTCGTCAAACCGCAGGTTCCACGATCTCGAGGCTTGTTTCAATCCATAAATGGATCGATTTAGCTTGCACACTAGATTATCTCGCCCCTTAGCAATGAATCCTTCTGGTTGTTTCATATAAATCGTCTCGTCAAGACTTCCATTTAGGAAAGCTGTCTTGACATCCATTTGCCACACCTCATAATCCATATGAGCTGCTATGGATAAGAGAATCCGGATCGACTTTATCTTGGCTACCGGCGAGAAGGTCTCCTCATAATCGATTCCCTCTTTCTGAGTATATCCTTTCGCAACAAGCCGAGCTTTAAAGGTTTCAACCTTTCCGTCAGATCCTCTCTTTCTCTTGTAGACCCATTTACACCCAATTGGCTTTATGCCGCTTGGTGGTTCTACAAGATCCCAGACTTTATTAGAATCCATAGATTCAATTTCGGATCTCATTGCTTTCTTCCAAGAAGGCGTATCTATATCTTGTACCGCCTCATCATAGGTCCAGGGATCGATTTCATGAACTCCAGGTCCAGAGTCCGAAGACTCACCCAGTCCAATCCATCGGTCTGGTTGCTTAACAACCCTCCCACTACGACGGCGTTCCGGTGTATTAACAGTGACAGTAGGTGCAGGTTCTAGTGGTGTATCACTACTCGGTTCGGCTGTATCTAGGTCTTCCTTGTTTCCTCTCAACTCATCAAGTATAATGTCACTCATGGGCTTGTGGTCCATGACATAGTCTTCCTCTAAGAACCGAGCGTTAGTACTAATAACGATCTTCTGGTCCGTAGGACTATAGAACATGCCACCCTTAGTTCCTCTAGGATATCCTATAAACAACCGCACTTCAGTACGAGGTTCTAATTTATCGGCACCTACCTTCAACACATGTGCAGGGCACCCCCAGATCCGAACGTGTCTTAAGCTAGGCTTGCGCCCGCTCCATCGTTCCATGGGTGTTGAAGGAACCGTTTTTGATGGAACCAGGTTTAGAATGTGCGCTGCTGTTTCTAAGGCATATCCCCAGAACATGATAGGTAAGTCCGAGTAACTCATCATTGATCGCACCATTTCCATAAGAGTCCTATTCCTTCTTTCCGACACACCATTCTGCTGGGGAGTATATGGTGATGTCATTTGGGAATCAATCCCATTCTCTGCCAAGTATGCCTTGAATTCTCCAGACAGGTACTCGCCTCCGCGATCAGATCGCAGGCATTTAATGGATTTACCTTGAAGGTTCTCCACAAGAGCCTTGAATTCCTTGAACTTGTCAAAGGACTCGCTCTTGCGGCGCATCAAGTATACAAATCCATACCTTGAGTAATCATCAGTGAAAGTGATGAAGTACTCGTACCCTCCCCTTGCCTGAGTAGACATAGGTCCGCATACATCAGAGTGAATCAAATCCAATACTTGTCCAGCTCTATGTCCTTTACCAGAAAAAGAACGCTTGGTCATTTTACCCTCCAAACAGGATTCGCAGGTTGGAAGGTCCTCTCCTTCTATGCCGCTAATGAGACCATCAGCTTTCAACCTTTGAATTCTATTCGAATTAATATGACCTAGCCTTAGATGCCACAAGTATAATTGATTCATTTTAGAAGGTTCCTTTCTCTTATTGGTGTTCGTAGATGTGTTATTACTCTCGGTTAGTTGCATCGTGTTAGACTCAGGATTTAGAACATACAAATCGTCCACCAATGTACCAGAACAGATAATCTTACTAAATTCTTTCTAAAATTCGGTACATAAAGACAATTTTGTAAAACTAAAATCCTATCACTACTAAAGCGTAAGTGAACGTCTGCCACTGCAAAAGTCGCCACCTTCGCGGCATTGCCCATGTAGACCACGATCTCTCCCTCTCTAAGTCTCCGGGTTTCCTGGAACCCCTGCAATGAATTGCAGACATGATCAGTGGCCCCCGTATCTACACACCAGGTGCTGGTAGATAACACCACTGATAATGTTTCAGTGACTAAGGAAAATTTCGTACCTTTAATGAGAGGACAATCAGACCTCCAGTGCCCAAACTGCTTGCATCGATAGCACTTGCCTCGCGGCTTGCTCTTCCCAATCCGTGGTTTAGAACCACTGGGTTTCTTTGCACGCTTTTCCTCTAGCCTTGCCACAAAAGCTTGTGATTTCCTTAACCTACGCACAAATTCCGCTCTCGCCGAATCCTTTTTAAGGGACTCATTGAGAGAGAAATCTGTGAGTATGTTAATCACCTCTTGTCCAGCTTCCACGCTATGTCTCAACATCATCCTGAGGTCATTTCGAATGTCCTCATCAGTTGGGACAACAGTGGATTCGGAAAGCTTAACAGTCTGAACAATGTCCAGATTTCGTTTCCAATCAGTACTATATGGAACCAGTGAGTTTTCATCTTTAAGTATATCACAAAGTGGGGTCACAGTCATTCCTAACCTATAAGCACATAAAACAAACAAACAATTTAATATCCGATATTATCTCCCTAAAATAATATCATTAAATCACTAATCACATCTAAAATCCCATCGGGTAAGGCAAGCCACGATAGTGTGGACGTTTACCCACCCAAATGATTTAGCAATTAGATTTCCTTCGGTCGTACATCATCAATAGCGTTACCTCGATGGGAGGAATACTATGGAGCGTACCTAAGTGTTAACCATCGCTCAGTACTAAGAAGTTTGTTTTTGAGATTCGCATATCCCCGCAAGCCACGATAGTGTGGACGTTTACGTTGACACACGGATCCCTCACTCCCTTCTATAACTGTCTACATCAATCGATCTAAAGTCCCATTCAATATAGCAAGCCACGATAGTGTGGACGTTTACCATACCAAAAGACTTATACAATTGAAATCCAATTACTTGATCCATTTGATCTTGTAAATCAAGACGCGGAGAATCATAAGTGAAACTCGAAGTTTCTAACCAGTGATTCACCATGCGAGCAACCCTATCTCTCATAAGTGAGGGAGCCGAGCAGACAATCGATCCATCTATCAAAGAATGGTACGAAGGTCTCTAATTTGTGTCCTCTACATGACCAAGTGGCTCTGGCTCCATTCCACTCCCCGGGGTGAGAATGAGTCGACTTGAAATCAGCTTTGGAAAGACAAATTAGGCATTGTTTGATGAACTTAATCAATGTTTCTTGTAAGAGGAATTACAAGAACTCTCCTCCAATGACTTATCTATATAAACTCCAAAAGTTTATAAAAATCACCAAGAGAGCAGCAATGGAGACCATGGGTATGTTTCCATACCCTCTCCCACTTAGCTTTTTACAATAAAGAGATACGCTATCTAGTGCATAAATTAAACACATATAGCATGCATACATGTAATAAAGCACATAATATTATCACATAGTCAAAATAATTACTAGAATATTATTTTCCGACTATTATGGCTTTACTCCATCCCCGTACGCATCTTCTAGTCTTTAGTCTTCGTTTCTTGAATGCTCCATGTGACGAGAATATTAATATCCAATATTTAAATCTATTTATTTTCAATTAATCCAAAAGTTACTTAATTCGAAAATTAAGTCAATTGAATATATCAAAAATAAAATTAAATATTATTAATATTTTATTTATTTTATTTTTCTTTTCCACTTCATTAAATCTCTAGAATAATCCATCCAAGATATTCTTGGAATATTCTAGATGATATTGTTGGAGTTGTGTACTTAATGTCTAGATTCAAGTACCGGTAAACTCCCTGTCATAGCATTTAACCTATTTAATTAATAAACAATTATTTGCATTTAATTAATTATGCAAAATATAGTCCTAGATTTTATACGTTGTAGTTAGTATGGTGTGCATGGGCACACAGAAGATCATACTATCGGTTACTCGTATTTAATCGAACCGTTGCTCACGACCTAGATGGACACGGACCAATCCATCGGTATAGTCGTTGTGTGAGAGAGAAAATAATTTATCTTAATTATTTTATCACACTTGTACACTTGGTGTATTGGGCGGATCGCTTGAGATTTATTGATTAGGATTGCCTTGGATAATCAATTTAAATCTCAGAGTATTTTATTCTTAATCCCCGATATTATTGCGGGTGTATATATTTAATATAAGTGACTTTGATTTTCCAAAGGAATTAACCGATTTGATTATTGGGTTAATTACCGGTTAAGTTGGGTCACTATATTTTATATACGACATGCCGTGAATACTTGACGGGAAAGTGTATCCCGTAAGGGTTGATAATATCCCCGAGATGAGTTCATAAGGAATTATTATGTAAACCCTGCAGGTGGATTTAATCCGCATAATAATTAAAGTTGAACGGTACTATTCTCGGATATAAGAGATGAATAATATTTATTGAACAATAAATAAATTTATTCATGGATATTTATATCTTAAATACACGGAATAAATAATACTAAGTTGGAGAAATATTATTTGATATAATATAGATAAATATTGGGAGTGCAATTTTATTTATATAGTGGAAAATAAATAAAATTTATATTGATAAGAATTAATGGATTTGGGTTGGACCCAATTTAATTTTCAATATTAGAAGCCCAATATTTAATCTCCTTTTGATCCCCTACGTAGCCTATAAAAGCGCTACATGGTCTTCACTTTTCACAACCTAAGTTACGCCAACATAAAGTCTTGAAGAGTGAAGGAGATCCATAAGGTGTTCGATAGATCGTCGCCCACACGACGTTCGGACAAGGTGCAAGGAATACGTGGGAAGATCGCAAGGTCATCAACGCGTTAATTCGTTTCTCCGTACAACGAATCGAAGGTAAAAATCATAAACTCTCTTTTATGATTTTGTGTGATTAATCGTAGTATATACATGAACACACGATCCGGGTAAACGTACGAACTTCGGGGACGGGGATTAGAGATCCCCGGCGAAGGTCGAGAAAAACCCTCGATGGAATCAAGGGTGGCGGCCGAACCCTAGGGTTCGACCGCCGGCGCGCGGACGAAGAGGATGAGCCCCGGCTGGACGCCGGGCGTGGGGTCGACCTCGGGTCGACCACCGGGGTTCGCCGTGGGCTGGTGCCACGGCGGATGAACCCCAGCCCTCACCGTCCGGCGGCGTCGCGCGCGGAGGAGCCCTCGGCTGGAGCCGAGGGGCGATCGAGCCCGTGAGCTCGATCGCGGGTATGCTACGGGATCACCCGTAGCTGCCCTGTATGCGCTACGGGTTCGCCCGTAGCGGGCGTACGGGGATGAACCCCGCCGCGAGCAGCGAGTCGTGGACTCGCTGCGGGGCTGCTACGAGCAGCCCCGGGGATGCCTCGCGCATCCCCAGCGATCATCGCGAAGATGATCGCGAGCCCCGTGCGGGGGCTCGGCTGGACGCTCGCGGCCCTCGGGCCTCGCTGGGTGTTCGGTCGGGCCCCGGCTCGTGCGGTGGTTCGCGTTCGTGGATCCGACTCGTAGGGGACTTCGGCTGGGGGCGGGCTGCGTGTCTTCGGGCGCGTAGTCTCCAAAGGTCGGACTCCTGCGGATGAGTTGGGGATCCAATCTCCGGCGATGAAGGATTTCGGTCGGGCTATCGGTTCCGCATAAATTTTAATAGCCCGGGATATCGATTTCCAACAATTGGTATCAGAGCGTTTGGTTTCGTGTTCATGTATATGCTCGATTATTGTTCTACCTTGCAAGATTTCCGGCTATCATGGTTGGATTTAATTAATTGTTTTTAATTAATTATCATGATTATTAAACTCTCGGACATGTCGAGATTCGTTTTGTGTGGATGAATGTTTGTAATAGTAAAAATTCGGGGGTTGATTGAATTTAGGATTTATTATTACGTTCTTTATTTTTTTCCGGAAAATGTATAGGGTCGGTTTCATGTATAGAATCGATACCGGATATTGTAATTTAATTCTTGTAATTTTAATTACGTTGGTTCGATGTTGAGACGATCGCCGGAAGACGAAGAAGGTGTGACGAAGAAGACGATGGACGAAGGGGCCGATCATCCCCATGATCGACCCCATGGATTGATCGCCGGCATGGGGGCTGTCCGTGGGAGCTCCCGGCCACGCCGGCCACCGGTGGTGGTGGCGCGTGGGCTGGGAGCGGCGGCGGTGCTCCTCCCGGGCGGCGGTCGACGGTGGGGGTGGTGCGGGGACTCCCAACCCGTGCTACTCCTACCATAATCCAACTTTCCTAAATTAATTCGGATTTCCTATTTGAGTATCTTCCTTTTAGGAAACTCTCATGGATTAGGAAAAGAATTAATTGAATTAATTTTATTCCTATTGATTTATTTCCTTCATGGAATTATTCAAAGATTAGGAATTTAATTAATTTAGTACTAAAATTTATTTTTCCTATTTGATTATTCCTACTCATGGGAATATTCATGGATTAGGAATAAAAATAAATTTGGAAAGTAGTGAGTCCTAATTTATTTATTTCTTTATTCTATTATAGAAGTCTTCTAGAATATTCCGAGTTTAACTTGGATAGATTATTCTAAAGATTTAATAGAGTTAGATAGGAAAATAAATAAATAAAAATATTAATAATATTTAATTTTATTTTTGATATATTCAATTGACTTAATTTTTTTGAATTATGTAACTTTTGGATTAATTGAAAATAAATAGATTTAAATATTGGAGATTAATATTCTTGTCACATGGAGCATTCAAGAACGAAGACTGAAGACTAGAAGATGCGTACGGAGATGCGACAAAGCCATGATAGTCGGAAAATAATTTTCTAGCATTATTTTGACTATGTGATACTATGTGCTTTATTGCTTGTATGCATGCTATATGTGTTTATTTTATGCACTAGATAGCGTATCCCTTTATTATAAAAAGCTAAGTGGGAGAGGGGATGGAAACATTCCCATGGTCTCCATTACTGTTCTCTTGGTGACTCTTATGGGCTTTCGAAGTTCGTATAGACGAGTCATTGGAGGAGAATTCTTGTAATTCCTTTTACAAGAAACATTGATCGAGTTTATCAAACAATGCCTAATTTGTCTTTCTGAAACTGACTTCAACTCGACTCATTCTCACCCCGGGGAGTGGAATGGAGCCAAAGCCACTTGGTCATGTGGATGACACAAATTAGAGACCTTCGTACCATTCCTTGATAGGTGGGTCGATTGTCTGCTCGGCTCCCTCATTTATGAGAGATAGGGTCGCTCGCATGGCGAATCACTGGTTAGAAACTTCGAGTTTCACTTATGATTCTCCGAGTCTTGATTTACAAAATCTAATGAATCTTGTAATTGGGAGTCAATTATAAAAGTCTCTTAGTGTAGTAAACGTCCACACCACGTGGCTTGCTGTGCTAACGGATTTTGGATTAATTGATGTAGACAGTTATAAGTGATTGTGAAGAGTTGTGAAGTTGTCGTAAACGTCCACACCACGTGGCTTGCGGTGATGTAGCAATTCCAAACGATTTACTTTAGTGCTGAGTAATGGTTTACACTTAGATACGCGTTATAGTATTCTTCCCCACGAAGTTACGCTATAATTGATGTATGATCAAAGAAAATCTAATTACTAAATCATTTGGGTGGGTAAACGTCCACACCACGTGGCTTGCCTTACCTGATGGGATTTTAGACGTGATTAGTAATTTAATGATGTTATTCCAGGGAGATAACATCGGATATTAAATTAATTGTTTGTTTAAATGTGCATATAGGTTTAGAAAATTACTATGAATCCACTTGAGATGATACTTGAGGAATTTGACGCACTGGTTCCACACTGTGTTGAATGGAAAGAAGAGTTGGACATTGCTCAGACTGCAAAAGAGTACAAAGACGTACTCAGTGAAACTTGTCCTCCTGGACTCACCATTAACTCGACTGAGGATGAGATTTTTTACTTTGAAAAATGGGATAGTGCTCGTTCATTAGCCATTAATCATGATGTCATGCTTAAACTCAAGTTGTTGTTTGGACATGATGGGGAGGCTAGAAAAGAGGCGATGAGGATACTCATAAAGATCTGTTACTTCGATGAAACACTTGATCATGTTTTTGAGATGATGGATCTTTTAGACGAGTTGAAACAATCGCAAGCTCTTATAGCCAAAGCCAAAGGTTTCGGACCTAAAGGCAAGGGAAAGGAGAAGAAGACAAGGGGGTCCGGTGGTCCTAAGGGACTTGGACCAAAGGGTGGGATTAAGAAGCCTTCTGGCAAACATACCCAAAGGAAGCAGTCTGAGTACTGGGGGTCTACATCTTGTCCTCTCAAAGGTACGAATTTTTCTTTAGTCGTAAAACATAGTCAGCGGTATTATCTACCAGAATTCTGGTGTGTAGATATGGAACCACTGACGGTATGTGCATTCTAAATGCAGGGGTTCCAGAAAACCCAGCGACTTAGAGAAGAAGAGTTCGATTCCACATGGGCAAAGCTGTTGAGGAAGCAGCGGTTGCAGTGGAGACATTTATCTATCTGTTTGATAGTTATAGGATTTCATTTCAATTTTATTGCTTTGTACCTTTTATTTTAGAAAGAACTTTTGTTCTGGATTTCTATTATTAATGGATATTTTATTTCTTTAATCATTTGATGGTTTAGATAAGAAATAATGGCGATATCTATTCTGGTACATTAGATAGCAATATATGAATGATGAATCCTTAGTCTACCACGATGCAACAAACCGTTATATATGAACTTGTTTTACTCATTGGATGTATTTCTTTATCAATCATTATACTTGTGAATTCTTGAACTTAGTAGTATCTATTCAAAAGGGATTCAAAATGTCGAAATTGATTTGATCAATTATAGTTGGAGGAATGGACCTCCCGACCTAAGAATCGATCTTGAAAGATGGTACAACTAAGTCAACCTTTCTGGATAAAGGATGGAATTCGGACAAGTATAGGAAATGATTTATGATTAATGCCGTATGTGAAATTAGAGAAGGTACGAGTCGTTCTTTCAAGAATACTCGAAGATGGATTAGAATACTTGATGTGCCATAAAGGCGAAGTGTTTTCAACACAAAGCTATTATGGGGATCCTTCAAAGTATATCCATTAGGAGCCTGCGACTTGTTCGCAGAGGCTATCACCTATCTGGAGAACACATAGCATAAATCAAGGATTGAGATTAAGTCTCAAACGACTGCACCATACACTGATGTGTAGACATGGTGTGTCAGGGATAAGAAATGGAATTCTAATAGTAAAAGGACAAGTTTGTTCGGAACTACCTATGTTCTATGGATATTTCTGGATACAATGACACATTCGATGTAATTGTAGAATATCCTAGAAGAACAAGTAATTGTATGTTCAATAGTACTACGAACCAGTAGGGTGTCCTCGCCCGGTTCTTAGAAGGAGACTATTAGATGAACTACAATGCCCTAACTGACAAAGTACTTTATAAAGAGGAAAGAGAAGACTGAGAACCAGCCTAACCGAGTAGTAGTACACCACTAACTGCACCTAATGTTATTACTGTTATACACCGGAACGCCATTGCAGTGGGAGGTTGTTAAGCGACCAGAGATGTTCATAAGACTGGAGGAGTTTTAACTCTGGATCTAGTAAACATGAAATCGATCCCTAGTTCTGCATAGGAGGCAGTACTAATCTAAATGTGCCTACTGGGATAGCAATAATTTATTATTGTTAAAGGGGCAAGATCATTTAGAGGTACAAGCTTAGTGAATCCATTTATGGATTACCACAAAGCTGAAACTTGTGAACTTGCAAATTGATGAGATAGTCCACTTTATGGATTCATCAAGAAGCATAGACAAGTTTGGTGTATTGGAGACGTAATGGAAACAAAGTGGTGTTTCTCGGAATTTTGTAGATAACACTTCATCATTGGCAACAATGTAAAAGCGTTGTCAGACATAAAATAGAGGTTGTCTAAATAAATCGAGATATAAGATTAAGATGAAGTTGGATCATGTTCTTAGAAATCTTTCGATCTCTAGATAAGAACGTTTGTACTTCTCTTTAGATATCTTATACGATTATGGTTTGTTTTAAACATGCACAATTCTGAGAAAGGTTATTGCCTTCCTAGAACAGAATACATCTATCTAAAGGTATGTGTTTCGAACACATAAAGGAGATGGATATGGACAAAGCAGTTACCTACACTTCAAGTGTAGAAAGCTTTGTAGATGCAATGTTGAAAAACAAGAACCTGATATCAACTATGCGGTTAGCGTAGTGGGAGGATATCAAAGTAGTCTGGATAAGAAATATTCGAATGCTGTAAAGTACTTGGAAGTACTGGATTGCTGGCAAAACGAAATCTTCTTAGATTACAGTTTCTCAGATCAAAAATCGGAGAAAGACCAGTGTAAGTCGATATCAGGCTATGTGTTCACTTTTAGAAGAGGTGGAACCTAAGGATGAAAGAGTGATAAGCGTGATGCTTCTCAGACTCTATCATAAACCGAATAGCAGCCTCAGAGGCAGCGGAAGTTTTGGTTAGGTTCCGGAATGACCTCTGAACTTGGATATGATTCTTGGTTCACCAAAGGCTATGTACATAGCGGTGCGTGGAGAACTGGAAGAAGTCATAAGTTCGAAAGGTGATGATAACACATAGAGCCAGTACCACCTGATACGAATCATCGTCAGAGAGACGACGCAGTAGTCACCAAGATAACTTCAGATCGGCGACCTAGATTGCTCATTCGCATAATACTTCTGGGAAGTATAACTTAAGCACGTGATGAGTATGGAAGTCGGGAGTTTGGAGGAAATGACTAGACCTTAGTACAAGTGGGAGATTGTTGGAGTTGTGTACTTAATGTCTAGATTCAAGTACCGGTAAACTCCCTGTCATAGCATTTAACCTATTTAATTAATAAACAATTATTTGCATTTAATTAATTATGCAAAATATAGTCCTAGATTTTATACGTTGTAGTTAGTATGGTGTGCATGGGCACACAGAAGATCATACTATCGGTTACTCGTATTTAATCGAACAGTTGCTCACGACCTAGATGGACACGGACCAATCCATCGGTATAGTCGTTGTGTGAGAGAGAAAATAATTTATCTTAATTATTTTATCACACTTGTACACTTGGTGTATTGGGCGGATCGCTTGAGATTTATTGATTAGGATTGCCTTGGATAATCAATTTAAATCTCAGAGTATTTTATTCTTAATCCCCGATATTATTGCGGGTGTGTATATTTAATATAAGTGACTTTGATTTTCCAAAGGAATTAACCGATTTAATTATTGGGTTAATTACCGGTTAAGTTGGGTCACTATATTTTATATACGACATGCCGTGAATACTTGACGGGAAAGTGTATCCCGTAAGGGTTGATAATATCCCCGAGATGAGTTCATAAGGAATTATTATGTAAACCCTGCAGGTGGATTTAATCCGCATAATAATTAAAGTTGAACGGTACTATTCTCGGATATAAGAGATGAATAATATTTATTGAGCAATAAATAAATTTATTCATGGATATTTATATCTTAAATACACGGTATAAATAATACTAAGTTGGAGAAATATTATTTGATATAATATAGATAAATATTGGGAGTGCAATTTTATTTATATAGTGGAAAATAAATAAAATTAATATTGATAAGAATTAATGGATTTGGGTTGGACCCAATTTAATTTTCAATATTAGAAGCCCAATATTTAATCTCCTTTTGATCCCCTACGTAGCCTATAAAAGCACTACATGGTCTTCACTTTTCACAACCTAAGTTACGCCAACAATAAAGTCTTGAAGAGTGAAGGAGATCCATAAGGTGTTCGATAGATCGTCGCCCACACGACGTTCGGACAAGGTGCAAGGAATACGTGGGAAGATCGCAAGGTCATCAACGCGTTAATTCGTTTCTCCGTACAACGAATCGAAGGTAAAAATCATAAACTCTCTTTTATGATTTTGTGTGATTAATCGTAGTATATACATGAACACACGATCCGGGTAAACGTACGAACTTCGGGGACGGGGATTCGAGATCCCCGGCGAAGGTCGAGAAAAACCCTCGATGGAATCAAGGGTGGCGGCCGAACTCTAGGGTTCGACCGCCGGCGCGCGGACGAAGAGGATGAGCCCCGGCTTGACGCCGGGGCGTGGGGTCGACCTCGGGTCGACCACCGGGGTTCGCCGTGGGCTGGTGCAACGGCGGATGAACCCCAGCCCTCACCGTCCGGCGGCGTCGCGCGCGGAGGAGCCCTCGGCTGGAGCCGAGGGGCGATCGAGCCCGTGAGCTCGATCGCGGGTATGCTACGGGATCACCCGTAGCTGCCCTGTATGCGCTACGGGTTCGCCCGTAGCGGGCGTACGGGGATGAACCCCGCCGCGAGCAGCGAGTCGTGGACTCGCTGCGGGGCTGCTACGAGCAGCCCCGGGGATGCCTCGCGCATCCCTAGCGATCATCGCGAAGATGATCGCGAGCCCCGTGCGGGGGCTCGGCTGGACGCTCGCGGCCCTCGGGCCTCGCTGGGTGTTCGGTCGGGCCCCGGCTCGTGCGGTGGTTCGCGTTCGTGGATCCGACTCGTGGGGGACTTCGGCTGGGGGCGGGCTGCGTGTCTTCGGGCGCGTAGTCTCCAAAGGTCGGACTCCTGCGGATGAGTTGGGGATCCAATCTCCGGCGATGAAGGATTTCGGTCGGGCTATCGGTTCCGCATAAATTTTAATAGCCCGGGATATCGATTTCCAACAGATATCCATAATGAAATAAAGAAATAAAATAATTAGGACTCTTCTACTTTCCATATTAATTAGTTTCCTAATCCATGAATATTTCCATAAAAATAGAAATAATCAATTAGGAATCCTAATTAATTCCAAATTGATTCTTTTCCTAATCCATGAGAGTCCCCAAAATAGGAATTCTCAAATAGGAAAAACCCGAACCAATTAGGAAAGTAAATATCCGGACGGGGATAGCACGGGGTGGGGATCCCCGCGCCACCCATCGACCGCCGCCCTCGAGCCGCCGCCGTCCAGCCCACGCGCCACCTCCCTTGGTGGCAGGCGTGGCCGAAGCTCCCACGGCAGCCCTTTAGGGCGTGGGTCGATTGTCCTCATGGGATCGACCATGGGGCGGTCGATCTGAGCCCTTCTTCCTCACGATCATCTCCTTCGTCACGCGTCTTTTTACGGCGGTCGTTTCGGCATCGATCCAACGCAAAATAAATTACAAAATAAATTTTACACTATCCGGTATCGATTCTATACATGAAATCGACCCTATACAATTTCCGGAAAAACGAAGAACGTAATAATAAATCCTAAATTCGGTCAACCCCCGAATTTTTACTATTACAAGCATTCACCACCAAAAACGAATCTCGACATGTCCGAGAGTTTAATCAATCCAACATTCATGACAAAATAAATTAAACGAATAATAAATTAAGCCATAATAGTCGGAATCCCTGCAAGGTAGAACAATTTTATCGAAAATACCGCGAACGTAAACCACGCTCTGATACCAATTGTTGGAATTCGATATCCCGGGTTATCAAAATTTGCGGAACCGATAACCCGAACGAACCCTTCGCCGGAAATCACACGAACGCCGACTCATCCGCCGGAGTCCGGGCTTTGGAGACCACGCGCCCGAAGGCGCGCAATCCGCCCCCACCCGAACCCCCGCGAGTGCGGGGTTCGCGCGATCAATCGATCGCGTCTCACGCGATTGGGCGGGGCTGCCCAGCAGCCCCCGCGGCGGGTCCGGCGACCCGACGCCACCTGGAGGTCCCCACCGTCGAGGTGGGGTGGGGTGCGGCACCAGCCCGCGCCCCAGCGGTCGATCGTCGTGATCGACCGCGCGCCCTCGGCCCAGCCGAGGGTCGCCTCCTCCATGCCCGTCGAACCCTAGGCGGGTCGATCCACGCGGTCCGGTGGCTTCGCCACCACCGCGTGATCGTCCGTCTACTCCGGGTCCGAACTTCGGATCTTGCGTTCTACGGTATAATCGATAAACCAAAATCGAATAATATCAAGTTAGTTTAGATATCATACCTACGATTCGTTGTTCGGAGAAACGAGATCAAGATGACCTTTGAATCTTCCCACGTATTCCTTGCACTCCGTTCGAACGTCGGGTGGGCGACGATCTATCGAACTCCTATGGATCTCCTTCAACTCTTTAGAATATCAAGTGTGATAATCTTGTCTTATGATTTATGAAGGGCATGTAGTGCTTTTATAGGCTACGTAGGGGATCTAAAGGAGGTGGAATATTGGGCTTCCAATATTGAAGATTAAATTGAGCCCAATGCTCAAGTCCATTAATCCTTATCAATATTAATTAATTTATTTTCCACTATATAAATTAATTGCACTCCCAATATTAAACCATATTATATCCAAATAATATTTCTACGGTAGTATTATTTATTCCGTGTATTTAAGATATAAATATCCATGAATAAAATTTATTTATTGCTTAATAAATTTATTCATCTCTTTTATCCGAGACTAGTACCACTCAACCTTATTTATTATGCGGAATAAATCCACTCGCGAGGTTTACATAATAAATCCTTATGAGCTCATCTCGGGGGTATTATCAACCCTTCCGGGATACACTGTCCCGTCAAGAATTCACGGCATGCCATATATAAAATATAGTGACCCAACTCAACCGGTAATTGACCCAATAATTAAATCGGTCAATTCCTTTGGAAAATCAAAGTCACATATATTAAATATACACACCCGCAATCGTATCGAGGATTAAGAATAAAATACACTGAGTCTCAAATCAATTATCGCCGAGCAAACCTAATTGATGAGTCTCAATCGATCCGCTCAATACACCAAGTGTACAAGTGTGATAAAATAATTAAGATAAATTATTTTCTCTCTCACACAACGACTATACCGATGGATTGGTCCGTGTCCATCTAGGTCGTGAGCAACTGTTCGATTAAATACGAGTAACCGATAGTATGATCTTCTGTGCGCCCATGCTTGCACCATACTAACTACAACGTATAAAATCCAGGACTATAATTTGCATATATTTAATTAACAATAATTAAAAGCAAATGAATGTTCATTATAAATAGGTAAATGAAAGTGCATACAGAGTTCAGAATACTCAAATCTAGACATTAAGTATACTACTCCATCATGTATATTTAATATAAGTGACTTTGATTTTCCAAAGGAATTAACCGATTTTATTATTGGGTTAATTACCGGTTAAGTTGGGTCACTATATTTTATATATGACATGCCGTGAATACTTGACGGGAAAGTGTATCCCATAAGGGTTGATAATATCCACGAGATGAGTTCATAGTGAATTATTATGTAAACCCTGCAGGTGGATTTAATCCGCATAATAATTAAGGTTGAATGGTACTATTCTCGGATATAAGAGATGAATAAATTAATTAGCAATAAATTAATTTTATTCATGGATATTTAATTCTTAAATACACGGAATAAATAATACTACCGGAGAAATATTATTTGATATAATATGGGTAAATATTGGAAGTGCAATTTTATTTATATAGTGGAAAATAAATAAAATTAATATTCATAAGGATTAATAGATTTGGGCTGGGCTCAATTTAATCATCAATATTAGGGAGCCCAATATTCCACCTCCTTTTGATCCCCTACGTAGCCTATAAAAGCACTACATGGCCTTCATAAATCATAAGAAAAGAATATCAATATTTGATAGTTCTAGAGAGTTGAAGGAGATCCATAGGAGTTCGATAGATCGTCGCCCACACGACGTTCGAACGGAGTGCAAGGAATAAGTAGGAAGATTCGAAGGTCTTCAAAGGTGTTTGATTTCATTTCTCCGCACAACGAATCGAAGGTAAAATCATAAACCCTTTCTATGATTTTATGTGAGTTAATTGTAGCATATACATGAACACACGATCCGGAAAAACGACGAACCTCGGGGACGGAGATTCGAGATCCCCGGCGAGGATCGAGAGGGGCGGCCGAACCTAGGGTTCAACCGCCGGGAACGCGCGACGCAAGAGGGGAGCCCCGGCTGGACGCCGGGGCACACGATCGAACCTAGGGTTCGATCGTCGGGGATCCGCCGTGGGATGGTGCCACGGCGGGAGGATCCGCCGGCCTCCCTCGTCGGCGGCGCGTGCAGCGCGAACACCCTCGGCTGGGGGCCGAGGGGTCGATCGAGCCCGTAGGCTCGATCGCTGGGAGCTGCGGGAGTTACCCGCAGCGACTCGTAGCGTGCTGCGGGACTTCCCGCAGCGGTGCGCTGGGATGAGCCCAGCGCGTTGAGCAGCGGGTCACGCGACCCGCTGCGGGGCTGCTACGAGCAGCCCCGGGGATGCCTCGCGCATCCCCAGCGATCATCGCGAGATGATCGCGAGCCCCGTGCGGGGACTCGGCTGGACGCTCGCGGCCTTCGGGCCTCGCTGGGTGTTCGGTCGGGCCCCGACTCGTGCGGTGGTTCGCGTTCGGATCTCCGGCGATCGAGGATTTTGGTCGGATTATTATTTTCCGCAAATTTTAATAGCCCGGGACATCGATTTCCAACACCATATCTACACACCAGAATTCTGGTAGATAATACCGCTGACTATGTTTTTACGACTAAAGAAAAAATTCGTACCTTTGAGAGGACATTCAGACTTCTAGTGTCCGGACTTATTGCATCGGAAGCACTTGCCCCTTGGCTTGCTAGCCCCCACTCGTGGTCCATTCCTCTTGGCACCACTGGGTTTCCAGGCTTGCTTCCTTTTCTTGCCCATACCTCCAACAGCTTTCAAGCCATTGGACTTGGTAGCTACAAGCGCTTGAGACTTGCCCTTCTTGTAGATCCCCTCCGTCGCCTTCAGTTCAGTCAGGAGTTGCGCAAGAGTATAAGATAGTTTACCCATATTATAAATCATACGGAACTGCTCAAAACTAGGGGTCAGAGACTGGAGTATGATGTCGACTTGCGTCTCACCATCAATCTGAGCTCCTAGGACCTTCAATTCATTCAACAGACTCATCATCTTAAGAACGTGCTCCCCAACGGGCGTTCCTTTAGACTGAGTAGTCGACATGAGGACTCTCATGGCTTCTTTCCTAGCCGCACGGTCTTTATGCCCAAACATCTCCTTGAGGTTGAACAACATATCTCCGGCAGTGTCCATCGACTCATGTTGGGTTTGGGGTACATTTGACATAGAAGCCAAAATATAGCACCTAGCAATTTCATCAGCCTTTGTCCACTTCCTATATGCTGCTTTTTCCTCATCAGTTGAGGCAGCCGTGGGTTCAGCAGGGCATAGCTCATAGAGTACAAACTTGTACTCTTCGGCAGTCAGGACAATGTCCAAATTTCTCTTCCAATCAATGTAATTGGGACCAGTGAGTTTATTCTCCTTGAGTATCACAGAAAGTGGATTCATAACTATTCTCTAAACCTATAAGCACATATAAACAAACAATCAATTTAATGTCCGATATTATCTCCCTCAAATAATATCATTAAATTACTAATTACATCTAAAATCCCATCAGGTATGGCAAGCCACGATAGTGTGGACGTTTACCCACCCAAATGATTTCGCAGTTAGATTTGCTTCGGTCATACATCATCAATAGCGTTACTTCGATGGGAAGGATACTATGAAGCGTACCTAAGTGTAAACCATTACTCAGTACTAAGAAGTTCGCTTGGGACTCGCAAATCACCGCAAGCCACGATAGTGTGGACGTTTACGTTGACACACGAATCCTTCAATCCCTTCTATAACTGTCTACATCAATTGATCCAAAATCCTATTTAGTGCAGCAAGCCACGATAGTGTGGACGTTTACTACACCAAAAGATTTTTACAATTGACATCCTTTTACTCGATCCATTGGATTCTCGTAAATCAAGACGCGGAGAATCATAAGTGAAACTCGAAGTTTCTAACCAGTGATTCACCATGCGAACAACCCTATCTCTCATAAATGAGGGAGCCGAGCAGACAATCGATCCACCTTCAAAAGGATGGTACGAAGGTCTCTAATTTGTGTCATCCACATGACCAAGTGGCTTTGGCTCCATTCCACTCCCCGGGGTGAGAATGAGTCGACTTGAAGTCAGCTTCAGAAAGACAAATTAGGCATTGTTTGATAAACTTGATCAATGTTTCTCGTAAAAGGAATTACAAGAATTCTCCTCCAATGACTCGTCTATACGAACTTCGAAAGTCCATAAGAGTCACCAAGAGAACAGTAATGGAGACCATGGGAATGTTTCTATCCCCTCTCCCACTTAGCTTTTTACAATAAAGGGATACGTTATCTAGTGCATAAGGTAAACACATATAGCATGCATACAAGTAATAAAGCACATAGTATCACATAGTCAAAATAATGCTAGAAAATTATTTTCCGACTATCATGGCTTTATTCCATCTCCGTACGCATCTTCTAGTCTTCAGTCTTCGTTCTTGAATGCTCCATGTGACGAGAATATTAATCCCAATAATTAAATCTATTTATTTTCAATTAATCCAAAAGTTACATAATTCGAAAATTAAGTCAATCGAATATATTAAAAATAAAATTAAATATTATTAATATTTTTATTTATTTATTTTTCCTTTCTAATTCTATTAATCTCTCGAATCTTATCCAAGTAAAACTTGAATATTTTAGAAGACCTCTATAATAGAATAAGGAAATAAAAATAAATTAGGACTTTTCTACTTTCCAAAATTAATTAATTTTTATCTAATGAAAATTCCCAAGAATAGGAATAATCAAATAGGAAATAAATTAATTCCAAATTAATTCTTTTCCTAATCCATGAGAGTTCCCATAAAAGAGAATACTCAATAAGGAAATAAATTAATTTCAATTAATTCTTTTCCTAATCCATGAGAGTTCCTAAAATAAGAACACTCAAATAGGAAAAACAAATTAATTAGGAAAGTGAATCTTGGTAGGAGTAGCATGGGTTAGGAGACCCCACACCACCCCCACCGTCGACCGCCACCGCCCGGGACCACCGCCGCCGCCGCCCCCAGCCCACGCGCCACCACCACCGGTGGCCGGCGTGGCCGGAAGCCCTAGCGGGCAGCCCCTTCGATGGGGTCGATCGATCCTCATGGGGATCGATCATGGGGATGATCGACCCCCCCGGTTTTTCGTCCTCTTCGTCTTCTTCATCACACGTGTTCTCCGGCGGTCATCTCGCCATCGATCCAACGTAAAATTAATTTAAAAAATTAAATTACAATTCCGGTATCGATTCTATACATGAAATCGACCCTATACATTTTCCGGAAAACATAGAACGTAATAATAAATCCTAAATTCGTTCAACCCCCGAATTTTTACTATTACAAACATTCATCCACACAAAACGAATCTCGACATGTCCGAGAGTTTAATAAACGAATAATCATGATAATTAATTAACAAATAATTAAACCATTATAGCCGGAAATCCTGCAAGGTAGAACGATAATTGAACACATACATGAACACGAAACCAAACTCTTTGATACCAGTTGCTGGAAATCGATACCCCAAGCTATCAAAAAATATCGCGGAACCGATAACCCGAACGAAATCCTCGATCGCCGGAGAACAGCCGCGAACCACCGCGTGAGCCGGGGCCCGACCGAACGCCCAGCGAGACCGCAAGGTCGCGTGCGCCCAGCCGAGCCCCCACGAGGGGCTCGCGATCGTCTACGCACGATCGTTGGGATGCGCGAGGCATCCCCGGGGCTGCTCGTAGCAGCCCCGCAGCGGGTCGCGTGACCCGCTGCTCGCGAGGGCATCGCCCTCGCACGACCGCTGCGGGAAACCCCGCAGCTCATACGAGGTCACTGCGGGTGAACCCGCAGCTTGCCCGCGATCGAGCTCACGGGCTCGATCGCCCCTCGGCTCCAGCCAAGGGCTTCGCTCGGGACGCGCCGCCGGCGAGGGTGGCTGGGAGGTCCACCCACCGTGGCACCAGCCCACGACGAACCTCCCGGCGATCGACCCAAGGTCGATCGCGTGCCCCGGCGTCCAGCCGGGGCTCCCCTTCGCTACGCGTCCGGCGGTCTGAACCCTAGGGTTCGACCGCCACCTTCGATCCTCGCCGGGGATCTCGAATCCCCGTCCCCGAGGTTCGTCGTTTTCCCGGATCGTGCGTTCATGTATGTATTACAATTTAATTCACACAAAAAATCATACAACACGGTTTATGATTTTTACCTTTGATTCGTTGTGCGGAGAAACGAAATCAAGTTGAAGACCTTAGGATCTTCCGACGTATTCCTTGCACTAGCTTGAACGTCGGGTGGGCGACGATCCTCCAAGCTTATGGATCTCCTTCACGAACTCTCTAGAATATCAAGTATGATAATCTTGTCTTGTAGGTTTTTAATTGTGAAGACCATGTAGTGCTTTTATAGGCTACGTAGGGATCTAAAGGAGGTGGAATATTGAGCTTCCAATATTAATGATTAAATTGAGCCCAAGCCCAAATCTATTAATCTCATTAATATTAATTAATTTATTTTCCACTATATAAATTAATTGCACTCCCAATATTAAACCATATTATATCAAATAATATTTCTCCGGTAGTATTATTTACTCCGTGTATTAGAGATTTAAATATCCATGAATAAAATTAATATATCGCTAATTAATTTATTCATCTCTTATATCCAAGAATAGTACCATTCAACCTTAATTATTATGCGGAACGAATCCACTCATGAGGTTTACATAATAATTCCTTATGAACTCATCTCGGGGATATTATCAACCCTTACGGGATGCACTTTCCCGTCAAGTATTCACGGCATGCCACATATAAAATACAGCGAACCAATTTTATCGGTAATTAACCCAATAATTAAATCGGTTAATTCCTTTAAAAAATCAAAGTCACTTATATTAAATATACACACCCGCAATAGTATCAGGGATTAAGAATAAAATACTCTGAGACTTAAATATATTATTAACGGCAATCCTAATTGATTAATCTCAAGCGATCCGCCCAATACACCAAGTGTACAAGTGTGATAAAATAATTAAGACAAATTATTTTCTCTCTCACACAACGACTATACCGATGGATTGGTCCGTCTCCATCTAGGTCGTGAGCAACCGTTCGATTAAATACGAGTAACCGATAGTATGATCTTCTGTGTGACGTCGCACACCATACTAACTACAACGTATAGAATCCAGGACTATTAATTGCGTATATTTAATTATCAATAATTAAATGCAAACAATTGTTTATTAATTAAATAGATTAAATGCTATGAAAGGGAGTTTATCGTTACTTAAATCTAGACATTAAGTACACAACTCCAACATTATTTTGATTATGTGATAATATTCTATGTGCTTTATTTCATGTATGCATGCTTATGTGTATTTAATTACGCGTTAGATAGCGTATCCCTTTGTTATAAAAAGCTAAGTGGGAGAGAGATTGGAAACAATCCCATGGTCTCCATTACTGTTCTCTTGGTGACTTTTATGGACTTTCGAAGTTCGTATAGACAAGTCATTGGAGGAGAATTCTTGTAATTCCTTTTACGAGAAATATTCATTAAATTTTCAAACAATTCCTAATTTGTCTTTCTGAAACTGATTTCAAGTTGACTCATTCTCACCCTGGGGAGTGGAATGGAGTCAAAGCCACCTGGTCACGTGGATGACAAAAATTAGAGACTTTCGTACCATTTTTTGAAATGGATTGATTGTCTGCTCGGCTCCCTCATTCTATGATAGATAGGGTTGTTCGCATGGTGAATCACTGGTAAGAAACTTCGAGTTTCACTTATGATTCACCGCGTCTTGATTAACGAGATTGAATGATTCAAGTAATAGGATGTCACTTATAAAAATCTTTTGGTGTAGTAAACGCCCACACTATTGTGGCTTGCTGCACTGAATGAGATTTTTGATTAACTGATGTAGACAGTTATAGAAGGGAGTAAAGGTGCGTATATTAACGTATCCCAAACAATCTTCTTAGATACTGAGTAATGGTTTACACTTAGGTACGCTTCTTAGTATTCTTCCCATCGAAGTAACGCTAATGATGATGTACAACCGAAGCAAATCTAATTACTAAATCATTTGGATAGGTAAACGTCCACACTATCGTGGCTTACCATATTTGATGGGATTTTAGATGTGATTAGTGGTTTAATGATATTATTTGAGGGAGATAATATTGGAATTAAATCGATTGTTTGTTGTTATGTGTGCTCATAGGTTAGGTATGACTTTGAACCCACTTTCTGTGATACTTAAGGTTTTTAACTCACTGGTCCCTGAATGTATTGATTGGAATGGAGATCTGGACATTGCCCAGACTGTTAAAGAGTACAAGTTTGTACTCAGTGAGCTTTGTCCTCCCGAGCCTACTAATGTCTTAACTGATGAGGAAATGACTGATTTTTATATCATGTTCAAACTCAAGGAGATGTTTAGACATGACGTAGCGGCTAGACAAGAGACGATGAGGATACTCATAAAAGCCATTCGATTCGAGGAAACGCTTGAACACGTTTTTGAGATGATGGACCTTTTAGACGAGTTGAGACAGAAATCGCAAGCTCTTGTAGCCAATGCCAAAGGTTTTGAACCTAAGGGCAAAAACGGGGAGAAGGAAAAGAGAGCAAAGAAACCCAGTGGTCCTGAGTTTCTTGGACCACGAGATGGGACAAGAAAGCCAAGAGGCAAGTATTCTCGACGCAAACAGTCTGGGTACTGGAAGTCTGATTATCCTCTCAAAGAAAGTACGAAATTTTTCTTTAGTCGTAAAACCATAATCAGTGGTATTATCTACCGGAACCTGGTGTGTAGATATGGAACCACTGACGGTATGTGCATTTTAAATGCAAGGGTTCCAGGAAACTCGACGACTTGAAAAAGAAGAAATCGTAGTCTACATGGGCAATGCTATGGAGGAGGCAGCTGTTGCAGTGGAGGACATTTTATAGGATTTCATTTTAAGTTATTGCTTTTATGTACCTTTCATTTTAGAAAGAACTTTGTTTTGGATTTCTAATGAATGGATATTTTATTTCTTTTAATCATTTGATGGTTATAAGAAGAAATAATGATATTATCTATTCTGGTACATTAGCTAGCAATATATAAATGATGAATCCTAAGTCCATGCAACGAGCCGTAGTATATAACTCATTTTCCTTTTAAGAGATATTTTTGTAATGAATCATTTATACTTGTGGATTCTTATGCTAAGTCATGTTTATTCAAATAAGAAGTTCAAAGGTCGAAAATTGATATTTTGATCAATTAAGTTGAAGGAGTGGACCTTCCGACCTAAGAATCTAATTTGGAAGATAACATAACTAAGCAATCCTTTATGGATATAAGGTATAAGATCCGGACAAGTATTAGAATTGATTAACTCTGATGTATGCAGACCTTTGTCTACTCAAACAATAAGGTACGAGTACTTCATTTTATGATTACTCGAAAAATGGATTAGCATACCTGATGTGCCACAAAAGCAAAGTGTTTTGACAAGTCAATGGACACAAAGCTATTGTGGGGAACCATCATGGTATATCCATTGAAAGCATGCGATTTGATCGCGGAGGCGAGTGCCTGTCTAAGGAATGCATGGCATACTGATCAGAGATTGGGATTTAATCCCAAATGACTACACCATACACTCTTGTGTAGAAATGGTGTGTCGGAAATTAAGAAATGGAACTCTTATAGAAATAGTAAAAGCATGAGTTATATGGAACTACCTATGTTCTATGGATATGTCTGGAAACAACGGCGCATTCAATGCACTTGTAGAATATCCTAGAAGAACAAAAGACGTGTGTTCAATAGTACTATGGACCAGAAGGACGTTATAAGTTCTAACGCCCGGTTCTTAGAGAAAGACTATATGATGAACCACAAGCCCAAAGTGACATGATACTTTGAAATGAGAGAGAACGAAGAAGACTGGAAACCAGCTAAACCGAGTAGCAATACACCACTAACTGCACCTACTGTTATTACTGTTTATACACCGGAACGCCGTTGTAGTGGGAGGTTGTTTAACAACCGGAGATATTCATAAGACTAGGGGAGTCTTCGGACTCTGGACCTAGTATACATGAAACCGATCCCTGGATCTACATAGAGGCAGTACTAGATCTAAATGTGCTCTCTTAGAAAGCAATAATGTTTATTGCTAAGAGGCAAGATCATTTAGAGTACAAGCTTAGTTGATCCATTTATGGATTGAAACAAAGCATTAAATTCGTGGTACTTGCAAATTGATGAGATAGTCCATTTTATGGATTCATCAAAGCATAGACGAATAATGTGTATTGGAAACGTGATGGAAACAAGGTGGTGTTTCTCGGGTTTTATGTAGATAACATTTTATCATTGGCAACAATGTAAAGATGTTGTCAGACATAAAATGATGGTTGTCTAGATAAATCATTATGAAAGATATAGGAAGAAGTTGGACATGTTCTTGAGATCTAGGATCTCTAGAAAAGAACATTGTACTTCTCCTGGACATCTTACATATAAATGATTATGGTTCGTTTTAACATGCAAGTTTCCGAGAAAGGTATGTTACCTCCTGGGCAGCCCCACGCGATCAATCGATCGCGAACCCCGCGTCGGGGTTCGTCTAGGGTTTAGCCGCGGGTTCATCCCGCGGCGATGCTCTCGTCGAGCCCGGTTCTTCGCGTATGGTTCGCGTTGGTGATTTCCGACTCGCGGGAGACTTCGACTGGGGGCGGGCTGCGTGTCTTCGGGCGCGTAGTCTCCAAAGGTCGGACTCCTGCGGATGAGTTGGTATCCGTGATCGGTTTCCGGCGACGGGATTTCGTTCGGGGTTATCGGTTCCGCAATTTTTGATACCCCGGGATATCGATTTCCAGCAATTGGTATCAGAGCGTTTGGTTTCGTGTTCATGTATGTATTCAATTGCGTTCTACCTTGAAGGGATTCCGGCTATCATGGTTTAATTAATTGTTAATTATTCGTTTAATTAATTGCTATTTAATTTACCATGATTGTTCGTTTATTAAACTCTCGGACATGTCGAGATTCGTTTTGTGTGGATGAATGCTTGTAATAGTAAAAATTCGGGGGTTGACCGAATTTAGATTTATTATTATTGTTCTATGTTTTCCGGAAAATGTATAGGGTCGATTTCATGTATAGAATCGATACCGGAATTGTAAATTTATTTCTTGTAATTTATTTACGTTGGATCGATGCCGAGATGACCGCCGGAGAACACGTGTGACGAAGAAGACGAAGAGGGCTCGGGATCGATCATGAGATCGATCCCATGAGGAACGATCGAAGGGGGGGGGGGGGGGGGGGGCGTGGGCTGTCCGCGGGAACCCTCGGCCACGCCGGCCACCGGTGGTGGTGGCGCGTGGGCTGAGGTGGCGGCGGCACTCCTCCCGGCCGGCGATTGAGGTGGGGGGGCGCGGGGTCCTCGTGATCTCGTGTTTCTCCTACCAAAGATTCACTTTCCTAATTGATTCGGTTTTCTTATTTGAGTTTTTCCTATTTTTGGGAATTCTCATGGATTAGGAAAAGAATTAATTAGAATTAATTTTATTCCTTATTCTATTATAGAAGTCTTCTAGAGTATTCCGAGTTCTACTTGGAATAGGATCCTAGAGATTTAATAGAATTAGAAAGGAATAATAGTTAATTTAGGATTGATTTATTTCCTAATTGATTATTCCTATTTTATGGGAATTTTCATAGTAATGGAAATTAATTAATCTTGGAAAGTAGAAGAGTCCTAATTTATTTTATTTCCTTATTCTATTATAGAAGTCTTCTAGAATATTTCAAGTTTTACTTGGATAGATTATTCTAGAGATTTAATAGAATTAGATAGGAAAATAAATAAATAAAAATATTAATGATATTTAATTTTATTTTTGATTTATTCGATTGACTTAATTTTTCGAATTAAGTATCTTTTGGATTTATTAAAAATAAATAGATTTAAATATTGGGATTAATATTCTCGTCACATGGAGCATTCAAGAACGAAGACTGAAGACTAGAAGAAGCATACGGAGATGGAATAAAGCCATGATAGTCGGAAAATAATTTTTCTAGCATTATTTTGACTATGTGCTATGTGCTTTATTACTTGTATGCATGCTTATGTGTTTAATTATGCATTAGATAGCGTATCCCTTTGTTATAAAAAGCTAAGTGGGAGAGGGGATGGAAACATTCCCATGGTCTCCATTACTGTTCTCTTGGTGACTCTTATGGACTTTTGAAGTTCGTATAGATGTGTCATTGTAGGAGAATTCTTGTAATTCCTCTTACAAGAAACATTGATTAAGTTTATCAAACAATGCCTAATTTGTCTTTCTGAAACTGACTTCAAGTCGACTCATTCTCACCCCGGGGAGTGGAATGGAGCCAGAGCCACATGGTCATGTGGATGACACAAATTAGAGACATTCGTACCATCCTTTTGAAGGTGGATCGATTGTCTGCTCGGCTCCCTCATCTAATGAGAGATAGGGTTGTTTGCATGGTGAATCACTGGTTAGAAACTTCGAGTTTCACTTATGATTCCCCGCGTCTTGATTTACGAAATTGAATGCTTCAAGTAATTGGATGTCAATTGTATAAATCTTTTGGTGTAGTAAACGTCCACACTATCGTGGCTTGCTGCATTGAATGGGATTTTGGAACGATTGATGTAGACAGTTATAGAAGAGAGTGAAGGATCGTGTGTTAACGTAAACGTCCACACTATCGTGGCTTGCGGTGATATGCGAGTCCCAAACAATCTTCTTAGATACTGAGTAATGGTTTACACTTAGGTACGCTCTATAGTATTCTTCCCATCGAAGTAACGCTATAGTGATGTAAATGTTGATTTTGGCGACAACGTATTTTTTCCTTGTGTTTTTGTTTTTGTTGTTTTTCAGGGTTACAAGTTAAGAATCCGAAGTCAACTACCTTGCGCGTGGAAATGGAGACTTGAGTCTCCACTTTTGGAATGACATGGAAACGGCGACCAGAGTCGCCGCTTTGGATGCATGGACATGGAAACGGCGACAACAGTCGCCGCTTTTGGTGACGCGAGGAAACGGCGACTCGTGTCGCCGCTTTTGGTGCAAGGGTAAATTGGCATGGAAACGGCGACACGGGTCGCCACTTTTGGTGTGCATGAAAACGGCGACTCGTGTCGCCGGTTTTGGGTGTGACAAGAAAACGGCGACTGGAGTCGCCGTTTATGTGTGTTAAAGAAACAGCGACGCTGGTCGCCGGTTTTGGTACATGGCAATGAAAACGGCGACTCATGCCCTTTGACAATTTTCCGGAGAATGTAGTCGCCGGTTTTGGTGATACATGAAACGGCGACTCTTGATCTTGTGTTTTGTTTTTAAGACCAAGTACTTACAACGTGTTTTCTTTCACCAGGTATTCAGTTCAAGGAAATGAAGAATTGTTCCAAGTTTGCAACTTCAACAATATCGACGACCGTGAAGACGATGAAATTCGAAGCTTCAACACTTAGAGAATTTCACGAGAAATTGAAGATGAAGAATTGAGATCGATGGAGTCAAGATTGAAATTGAAGTTTGATTTTGAAATTGAAGATTCAAGATTCGAAGATTCAAGAATCAAAGATTCAAGATTCCAAGATTCAAGAATCCAAGTTCTACAATAATGATGTCATCCATGGAAAAGTGACATAGGCCAAGCATGCGACGAATGAGAACGTGCCACGTCATCACTCTCACATGTGCGGCTCTACTATAAATACCCATGGAATTGATTTTCATTTTTTTTGACGATTTTGAGAGAACGAAATCTGATTTTTAGAATCGTAGTCGAGCTTCGAGTTTGTGTAGTAGCTTTTGCGCCGTGTGCCAAGATTAGAGCTAGGAGATATAGCTTTAGGTACTCGTGTGCTAGTTTGCAAGTTAGTGGGAGTTGTTGCGACACTCGGGAAACTTCTTGTAAACGTTTTTCCTACCATACTCTACAAGTGTAATAGTTTAAGTTTTGTGATCAATGAAATGGAAACTATTACATAACTTTGTCTTCACTTTTTATTCTACAAATTGTGTGACTGTTTTACTTTGACGGAAGCTGCTGTCTGTGAGTTCAAGACCAATTTCACGAAAAATTGGTATCCTACGCTGAAGGCGTAATTTCAATTGGTATCAGAGCGGGACGTCATACGTATAAGACGTGATCCGTTACTTGACTTCATATTTCCGCTATAATGGAGTCGCCAATGTTTGTTCAGAAACCGATTATTCTTACTCATCAGAACTACTCTAACTGGAAAGCTAAAGTTTCTGCTAGAATTAAAGGCCATGACTCTCGTGCATGGATGGCTGTCTTGGAAGGTTGGGTGTGTCCGTATACTGAAGATGCCGATGGATTAAGAATTCCCAAACCTGAACGCAACTGGACTAGAGAAGAGCATGATTTGTCAACTGCGAATAGCAAGGCTCTACTTCTTATCTGTGAATGGTTGGAACTAAGTATGTACCAACTGGAGAAAAATTGCACTTCAGCGAAAGACGCATGGGAAACTCTTCAGAGAACATGCGAAGGAAGTAAGGCCGTGAAGCGCTCTAAAATTCGAACTATCACTGCTCAGTTCCATCAACTCCGTATGAGAGAAGATGAAGACATAAATGAGTACTTAGACAAAATCATGAGATATGTGAACGAGGTTCATGAACTTGGAGAAACTTTTCCTGCCGTCATGATTTATGAGAAAACTCTTCATAGTCTAAGTTCTCGGTTCGAAAGTAAAGTGCTAACTCTTGAAGCACGAGAAGAAAAGAATCAGACATGGGACTATGCAGACTTAATGGCTGATTTGAGAAACTATGACTTGACTTTAAAAGTGCGTAGCAACCCTGAAATGTCTCTTGTTTATGAGCCGATGACTGCTCTAAAAATCTCTGAAAAAGGTAAGAGCTCAAGAAGTTCGAAACCGCAGAAAACTCTTTCGAGAAATGAAAAGTCTGAATGTAGTTTCTCAGCTGATGTAGATGAATCTGATGACGATGAAGCAGAGGAAATTGAACGTTTGATGAACTCGAATAATTCTGATAAACTTGCTGCACTGACTGAAATTGTCACGTACCTTGTGAAGCAAGAATTTAAGAGAAAGAATCGTGCCCGAAATTTTCGAAAGTTTCAGAAAAATTCTAACTCTTTTCAGAGAAACTCAGACAACCGAAATCAAACTTCATTCACTGACAAAAAATTTAAGGAGACAAAACTTTCTCCATATTCTTCAACTAGCAAGGATGTTTCTAAAATGCAGTGTTTCGAATGTAAGGGATTTGGACATGTCAGGAATGAGTGTCCCAACTTGCATCGCAAAAAGAAACTGCCAGTGAGCTATGTTGTAATTGATGATGAAAATGTAATCTCAGAAAGTGAGGAATCTGAGAATGATGATTCAGATAATGATGAGGACAACGCTCTATTTGTCACTTTTGGTGAAAATTTTGACCTTGAAAATGTGGAGGTTGAAAACTTTGTTTTTGATGGTTTTCTGAAGGACACTGCCACTGCTGACAATATTTTTCGTGTTGCTTCTGCAAACCGAAACTTCTGTGATGATGATATTTTCTCTGATGTTGAATCCGTGTCTGAGACTGATGAGATTGTTATGACATCTGAAGTGTCTCAAACTGAAGATGTATGTGTTGAGTTACTCACTCTAAGAGAGAGTCTTTCTGAACTCAAAACTTTACATGACACTGCTATCACTGAGAATAGCACTCTGGAAGTGTCTTTGAAAGTTCTTACAGATTCTTGTAACGAACTCACGACTGCTAACCGAAAAATGTATGATGAAGTTGTTGAGTTGAAAAACTCAGTTGAAAAGACAACGGACGAGAAAAAGAGGTTGAACAACTCTCTAACTATACTTAGAAGCAAGTTTGATGACCTTTTCGAAGAAAAACATAAACACTACAAAGAAGTTGTCGAACTGAGAGTAGTGTGTGAGAGGTTGAGTTCTGAAAACTCAAAACTAAAGACTTCGTTGAAGAAGGAAACATCTGAAGTTAAGAAACTTCAAATTCTTTTCAAAAACTCTGACTCTGAGAACGATGATCTGAAATCATCACTTTTGAAGACTCAAACTGATTTTGCTATGACAGATAAAGAGTGCTATGTTTTGAAAGAAAAACTTCAGATGACTGATGAGCTGTTGAAAAAGATGAACACAAATTCTTCGGTGTTTGACAATGCTGCTTCGTACATGAATCCTAATCGCTATGGACTTGGATTTCAAAAAGTGTTTGAATCTATTTACTCTACACCTGAGAAGAAAGATGTGACCTTCGTCAAAGCGTCAAATGATCAACCAGAGGATGAACTTAAAGCTGAGTCTGAAATATTGAAACGAAAAGAGATCGCTGAAGGGAAAAAGATTGTTAAGTCTCCTGAACTTAAACCTCAAAAGCCTGTCTCAACTTCGAACTCCAAATCTGAGACATATCAATTTCCAAGGAATATCGTGAAACATCCTCGTGGTATTCTGCCATATGAGAAAACTTTGTTGAAAAAGTTGAACAAAACTCAGAGTGTTAAGCCGAATGTAGGACACTCTCAATCTAAACCTGTTTTTGTCAAGACACCTATGAAAGTTGAAACTCGTCAACGACGAGAATATGTCTGTCACTACTGCAATGTGCATGGACACATAAGACCGTTCTGTTACAAACTTAAAGCTGACATGAACCGTGAGTTGTTGACAAAGAATGAAAAATCACGAAATTCTCAAAAGCAGAGTGTTGAGAAAAATATGAACACGATGGTTCAAACAAAGTCACAAAATTTTGATAAGAAGAAAGTTGAGGCTGCTAAGGACATAAAGAAACCCATCTCTCAAATTCTGAAGACTATGACTGAGAGAAGTGTCCAAAATTTGAATGCCAAAAAGATATGGGTGCCTAAGTCTCAAAAGAGTAAAGTTGAACTTAACTCTAACTCCAAAAATTGTTGGCAACCAAGAGAACTCATTTTCTGCAATGTCGCACTTAACGCATCTGAGACTGGAACCAAAGGAATTTGGTATTTTGATAGTGGCTGTTCCCGCCATATGACTGGCACGAAAAAGTTTCTAAAAAATTACGAGCCTATGACTGGAGCTCCCGTAGTGTTTGGAGGGGGAGCAAAAGGCGTCGTAAAGGGAAAGGGGACTCTACAAATCAAAGGATTACCTCCTATCAGAAATGTAGTCCATGTAAAAGGACTTGTTGCTAACCTGATTTCCATCAGTCAACTGTGCGATGAAGGACTGAACGTGAGTTTTGATAAGGAATCGTGCAGAGTTTTTGATGGTGAAGGAAAGTGTATAATGGAAGGTCCACGAGCCAAAAATAATTGCTATACAACTGAGTATAGTTGTTTTTCTGTGACCGTTCCTGATGAAGTTGATTTGTGGCATCAACGACTTGGCCACACCAGCACTCGAAATTTGAGCAAATTGGTTAATGGGGAGATAGTTCGAGGAATCTCTCAACTCCCCAAAATTGAGAAAAGAGTGTGTGGTGACTGTCAGAAGGGTAAGCTGACAAGAACTCCTCATCCAGCACTGCCAATGCTCATGAGTACTTCAGCTCCCTTCGAACTATTACATATGGACTTGATGGGTCCAATGGAGGTTAAAAGTATAGCAAAGAAAGAATATGTGTTGGTTGTCGTCGATGATTTTTCTCGCTATACTTGGACAAGATTTTTGGCTACCAAAGATGAAACTTTTGATGCCTTCAAGGGCATTGTGAAATGGATCAAAACGAATCATGAGGCTAAAGTAAAAAGGATCAGAAGTGATCATGGAACTGAATTTCAAAATGCTAGCTTCAACGAATTCTGTATGATGAAAGGAATTCATCATGAATACTCGGCCCCAAAAACTCCTCAACAAAATGGGATTGCCGAACGAAAGAATCGAACGCTGCAAGAAATGGCACGTGTAATGCTTATCTCGAAAAATCTTGCACGAACTTTTTGGGCAGAAGCTGTCTCCACTGCTGGATATATTTTGAATCGGATAAGTATTCGATCTGGGACGACCGCAACTGCCTACGAACTGGTAAATGGCAAGAAACCTTCAGTTGCACACTTTCGTGTCTTTGGCTGTACTTGCTACATTTTGAAGGATCGTGATCCTCTGAAGAAATTTGAAGCCAAAGCTGATCGTGGTATTTTTGTTGGTTATAGCCAAAATAGCCATGCTTATCGTGCCTACAACCTTCGAACTAAGAAAGTCATCGAAACTGTTAACATAAATTTTGATGAACAAGACTTTCTTGGAAAAGATACTGAGGAAAACTGGGTTAAAGAAGGAATTTTGGATTATCAAAATTTTCCACCAACACCCACAACTGCTGCTCCTGAGAATGTGTCTCCAGGAAATTTTACTCCAAACACTTCATCTGAAGTTGGAGGTTCTAGCAACCAGGAAAATGATACTTCATCGTCTGACGATGAAGAAACTGAGCTAAACATTGAAAACCCAGCTAATGCTACTAGGGAGGCACCTCGACTCGTTCAAAGGAAACATCCTCCGACCCAAATGATTGGGAACTTAAATGAGCGAACTACGCGCTCAAAGAAACCGACAAATTCTCCGAATGAACTATACAACATCTGCACTTCTGCAATCTATAACGAAATTAGCATCTCTTGCTTTCTTTCGGAAAATGAGCCGAAAAATTACACGGAAGCCATGCAAGATGATTTTTGGATCATGGCCATGCAAGAAGAATTGAATGAGTTCACACGGAATAATGTTTGGTCCTTAGTTCCCCGAACTTCAAACATCAATGTTGTTGGAACTAAATGGATTTTCAAGAATAAAACAGATGAGCACAATCAAGTCGTCAGAAACAAAGCTCGTCTTGTTGCCCAAGGATATGCCCAAGTGGAAGGCATAGATTTTGATGAAACCTTTGCTCCGGTCGCACGTATTGAGTCCATCAGACTCTTGATTGCTATTGCATGCCATCTCGGCATCAAACTTCGACAGATGGACGTCAAAGCTGCTTTCTTGAACGGTGTGCTGGAAGAAGAAGTCTACGTTGCTCAACCTAAAGGTTTTGAGGATCCGAAAAAGCCAAATCATGTATACAAGCTTCACAAAGCTCTATATGGCTTGAAACAAGCGCCTCGCGCCTGGTATGGATGTCTCACGGATTTTCTTCTAAAGTTCGGCTTTGAGCGTGGATCGGTGGACAAAACTTTGTTCATCAAGCGAGAAGGCAAACACATGATTGTTGCCCAAATTTACGTTGACGACATTGTCTTCGGAGCGACTTGTTCCAAACTCGTAACTTCATTCACAGAAGCTATGTCCTCGACTTTTCAGATGAGCCTTGAGGGGGAGTTGCACCAATTTCTTGGCCTTCAAATTCTCAACGACCAAATGGGATATTTGTATCTCAAAGTAAGTATGCTAAGAACATGGTTGAGAGGTTTGAAATGCATCATGCCAAGCCAGCTAACACTCCTATGGCAACTACGGAACGCTTGTCGACGTCAACAAAAAGTCGGAGTGTAAACCAAACTCTTTATCGTTCCATGATTGGGAGTTTACTTTATTTAACTGCCACTCGTCCTGACATTATGTTTAGTGTTTGTATGTGTGCCAGGTACCAAGCTGATCCAAAGGAGGACCATCTAAGGGCTGTGAAACGGATTCTCCGCTACATCTCTGGAACTTCTCAGCTAGGTCTGTGGTATGCACGCGACACTTCATCCAACCTTGTCGGTTTTTCTGATGCCGACTGGGCGACGGACACGGACGAACGAAAGAGTACCTCTGGCTGCTGTTGCTTCCTTGGCAATAACATTGTGTCTTGGCATAGTCGCAAGCAAAACTGTATTGCACTGTCCACTGCCGAGTCGGAGTACGTTGCGGCTGGAAGTTGCTGCACTCAACTACTTTGGTTAAAACAGATGTTGAATGACTATCTCCTTGAGAGTGCTCCATTAGTTCTGTATTGTGATAACCAGAGTGCTATCAAAATCAGCGAAAATCCTGTCCAGCACTCAAGAACTAAACACATCGATATTCGACATCATTTCATTAGAGATTTGGTTGATCGTGATATAGTCAGTCTACAGCATATTTCAACGGAAAAACAGCTCGCTGACATCTTTACCAAACCACTTGACTTTGAGAGATTTAAGAAACTACGAAATTCTCTCTGCATGTGTTCTCTCTAAGAGTTCACGGAAATTTTTTTGAAGTCTGAAAGAGTAGTTTCTTTACTTCTGAATACGCACTCGGAATCGTCGTGGATTAGTCTAGTCAGACAAACATGGATTCGAGGCCGCTTTTAGTCTTCGGACACAAGAGTATTTATTCCGCTGAATGCAAACATGTGAACATGGCTTAAACTCCTCGCTTCATTTGCATAGATCCATAAAGCCAAGTAACGGAGGACGCCGGTTACCCCGGCTCCCCTCTTCGAAAGGTTGTACATGGACGCTGAACTTTAAGACACTCTCCTGTCACACTTTGGAGGACGCAAGTGAACCTTGCTCCCCTCTGACTGCTGTAATGAGTTTTTGTTGCATTTCATTTAAAGCTAAAAAAAAAAAAACTCGTCTGGAGGACGCCGGTTACCCCGGCTCCCCTCTGATTGAAGTAAAGCTAGTTCCTGATCGGAGTGCCTTATGTGTTTACCTTGCATTCATGAATTAAAATCTCTTGTGCGGTGCTAACTCTGCCAATATGTTTCGACGAAACACGACTGCTTCCTTGTGAATGAGACGAAGGACAAGTAAACATGTCTATCACATACTTCGGTCCATCTCACCGGTTTTTAATATGAGAGATTTTTCATTAACTCAAAGTTCTATTCACCTTGTGTGAAATTTTTGTTTTGGAAAATGATGAACGTGTCTCTTTTCTGGGAAAATATTTGCTCTTCATTGCCTAATATCACCCCTCGAATCTCCACTAAAATGTGTTTGAATGTTTGTGTGTGTTGAACTCTTGATTGTCTAACTCGGGATGTGTTGTTTTTGTTTTGACATTTCTGTAGTTCATATCCAGCGCTACGTGGTTTACCATCTCTGAGGTCTAAATTTTGAGTGTAGCAACGGCCAACTCGCAAAGTTCAAGTGGCAAAACAAAACCGGAGACACTCAACTACTGACCCAAAAACGGAGACTACGCCTAAAATCCGGAGACTCATCCATCACTCGAAACCGGAGACTCTAGTCTCCATTTTTCCTGACAACCGGGCTGTGCACAATTCCGGAGACTCCAGTCACCGAAAAAGTGGCGACTCTACCTGCCACAAAAACGGAGACTAAATCATTGTTCCACATTCCGGAGACTTGGACGTTGAAATTCAAACCGGCGACTCTCAACTCATGTTTTTCAACCGATGGTTCTCAACTTCGATTCTCTTGCCTTGGTTTGTTTTTCATTATTTTTTGTTTTTTCTTTATTATTTTATTAAATTTGAAATTCATTATTTTAATAATATTTTCAAAATTAATAAATTTTTCTTCGTCTTTTTGACCTAATTTTCCTCTTGAGAAGAGCTGTTTACAGGTATTGGATTGGGCTTTTTCATTCCGACGGGCGGCCCAAATTTTTCCTATAAATAGGCCTTGAGGAAATCCTGATTCATTTACGCTTACATCAGAATTCTCTAACTCTCAAGCTCTCGATCTCTCGACTCTCAACTGCAAGTTCGGCGTCCGAAATTCTTAGTTCTTAGGTTCTTGTTTTTCCGTTGCATCCGGCAACTCTTGCTTTGCGCAACCGGCGCCCTGTCCTTGTTTTCTGAAGTTGAACTTTTTCGTGGTTCCCGTTTTCACAGCTGCTAACTGTCGGTTACTCACCTATCTGAACTTTGACATGGCGAAAAACTTCGACGACATGATGGCTGATATGACTGCGTATCTGAATGAGCAGTTCGAAAACGCCCTTACTCCTGAATCCAAGAAAGCTGCTTACGAAGAGCTTAAAGCTCATCTTGACAAAGTTGATCGTCGCAAAGCTTCGTCTGCTGAAACTTCTGTTGACTTGACTAGATCAGCTACACATGAACTCTCGACGGCCCGTCAGCCGGGAAAAGATCCTAAGTCAGGGAAAACAAAATTCCAAGATGCTTCCTTCCGCATCTACAGTGGGGTCGTTCCCAGGGCTGAATATCATCGGTTACTCGCAGCTGGCGAGATAACTAAGGATGGAAAGAAAGTTGTTAAGATTCCATCAGCTGCAACTGTGTCTGCTGGAAAGAATCCAAAGACACCAAAATCATCGCTTCCAACTGGAAGTGGTTCAGGAAAGAAACCTGTCGTCAGTGGCAGTGGAGTCAAGTCTCCAACTTCAAAACATTCTGGTTGTGGGTCAGCTGAAAAATCCAAAACCCATAGCTCCCAAAAACCACCTTTGGCTCCTCATTCCTCGGGATCAGCTGGATCCCAAATCTCAACTGATGGCTTCAAATACATTGCCGATTACTCTGAGTGTCCAATGGCTCATTCTCGTGAATTCTTCACGCCAACTGCTGAACGACGCCACAAATTGATTGAGAAGTTACCGATCCATACGGACAGAACTATTCTCAAAGAGGACTATGAAAAACATGGCATCACTGATTTTCTGACCAAGATGCACATGCTCAAATCTGTGAACCTTACCTATCGCTACTCCATTCCAATACTTTACAAGTTTTATGCTAGCTTGTCTCCCGAATTTGCTAATCCGAAGAGTCGACTGTATGGCTGCTTCATTTTTCGCGAAAAATTATACAAGTTCCGTCCTTTCTCCATCAACGCTTTTTTGGAAAGATTGGAAATTGATTCCAGATGGACAACACCGACAGCTGCGGAACGTGCTGATGACCTGACGGTTGGCACTTTTCTCACCCAGAAGAAAGTCAAGTCCGAACTGCCACCGCCGTCAAAGTTGTCTGCCTTCTATGGCATCTTGCATCGTCTTGGGATGTCAAACTGGATTGCCAATCGGGATCCGACTGTCCTGGACCCTGAGTTGATGCACCTCATCTTCCGCCTCAGCTGTGGCGAACAAGTGAACTTGGGAAAAATTATTTTCGCTGACTTGTGCAAAATTGCAAAACTTTCGGATGAAACCATCATTAGGCAAGCTGAGTTGCCTACGGAGAAAAAATTCCATCTCTCGCATCCTTGTCTGATATATGGTATGCTTCATGACCAGGGGTTTATTCCTGAAACGGCAGCTAAGAAAAAGATGAAGAAGAACGGGGCTGTCAAGATCACGGGCAAGTATTTGACTCCGCACAAAAGAGTTATCGACTTACCCTGGCTTGGACTCTTTGATAGGAATGCACTTCCGGAAATCTTAACTCCGCCCTCAACTCCTAAGACTTCATGAAAACGCAAGCCTAAATCTCCAAAAACTAAGTCTCCAACTGCTAAGCGCCAGAAATCACAGCCGACTGCTGCTGCCGCAGAACCTGAAGCTGAGGGTGCTAAGTCTCCGAGAGTTGTTCCTCGAGGTTTCGGTCCGACTTCCAATATTCCTTCATATCTGAATCCTCATCATCCGATCCATAGTCACCGTGCTGTGGTTCCTTCGGCTTTGGTTCAGGAATTTTATGTCGACTCCTTAGCTCTTGAAAAGCGTCAAGTCGAACATGTTGATGCTTACAACAGAATGATAGAGGCACAGGAAAAGCAGAAAAAATCTTTCAAGAATCTGCAACGGGAGATCCAACAAGGGGGAGGACTTGGAGATGTTGGAGCCCCAGATGCTAGTTTGAAAGATACTTTTATTTTGAAGATGGTGCGGGACGCGATTCAGGAAGCTCATACGCAGCTGTCCAAAAGAAATTTGATCGAAGTTGTGAGTGATGATGGAGAGAAGACCGATGAAGATATTTTTGAAGGTATCTTGAATGCTCGTGACAAAGGGAAAGGGAAGATGGGTGATACTACAAATCCAGGGGCGTCGTTCGCGATGCCGTCTGATGGTCTGAGGGACGAAGGTGAAGAGGATGTCAATGTTGAGGACGTTGACGAAGCTGCTGGTGATGGTTTGGGTGAGCGTGATATTTTCGGGGATCCGGAAACCGACACTGATGAAACTGACGACTCTAGCTCTGACGATGGATTCAGTTATGAAGATGATGAAGAAGAGTTGATCGAAAGTCCGGAACGTGATCCTTCTCCAACAGCCGTGCCTCAAGACTGAAGTTCGAGTCCTTGTTCAAGTTTTCAATTTCAGTTTTTGTTTAACTCTGGAACTCGTTTTTCTTGTTTTGATTTTGCATGCATACAACTTTGAACTTATTCGTCCATGCATGGTTTTTCATAATTGCTTAACTCTGGTACTCTTGTTTTGATACTTGGTTTATCCGTGGTTTGGATTATCTATCTATGTTTTGATGTTTGGTTTGAAATTTTGTCTAAGTATTTTTATGGTTTTTCATTGATTGTATGATTGATGTTTTTCCATCTTTTTACTTAGTTATTTTTGTGGATTGTTTGATTGAGGGGGAGATACTTGTATCTCGTTTTTACTTAACTTTGTTTTTATGAGTTGTGCCAAAAAGGGGGAGATTGTAAATGTTGATTTTGGCGACAACGTATTTTTTCCTTGTGTTTTTGTTTTTGTTGTTTTTCAGGGTTACAAGTTAAGAATCCGAAGTCAACTACCTTGCGCGTGGAAATGGAGACTTGAGTCTCCACTTTTGGAATGACATGGAAACGGCGACCAGAGTCGCCGCTTTGGATGCATGGACATGGAAACGGCGACAGCAGTCGCCGCTTTTGGTGACGCGAGGAAACGGCGACTCGTGTCACCGCTTTTGGTGCAAGGGTAAATTGGCATGGAAACGGCGACACGGGTCGCCACTTTTGGTGTGCATGAAAACGGCGACTCGTGTCGCCGGTTTTGGGTGTGACAAGAAAACGGCGACTGGAGTCGCCGTTTATGTGTGTTAAGGAAACAGCGACGCTGGTCGCCGGTTTTGGTACATGGCAATGAAAACGGCGACTCATGCCCTTTGACAATTTTCCGGAGAATGTAGTCGCCGGTTTTGGTGATACATGAAACGGCGACTCTTGATCTTGTGTTTTGTTTTTAAGACCAAGTACTTACAACGTGTTTTCTTTCACCAGGTATCACTACAAAAAAACCAGGGAATCCCTACGGGGATTCCCTACGGCAATTTTCCCGTAGGGATTCCCTACGGCATTCCCTACGGGAATCATATTCAGAATTCCCCTACGGCATTCCCTACGGCCTCAGCCGTAGGGATGACTCCCGTAGGGGATTCCCGTAGGGAACTGCGCGCGAATGCGTGCGCACAGCTTCCCTCCATTGGCCCTACGGCCTCAGCCGTAGGGGAATAATAAATTCCCTACGGGAATTTTTCCCGTAGGGGTCCCCTACGGCTAATTCCCCTAAAAATATTCCCTACGGCATTTGCCGTAGGGGAATTGTTTTTTTTTTTTTTTTTTTTTTTTTTTTTTTTTAATAATCATTTATATAATAATAAATAAATTAAATATTATTATAAAATTATGCTAAATTATTTGAAATGTTTTTTTAAATCAATATTTCACTAAATAATAAATTACAATTAAAGTTTTTTTTAACTTTACGCAATTATACAAATACGCAATTATAATTTTATAAAAATAATTAATTACAAAAATTATACAATTACGCAAAAAATTAAGCAATTTTATAAAAATAATTAATAACAAAAATTATACAATGTTGGTTCAACATTTTGACAAGTTTTTTTAAGCACTACGCAATTATACAACTAAACAATTATAATTTTATAAAAATAATTAATTACAAAAATTATACAATTACGGAAAAAGTTACCCAATTTTTTAAAAATAATTAATAAAAAAAATTATACAATTACCCAAAAAATTACGCAATTTTATAAAATTAAACAATTACAAAAATTTCGGAATTTAATATATTTAAATGGTGTTTTATTTAAAATTAACTTTTGTTAAACTACTATTTATATTTATAATTTGATATATATATATATATATTGTATTTTATCTTATTATTACATTATACTACATAACTAATATAGATTAATGAATACATATATATTATCTTTTAAAATTTGTACATATAACTCAGATAGCCCAGCGGTTATCTTCCTCCTCTTCACTCATGAGGTCCAAGGTTCAAACCCTGGGCTATGCAATACACATTATTAATTAATATTAAGAGGGCTGGGCTTGGGTCGGGCCTTGGGTGGTATAAACATTGTCGGGCCATGGGTTGTGGGTCGGGCCGATGGCCCAAGTAACATATGGCCCACGTTTTTATCCAAAAACGTATTCCCTACGGGCTTAGCCGTAGGGAATACCGAATACCCCTACGGGCCAACCTACGGGGATGCCGTAGGGAACCCCTACGGGGAGAAGGGGAGGCGGAGACGAGCTTCCCAAGGGAATCCCCTACGGCCCTCCCGTAGGGATCTCCCCTGCGGCTCTAAAAAGCCCGCTACGGCCCGCCCGTAGGGATCTCCCCTACGGCTCTAAAAAGCCCGTAGGGAATCTGTTCCCTACGAGGGAACCCCTACGGCGTGATTCCCGTAGGGGATGCCGTAGGGAACTCTGTTCCCTACGGATTTTTGGGGATTTCCCTACGGGAATGGCCGTAGGGAATCCGCGAATTTTTTGTAGTGTATTCAGTTCAAGAAAATGAAGAATTGTTCCAAGTTTGCAACTTCAACAATATCGACGACCGTGAAGACGATGAAATTCGAAGCTTCAACACTTAGAGAATTTCACGAGAAATTGAAGATGAAGAATTGAGATCGATGGAGTCAAGATTGAAATTGAAGTTTGATTTTGAAATTGAAGATTCAAGATTCGAAGATTCAAGAATCAAAGATTCAAGATTCCAAGATTCAAGAATCCAAGTTCTACAATAATGATGTCATCCATGGAAAAGTGACATAGGCCAAGCATGCGACGAATGAGAACGTGCCACGTCATCACTCTCACATGTGCGGCTCTACTATAAATACCCATGGAATTGATTTTCATTTTTTTGACGATTTTGAGAGAACGAAATCTGATTTTTAGAATCGTAGTCGAGCTTCGAGTTTGTGTAGTAGCTTTTGCGTCGTGTGCCAAGATTAGAGCTAGGAGATATAGCTTTAGGTACTCGTGTGCTAGTTTGCAAGTTAGTGGGAGTTGTTGCGACACTCGGGAAACTTCTTGTAAACGTTTTGCCTACCATACTCTACAAGTGTAATAGTTTAAGTTTTGTGATCAATGAAATGGAAACTATTACATAACTTTGTCTTCACTTTTTATTCTACAAATTGTGTGACTGTTTTACTTTGACGGAAGCTGCTGTCTGTGAGTTCAAGACCAATTTCACGAAAAATTGGTATCCTACGCTGAAGGCGTAATTTCAAGTGATGTACGACCAAAGCAAATCTAATTGCTAAATCATTTGGATGGGTAAACGTCCACACTATCGTGGCTTGCCTTATCTGATGGGATTTTAGATGTAATTAGTGATTTAATGATATTATTAAAGGGAGATAATATCGGATATTAAATTAATTGTTTGTTTAAATGTGCTTATAGGTTTAGAGAATAGCTATGAACCCACTTTCTATGATACTCAAGGAGCATAAGCTCACTGGCCCCAACTATATTGATTGGAAGAGAAATTTAGACATTGTCCTGACTTCGGAGGAGTACAAGTTTGTACTCCATGAAGTATGCCCTGCTGAGCCCACGGCTGCCTCAACTGATGAGGAAAAACTAGAATATCGGAAGTGGAAAAAGGCTGATGAAATGGCTAGGTGTTATATTTTGGCTTCCATGTCAAATGTACTCCAAACCCAACATGAGTCAATGGACACTGCCTATGATATGATGTTTAACCTCAAGGAGATGTTTGGGGAGCAAGATCGTGCGGCAAGGCAAGAAGCCATGAGAGTCCTCATGACAACTACTCAGTCTGAAGGAACGCCCGTTGGGGAGCACGTTCTTAAGATGATGAGTCTGTTGAATGAGCTTGAGATCCTAGGAGCTTCTATTGATGGGGAGACGCAAGTCGACATCATACTCCAGTCTCTGACCCCTAGTTTTGAGCAGTTTCGTATGAGCTATAATATGGGTAAACTATCTTATACTCTTGCGCAACTCCTGACTGAACTGAAGGCGGCAGAGGGGATCTACAAGAAGGGCAAGTCTCAAGCGCTTGTAGCTACCAAGTCCAAAGGCTTTAAGCCTGGTGGAGGTAGGGGCAAGAGAAGGAAGCAAGCCGGGAAACCCAGTGGTGTCAAGAGGTCTGTGCCACGAGTGGGGGCTGCAAAGCCAAGGGGCAAGTGCTTCCGATGCAACAAGTCTGGACACTGGAAGTCTGAATGTCCTCTCAGAGGTACGAATTTTTCTTTAGTCGTAAAAACATAGTCAGCGGTATTATCTACCAGAGTTCTGGTGTGTAGATATGGAACCACTGACGGTATGTGCATTTTGAATGCAGGGGTTCCAGAAAACCCAGCGACTTAGAAAAGGAGAGTTCGAGTCTACACGGGCAAAAGCTGTAGAGGAGGCAGCTGTTGCGGTGGAAGACATTTATCTGCTTTAGTAGTTAAATAGGATTTCATTTCAAGATTATTGCTTAATGTACCCTTTATTTTAGAAAGAACATTTTGTTCTAGATTTCTATTATTTATGAATGGATATTTTATTTCTTTAATCATTGGATGATTTTTGATAAGAAATAATGACATTATCTATTCTGGTACATTAGATAGCAATATATGAATGATAGATCCTAAGTCTACCACGATGCAACGAACCGTTCTATAACTTGTTTTACTTGATTAGATATGTTTCTTTATTAAATCATTATACTTGTGAATTCTTGTACTTAGTAGTATTTTCAAATAAGATTCAAAAGGTCGAAATTGATTTGATCAATTATAGTTGAAGGAATGGACCTTCCGACCTGAGAATTGAATTTGGAGGATAATACATCTAAGCACCTTTTTTTCATAAAGGATAGAATTCGGACTAGTATTAGAAATGATTAGATATGCAGACACATGTGTGAATTAGAAAGGTACGAGTAGTTCTTTCAAGAATACTCAATAATGGATTAGAGTACTTAAATGTGCCATAAAAGCAAAGTGTTTTGACTAGTCAATGGACACAAAGCTATTATGGGGAACCATTAAAGTATATCCATGAGAAGCCTGCGACTCGGTCGCGGAGGCCATCACCTATCTAAATAACACACAGCATAATCAAAGATTGGGATTTAATCCCAAAGGGCCACGCCATACACTTACGTGTAGAGATGGTGCGTTGAAAATAAGAAATGGAAATCTAAAAGTAAAAGAGAACGAGTTGTTCGGAACTACCTATGTTCTATGGATATTTCTGGAGACAATAACACATTCTGTGTAATTGTAGGATATCCTAGGTGAACGAAGTATTGTGTGTTCTATAGTACTATGAGCCAGAAGAACTTTCGTTCGGTTCATAAAGGAAGACTATTAGATGAACCACAAAGCCTGAACTGAATTAATACCTTGGAATGAGGGAAAGGACAAAAGACTGGGAACCAGCCAAACCGAGTAGAAGTACACCACACACTGCACCTATTGTTATTACTGTTATACACCGGGACGCCATTGCAGTGGGAGGTTGTTGAACAACCGGAGATATTCATAAGACTAGAGGAGTTCGGACTCTGGATCTAGTAAACATGAAATCGATCCCTAGCTCTGCATAAGGGCAGTACTGAATCGTGGAACTTGCGAATTGATGAGATAATCCATTCGATGGATTCATCAAAAGGCAGAGACGATAGGTGTATTGGAGACGTAATGGAAACAAGGTGGTGTTTCTCGGAATTTTATGTAGATAATATTTTATCATTGGCAACAATGTAAAGATATTATCAGGCATAAAATAATGGTTGTCTAAATGAATCGGGATATAAGATTAAGTAGAAGTTAGAGCATGTTCTTGAGATCTTATGATCTAGGGATAAGAACATTGTACTTCTCCTGGATATCTTATACGATTATGGTTTGTTTTAACAAGCATAGTTCTGAGAAAGGTTGTTGCCTTTCAGAAACAGAACATGTATATCTATCTAAGGTCAAGTGTTTCGAACAAATAAAGGAGATAGATGATACTAAGCAGTTTCCTACACCTAGTGTGGAAAGCTTAAATGCAATGTTAGAAAACAAGAACCTGATATCAACTATGCGGTTAGCATAGTGGGAGGATATCAAAGTAATCTGGATAAGAGATATTCGAATGCTGTAAAAGTACTTGTATGTACTGGATTACTAAGCAAGACGAAATCTTCTTAGATTACAGTTTCTCAGATCTCAAATCAGAGAAGGACCAGTGTAAGTCGATATCAGGCTATGTGTTCACTTTTGGAAAAAGGTGGAACCTTTAATATGTAAAGAGTGATAAGCAGGATGCTTCTCAGGCTCTCTCATAACCGAATAGCAGCCTCAGAGGCAGCGGAAGTTTTGGTTAGGTTCCGGGATAACCTCTAAGACTTGGAAATGACTCTTAGTTTATCAAAGGCTGTTTTATAGCGGTACATGATAAACTGGAAGAAGTCATAAGTCTAAAAGTGATGATAACACATAGAGCAAGTACCACCTGATACGAGTCATCGTCAGGGAGACGACGTAGTAGTCACCAAGATAACTTCAGAGCGGCAACCTAGAGTGCTCATTCACATAGTACTTCTCGGAAGTACACCTTAAGCACGTGATGAGTATGGGAACCGGGAGTTTGGAAGAAATGACTAGACCTTAGTACAAGTGGGAGATTGTTGGAGTTGTGTACTTAATGTCTAGATTTAAGCAACTGTAAACTCCCGATCATAGCATTTAATCTATTAAATTAACAAACAATTGTTTTGCGTTTAATTATTATTAATTAAATATATGCAAATTATAGTCCTGGATTTTATACGTTGTAGTTAGTATGGTGCAAGCATGGGCGCACAGAAGATCATACTATCGGTTACTCGTATTTAATCAAACAGTTGCTCACGACCTAGATGGACACGGACCAATCCATCGGTATAGTCGTTGTGTGAGAGAGAAAATAATTTATCTTAATTATTTTATCACACTTGTACACTTGGTGTATTGAGCGGATCGTTGAGATTCAACGATTAGGATTGCCGGCGATAATCGATTCGAGTCTCAGTGTATTTTATTCTTAATCCCCGATATTATTGCGGGTGTGTATATTTAATATAAGTAACTTTGATTTACCAAAGGAATTAACCGATTTTATTATTGGGTTAATTTCCGGTTAAGTTGGGTCACTATATTTCATATATGACATGCCGTGAATAATTGACCGGACAGTGTATCCCGTAAGGGTTGATAATATCCCCGAGATGAGTTCATAAGGAATTATTGTGTAAACCTCATGAGTGGATTCGTTCCGCACAATAATTAAGGTTGAATGGTACTAGTCTCGGATTAAAGAGATGAATAAATTAATTAGCAATAAATTAATTTTATTCATGGATATTTAAATCTTAAATACACGGAATAAATAATATTACCGGAGAAATATTATTTGATATAATATGGTTTAATATTGGGAGTGCAATTAATTTATATAGTGGAAAATAAATTAATTAATATTGATAAGGATTAATGGACTTGAGCATTGGGCTCAATTTAATCTTCAATATTGGAAGCCCAATATTCCACCTCCTTTAGATCCCCTACGTAGCCTATAAAAGCACTACATGGCCTTCATAAATCAAAAGACAAGATTATCATACTTGATATTCTAGAGAGTTGAAGGAGATCCATAGGAGTTCGATAGATCGTCGCCCACCCGACGTTCGAACGAAGTGCAAGGAATACGTGGGAAGATTCAAAGGTCTTCAACTTGATTTCGTTTCTGCGCACAACGAATCAAAGGTACAATCATAAACTCCTTTGTGTGAATTTATGTGATTTAATTGTGATACATGCATGAACACAAGATCCGGGAAAACGACGAACTTCGGGGACGGGGATTCGAGATCCCCGGCGAACGTTCGAAGGACCCTCGGCTGGGAGCCGAGGGGGTGGGCGGTCGAGCCTAGGGCTTCGACCGCCGGCAGCGACCGCGCGAGGGGAGCCCCGGCTGGACGCCGGGGCGAGCGATCGACCCTAGGTCGATCGCTGGGGGCTGCCGTGGCTTCGCGCCGCGGCTGGGCGCTCCCTCCCCGGTCGGTGGTGGCGGTGAGTCGCCGGACTCACCGCCGGGGGCTGCTGGGCAGCCCCACGCGATCAATCGATCGCGAACCCCGCGTCGGGGTTCGGCTAGGGTTTAGCCGCGGGTTCATCCCGCGGCGATGCTCTCGTCGAGCCCGGTTCTTCGCGTATGGTCCGCGTTGGTGATTTCCGACTCGCGGGAGACTTCGACTGGGGGCGTGCTGCGTGTCTTCGGGCGCGTAGTCTCCAAAGGTCGGACTCCTGCGGATGAGTTGGTATTCGTGATCGGTTTCCGGCGACGGGATTTCGTTCGGGGTTATCGGTTCCGCAATTTTTGATACCCCGGGATATCGATTTCCAACACAATTTTACCCTTACAAGTATAAAAACAAGTTTATCAATAATCCTATCATCTTATCTAGCATCGTCATCGAGAATCACCGATCTGCCGAGGTGAGAAGAGTTCAGAACAAATACCACTAACCAGTCCTTGAATATCGTCCCGTCGACCTCCCTTCATGTTGGAGTTGTATACTTAATGTCTAGATTTAAGTAACGGAAACTTACGATCATAGCATTTAACCTATTAATTAAATGAACAATTGTTTGCTTATAATTATTTGATAATTAAATATATGCAAATATAGTCCTGAATTATATACGTTGTAGTTAGTATGGTGTGCGTCGTCACACGGAAGATCATACTATCGGTTACTCGTATTTAGTCGAACAGTTGCTCACGACCTAGATGGACACGGACCAAGCCATCGGTATAGTCGTTGTATGAGGGAGAAAATAATCGGTCTTGATTATTTTATCATACTTGTACACTTGGTGTATTGGACGGATCGCTTGAGATTTATCAATTAGGATTGCCTTTGATAATTGATTTAAATCTCTAAGTATTTTATTCTTAATCCCCGATACTATAGCGGGTGTGTGTATTTAATATAAGTGACTTTTATTTTCCAAAGGAATTGACCGATTTATATATTGGGTCGATTACCGGTAAAGTTGGGTCACTGTATTTTATATATGACATGCCGTGAATTCTTGACGGGAAAGTGTATCCCGTAAGGGTTGATAATATCCCCGAGATGAGTTCATAAGGAATTATTATGTAAACCCTGCAGGTGGATTTGTTCCGCATAATAATTAAGGTTGAATGGTACTAGTCTCGAATACAAGAGATGAATAAATTAATTACGCAATTAATTTAAATTTATTCATGGACATTTATATCTTAAACGCACGGAATAAATAATACTACCGGAGAGATAATATTATTTGAAATAATATGGTATAATATTGAGAGTGCAATTATATTTATATAGTGGAAAATAAATATAATAAATATTAATGGATTAATAGATTTTGGCTTGGGCTCAATTTAATCATTAATATTGGAAGCCCAATATTCAACCTCCTTTAGATCCCCTACGTAGCCTATAAAAGCACTACATGGTCTTCACAATATGACAAGACAAGATAATCATACTTGATTAGTCTAGAGAGTTCGTGAAGGAGATCCATGAGCTTGGAGGATCGTCGTCCACCCGACGTTCAAGCTAGTGCAAAGAATATGTGGGAAGATTCAAAGGTCTTCGAATTGATTTCGTTTCTCCGAACAACGAATCGAGGTATAAATCATAAACCCCCTTATGATTTTAATCGAATAATTCGTATATGCATATGAACGAAGATCCAAGGGACGCACGAACCCGGGGACGAGGATCGACCTCGCGGTGGTGATCGAGGATCACCGGACCGCGGGAGGTCGAGAGATCCTCGCCGGGATCGAGAGGACCCCGGCTGGACACCGGGGGTGCGATCGATCGCGTGCTCGATCGCGTGGGGTGGCGGGCTGGTGCCGCTGCTGCTCGCACGGAGAGCAGCCCCCTCCTCCGCGAACGGCGAGTCGCCGGACTCGCCGTGGGGTTGCCGTGCGCAACCCCGGCGATCGCGTTGTGCGATCGCGAGCCCAAGCGGGGGCTCGGCTGGCCGCGGCATGCCTTCGGATGTGTCGTGCGTTCGGTTGAGTCCAGGTCCGCGTGGCGTGCTCTCGTGTACTCCGGCGAAGGGATTTTTGATCGGGGTTATGTTTCCGCAATTCCGTTAACCCCGGGATATCGATTTCCAACAATTGGTATCAGAGCGTTGGTTCTAGTTCATGTGTATATGCGATAAATTGTTCTACCTTGTAGGGTTTCCGACTATTATGGCTAGATATAATTTTTCCGTTAATTATTGTCATAATATGTTTTGATTAAACTCTCGGAAATGTCGAGATTCGTTTTATGTGTGGTGAATGCTTGTAATAGTAAAAATTCGGGGGTTGACCGAATTTAGGTTTATTATTACGTTCTACTTTTTCTGGAAAATGTATAAGGTCGATTTCATGTATAGAATCGATACCGGATAATTGTAATTAAATTATGTAATTTATTTTACGTTGGATCGATGCCGAAACAACCGCCGGAAAAGACGTGTGGCGGAGGAGACGAAGAGAAAGAGGGCTTCGGATCGGCCAACCCCATGGCCGATCCCGTAGGATCGATCGACCACAAAAAGGGGTTGCCCGCTGCCCTCTCGGCCATGGAGTCGCCGGCGACGGTGGCTGGCCGGCTAGGGGCGGCGGCGGCGGTGCTCCTTGAGGTGATCGATGGTGGTGGTGGGGCGCGGGGACTCCCAACCCGTGCTCTCCCGCCAAGATCGAACTTTCCTAAATTATTCGGTTTTCCTATTTTGAGTATTCCTATTTTTGGGAATTCTCATGGAATAGGAAAAGAATAAATTTAGAATAAATTTATTTCCTTATTGATTATTCCTATTATGGGAATTTTCATGGATTATGAAAAGAATAAATTTATAATTAATTTATTTTTTCCTATTTAATTATTCCTTTATGGAATTTTAAATGGATTAGGAAAATAATTAATTTGGAAAGTTTTAAGAATCCTTAATTAATTTTTCCTATTTAATTATTCCTTTATGGAATTTTTAATAGATTAGGAAAGGAATTAATTTGGAAGGATTATGAGTCCTAATTATTTTATTTCCTTATTCCATTATGCAAATCTTCTAGAATATTCCAAGTGGGTCTTTGATAGGATTCTAGAGATTTAATGGAGTAGAAAAGGAAAATAAAAATAAAAATATTAATAATATTTAATTTTATTTTTGATATATTCGATTGACTTAATTTTCGAATTAAGTAACTTTTGGATTAATTAAAAATAAATAGATTTAAATATTGGGATTAATATTCTCGTCACATGGAGCATTCAAGAACGAAGACTGAAAACTAGAAGATGCGTACGGGGATGCGATAAAGCCATAATAGTCAGAAAATAATATTCTAGTATTATTTTGATTATGTGATAATAGTATGTGCTTTATTTCATGTATGCATGCTTATATGTATTTAATTATGCATTAGATAGCGTATCCCTTTGTTATAAAAAGCTAAGTGGGAGAGGGATTGGAAACAATGCCATGGTCTCCATTACTGTTCTCTTGGTGACTTTTATGGACTTTCGAAGTTCGTATAGATAAGCCATTGGAGGAGAATTCTTGTAATTCCTTTTACGAGAAACATTGATTGAGTTTATCAAACAATGCCTAATTTGTCTTTCTGAAACTGACTTCAAGTCGACTCATTCTCACCCCGGGGAGTGGAATGGAGCCAAAGACACTTGGTCACGTGGATGACACAAATTAGAGACCTTCGTACCTTTTCTTGAAATGGATCGATTGTCTGCTCGGCTCCCTCATTTTATGAGAGATAGGGCTGTTCGCATGGTGAATCACTGGTAAGAAACTTCGAGTTTCACTTATGATTCTCCGCGTCCTGATTTACAAAAATCGAATGGATCAAGTAATTGGGAGTCACTTATAAAAATCTTTTGGTGTAGTAAACATCCACACTATCGTGGCTTGCTGCACTGAATGGGATTTTGGATTAACTGATGTAGACAGTTATAGAAGGGAGTAAATGTTGGAAATCGATATCCCGGGGTTAACGGAATTTCGGAAACATAACCCCGATCAAAATCCCTTCGCCGGAAACCACCGCGAACCACCACACGAACCGGGCCCGACCAAAGCAACACCGCCGCGGGATAAACCCGCGGCTAGCCCTAGCCGAGCCCCGCGTGGGGCTCGCGATTGCACACGGTAATCGCTGGGGATGCATCGTGCATCCCCCGGGGCTGCTCGTAGCAGCCCCCGGGGGTGAGTCCGGCGACTCACCGCCACCGTCGATCGGAGGAGGGGGCGCCTGCCGCGGCACCAGCCCGCGGCTGCCCCCAGCGATCGACCGAAGTCGATCGGTCGCCCCGGCGTCCAGCCGGGGCCCTTCGATGTGCACCGGCGGTCGAAGCCCTAGGGCTCGACCGCCACCCTCGGCGTCCAGCCGAGGGTACTCATGCGATCCCGGCGGGGTTCGCTTGACCGCCCGCGGTCCGGTGATCTCGGATCACCACCGCGCGGTCAAACCCCATCCCCGGGTTCGTCCCTCGGATCTTCGTTCATGCGTATACCCGAATTAATAATTAAAATCATCGAGGGGGTTCGTGATTTTACCTTTGTTCTCGTTGTACGGAGAAACGAGATCTATGAAGACCTTGAGACCTTCCCACGTATTCCTTGCACTAGCTCGAATGTCGGGTGGGCGACGATCTTCCGAACTCCATGGATCTCCCTCTCTACTTTCTCTCTCTAGAATTGTGATCTTCAAGTTATGAGAATAGAGAAGACCATGTAGTGCTTTTATAGGCTACTTAGGGGATCTTAAGGAGGTGGAATATTGGGCTCCCAATATTAATGATTAAATTGAGCCAAGACCAAATCTATTAATCCATTAATATTAATTAATTCTATTTTCCACTATATAAAATTAATTGCACTCCCAATATTAAACCATATTATATCAAATAATATTTCTCCGGTAGTATTATTTATTCCGTGTATTTAAGATATAAATATCCATGAATAAAATTAATTTATTGCTAATTAATTTATTCATCTCTTATATCCGAGACTAGTACCATTCAACCTTAATTATTATGCGGAACAAATCCACCTGCAGGGTTTACATAATAATTCCTTATGAACTCATCTCGGGGATATTATCAACCCTTACGGGATACACTTTCCCGTCAATTATTCACGGCATGTCATATATAAAACATAGCGACCCAACTTAACCGGTAATTGACCCAGTAATTAAACCGGTCAATTCCTTTGGAAAATCAAAGTCACTTATATTAAATATACACACCCGCAATAGTATCGGGGATTAAGAATAAAATACACTGAGATTTAAATCGATTATCGCCGGCAATCCTAATCGATAAATCTCAAACGATCCGCTCAATACACCAAGTGTACAAGTGTGATAAAATAATTAAGACAAATTATTTTCTCTCTCACACAACGACTATACCGATGGATTGGTCCGTGTCCATCTAGGTAGTGATCAACTGTTTGATTAAATACGAGTAACCGATAGTATGATCTTCTGTGTGTCCATACACACCATACTAACTACAACGTATAAAATCCAGGACTATGATTTGCATATATTTAATTATAAATAATTAAACGCAAATAATTGTTTATTTAATTAAATAGATTAATGGCAATGGATTGGGAGTTTCCGTTACTTAAATCTAGACATTAAGTACACAACTCCAACAATCTCCCACTTGTACTAAGGTCTAGTCATTTCCTCCAAACTCCCGACTCCCATACTCATCACGTGCTTAAGTTGTACTTCCAAGAAGTACTATGTGAATGAGCAATCTAGGTGTTGGAAATCGATATCCCGGAATTAATAAATTAATTAAAATTAATTATCTAATTAATTCCCACCGAAATCCTTTGGAGATCGAATATCCGGTGTTGTCAAATTGCGGAACGACAACTCCAATCGACTCCCGGTTGCCGGAACATCCCGCCACGAACCACCACGAAGCGCCGGACTCAACCAAAACCCTAACCGCGGCAAAGTCGCGGTTGTTCGGTCGAGCCCCTTCGTGGGGCTCACGGCTGATCACGGCAGCCGCCTAGGGCTGCCCATGGCAGCCCGCCGGGCATGCTCGAACCCCCGCGAATCAGCCCCTCATTGAACCCTCGCCACGGCCAAGCCACGGCTGCCCGATGGAGGCGTGCGCTCGCATCGTGCGAGTGCTAGGGTTCAGCCCGCTGGGCACGCCCCAGCTGCACCCCGGCTGACCTAACCACGTCCCGGTGAGCGCACGCTCAGCCACGGTCGAACCGTGGCTAGCGATCACCGCCAGCACCGCCGCCGCGCGAGCGGCTGGTGCACCGCGCGAGCGGCGATCGCACCGCGTGAGCGGGGATCGAGCCGCGCGGGCTGTGGCGTCCAGCTAGGGTTTGATCGAGCTCTCGGCGCCCAGCCGAGGCTCACGCCCTCTCGATCCCCGTCCAGCCGAGCCGTCGATCAGCCGGCGGTCCGGTGGTCCAACCACCACCGCCCGGTTCGACCTCGTCAAGGGGTTCGTCTTTTTGGATCTTACGTTCACGATATAATTACGATAAATAAACGATTAAATCATCGAAGGGGTTTCAACGATTTTACCTTTGTTCTCGTTGTACGGAGAAACGAGATCTATGAAGACCTTGAGACCTTCCCACGTATTCCTTGCACTAGCTCGAACGTCGGGTGGGCGACGATCTTCCGAACTCCATGGATCTCCCTCTCTACTTTCTCTCTCTAGAATTGTGATCTTCAAGTTATGAGAATAGAGAAGACCATGTAGTGCTTTTATAGGCTACGTAGGGGATCTTAAGGAGGTGGAATATTGGGCTTCTAATATTGAAGATTAAATTGAGCCCAATGCTCAAGTCCATTAATCCTTATCAATATTAATTAATTTATTTTCCACTATATAAATTAATTGCACTCCCAATATTAAACCATATTATATCAAATAATATTTCTCCGGTAGTATTATTTATTCCGTGTATTTAAGATATAAATATCCATGAATAAAATTAATTTATTGCTAATTAATTTATTCATCTCTTATATCCGAGACTAGTACCATTCATCCTTAATTATTATGCGGAACAAATCCACCTGCAGGGTTTACATAATAATTCCTTATGAACTCATCTCGGGGATATTATCAACCCTTACGGGATACACTTTCCCGTCAAGTATTCACGGTATGTCATATATAAAATATAGCGACCCAACTTAACCGGTAATTAACCCAATAATTAAATCGGTTAATTCCTTTGGAAAATCAAAGTCACTTATATTAAATATACACACCCGCAATAGTATCGGGGATTAAGAATAAAATACACTGAGACTTAAATCGATTATCTAAGGCAATCCTAATCGATAAATCTCAAGCGATCCGCCCAATACACCAAGTGTACAAGTGTGATAAAATAATTAAGATAAATTATTTTCTCTCTCTTACAACGACTATACCGATGGATTGGTCCGTGTCCATCTAGGTCGTGAGCAACTGTTCGATTAAATACGAGTAACCGATAGTATGATCTTCTGTGTGCCCATGCACACCATACTAACTACAACGTATAAAATCCAGGACTATAATTTGCATATATTTAATTATAAATAATTAAATGCAAATAATTGTTTATTTAATTAAATAGATTAGTGGCAATGGATCGTGAGTTTCCGTTACTTAAATATAGACATTAAGTACACAACTCCAACAATCTCCCACTTGTACTAAGGTCTAGTCATTTCCTCCAAACTCCCGACTCCCATACTCATCACGTGGTTAAGTTGTACTTCCAAGAAGTACTATGTGAATGAGCAATCTAGGTTGCCGCTCTGAAGTTATCTTGGTGACTACAGCGTCGTCTCCCTCGACGATGACTCGTATCAGGTGGTACTTGCACTATGTGTTATCTTACACTTATGGACTTGTGATTTCTTACCATTTGCTATCGTACCGCTATTTACATAGCATTTGGCAAATTAAGAATCACATCTAAGTCCCAGAGATTATCCCGGAGTTATACCAAAACTTCCGCTGCCTCTGAGGCCGCTATTTGGTTACCCATGGTAGAGTCCGAAAAGCATCGTGCTTATCACTCTTCCATGTTAAAACTCCTTCTCCTTTAATAGTGAAACACATAGCCTGATATTGACTTACACCGGTCCTTATTTGATTAGAAATCTAAGAGAATGTAATCCAAAGGAAATGCTTGCTTGCTCCGTAATCCAGAACATAGTTTCCAGTACTTCGAAAGTACTTAAAATGTCCATTACAGCAGTCAAGTATTCCTTTCCAGGATTACCTTGATATCCTCCCACTATGCTAACCGCATAGCCGATATCAGGTTCTTGTTTTCAACATCGCATTTATTAAGCTTTCCACACCCGAAGTGTAGGAATCCGCTTTCATTGCTTCTATCTCCTTTTGTGTTACAAAACACATATCCTTAGATAGATGCATTCCGTCTCTGAAAGGTAACGAACCTTTCTCGGAATCTTGCATGTTAAAACGAACCATAATCGTATAAGATATCTAGAGAAGTACAATGTTCTTTTCTTTAGATCCTAAATCTTAAGAACATGTTCTAACTTCTTCTTTATCTCATATATCGATTTTTCTAGACAACCATCATTTTATGTCTGACAACATCTTTACATTGTTACCAATGATAAAATGCTATCTACATAAAACCTCCGAGAAACACCACCTTGTTTCCATCACGTTTCCCATACACACGATTCGTCAATGCCTTTTGATGAATCCATCAAATGGACTATCTCATCAATGCGCAAGTTCCACGAACTCTAGCTTTGTTACAATCCATGAATGGATCAACTAAGCTTGTACTCTAAATGATCTCGCCTCTTAGCAATAATTCTTATTGCTTTCCAAGAAGGCACATTTAGATCTAGTACTGCCTTCATGTAGATCCAGGGATCGATTTCATGTATACTAGGTCCAGAGTCCGAAAACTCTCATAGTCTTATGAATATCTCTGGTTGATCACAACCTCCCACTACAACGGCATTCCGGTGTATAAACAGTAATAACAGTAGGTGCAGTTAGTGGTGTACCGCTACTCGGTTCGGCTGGTTCCCAGTCCTTATCGCTTTCTCTCATTCAAAGTATTACGTCACTTTGGGCTTGTGGTTCATCTAATAGTTTTTCTCTAAGAACCGAGCGTTAGAACTAACGTCCTTCTGGTTCATAGTACTATTGAACACACATCTTTTGTTCTTCTAGGATATTCTACAACCGCATTTATGCGCCGTTGTTTCCAGACATATCCATAGAACCTAGGTAGTACCGTATAACTCATGATTTTACTATTTCTATAAGAGTTCCATTTCTTATTTCCGACACACCATTTCTACACAAAAGTGTATGGTGTAGTCATTTGGGATCAAATCCCAATCTCTGATCAATATGCCATGCATTCCTCAGACAGGCACTTGCCTCCGCGATCAAATCGCAGGCTACAAATGGATATACCTTGATGGTTCCCCACAATAGCTTTGTGTCCATTGACTTGTCAAAACACTTTGCTTTTGTGGCACATCAGGTATACTAATCCATTTTTCGAGCAATCATAAAATGAAGTACTTGTACCTTATTGTCTGAGTAAACAAAGGTCTGCATACATCAGAGTTAATCAATTCTAATACTTGTCCGGATCTTATACCTTATATCCATAAAGGATTGCTTAGTCGTATTATCTTCCAAATTTGATTCTTAGGTCGGAAGGTCCACTCTTTCAACTTAATTGATCTTACAATCAATTTTCGACCTTTGAACTTCTTATTTGAATAAATATGACTTAGCATAAGAATCCACAAGTAAAAATGATTTATCAAAGAAATCTCTTATTAGTAAAATGAGTTATATACTACGGTTCGTTGCTTTGTGGTGGACTCAGGATTCATCATTCATATATTGCTAACTAATGTACCAAAATAGATAATATCATTATTTCTTCTTATAACCATCAAATGATTAAAAGAAATATAATATCCATTTATTAGAAATCCAGAACAAAGTTCTTTCTAATTTGAAAGGTACATAAAAGCAATAACCCAAAATGAAATCCTATAAAATGTCCTCCACTGCAACTGCTGCCTCCTCTACAGCATTTCCCATGTAGACTTACGATTTCTTCTTTTCTAAGTCGTCGGGTTTCCTGGAACCCTTGCATTTAGAATGCACATACCGTCAGTGGTTCCATATCTACACACCAGGTTCCGGTAGATAATACCATTGACTATTTTTTACGACTAAAGAAGATTTCGTACTTTCTTAGAGAGGATAATCAGACTTCCAGTACCCAGACTGTTTGCATCGAGAACTCTTGCCTATTGGCTTTCTCGTCCCATCTCGTGATCCAAGAAACTTAGGACCACTGGGTTTCTTTGCTTGCTTTTCCTTTCCCCCGGTTTTGCCCTTAGGTTCGAAACCTTTGGCTGTAACAACCGCAAAATTTAAATAAATTAATTAAGTAAATAGGGGCCCAATTAATTAACCATATAAAATAATTATACTATGCATGAGTTCAAATTATTTGAAGTTCATATTAATTTTCATGTTAAGTCATATTATACATTTTCATTTACAAGATTAATTTCATTTAGTATTTAAGTCATGTAGAGATCCTCAAATTCCAATAATCTTAACACTATTTTATATTTAAATTATCAAAACAATTATATTAAGAATGAAAATCAATTATCCTAAACCCTAAAATATATTATTATTATTATTATTATTATTATTATTATTATTATTTCGTTGGAACAGCCTCTCTCTCCCTATTTCCACTTATAATAGATCCTTATAGTGTAGTTTATTAGTTATTTAATGCATAATTATAAGGCCCACATTAGTTTATTAGTTAAAAGCCTTCTTATGTAATTTGTTGCACTCAATTGGCCCGTTTTGAATAACCGAACCAAAAAGAAACACTTGAACTCTCTCTTTCACGTCTACAAAACACCCCTACAACCAAACCCTAAATCGTTATCTACATACAAAAGACCAATCCCGAACACAACTCTCATCAAAACCTGCAACTCCAAATTCCATCACACTCAAACAAGAAGAAACCATTGACGCCCATGTACCTCATCCCGTGTTAGTCCCCCGATAATCACTATCACCGTTCGATCCCGCATAGATTTCAACCACACCTTGTAAAAGGGAGACGCCTAGACGAACGTTGAAAGTGCCAACGTTGGAGCACCTGGCTTACCTCATACAAAGATCCACACAACCGCTGCCGACGCCGATCGATGACCATCGAAATCGAGCCTCGCAAAGGGGCGTGCCGCTGGACCCACACCCTTGCCGCTGGAGCACCACCCAAGGGAATTAAAAATCTCGAGCCTTACTCACCCGGATTCGCCAGACGTTTGCTAGAGCCGAGTCCACTAATACTCTCGCCATATAGTGGTTGATTCCATGAAATGGTGTCGGATCCCTTTTTCCATTTGACCGACTTGTCCAGTTCAAGCCGCAAATCTTGGTCGAGGTCATTCACTTGTGGGTCTCGCCGAAAAAGTTAAGGTCGCCCCTCCCCTTATCCACTACTTGGAAGACGAAGTCGCCGTATCTCACTCTCCCTATGGAAGTAGATGAATTGAAGATTAGGTATTTCAGCACCTTTTTATTTCACGAACTATCAACATTATTTCTTTAACCCAATATTACAAACTCAATTTCAACTCCACAGCTGCCCACTACCTTCCAAGGCTAGTGACCTTTAACTTCCATGCCCGTTTGTGTCAATTCTAATGAACCACTCATAAGGTCAGCCAATCACTCTTCTACCTTTCCAAGCCAATTCGTTTTACTTAATTATCTAATACAGTAGAAATTCTATATAGTAATACTCTATATAGGAATAAACTCCCTATAGTAATAAAAAATTCAGGTCCCGACTTGGGACCAGTTATAAATAAGAATAAACTCCACATTGTCATAAGTCATACATTTTTCAAGTCCCGCCTTAAGGATTTATACCTCTATATAAGAATAAATGATTAATATATAATAAAAGTATTTATTAATAATATTTTTATTTATCAAAATCAACAATATGTTTAAAATGACTTAAAATATTTATTAAAATAAATAAGATATAGTATATGATCAAAATTTATAATCTTTAGATTCATTAGTATTTTATTCAATATATACATTAAACACAATTTTTACATATTTATGGTCAAATATTCATAGTCAACACTATTAAATACTATTAAATTTATTATGTGAACTTTAAGATAGATAAATACAATGCATTTTATTTTTATATTTATATTATTTTTTTATTAAAAAAAATTATTTTTATTTTGTAAAACCCTATATAAGAATAACTCTCTATAGTAATATTTTTTCTCGGTCCCAACAATATGACTGTAGGGAGTTTCTACTGTACTACTATAATATGTATTAAATACTTCAGTTTGGTAGTATAAATAATTAAATATATAGTAAATATCTATATTAATATTATACTAATTTATTAATGAAGGATGTACTAATACTGAGGATTAGAATTGCACGAGCATACATTCAAGCATGGTTTCTTTCAGAGTCTGCATTTTCAAGGTAGGGGTATTTCTAAAACCTTTTCAAATACAGTTCATATCAGTGTATGGTACGCAGGTAATTGTTTGATATCGAGGACTTTATATTCTATTCATGTTATGTGCACATATTAGTCGCGCGACGAAATTCATGGCCGCAATCGCGTAATGAAATGACGTGGTTGTGGTATTCCTTGCACTAGCTCGAACGTCGTGTGGGCGACGATCTTCCGAACTCCATGGATCTCCCTCTCTACTTTCTCTCTCTAGAATTGTGATCTTCAAGTTATGAGAATAGAGAAGACCATGTAGTGCTTTTATAGGCTACGTAGGGGATCTTAAGGAGGTGGAATATTGGGCTTCCAATATTAATGATTAAATTGAGCCCAAGCCCAAATCTATTAATCCCATTAATATTAATTAATTTATTTTCCACTATATAAATTAATTGCACTCCCAATATTAAACCATATTATATCAAATAATATTTCTCCGGTAGTATTATTTATTCCGTGTATTTAAGATATAAATATCCATGAATAAAATTAATTTATTGCTAATTAATTTATTCATCTCTTATATCCGAGACTAGTACCATTCATCCTTAATTATTATGCGGAACAAATCCACCTGCAGGGTTTACATAATAATTCCTTATGAACTCATCTCGGGGATATTATCAACCCTTACGGGATACACTTTCCCGTCAAGTATTCACGGTATGTCATATATAAAATATAGCGACCCAACTTAACCGGTAATTAACCCAATAATTAAATCGGTTAATTCCATTGGAAAATCAAAGTCACTTATATTAAATATACACACCCGCAATAGTATCGGGGATTAAGAATAAAATACACTGAGACTTAAATCGATTATCTAAGGCAATCCTAATCGATAAATCTCAAGCGATCCGCCCAATACACCAAGTGTACAAGTGTGATAAAATAATTAAGATAAATTATTTTCTCTCTCACACAACGACTATACCGATGGATTGGTCCGTGTCCATCTAGGTCGTGAGCAACTGTTCGATTAAATACGAGTAACCGATAGTATGACCTTCTGTGTGCCCATGCACACCATACTAACTACAACGTATAAAATCCAGGACTATAATTTGCATATATTTAATTATAAATAATTAAATGCAAATAATTGTTTATTTAATTAAATAGATTAGTGGCAATGGATCGTGAGTTTCCGTTACTTAAATCTAGACATTAAGTACACAACTCCAACACTAGGTTGCCGCTCTGAAGTTATCTTGGTGACTACAGCGTCGTCTCCCTCGACGATGACTCGTATCAGGTGGTACTTGCTCTATGTGTTATCTTACACTTATAGACTTGTGATTTCTTACCATTTGCCATCGCACCGCTATTCACATAGCCTTTGGCAAATTAAGAATCACCTCTAAGTCCCAGAGATTCCCGGAGCTATACCAAAACTTCCGCTGCCTCTGAGGCCGCTATTTGGTTACCCATGGCAGAGTCCGAAAAGCATCGTGCTTATCACTCTTCCATGTTAAAAACTCCTTCTCCTTCAATAGTGAAACACATAGCCTGATATCGACTTACACCGGTCCTCATTCGATTAGAAATCTAAGAGAATATAATCCAAAGGAAAAGCTTGTCTGCTCCATAATCCAGAACATAGTTCCCAGTACTTCGAAAGTACTTAAAATGTTCATTACAGCAGTCGAGTATTCCTTTCCAGGATTACCTTGATATCCTCCCACTATACTGTTGGAAATCGATATCCCGGAATTAATAAATTTAAATAAATAAATTATCTAATTAATTCCGACCGAAATCCTACGGAGATCGAATATCCGGAGTTGTCAAAATTGCGGAACCGACAACCCAATCGAAATCCCTTCGCCGGAATCTACGCGAGCACATCACGCGTTTCGGGATACGACCGAACGCACGCCGCGTCCGAAGACGCGCGCACGCCCAGCCGCACCCCCGCGAGGAGGGCTCACGATCGCATGAAGCGATCGCGGGGTGCGATCGATCGGGGCTGTTCCGACAGCCCCCAGCAGCAAGTCCGGCGACTTGGTGCTCGCCGTGGAGGGGCGACTCAATCGTGAGTCGCTGCAGGCGCACCAGCCGCCCGCCCGGCGATCGTGCCCTAGGGCAGCGATCGCCCCCTCGGCTTCGGCCGAGGGCTCCTCATGCGTGCGTCCCCGGCGTCCAGCCGGGGCGCTTTGTGGTTCGATCCCCACGGGGATCCACGAGCTGCCGCGGTCCGGTGGTTCGACCACCACCGCTCGGCTCGTCCCTCGTTACCGGGGTTCGTCCTTGGATCTTGGTTCACGATATAATCACGATAAATAAACGATTAAATCATAAAGGGGGTTTTACGATTTACCTCGTTCTCGTTGTTCGGAAAAACGAAGAACTCAATTGATGACCTTGAGATCTTCCCACGTATTCCTTGCACTAGCTCGAACGTCGTGTGGGCGACGATCTTCCGAACTCCATGGATCTCCCTCTCTACTTTCTCTCTCTAGAATTGTGATCTTCAAATTATGAGAATAGAGAAGACCATGTAGTGCTTTTATAGGCTACGTAGGGGATCTTAAGGAGGTGGAATATTGGGCTTCCAATATTAATGATTAAATTGAGCCCAAGCCCAAATCTATTAATCCCATTAATATTAATTAATTTATTTTCCACTATATAAATTAATTGCACTCCCAATATTAAACCATATTATATCAAATAATATTTCTCCGGTAGTATTATTTATTCCGTGTATTTAAGATATAAATATCCATGAATAAAATTAATTTATTGCTAATTAATTTATTCATCTCTTATATCCGAGACTAGTACCATTCAACCTTAATTATTATGCGGAACAAATCCACCTGCAGGGTTTACATAATAATTCCTTATGAACTCATCTCGGGGATATTATCAACCCTTACGGGATACACTTTCTAGTCAAGTATTCACGGCATGTCATATATAAAATATAGCGACCCAACTTAACCGGTAATTGACCCAGTAATTAAACCGGTCAATTCCTTTATAAAATCAAAGTCACTTATATTAAATATACACACCCGCAATAGTATCGGGGATTAAGAATAAAATACACTGAGATTTAAATCGATTATCCAAGGCAATCCTAATCGATAAATCTCAAGCGATCTGCCCAATACACCAAGTGTACAAGTATGATAAAATAATCAAGACAAATTATTTTCTCCCTCATACAACGACTATACCGATGGATTGGTCCGTGTCCATCTAGGTCGTGAGCAACTGTTCGATTAAATACGAGTAACCGATAGTATGACCTTCTGTGTGGGCCCGACACACCATACTAACTACAACGTATAGAATCCAGGACTATAATTTGCATATATTTAATTATAAATAATTAAACGCAAATAATTGTTTATTTAATTAAATAGATTAATGGCAATGGATCGGGAGTTTCCGTTACATAAATCTAGACATTAAGTACACAACTCCAACAATCTCCCACTTGTACTAAGGTCTAGTCATTTCCTCCAAACTTCCGACTCCCATACTCATCACATGCTTAAGTTGTACTTCCAAGAAGTACTATGTGAATGAGCACTCTAGGTTGCCGCTCTGAAGTTATCTTGGTGACTACCGCGTCGTCTCCCTCGACGATGAATCGTATCAGGTGGTACTTGCTCTATGTGTTATCTTACATTTATGGACTTGTGATTTCTTACCATTTGCCATCGCACCGCTATTCACATAGCCTTTGGCAAATTAAGAATCACCTCTAAGTCCCAGAGATTATCCCGGAGCTATACCAAAACTTCCGCTGCCTCTGAGGCCGCTATTTGGTTACCCATGGCAGAGTCCGAAAAGCATCGTGCTTATCACTCTTCCATGTTAAAACTCCTTCTCCTTCAATAGTGAAACACATAGCCTGATATCGACTTACACCGGTCCTTATTTGATTAGAAATCTAAGAGAGTGTAATCCAAAGGAAATGCTTGTCTGCTCCTTAATCCAGAACATAGTTTCCAGTACTTCAAAAGTACTTAAAATGTTCATTACAGCAGTCGAGTATTCCTTTCCAGGATTACCTTGATATCCTCTCACTATACTAGCCGCATAGCAGATATCAGGTTCTCGTTTTCAACATCGCATTTATCAAGCTTTCCACACTCGAAGTGTAGGAAACCGCTTTCGTTGCTTCTATCTCCTTTTGTGTTCCAAAACACATATCCTTAGATAGATGCATTCCGTATCTGAAAGGTAACATACCTTTCTCGGAATCTTGCATGTTAAAACTAACCATAATCATTTATATGTAAGATGTCCAGGAGAAGTACAATGTTCTTTTCTAGAGATCCTAGATCTCAAGAACATGTCCAACTTCTTCCTATATCTTTCATATTGATTCATCTAGACAACCACCATTTTATGTCTGACAACATCTTTACATTGTTACCAATGATAAAATGTTATCTACATAAAACCTCCGAGAAACACCACTTTGTTTCCATCACGTTTCCCATACACACGATTCGTCAATGCCTTTTGATGAATCCATCAAATGGACTATCTCATCAATGCGCAAGTTCCACGAACTCAATGCTTTGTTCCAATCCATAAATGGATCAACTAAGCTTGTACTCTAAATGATCTTGCCTCTTAGCAATAATCCTTATTGCTTTCCAAGAAGGCACATTTAGATCTAGTATTGCCTTCATGTAGATCCAGGGATCGATTTCATGTATACCAGGTCCAGAGTCTGAGAACTCTCCTAGTCTTATGAACATCTCCGGTTGTCATACAACCTCCCACTACAACGGCATTCCGGTGTATAAACAGTAATAACAGTAGGTGCAGTTAGTGGTGTATCGCTACTCGGTTCGGCTGGTTCTAAGTCTTAATCTTTTTCTCTCATTTCAAAGTACTACGTCACTTTGGGCTTGTGGTTCATCTAATAGTCTTCTTCTAAGAACCGGGCGTTAGAACTTATAACGTCCTTCTGGTTCATAGTACTATTGAACACACATCTTTTGTTCTTCTAGGATATTCTACAACCGCATTTGAATGCGCCGTTGTTTCCAGACATATCCATAGAACACAGGTAGTTCCGTATAACTCATGCTTTTACTATTTCTATAAGAGTTCCATTTCTTATTTCCGACACACCATTTCTACACAAGAGTGTATGGTGTAGTCATTTGGGATCAAATACCAATCTCTGATCAGTATGCCATGCATTCCTCAGACAGGCACTTGCCTCCGCGATCAAATCGCAGGCTTTCAATGGATATACCATGATGGTTCCCCACAATAGCTTTGTGTCCATTAACTTGTCAAAACACTTTGCTTTTGTGGCACATCAGGTATGCTAATCCATTTTTCGAGTAATCATAAAATGAAGTACTCGTATCTTATTGTCTGAGTGGACAAAGGTCTGCATACATCAGAGTTAATCAATTCTAATACTTGTCCGGATCTTATACCTTATATCCATAAAGGATTGCTTAGTTATGTTATCTTCCAAATTAGATTCTTGGGTCGGAAGGTCCACTCCTTCAACTTAATTGATCAAAATATCAATTTTCGACCTTTGAACTTCTTATTTGAATAAACATGACTTAGCATAAGAATCCATAAGTATAATGATTCATTACAGAAATATCTCTTAAAAGTAAAACGAGTTTTATGCTACGGTTCGTTGCATCGTGGTGGACTTAGGATTCATCATTTATATATATTGGTAGCTAATGTACCAGAATAGATAATATCCTTATTTCTTCTTATAACCATCAAATGATTAAAATAAATAAAATATCCATTCATTAGAAATCCAGAACAAAGTTCTTTCTAAAAGTGAAAGGTACATAAAAGCAATAACTCAAAATGAAATCCTATAATAATGACCTCCACTGCAACAGCTGACTCCTCCACAGCATTGCCCATGTAGACTACGATTTCTTCTTTTCCAAGTCGTCGGGTTTCCTGGAACCCTTGCATTTAAAATGCACATACCGTCAGTGGTTCCATATCTACACACCAGGTTCCGGTAGATAATACCACTGACTATGTTTTACGATTAGAGAAGATTTCGTGTTTACTTTGAGAGGATAATTAGACTTCCAGTACCCAGACTGTTTGCATCGAGAACTCTTGCCTATTGGCTTTCTCGTCCCATCTCATGATCCAAGAAACTTAGGACCACTGGGTTTCTTTGCTTGCTTTTCCTATCCCCCGGTTTTTCCCTTAGGTTCGAAACCTTTGGCATTGGCTACAAGAGCTTGCGATTTCCGTCTCAACTCGGTCAAAAGGTCCATCATCTTAGAAACATGTTCAAGCGCTTCCTCGAATGAATGACCTTTATGAGTATCCTCATCGCCTCTTGTCTACCCACTACGTCATGTCTAAACATCTCCTTGAGTTTGAACATGATATCATAATCAGTGGTTATTGCAAAAGCATTTTCCACTTCTTAAAATCAGTTCTTTCCTCATCAGTTCAAACATTAGTAGGCTCGGGAGGACAAAGCTTCACTAAGTACAAACTTGTACTCTTTAACAGTCTGGGCAATGTCCAGATCTCTATTCCAATCAATATAATCAGGGACCAGTGAGTTAAAATCCTTAAGTATCACATAAAGTGGGTTCAAAGCCATCCATAATCTATGAGCACATATAATAACAAACAATCGATTTAATATCCGATGTTATCTCCCTCTAATAATATCATTAAACCACTAATCACATCTAAAATCCCATCGGGTAAGGCAAACCACGTTCGTGTGGACGTTTACCCACCCAAATGATTTAGCAATTAGATTTGCTTCGGTCGTACATCATGATGCGGCCCGAGGATCGTCTAAGAGGCAAGATGTTCGTTGTCGGGTTAGAATGGCAAAGAAGACACTGGAACGGAGGTCAGACGTGAGCCGAGGACGCACCGCTGATTTTGGCTGCGAAAATGACCGTGTGTCGGACGACATGAAAAGCTGTCGGCCGACAAGTGGTTTGTCGGACGACACCTCTTGGCTGTCGTACGACATGCAGTGTAAAAGAGGAGGACGGTACAGACGGGATTCGCAGGATGAGCCTGCGAGCGACGAAGATTTGTCGGACGACAGGATTTCCTGTCGGACGACAAGAGTATGTCGAACGACACCATTTCCTGTCGTCCGACAAAGTCCCAGATTCTGAAAACGGGGGCGGACGACTTTTTATTTTGTTTTATTTCCTTTTGTTATTTCTTTTAGGGTTTCTTTATGCCTATTTAAGGTTTTTCAAGACATTGTTTACACAGATTTTGATATTTTGAATAAATTATTTGCGAGATATATTTCTCCTTTGGTTTTTCCGAATTCTTCCGGGTTCTACCAAAAGAATTCACCGGCGAATCAACGAAGCTATCATCCTTCGTTTGTGTGTCATTCATCGTCTCCAAATTGTTGAGTCGCGTTCCGTTGGGGTTTAGGTCATCGAATCTAAATCATTTCGGGGGTAGATTCAAAGGTTTTGGGATCTCCACCAGGTATCCTTTCAATTATTCCGTATCTTCTTCTCTTCCGATCGAGGTGCGTATCACATCATTATAGCGTTACTTCGTTGGGAAGAATACTATAAAGCGTACCTAAGTGTAAACCATTACTCAGTATCTAAGAAGATTGTTTGGGACACGCATATTCACCGCAAGCCACGTTAGTGTGGACGTTTACGTTAACATACGCTCCTTTACTCCCTTCTATAACTGTCTACATCACTTAATCCAAAATCCCATTCAGTATAGCAAGCCACGTTCGTGTGGACGTTTACTACACCAAAAGATTTTTATAAGTGACTCCCAATTACTTGATCCATTCGATTTTCGTAAATCAAGACTCGGAGAATCATAAGTGAAACTCGAAGTTTCTAACCAGTGATTCACCATGCGAACAACCCTATCTCTCATTAGATGAGGGAGCCGAGCAGACAATCGATCCATCTATAAAAGAATGGTACGAAGGTCTCTAATTTGTGTCCTCCACATGACCAAGTGGCTTTGGCTCCATTCCACTCCCCGGGGTGAGAATGAGTCGACTTGAAATCAGATTCAGAAAGACAAATTAGGCATTGTTTGATAAACTCAATCAATGTTTCTCGTGAAAGGAATTACAAGAATTCTCCTCCAATGACTTGTCTATACAAACTTCGAAAGCTCATAAAAGTCACCAAGAGAACAGTAATGGAGACCATGGCATTGTTTCCAATCCCTCTCCCACTTAGCTTTTTACAATAAAGGGATACGCTATCTAATGCATAATTAAATACACATAAGCACGCATACATGAAATAAAGCACATACTATTATCACATAATAAAAATAATACTAGAATATTATTTTCCGACTATTATGGCTTTATCGCATCTCCGTACGCATGTTCTAGTCTTCAGTCTTCGTTCTTGAATGCTCCATGTGACGAGAATATTAATCCCAATATTTAAATCTATTTATTTTAAATTAATCCAAAAGTTACTTAATTCGAAAATTAAGTCAATCGAATATATAAAAAATAAAATTAAATATTATTAATACTTTTTATTTACTTTCCTTTCTAATTCTATTAAATCTTTAGAATCCTATCCAAGTCAAACTTGGAACATTCTAGAAGACTTCTATAATAGAATAAGGAAATAAAATAAATTAGGACTCCTAATCCTTCCAAATTAATTAATTTCCTAATCTATTAAAAATTCCATAAAGGAATAATTAAATAGGAAAAATTAATTAAGGATTTTAAAACTTTCCAAATTAATTATTTTCCTAATCCATTTAAAATTCCATAAAGGAATAATAAAATAGGAAAAATAAATTAATTCTAAATTTATTCCTTTCCTATTCCATGAAAATTCCCATAATAGGAATAATCAATAAGGAAAACCGAATAATTTAGGAAAGTTAGATCTCGGCGGGAGAGCACGGGTTGGGAGTCCCCGCGCCCTACCACCATCGATCTTCGCTCGGAGGAGCACGCCGCCGCCGCCCAGCCCACGCGCCACCACCACCGGTGGCCGGCGTGGCCGAGAGGTCCCGGGCAGCCCCTCCCCTCGATCGAACACCATGGGATCGATCATGGGGATGATCGATCCCGAGCCCTTCTCTTCTTCGCCACGTGTCTTCTCCGGTAGTCGTTTCGGCATCGATCCAACGTAAATAAATTACAAAATTAATTTACAATTATCCGGTATCGATTCTATACATGAAATCGACCCTATACATTTTCCGGAAAAAGTAGAACGTAATAATAAATAATAAACCTAAATTCGGTCAACCCCCGAATTTTTACTATTACAAGCATTCACCACCAAAAACGAATCTCGACATGTCCGAGAGTTTAATAATCAAGAACAATATTATGACATAATTAAAATAATTAAATCTAGCCATAATAGTCGGAAACCCTGCAAGGTAGAACAATTTATCGAAAAATACCGTGAACGAAAACCAACGCTCTGATACCAATTGTTGGAAATCGATATCCCGGAATTAATAAATTTAAATAAATAAATTATCTAATTAATTCCGACCGAAATCTTACAGAGATCGAATATCCGGAGTTGTCAAAATTGCGGAACCGACAACCCAATCGAAATCCCTTCGCCGGAATCTACGCGAGCACATCACGCGTTTCGGGATACGACCGAACGCACGCCGCGTCCGAAGACGCGCGCAGGCCCAGCCGCACCCCCGCGAGGAGGGCTCACGATCGCATGAAGCGATCGCGGGGTGCGATCGATCGGGGCTGTTCCGACAGCCCCCAGCAGCAAGTCCGGCGACTTGCTGCTCGCCGTGGAGGGGCGACTCAATCGTGAGTCGCTGCGGGCGCACCAGCCGCCCGCCCGACGATCGTTCCCTAGGGCAGCGATCGCCCCCTCGGCTTCGGCCGAGGGCTCCTCATGCGTGCGTCCCCGGCGTCCAGCCGGGGCGCTTTGTGGTTCGATCCCCACGGGGATCCACGAGCTGCCGCGGTCCGGTGGTTCGACCACCACCGCTCGGCTCGTCCCTCGTTACCGGGGTTCGTCCTTGGATCTTGGTTCACGATATAATCACGATAAATAAACGATTAAATCATAAAGGGGGTTTTACGATTTACCTCGTTCTCGTTGTTAGGAAAAACGAAGAACTCAATTGATGACCTTGAGATCTTCCCACGTATTCCTTGCACTAGCTCGAACGTCGTGTGGGCGACGATCTTCCGAACTCCATGGATCTCCCTCTCTACTTTCTCTCTCTAGAATTGTGATCTTCAAGTTATGAGAATAGAGAAGACCATGTAGTGCTTTTATAGGCTACGTAGGGGATCTTAAGGAGGTGGAATATTGGGCTTCCAATATTAATGATTAAATTGAGTCCAAGCCCAAATCTATTAATCATATTAATATTAATTAATTTATTTTCCACTATATAAATTAATTGCACTCCCAATATTAAACCATATTATATCAAATAATATTTCTCCGGTAGTATTATTTATTCCGTGTATTTAAGATATAAATATCCATGAATAAAATTAATTTATTGCTAATTAATTTATTCATCTCTTATATCCGAGACTAGTACCATTCAACCTTAATTATTATGCGGAACAAATCCACCTGCAGGGTTTACATAATAATTCCTTATGAACTCATCTCGGGGATATTATCAACCCTTACGGGATACACTTTCTAGTCAAGTATTCACGGCATGTCATATATAAAATATAGCGACCCAACTTAACCGGTAATTGACCCAGTAATTAAACCGGTCAATTCCTTTGGAAAATCAAAGTCACTTATATTAAATATACACACCCGCAATAGTATCGGGGATTAAGAATAAAATACACTGAGATTTAAATCGATTATCCAAGGCAATCCTAATCGATAAATCTCAAGCGATCTGCCCAATACACCAAGTGTACAAGTATGATAAAATAATCAAGACAAATTATTTTCTCCCTCATACAACGACTATACCGATGGATTGGTCCGTGTCCATCTAGGTCGTGAGCAACTGTTCGATTAAATACGAGTAACCGATTGCATGATCTTCTGTGTGGGCCCGACACACCATACTAACTACAACGTATAGAATCCAGGACTATAATTTGCATATATTTAATTATAAATAATTAAACGCAAATAATTGTTTATTTAATTAAATAGATTAATGGCAATGGATCAGGAGTTTCTGTTACATAAATCTAGACATTAAGTACACAACTCCAACATATACTAGCCGCATAGCAGATATCAGGTTCTCGTTTTCAACATCGCATTTATCAAGCTTTCCACACTCGAAGTGTAGGAAACCGCTTTCATTGCTTCTATCTCCTTTTGTGTTCCAAAACACATATCCTTAGATAGATGCATTCCGTATCTGAAAGGTAACATACCTTTCTCGGAATCTTGCATGTTAAAACGAACCATAATCGTATAAGATATCTAGAGAAGTACAATGTTCTTTTCTTGAGATCCTAGATCTTAAGAACATGCTCTAACTTCTTCTTTATCTCATATATCGATTTTTCTAGACAACCATTATTTTATGTCTGACAACATCTTTACATTGTTACCAATGATAAAATGTTAACTACATAAAACCTCCGAGAAACACCACCTTGTTTCCATCACGTTTCCCATACACACGATCCGTCAATGCCTTTTGATGAATCCATCAAATGGACTTTCTCATCAATTTGCAAGTACCACGAATTTCAATGCTTTGTTCCAATCCATAAATGGATTAACTAAGCTTGTACTCTAAATGATCTTGCCTCTTAGCAATAATCCTTATTGCTTTCTAAGAGAGCACATTTAGATCTAGTACTGCCTCCATGTAGATCCAGAGATCGATTTCATGTATACTAGGTCTAGAGTCCGAAAACTCTCCTAGTCTTATGAATATCTCCGGTTGATCCACAACCTCCCACTACAACGGCATTTCGGTGTATAAACAGTAATAATAGTAGGTGCAGTTAGTGGTGTACCGCTACTCGGTTCGGCTGGTTCTAAGTCTTAATCTCTCACTCTCATTTCAAAGTATTACGTCACTTTGGGCTTGTGGTTCATCTAATAGTCTTCCTCTAAGAACCGGGCGTTAGAGCTTATAATGTCCTTCTGGTTCATAGTACTATTGAACACACATCTTTTGTTCTTCTAGGATATTCTACAACCGCATTTGAATGCCCCGTTGTTTCCAGACATATCCATAGAACACAGGTAGTTCCGTATAACTCATGCTTTTACTATTTCTATAAGAGTTCCATTTCTTATTTCCGACACACCATTTCTACACAAGAGTGTATGGTGTAGTCATTTGGGATCAAATCCCAATCTCTGATTAGTATGCCATGCATTCCTCAGACAGACACTTGCCTCCGCGATCAAATCGCAGGCTACAAATGGATATATCTTGATGGTTCCCCACAATAGCTTTGTGTCCATTGACTTGTCAAAACACTTTGCGTTTGTGGCACATCAGGTATGCTAATCCATTTTTCGAGTAATCATAAAATGAAGTACTCGTATCTTATTGTCTGAGTAGACAAAGGTCTGCATACATCAGAGTTAATCAATTCTAATACTTATCCGGATCTTATACCTTATATCCATAAAGGATTGCTAAGTTATGTTATCTTCCAAATTAGATTCTTGGGTCAGAAGGTCCACTCCTTCAACTTAATTGATCAAAATATCAATTTTCGACCTTTGAACTTCTTATTTGAATAAACATGACTTAACATAAGAATCCGAAAGTATAAATGATTCATTACGGAAATATCTCTTAAAAGTAAAACTAGTTTTATGCTACGGTTCGTTGCATCGTGGTGGACTTAGGATTCATCATTTATATATTGCTAGCTAATGTACCAGAATAGATAATATCCTTATTTCTTCTTATAACCATCAAATGATTAAAAGAAATAAAATATCCATTCATTAGAAATCCAGAACAAAGTTCTTTCTAAAATGAAAGGTACATAAAAGCAATAACTCAAAAATGAAATCCTATAATAATGTCCTCCACTGCAACAGCTGCCTCCTCAACAGCATTGCCCATGTAGACTACGATTTCTTCTTTTCCAAGTCGTCGGGTTTCCTGGAACCCTCGCATTTAGAATGCGCATACCGTCAATGGTTCTATATCTACACACCAGGTTCCGGTAGATAATACCACTGACTATGTTTTACGACTAAAGAAGATTTCGTACTTTCTTTGAGGGGATAATCAAACTTCCAGTACCCAGACTGTTTGCATCGAGAACTCTTGCCTATTGGCTTTCTCTTCCCATCTCGTGATCCAAGAAACTTAGGAACACTGGGTTTCTTTGCTTGCTTTTCCTATCCCCCGGTTTTGCCTTTAGGTTCGAAACCTTTGGCATTGGCTACAAGAGCTTGCGATTTCCGTCTCAACTCGTCCAAAAGGTCCATCATCTCAAAAACGTGTTTAAGCGTTTCCTTGAATCAACTGGCCTTTAAGAGTATCCTCATCGCCTCTTGTCTAGCCTCTACATCATGTCTAAACATCTTCTTAAGTTTGAACATGATATTAAAATCAGTCCCTTCCTCATCAGTTAAGACATTAGTAGGCTCGGGAGGACAAAGCTTCACTGAGTACAAACTTGTACTCTTTAACAGTCTGGGCAATGTCCAGATCTCTATTCCAATCAATACAATCAGGGACCAGTGAGTTAAAATCCTTAAATATCACATAAAGTGGGTTCAAAACCATCCATAATCTATGAGCACATATAACAACATACAATTGATTTAATCTCCGATATTATCTCCCTCAAATAATATCATTAAACCACTAATCACATCTAAAATCCCATCAGATATGGCAAGCCACGTGGTGTGGACGTTTACCTACCCAAATGATTTAGCAATTAGTTTTGCTTCGGTCATACATCACTTATAGCGTAACTTCGTGGGGAAGAATACTATAATGCGTATCTAAGTGTAAACCATTACTCAGTACTAAAGTAAATCGTTTGGAACCGCTACATTACCGCAAGCCACGTGGTGTGGATGTTTACGATAACTTCACAATTCTTCACAATTCCTTATAACTGTCTACATCAATTAATCCAAAATCCGTTAGTATAGCAAGCCACGTGGTGTGGACGTTTACTACACCAAGAGACTTTTATAATTGACTCCCAATTACAAGATCCATTCGATTTTTGTAAATCAGGACGCGGAGAATCATAAGTGAAACTCGAAGTTTCTAACCAGTGATTCACCATGCGAACAACCCTATCTCTCATTAGATGAGGGAGCCGAGCAGACAATCGATCCATCTATAAAAGAATGGTACGAAGGTCTCTAATTTGTGTCATCCACATGACCAAGTGGCTTTGGATCCATTCCACTCCCCGGGGTGAGAATGAGTCGACTTGAAATCAGCTTTGGAAAGACAAATTAGTCATTGTTTGATAAACTTAATCAATGTTTCTCGTAAGAGGAATTACAAGAACTCTCCTCCAATGACTTATCTATATAAACTTCAAAAGTTTATAAAAGTCACCAAGAGAGCAGCAATGGAGACCATGGGTATGTTTCCATACCCTCTCCCACTTAGCTTTTTACAACAAAGGGATACGCTATCTAATGCATAATTAAATACACATAAGCATGCATACATGAAATAAAGCACATACTATTATCACATAATCAAAATAATACTAGAATATTATTTTCCGACTATTATGGCTTTATTGCATCTCCGTACGCATCTTCTAGTCTTCAGTCTTCGTTCTTGAATGCTCCATGTGACGAGAATATTAATCCCAATATTTAAATCTATTTATTTTCAATTAATCCAAAAGTTACTTAATTCGAAAATTAAGTCAATCGAATATATCAAAAATAAAATTAAATATTTATTAATATTTTTATTTATTTTCCTTTCTAATTCTATTAAATCTTTAGAATCCTATCCAAGTCAAACTTGAAACATTCTAGAAGACTTCTATAATAGAATAAGGAAATAAAATAAATTAGGACTCCTAATCCTTCCAAATTAATTCCTTTCCTAATCTATTAAAAATTCCATAAAGGAATAATTAAATAGGAAAAATTAATTAAGGACTTTAAAACTTTCCAAATTAATTATTTTCCTAATCCATTTAAAATTCCATAAAGGAATAATAAAATAGGAAAAAAATAAATTAATTCTAAATTTATTCTCTTCCTAATCCATGAAAATTCCTATAATAGGAATAATCAATAAGGAAATAAATTTAATACTAAATTAATTCTTTTCCTATTTCATGAATATTCCATAAAAGAAATAATCAAATAGGAAAACCGAATTAAAATAGGAAAGTCGGATTATGGTAGGAGTAGCGCGGGTTGGGAGTCCCCGCACCACCCCCACCACCATCGATCGATCACCAAGGGAAGGACCCGCCGCCACCACCCCAGCCGGCCAGCCACCACCCACCGGCGGCAGCCCACGGCCGAGGGGCGCATCGCCCCTCCCACTCGATAGATCGTAGGGTCGATCATGGGGATGATCGGCCCTATGGTCCTTCGTCTTCTTCGTCACACTTCTTCGTCTTCCGGCGGTCGTTTCGGCATCGATCCAACGTAAATAAAATTACAAGAATTAAAATTACATTATCCGGTATCGATTCTATACATGAAATCGACCCTATACATTTTCCGGAAAAAGTAGAACGTAATAATAAACCTAAATTCGGTCAACCCCCGAATTTTTACTATTACACGCATTCACCACACATAAAATGAATCTCGACATGTCCGAGAGTTTAATAAAATTATGACAATAATTAACGGATAATTATATCTAGCCATAATAGTCGGAAACCCTGCAAGGTAGAACAATTTATCGCATATACACATGAACTAGAACCAACGCTCTGATACCAATTATTGGAAATCGATATCCCGGGGTTAACGGAATTTCGGAAACATAACCCCGATCAAAATCCCTTCGCCGGAAACCACCGCGAAGCACCACACGAACCGGGCCCGACCAAAGCAACACCGCCGCGGGATAAACCCGCGGCTAGCCCTAGCCGAGCCCCGCGTGGGGCTCGCGATTGCACACGGCAATCGCTGGGGATGCATCGTGCATCCCCCGGGGCTGCTCGAGGAGGGGGCGCCTGCCGCGGCACCAGCCCGCGGCTGCCCCCAGCGATCGACCGAAGTCGATCGCTCGCCCCGGCGTCCAGCCGGGGCCCTTCGATGTGCACCGGCGGTCGAAGCCCTAGGGCTCGACCGCCACCCTCGGCGTCCAGCCGAGGGTACTCATGCGATCCCGGCGGGGTTCGCATGACCGCCCGCGGTCCGGTGATCTCGGATCACCACCGCGCGGTCAAACCCCATCCCCGGGTTCGTCCCTCGGATCTTCGTTCATGCGTATACCCGAATTAATAATTAAAATCATCGAGGGGGTTCGTGATTTTACCTTTGTTCTCGTTGTACGGAGAAACGAGATCTATGAAGACCTTGAGACCTTCCCACGTATTCCTTGCACTAGCTCGAACGTCGGGTGGGCGACGATCTTCCGAACTCCATGGATCTCCCTCTCTACTTTCTCTCTCTAGAATTGTGATCTTCAAGTTATGAGAATAGAGAAGATCATGTAGTGCTTTTATAGGCTACGTAGGGGATCTTAAAGAGGTGGAATATTGGGCTCCCAATATTAATGATTAAATTGAGCCCAAGCCCAAATCTATTAATCCATTAATATTAATTAATTCAATTTTCCACTATATAAAATTAATTGCACTCCCAATATTAAACCATATTATATCATATAATATTTCTCCGGTAGTATTATTTATTCCGTGTATTTAAGATATAAATATCCATGAAAAAAATTAATTTATTGCTAATTAATTTATTCATCTCTTATATCCGACACTAGTACCATTCAACCTTAATTATTATGCGGAACAAATCCACCTGCAGGGTTTACATAATAATTCCTTATGAACTCATCTCGGGGATATTATCAACCCTTACGGGATACACTTTCCCGTCAATTATTCACGGCATGTCATATATAAAATATAGCGACCCAACTTAACCGGTAATTGACCTAGTAATTAAACCGGTCAATTCCTTTGGAAAATCAAAGTCACTTATATTAAATATACACACCCGCAATAGTATCGGGGATTAAGAATAAAATACACTGAGATTTAAATCGATTATCGCCGGCAATCCTAATCGATAAATCTCAAACGATCCGCTCAATAAATCAAGTGTACAAGTGTGATAAAATAATTAAGACAAATTATTTTCTCTCTCACACAACGACTATACCGATGGATTGGTTCGTGTCCATCTAGGTCGTGAGCAACTGTTTGATTAAATACGAGTAACCGATAGTATGATCTTCTGTGTGTCCATACACACCATACTAACTACAACGTATAAAATCCAGGACTATGATTTGCATATATTTAATTATAAATAATTAAACAGAAATAATTGTTTATTTAATTAAATAGATTAATGGCAATGGATCGGGAGTTTTCGTTACTTAAATCTAGACATTAAGTACACAACTCCAACAGTAAAGGAGCGTATGTTAACGTAAACGTCCACACTATCGTGGCTTGCGGTGAATATGCGTATCCCAAACAATCTTCTTAGATACTGAGTAATGGTTTACACTTAGGTACGCTTCTTAGTATTCTTCCCATCGAAGTAACGCTAATGATGATGTACGACCAAAGCAAATCTAATTGCTAAATCATTTGGGTAGGTAAACGTCCACACTATCGTGGCTTGCCATATCTGATGGGATTTTAGATGTGATTAGTGGTTTAATGATATTATTTGAGGGAGATAATATCGGAGATTAAATCAATTATTTGTTGTTATATGTGCTCATAGATTATGGATGGCTTTGAACCCACTTTATGTGATACTTAAGGAATTTAACTCATTGGTCCCTGAATGTATTGATTGGAATAGAGATCTGGACATTGCTCAGACTGTTAAAGAGTACAAGTTTGTACTCAAGTGAGCTTTGTCCTCCCGAGCCTACCAATGTCTTAACTGATGAGGAAAGAACTGATTTTAAGAAATGGGAAAATGCTTTTGCAAATAACCACTGATTATGATATCATGTTCATACTCAAGGAGATGTTTAGACATGACGTAGAGGCTAGACAAGAGGCGATGAGGATACACATAAAGGCCAGTCATTTCGAGGAAACGCTTAAACAGGTTTCGAGATGATGGACCTTTTGGACGAGTTGAGACAGAAATCGCAAGCTCTTGTAGCCAATGCCAAAGGTTTTGAACCTAAGGGCAAAAACGGGGTAAAGGAAAAGAAAGCAAAGAAACCCAGTGGTCCTAAGTCTCTTGGACCACGAGATGGGGCGAGAAAGCCAAGAGGCAAGTGTTCTCGATACAAACAGTCTGGGTACTGGAAGTCTGATTATCCTCTCAAAGAAAGTACGAAATCTTCTTTAGTCGTAAAACATAGTCAGTGGTATTATCAACCGGAACCTGGTGTGTAGATATGGAACCGCTGACGGTATGTGCATTTTTAATGCAGGGGTTCCAGAAAACCCGGCGACTTAGAGAAGAAGAGTTCAAGTCTACATGGGCAAAGCTGTAGAGGAGGCAGCTGTTGCAGTGGAAGACATTTATCTGCTTTAGTAGCTATAGGATTTCATTTCAAGATTATTGCTTTATGTACCCTTTATTTTAGAAAGAACTTCGTTCGGTTTTCTATTATTAATGAATGGATATTTTATTTCTTTAATCATTTGATGGTTTTGATAAGAAATAATGGCATTATCTATTCTGGTACATTAGATAGCAATATGTGAATGATGAATCCTAAGTCTACCACGATGCAACAAACCGTTTTATAACTTGTTTTACTTATTAGATGTATTTCTTTATTAAATCATTGTACTTGTGAATTTCTGTACTCAGTAGTATTTATTCAAATAGGATTCAAAGGTCGAAATTGATTTGATCAATTATAGTTGGAGGAATGGACCTTCCGACCTAAGAATTGAATTTGGAAGATAATACAACTAAGCAAGCCTTTATGATATAGGATAGAATTCGGACAAGTATTGAAATTGATTAAGTACCGATATATGCAGTTACATGTGTACTTAGAAAGGTACGAGTGATTCTTTTAAAGAATTCTTGAAGATGGATTAGAGTACTTGATGTGCCACAAAAGCAAAGTGTTTTGACAAGTCAATGGACACAAAGCTATTGTGGGGAACCTTTAAAGTAAATCCATTAGAAGGCTATGATTTGATCGCGGAGGCTACTACCTATCTAAGTGACGCATAGCATAAATCAGAGAATGGGATTGGATCCCAAATGACTGCATCATACACTCTTGTGTAGAAATGATGTGTCGGGAAATAAGAAATGAAATTCTAATAGTGAAAGGAAAAGTTATTCGGAATTACCTATGTTCTATGGATATGTCTGGAAAAACAACGACACATTCGAATGTGGTTGTAGGATATCCTGGAAGAACAAAAGATTGTATGTTCAATAGTACTATGAACCAGAAGGACGTTCCATCGCCCGGTTCTTAGAGGAAGACTATTAGATGAACTACAAATCCCGAAGTGACGTAATACTTTAAAGAGAGAGAAAGGAAGACTGGGAACCAACCAAACCGAGTAGCAGTACACCACTAACTGCACCTACTATTATTACTGTTTATACACCGGAATGCCATTGCAGTGGGAGGTTGTTAAACAACCGGAGATCTTCATAAGACTAGAGGAGTTTCGAACTCTGGATCTAGTATAGATGAAATCGATCCCTAGTTCTGCATAGGGGCAGTACTAAATCCAAATGTGTCTACTTAGAAAGCAATAAGTATTATTGTTAAGAGACAAGATCATTTAGAGTACAAGCTTAGTTAATCCATTTATGGATTGTTACAAAGCTATGGATCGTGTTTCTCGGAATTTTATGTAGATAACATTTTATCATTGGCAACAATGTAAAGATATTGTCAGACACAAAAATGATGGTTGTCTAAATAAATCGAGATATAAGATTGAGTAGAAGTTGGAGCATGTTCTTAAGATCTTTGATCTCAAGATAAGAACATTGTACTTGAAAGTTGTAGGCAGTAAATAAAACGCAGTGAAATGCGCTGCCTAGACAAGGCAGTGTTCTGCGGCAGAACAGCGTATGCCGCAGCATGATGCCTTGTACAGAAAATGTTCGTTTTTAGTAATTTATATATTTTAGATTGTGTCTTAATGTTTCAGTTTAAGATTATTATATGTGATATATGTATATCGTTGCAGCGGAATTAATTAAAAATAAATTACTTCAAAACGAACTCACACACACGTACGAAAAGTAAAGAACACGGAATTTAAATCTTTGTATGTGTATTTAAATTATACACATACGAAACGGTCTTACGGCCAGAAACTTTATTAAAGATACGAGTCTTTACAAAAGGTATACTCTTGGATTTGCAAATGATTTTACCGAAGATCATACACACGTATGTCTTTGTGATAATCGTATCCGAAGAGTATAATGAACAATCAACAATAAAAGACCTAGCTACTGTGATTCCATACACCTAAACTAAGTGATCAGATCATCAATAAAACAAAGGAACTCTCGAACATGTGAGAGAACGAATGGCACGAAGAACTTCACACGTGAAGCTCTCGGCTCTAAAATGATGATGGATCCTAAGAAGAGAAAGTGTTTCTAGGTGTGTAAAAGTATTTGGAAGTGGTAATGAATAGTGTTGGGGTCGTCCTCTATTTATAGGAGGAGATTCCCAACTGAATTCCTTAATTTGCTAGGTCAACATTCGGTTGAGAGATTCCAGGGCAGGCTGCTTTGACTGCTGCCGCAGGATGCCTTCTGAAGTTCTTCTGGAATCCACTGCCACACTGCAATGCCTTCCATACTATCTTGACTTCAGCATTCCCTTGCCCTTCCATCATGCTTCGCTTGATTCTCTGAACTCAACCTCTTGTCCAAGCCTTGCACTGCTTGCGGCATAACTCTGCCTGACTGTGCTGCGGCAGAAATCTTCTATGTTGATTGTTTTTCAAGCTCTTTCCAACTAATGAACTATGCTAAATCAAATCACCAATTATGACAAGTGATTACAACAGTTACATTGTGAAGAAAGAAGAAAACAAATAAATATGTTAGCAAAACAACTTCTGCCTATATCCTTTAAGGCATTGTAATGCCCAAGCATATTTATCCTTACAAACTCCCCCTTTTTATCTTTCTTCACAAAACCATGAGGCAGCAGCGCAATGGAGCACTCCCCCTCAAAGAAATACATCTGACTCAGAAGTATATGAAATTTATCTTGACAAACAACTAAGGCAATGAAACTCCCCCTTAGTTGATACTTCCTAAGTAGAACAAAAATTTATTTAATAATCTAACTAATAGAACAAAAACTGTAACGCCCCGGCCCGTTGAGGGGTCGAAGCCCGACCCTAATGGGCCGGCTCGGTTACCAATGATTGTCGTCGGGAGTGATATCCTGGCCCCACTGTACCAACACTTGTCTTTTCCAGCGCACTTTGTCCTCACTCGTGCGCACCCGGGAGACTTCCCAGGGGGTCACCCATCCTAGAATTACTCCAGAGCCAGCACGCTTAACTTTGGAGTTCTTATAGGAGGATGCCCAGAAAAGAAGATGCATCTGTTGGTATGAGTAGCATATTCAATTTCTTTAATCCTTTGAATTTTATGGGGCATTACAATCACCCCACCTTTTTCTGCGCAACGCCCTCGTTGCGTGCCTTACTTGTCTTACTTGCCCAGGACCAACCATCCGTGCAGGAATGCCCCTTACGGGTACTCTCACCAACTTCTGGGTGGAGCACTTGGCCCCGCAAGACACTTAGTTCCCGCAATTCCGGTCGGCACCTGCTCTGATACCATTTGTAACGCCCCGGCCCGTTGAGGGGTCGAAGCCCGACCCAAATAGGTCGGCTCGGTTACCAATGACTGCCGTCGGGAGTGATATCCTGGCCCCACTGTACCAACACTTGTCTTTTCCAGCGCACTTTGTCCTCACTCGTGCGCACCCGAGAAACTTCCCAGGGGCTCACCCATCCTAGAATTACTCCAGAGCCAGCACGCTTAACTTTGGAGTTTTGATGGGAGGATGCCCAGAAAAGTAGATGCATCTGTTGGTATGAGTAGCATATTCAATTCTTTTAACGCCCCAGAAAATTCAAAGGCTTAAAAGAATTGAATATGCTACTCATACCAACAGATGCATCTACTTTTCTGGGCATCCTCCTATAAGAACTCCAAAGTTAAGCGTGCTGGCTCTGGAGTAATTCTAGGATGGGTGACCCCCTGGGAAGTTTCTCGAGTGCGCACGAGTGAGGACAAAGTGCGCTGGAAAAGACAAGTGTTGGTACAGTGGGGCCAAGATATCACTCCCGACGACAGTCATTGGTAACCGAGCCGACCTATTAGGGTCGGGCTTCGACCCCTCAACGGGCCGGGGCGTTACAAAAACAAGTTTAAATAAGTAAGCCTCTACATAACACACCAAAATTTTAAAGGAAATAATTACTAAAATTTGAAATTGTTCAAACCAAATAAAAACTTAAAACCAAATTGTTTAAAAACAAATAAGCAGAAATATAAAAATTGTTCAGAGCAAAATAAAAATTAAATATTAAAAGAAGAAATAATATTTCTTCAAGGTCTTCAGTACTGCAGTCCTTCAAGTCTTGAATCATCATTCTCAGGTGACGATCCACGCTCTTCCCCATCAATCTCTGTTGCAGTGTCTGCGGCAGCCTTCTCTGCTGCGGCAGCTTCCTTCTCTGCAGCAGCTTCTTCAGCATCAGCTTCCTTGATATCCTCATCAATGCGTTTCTTCAACTTCCTCAGAATTGTGCTCCTTGCCACTTTGCGCTCAGCTGCTGGTATTCCCCCTTTTTGTGAAGGAAATCCCTCATCTTCAAGAAAATGAGAAATTCCATCAACAATAGCCTCGGCCATGAACTCCTTTATGATGACCAGATGATGTTCAGCACATAGCTATGCAAAAGCTTGGGCGCGAACATGAATACTCGGCAGTGCAGAGGAGCTAGGGGCATCCACTTGCTTCTTTGGTGCCTTCTTTGGAGGTGGAGTGGGAGGCACTGCGGTAGCGGCATGCAGACCAGTCCAGGGCAAGTCATTGAGCTCACGGACATAGAGTCTGTAAGCATTTGGGGTAGCAACCAGAAGATCTGCACTATTGTATGAGAGCCCTTGGTGCTTCATCATCTCCCAAATAAGTGACGGGAACGCAAGGCTCTGCGTCTGAGAGAAATTCTCTGCCTGGGATCCCATCTTTTCAAAGATGATTTCTCCCAAGTTCACTTGCCTACCTGCACCAAGGTGAAACAAGACTTCCCCCATTTGGGTATGCACAAAATGCACATTGGATGTGGGAATCCAGTTGTGCCTAGCAATAATAAACAGAAAATTGTAAAAAGAAGTAAGTTTGGAGGCAGGAATATTGTTGGCAGCATCAGGAGGTGATCGAGTCAGTCTGTGAGACACTGCGGAAGTAGTGGGTTCAGCAATTGCGGCAGGATACTCGATATCAGCACGCTCCAAAAAGGCATTAATGGCAGCAGGGGTGAAGTTAAAGATCCTTTCCCGGAGATACACCTTGCTATAGCCACGAGAGCCGTCATCAGCAAAGCATGGGCGCAAGTTAGCATAGAAATCGCGCACTAAATCTTCGCAGTAGGGTGCTGCGTAGGTGACTGCCTTGACCAACTTCATCTTTTTCAAGAATTTGTCAACTTTTTGTTTGGCACAAATTGACAAATCGACACTTCGGTCTGGGAGAAGAGACTTGTTGGAGTAGAATTGTGGTCCAATCACAGAGCGACGTTCTGACCAGAACCTCTTCGATTAACCCTTCCCGGGTTTCATGTCAGAATCAGAGTCCTCCTTCGGGGCATAAACTTTTGGTGCCTTGCTCTTCTTCGCAGCAGGTATGATTGCGGCATCACCACTATGAGAGCTGTCGGGTTTGAATGCGGCAGCTATAGTTTTACCCTGGATTTTTTGGCAGCGGTGGTCTCCAGATCAATGGGATTTTCCATTGATGTTGGGGGCACAGCCGGGCCTTTGCCTTTGGCATAGGCAGAGGTGGATTTGGTGAACGGCCGGCGAGGAGGAACGGGCACCTGCTGTTTCTTACGTTTCCTGGAAGCAGGATCCTGCAACAAAGGGTCAGATTCTGTGTCGGAGCCTGCGGAATCATGATGCTGCTGACTGGAGTGCTCAGATTCTTCCTCATCAGAGAGCGGATTTGCAGAAGGATAGGGAGTAGGCTTGCGATTCTTGGGCTGTTTCTGTGAAGGTAAGTCCCCGTAGAGCTCGGCATAGTCAAAATCATCATCATCGTCCCTCCTGTTGTAAGGCATATCTTTGCCTTGCTGCAGCACCTCAGTATCTGCCTGTGGAATGGCAGAGGATGCGTCAGTGACAGAGGGCTCAGGTGTAAACAACCCTTTGAAATCAGATGAGTGGAGAGATCTCTCGGTCAGGTTGGCAGCATAGTCAATCACATTAGAGACCCCGGGAATTATTACCACCGGTGTGTGGATCTGGGATAGCTCAGATTCGCCGTGACCAGGAAGTATGGTCTGGAGAGGAATTGGATTGGGAAGAACAGGCCCATCATCTGCGGCAGGGTTTTCCTCTGCGGCAGTTTCTCCCCCTGCAGGAGAGATATTCATGGGAGAGTTCTTACCTGAACCATCTCCGGTGTCATCGAGCGGCGGCGATTCTGGGGAGAAAGATGGCTGTTGCGATGCGGCGGCAATGGCAGCGGCGGCGTTGAGAGCCTTGAGACGGTTGATGGCTTGCATCGATTCACCGTCGTCAAGGTCCTCCATCGTTGCGTTGGGGCGAACCTCCCTAACCAACTCCAGAAAACGAGTGTCCTCGAAGTAGCGGGTGAACGGATTTGGGATTGGAGATGAACCAGCCATTGAATTGAAGTTCGTGAGGAGAAAATAGGGTTCGAAAAAAAAAACTGAGTGCACGATTTAACGCAAGGAAGATGATGATTTTATACTTATGCGTTTTTAGAGAAATTAGGGTTTTGAGAATTCAAGAAAATTCAAACTCTTTGAATTGGATTTGTATGAGAAGTGTAGTTGAATTAGGAGTTTGAATAATAGATAAAGAAAAGAGGAGAGAAAAACGGATGGTAGAATGATGGGACGTAAAAACCAGGCAACGATTACTTTTTGTGACCTGAACCGTCGCCTGCCGCACACTCGAGTGCTGCCCAACGGTCAAGTGGGGCATTGCTCTGCGGCAGGTTGTTGCCAAAAATCAAAATTCCCTCTTTTTTTTGTTTTAAATATTTTCTTTTTCTATTTTTAATATTCTCTTTTTCTGTTTTTTGAATATTTTCCCTCTATTTTTTTTTTTGAATAAAATACGTAAAATATTTTTGTGGTGTGTAAAATCAAGGCTTACAAAGCAAAATTAGGAAAAGATCAACAACTATCTAATCCTAATGGAACATCATGCTGCATCATAAGTACTTATACTCTACTTGGGCATAATGCCATGTCAAAAATGAAATTATCAAATACTTAGTTCACCTAGTACATAGTATCTCAACCCATTGAGTATTAATTACATGTATATGGGTTTGACCATGTTGCCTAAAGTGGTTTGGGTATTTTCTCTTCCTTCGGAAAATTTTAATCTCATAAATTGATTAAGGCACAACACTGTGGCATAGGTTCAGTAGGCATGACAATGCGGCAGCATGATGCAGATCAGCATCTAAGGCATGGTGCACATACACAGAGACTTTCTTAAAGCAATGAATCGATCTGAGTTCAGTGGCTTGGTGAAGATATCAGCTATTTGATTTTCTGTTGGGATGTGATCAATCCTCATCAGTGGCTTGGCTAGCTTTTCAAAGATTGCAGTTCTCAAGAGTCGTTTCTTCACCAAATCTCGTATGAAATGATGCCTTATGCTGATGTGTTTGGTTCTTGAGTGTTGCACTGGATTATGACTGATATTTATGGCACTCGTATTGTCGCAGTAGAGTGTAAGAACATTGCTATCCAGGTGGTAGTCATCAAGCATGTGCTTCAACCAAATCAGTTGGGTACAGCAACTCCCTGCGACAATATATTCTGATTCGGCAGTGGATAGAGAAATGTCGTTTTGCTAGTGGCTTTGCCATGAAATGATGTTGTTTCCAAGAAAGCAACATCCTCCGCTTGTACTCTTTCGCTCATCCGTGTCTCCTGCCCAGTCGGCATCTGAAAATCCGACTAAATCGGTGGTGGTATCTTTGGTATACCATATGCCTAACTCGACTGATGCGGCAACGTAGCGTATGATGCGTTTGACTGCCTTCAATTGTTCTTCCCTTGGATCAGCTTGAAACCTGGCACACAAACAAACGCTATACATGATATCTGGTCTAGTTGCCGTAAGATAAAGTAAACTCCCTATCATGGATCGGTAGAGTGTCTGATCCACTGCGGCAGTATCAGTGCCTCGGGAGATTTTGTCCGTTGAGCCCATAGGTGTTTTCATGGGCTTGGATCCTTCAAGTTGGAATCTTTTGATGAGATTCTTAGCATATGTAGTGTAACAACCGCAAAATTTAAATAAATTGATTAAGTAATTTTGGCCCAATTAATAAATTTTCGTACGAGTTAATTATTAATTATGGTATGCACATGTTAGAACTTATTTGTTTATGTTCATTTTAATTTTCATGTGAAGTCATATCATGCATTTTCATCTAGAAATCCTCTAGTCCAATAATCTAATGAACGCTCTTTTATAAATGTATCATTAATATTATTAAAGCTATTATTATTATTATTATTATTATTATTATTATTATTATTATTATTATTATTATAGTTTTAATATTTAGTAATAAGGTAGAGTTCGTATGTGATTAGGATTCCTCAAACCCTATTAATCACCAGTAGTACTATTGTGAGTATATAATTAGCTTTGAGACCGCCTACCTCTTCTCACGTCCTTTACGATCAGATCGGAATTCTCAAATCACAAAAACCAGAAACAACATATTCTACTCTTGACACATATATACAAAGAAATCTTCTCCTATATGATCACCAGCCAATTCGTTAATCACATGCAAAACCTCATGCCGAGCCCAGAATCTAATGTCTTCACATGTGAACCACCCTCGCTTAGCCCAAAGATCCATCCACTCTCACTTTATGTAGCCGATGCCTAATTTCCCTCACGCCCAGATGAAGTCGTTGCCTCGAGCCATGTCGCACACCATGTCGTTGACAAATCTCAAACCTCTGCACGTCCTTGCAGCTTGAAGCCACCGCGCGGTCCGTGTCCGAGCATCGGATCCACCTCCTGCTGTCACCATACCATCGTCAGATGACGAGAAGAATCGAGCCCGATGATGATTTCTGTTAAGAAATGAAATAGATACCGAAGCCCGTGGCGGAACTCGTTCGAGAAGACATCTCATTAACTCCGCCCAGCAGTAGCATCAAATCGAAGGCCACCACCGGGATTGAATCGTCGTTGCCTCCTGCCGTAGGCCACCACCGGGATTGAATCCATTGAAGACCGTCGACCTGTTGTTCCCCGAAATCAGCCCGTCGAAGCCAACAATTTTGCACCAAAGGTCGACAACACCTCAATCGTGCCCTCGCTGGGACTGGACTTCACGAGTCGCGTCCGCCGGAGACGAGACAGCCGCTGTCGCCACAGACGTCCCATCCCAGCCCTCGGCCGTCGTCCGCTGTCGAGCGCCGCAACCACCGCCTCTATGAAGACGCCGTTGTCTTAGTCCAGATCCGAGGACGTAGCTTCCGTGATTTCGATCCCTCTCAGAATCTCTCTCTGTCACTCTCATTTCGTTCAAAAAGGAATAGGAAAATGATTTCGTGTTAGAATCCCCAATTCATCGAGACCGAAAGTGGAGAAGACACAATTGGGTCAAGTTTGCTTACGGGCCAACAACATCATCCAACTCCTATGAGTTTCCTAGCCCAATAATCTAAAGCCCAATCACTTTATCCTAAGGTCAGCCTATTCTATTTTTATGCCCAGCCCAATTCCCTCTTATTTAATCAATTATAAATATAAGCTTATTATATATATATATATATATATTAATTCTATATATTATGTAATAATATTATGTTAATATTATTCTTAAGAAGGTATATGGATTTTGAGGATTAGGACTGCACGAGCATTCATTCACGCATCTTTTTCGTCAAGCCAAGTTTTGCAGTTTCAAGGTAGGGATATTTCTAAAACCTTTTCTTTTACAGTTCATTTAATATATCGTATGTGTACTAGCTGTGTGATGGTTTATGATGGATGATCTATTTATGTTATGTGCACATATTAGTCGCGCGACGCATAATTATGTTTGGTCAGGCGCATCATTTAAGGTGCCGAGGTAGTAATGCCTTTGGGTCGTCCTACAGCACCGCATGATTGTGTTTAGGTCCGGTGCATCATTTAAGGTGTCGAGGTAGTAATACCTTTGGGTCGTCCCACAGTACCTCATGTTACGGCCATGCGCGTCATTTAAGGCGCCGAGATTTAATTATCTTTGGGTCATCCCACAAGGTCAATGGTCTAAGTTATGGATTGTCCGGTGAATATCGTATTGTGTATTTTATGAACTGTCTCCCTACTGAGTTGTTGATAACTCACCCCTTTTTAAAAAAACCCAACTTTTCAGGTTAAGCGAAATCGGAGCGAGACGGGGATGTGGCGGCGATAGTAGTAGCAGCGTTTATTTCAAAGACATTATTTTCTTTTATGCTTTCCGCTTTTGAAACTTCGTATTTGAGTATTTTTATTTAAATTTGACTATTGAGGGTTATTATTTTTTGTTAAAGATTTTATTATTAAAAGTGTTTTGACATTTTGTTATTTTAAATCCTACAATTTATTTTGAAAAGTAAGAAAATCCTCTTTAGTTTATGTTATGAAAAATGGGATGTTACATATGATTCTCCGAGTCTTGATTTACGAAATCGAATGGATCTTGTAATTGGGAGTCAATTATAAAAATCTCTTGGTGTAGTAAACGTCCACACCACGTGGCTTGCTATACTAACGGATTTTGGATTAATTGATGTAGACAGTTATAAGTAATTGTAAAGAGTTGTGAAATTGTCGTAAACGTCCACACCACGTGGCTTGCGGTGACGTAGCAATTCCAAGCGATGTACTTTAGTGCTGAGTGATGGTTTACACTTAGATACGCGTCATAGTATTCTTCCCCACGAAGTTACGCTATGATTGATGTATGACCGAAGAAAAACTAATTGCTAAATCATTTGGGTGGGTAAACGTCCACACCACGTGGCTTGCTTTACCTGATGGGATTTTAGACGCAATTAGTAATTTAATGATATTATTAGAGGGAGATAATATCGGACATTAAATTGATTGTTTGTTTACATGTGCTTATAGGTTTAGAGAATAGCTATGAATCCACTTTCTGTGATACTCAAGGAACATAAACTCACTGGTCCCAATTACATTGATTGGAAGAGAAATTTGGACATTGTCCTGACTGCTGAAGAGTACAAGTTTGTACTCTCTGATAAATGCCCTGCTGAGCCCACGGCTGCCTCGACTGATGAGGAAAAGGCAACATATCGGAAGTGGAAAAAGGCTGATGAAATGGCTAGGTGTTATATTTTGGCTTCCATGTCAAATGTACTCCAAACCCAACATGAGCCGATGGACACTGCCCGGGATATGATGACCAACCTCAAGGAGATGTTTGGGGAGCAGGATCGTGCGGCAAGGCAAGAAGCCATGAGAGTCCTTATGTCGACTACTCAGTCTGAAGGAACGCCCGTTGGGGAGCACGTTCTTAAGATGATGAGTTTGTTGAATGAACTTGAGGTCCTAGGAGCTTCCATTGATGATGAGACGCAAGTCGACATCATACTCCAGTCTCTGACCCCTAAGTTTGAGCAGTTTCGTATGAGCTATAATATGGGTAAACTATCTTATACTCTTGCGCAACTCATGACTGAACTGAAGGCGGCAGAGGGGATCTACAAGAAGGGCAAGTCTCAAGCGCTTGTGGCCACCAAGTCCAAAAGCTTGAAAGCTATTGGAGGTAGGGGCAAGAAAAGGAAGCAAGCCATAAAACCCAGTGGTGCCAAGAGGAATGGACCACGAGTGGGGGCTAGTAAGCCAAAGGGCTTATGCTTCCGATGCAAGAAGTCTGGACACTGGAAGTCTGAATGTCCTCTCAGAGGTACGAATTTTTCTTTAGTCGTAAAAACATAGTCAGCGGTATTATCTACCAGAATTCTGGTGTGTAGATATGGAACCACTGACGGTATGTGCATTTCTTTAAATGCAGGGGTTCCAGAAAACCCGGCGACTTAGACAAGAAGAGTTCGAGTCTACATGGGCGAAGCTGTTGGGGTAGCAGCGGTTGCAGTGGAAGACATTTATCTGTTTTAAGTTTTCATTTCAGTTATTGCTTATGTACCCCTTTATTTTGAAAAAGAACTTCGTTCTGGTTTTCTTTATTATTAATGGATATTTTATTTCTTTAATCATTTGATGGTTTGGATAAGAAATAATGGTGATATCTATTATGGTACATTAGATAGCAATATGTGAATGATGAATCCTTAGTCTACCACGATGCAACAAACCGTTATGTATAACTTGTTTTACTTATTAGATGTATTTCTCTTATCAATCATTATACTTGTGAATTCTTGAACTTGGTAGTATCTATTCAAAAGGGATTCAAAAGGTCGAAATTGATTTGATCAATTATGGTTGGAGGAATGGACCTCCCGACCTAAGAATCGATCTTGATAGATGATACATCTGAGTTAGCCTTTCTGGTTAAAGAATGGGATTCGGACAAGTATAGAAAATGATTGATGATTAATGCGGTATGTGTAATTAGAGAAGGTGCGAGTCATTCCTTCAAGAATACTCGAATATGGATTAGACTACTTGTTGTGCCATAAAAGCAGAGTGTTTTAACACAAAGCCATTATGGGGAACCCTCAAAGTATATCCATTGAAAGCCTGCGACTTGTTCGCGGAGGCTATCACCTATCTAAATAACACATAGCATAAATCAAAGATTGAGATTAAGTCTCGAGCGACTACACCATACACTGATGTGTGGACATGGTGTGTCAGAAATAAGAGATGGAATTCTAATGGTAAAAGGACAAGTTTGTTAGGAACTACCTATGTTCTATGGATATTTCTGGAAACGACGGCACATTCTATGTGGTTGTAGAATATCCTAGAAGAACAAGTAATTGTATGTTCTATAGTACTACGAACCAGAAGGGTGTCCTCGCCCGGTTCTTAGAGGAAGACTATTAGATGAACTACAATGCCCTAACTGACAATGTACTTCAAATGAGGAAAGGTAAGACTGAGAACCAGCCTAACCGAGTAGCGATACACCACTAACTGCACCTAATGTTATTACTGTTATACACCGGAACGCCATTGCAGTGGGAGGTTGTTAAGCAACCAGAGATGTTCATAAGACTGGAGGAGTTTTGAACTCTGGATCCAGTATACATGAAATCGATCCCTAGGTCTGCATAGATTTGCGAGAAAGGTGTGTTAGAGACGTAATGGAAACAAAGGTGGTGTTTCTCGGAATTTTGTGTAGATAACACTTCATCATTGGCCACAATGTAAAAGTGTTGTCAAACATAAAATAGAAGTTGTCTAAATAAATCGAGATATGAGGTTAAGAAGAAGTTGGATCATGTTCTTAGAAATCTTCAATCTCTGGATAAGAATATTTGTACTTCTCTTTAGATATCTTATACGATTATGGTTTGTTTTAAACATGCACAATTCTGAGAAAGGTTATTGCCTTTCGGAACAGAATACATCTATCTAAAGGTATGTGTTCCGAACACATAAAGGAGATGGATATGGACAAAGCAGTTACCTACACTTTTTGTGTGGAAAGCTTTGTAGATGCAATGTTGAAAAACAAGAACCTGATATCAACTATGCGGTTAGCGTAGTGGGAGGATATCAAAGTAATCTGGATAAGAAATATTCGAATGCTGTAAAGTACTTGGAAGTACTGGATTGCTGGCAAAACGAAATCTTCTTAGATTACAGTTTCTCAGATAAAAAATCAGAGAAAGACCAGTGTAAGTCGATATCAGGCTATGTGTTCACTTTTAGAAGAGGTGGAACCTAAGGATGAAAGAGTGATAAGCGTGATGCTTCTCGGACTCTATCATAAACCGAATAGCAGCCTCAGAGACAGCGGAAGTTTTGGTTAGGTTCCGGAATGACCTCTGAACTTGGATATGACTCTTGGTTCACCAAAGGCTATGTACATAGCGGTGCGTGGAGAACTGGAAGAAGTCATAAGTTCAAAAGGGTGATGATAACACATAGAGCCAGTACCACCTGATACGAGTCATCGTCAGAGAGACGACGCAGTAGTCACCAAGATAACTTCAGAGCGGCAACCTAGATTGCTCATTCACATAATACTTCTGGGAAGTATAACTTAAGCACGTGATGAGTATGGGAGTCGGGAGTTTGGAGGAAATGACTAGACCTTAGTACAAGTGGGAGATTGTTGGAGTTGTGTACTTAATGTCTAGATTTAAGTACCGGTAAACTCCCGGTCATGGCATTTAACCTATTTAATTAATAAACAATTATTTGCAATTAATTATTATTTAATTATGCAAAATATAGTCCTGGATTTTATACGTTGTAGTTAGTATGGTGCGCATGGGCGCACAGAAGATCATACTATCGGTTACTCGTATTTAATCGAACAGTTGCTCACGACCTAGATGGACACGGACCAATCCATCGGTATAGTCGTTGTGTGAGAGAGAAAATAATTTATCTTAATTATTTTATCACACTTGTACACTTGGTGTATTGGGCGGGTCAGCTTGAGATTTATTGATTAGGATTGCCTTGGATAATCAATTTAAATCTCGGAGTATTTTATTCTTAATCCCCGATATTATTGCGGGTGTGTATATTTAATACTAGAGACTTTGATTTTCCAAAGGAATTAACCGATTTAATTATTGGGTTAATTACCGGTAAAGTTGGGTCGCTATATTTTATATATGACATGCCGTGAATACTTGAAGAGAAAGTGTATCCCGGAAGGGTTGATAATATCCCCGAGATGAGTTCATAAGGAATTATTGTGTAAACCTCATGAGTGGATTCGTTCCGCACAATAATAAAGGTTGAACGGTACTAGTCTCGGATATAAGATATGAATATTATTTATTGAGCAATAAATAAATTTATTCATGGATATTTAAATCTTAAATACACGGAATATATAATACTAATCGGAGAAATATTATTTGATATAATATGAATAATATTGGGAGTGCAATTTTATTTATATAGTGGAAAATAAATAAAATTAATATTGATAAGAATTAATAGATTTGGGTTGGACCCAATTTAATTTTCAATATTGAAGCCCAATATTTATTCTCCTTATGATCCCCTACGTAGCCTATATAAGCACTACATGGTCTTCACTTTTCACAACTTGAGAATAACCTACGCCATTCATAAAGTCTTGGAGAGTGAGGAAGATCCATAGAGTTCGATAGATCGTCGCCCACACGACGTTCGGACGAAGTGCGAGGAATACGTGGGAAGATCGCAAGGTCATCAACAAGATTCGTTTCTCCGTACAACGAATCGAGGTAATAATCGAGAAACCCCCTTCTATGATTATTTGTGCGTTGAATAATTGTGATATATACATGAACGCACGATCCGGGAAAACGACGAACCTCGGGGACGGGGATTTGAGATCCCCGGCGAGGATCGAACGCGGCGGTCGAACCCTAGGGTTCAGACCGCCGGGACGCGCGGCGATGGGATGAACCATCGACCTAGGGTCGATGGTCCGGGATGCCGTGGGCTGGTGCCACGGCGGATCCCAGCCGCCATCGCCGGCGGCGCGTCGGGAGCAAAGCCCTCGGCCGAAGCCGAGGGGCGATCGAGCCCGTGAGCTCGATCGCGGGTCGCTGCGGGGATGACCCGCAGCTGCCTCGTGCGTGCTACGGGTGTTCCCGTAGCGGATGCGCACAGGGCTGACCCCAAGCGAGCAGCGAGTCCTCGACTCGCTGCGGGGCTGCTGCGAGCAGCCCCGGGGATCGCTACGAGCGATCCCAGCGATCGTCCGTAGACGATCGCGAGCCCCTCGCGGGGGCTCGGCTGGGCGCACGCAGCCTTCGGGCTTCGCTGGGCGTTCGGTCGGGGCCCGGCTCGTGAGGTGGTTCGCGTTCGTGGATCCGACTCGTGGGGGACTTCGGCTGGGGGCGGGCTGCGTGTCTTCGGGCGCGTAGTCTACAAAGGTCGGACTCCTGCGGATGAGTCGGGGATCCAATCTTCGGTGATCGAGGGTTTTTGATCGGGTTATCGGTTCCGCATTTTTTGATAGCCCGGGACATCGAATCCCAGCAAGGGCTCAATTGCATGATTGATCGCTGGTTAGAAACTTCGAGTTTCACTTACGAGATATCAAGCTTTGATTAATAAAATTGTGAAATTTAATAAATGTAAGAGTCAATTAACAAAGTTTTTTGTTTTAGTAAACGTCCACACTATCGTGGCTTGCTAAATGGAAACGGTACTTTGGGTTAATTAAGATTCTATGAAATTTAAATAAGTGAGATTCAATTAATAAAGTTGTTTGTTTTAGTAAACGTCCACAAGAACGTGGCTTGCTAAATGGAAACGGAACTTTGGGATTAATTGAGGCTCGACAGTTATAGAAAGTCGTGGAGGACCGCATGTCAACGTAAACGTCCACAAGAACGTGGCTTGCGGTGGACATGTAGTTCCCGAGCGGTGGACTTAGTACTGAGAAATGGTATACACTTAGGTACGCTTTATAGTATCCTCCCCATCGGAGTCACTGCTATGATGATGTACGACCGAAGTGAAATCCAATCATAAAATCATTTGGACTGGTAAACGTCCACAAGAACGTGGCTTGCTATGTCTGATGGGATTTTGGAAATGATTGGTAGTTTAATGATATCACTTGAGGGAAATGATATCGAATTAAACTCATTGTTTGTTTTATATGGTATTATTCCCATTAAAAGTCAACAAACTCACTGAACCTGTTTTATAGATTTGAAAAGAAACTTGGACATTGTCCTAACTGCAGAGGAGTACAAATATGTACTCCAAGTCAATTGACCTGCTGAACCAAATGATGCTTCCACTACTGAGGAAAGGAAGCTCATTGGAAATGGATCAAGGCTATGAGATGACGCGGAGCAACATTATGACTTTCATGTCAAATGTGCTGCGACATCAGGATCATGCCATGACTATTACCTATGATATGATGCTTAACCTCAAGAAGTTTTTTGTTATCAGGACAGGACAGCCAGACAAAGTGAAATGAGGCAACTCATGACGGCCATCATGTTGGAAAGAACGCCCGTGAGGGATCACGTTCTTAGAATGATGGGCTATCTAAATGAGATAGAGATTCTAGGAACAATTATCAATGGGGTAACCCAGGTTGATTTTGTGCTCCAGTCTCTGCTGAGAAGTTTTGAGCAATTCCGCCTAAAATATAACATGGATAAGAGGTCTTATTCAATGGCGGAGCTCCTGGTTGAACTTCAAGCGGCTGAGGGAATCTTTAATGGCTCTCAAAGCACTTGTGGCTGAGAAATTGGCTCTTCCTAGGCCTTCGGGCGGCAAAAGGAAGAAGAAGAAAATATGGAAACCCAGTGGGCCTAATATATCTGGACCACGGAATGGGAAAAGCAAGCCCAAGGGGTAAGTGCTTCCGTTGTAAGCAGTTTGGATACTGGGAGTTTGATTGTCCTCTCAAAGCAACTAGAAGTTAACTTCTCCTTAGTCACCGAAACATGTTTAGTGGTGTTATCTACCAGTACCTGGTGTGTGGATACGGAAACCACTAATCATGTCTGCATTTAAATGCGGGGGTTCCAGAAAACCCGGAGACTTAGAAAGGAAGAAGTAGTAACCTACATGGGCAATAATGTTAAGGTAACAGCCGTTGCAGTGGGAGATGTTAAATGTTTTAACGGTAGGATTTTAGTTCTAAAAAATTGTCTTTATGTGCCGGCATTTAGAAAGAAATTTCATTTCGGATTTCTAAGTTGGCTTAGAATAGATATTCCGTTTCTTCTGATAGTTTCATGTTGGAATTCGATATCCCGGGTTATCAAAATTTGCGGAACCGATAACCCGAACGAACCCTTCGCCGGAAATCACACGAACGCCGACTCATCCGCCGGAGTCCGGGCTTTGGAGACCACGCGCCCGAAGGCGCGCAATCCGCCCCCACCCGAACCCCCGCGAGTGCGGGGTTCGCGCGATCAATCGATCGCGTCTCACGCGATTGGGAGGGGCTGCCCAGCAGCCCCCGCGGCGGGTCCGGCGACCCGCCGCCACCTGGAGGTCCCCACCGTCGAGGTGGGGTGGGGTGCGGCACCAGCCCGCGCCCCAGCGGTCGATCGTCGTGATCGACCGCGCGCCCTCGGCCCAGCCGAGGGTCGCCTCCTCCATGCCCGTCGAACCCTAGGCGGGTCGATCCACGTGGTCTGGTGGCTTCGCCACCACCGCGTGATCGTCCGTCTACTCCGGGTCCGAACTTTGGATCTTGCGTTCTACGGTATAATCGATAAACCAAAATCGAATAATATCAAGTTAGTTTAGATATCATACCTACGATTCGTTGTTCGGAGAAACGAGATCAAGATGACCTTTGAATCTTCCCACGTATTCCTTGCACTCCGTTCGAACGTCGGGTGGGCGACGATCTATCGAACTCCTATGGATCTCCTTCAACTCTCTAGAATATCAAGTGTGATAATCTTGTCTTATGATTTATGAAGGCCATGTAGTGCTTTTATAGGCTACGTAGGGGATCTAAAGGAGGTGGAATATTGGGCTTCCAATATTGAAGATTAAATTGAGCCCAATGCTCAAGTCCATTAATCCTTATCAATATTAATTAATTTATTTTCCACTATATAAATTAATTGCACTCCCAATATTAAACCATATTATATCCAAATAATATTTCTCCGGTAGTATTATTTATTCCGTGTATTTAAGATATAAATATCCATGAATAAAATTTATTTATTGCTTAATAAATTTATTCATCTCTTTTATCCGAGACTAGTACCACTCAACCTTATTTATTATGCGGAATAAATCCACTCGCGAGGTTTACATAATAAATCCTTATGAGCTCATCTCGGGGATATTATCAACCCTTCCGGGATACACTATGCCGTCAAGAATTCACGGCATGCCATATATAAAATATAGTGACCCAACTCAACCGGTAATTGACCCAATAATTAAATCGGTCAATTCCTTTGGAAAATCAAAGTCACATATATTAAATATACACACCCGCAATCGTATCGGGGATTAAGAATAAAATACACTGAGTCTCAAATCAATTATCGCCGAGCAAACCTAATTGATGAGTCTCAATCGATCCGCTCAATACACCAAGTGTACAAGTGTGATAAAATAATTAAGATAAATTATTTTCTCTCTCACACAACGACTATACCGATGGATTGGTCCGTGTCCATCTAGGTCGTGAGCAACTGTTCGATTAAATACGAGTAACCGATAGTATGATCTTCTGTGCGCCCATGCTTGCACCATACTAACTACAACGTATAAAATCCAGGACTATAATTTGCATATATTTAATTAACAATAATTAAAAGCAAATGAATGTTCATTATAAATAGGTAAATGAAAGTGCATACAGAGTTCAGAATACTCAAATCTAGACATTAAGTATACTACTCCATCATTTCATACTTATCGAAGTAGGAAACGGGGATATTATCTATTCTGGTACATTGATAGACAATTTAATACTAAATCCGTGTTCTTCCACGATGCAACACACCGGAGCTAATAACACATTGTCGAACCCCAATAAGAGTAAAGATCCTTCTAGGATGAATCAAATGTACTTATGGAATCTTGGAATAGATCATTTTAACTTGAGTACGATTCAAAGGGTGAAAGCTGATGGAATACTCAGCTAGGTTGAAGGAAAGGACCTTCCAACCTTCGAATCATACTTGGAAGTTTAAATGACCTAGCAACCCTTTACGGCTAAAGGGAAAAGATCCAAGAAAGTACTAGAGTTGATTCGCTCTGATATATGCAGACCTCTTTGAGGAGTAAGGCATACTTATCAGAAAATGGGATTAACTCCCGACAGAATACACCATTTATGCCTCGGAAAAATAATGTGTTGTAAAGAAGGAATAGGACTCTTATAGATATGGGAAAGTAGACAATGAGTTATTCGGAGTTACCTAATTCGTTTTTGGGATATGGCTTGGAAACAGCGGCGTTTATCCTGAACTTGATTCCTTTGGAAACTTGTACAGATATTCGGTTGTTTATAGGATACCCTAAGAAAACGAATTGAGATATGTAATATAGTCCAAAGGACCAGATGTTCGTTGATTGCATCAATGTTCGGTTCTTAGACATGGACTATATATATGCAATATCACAAGCCCAAGAGTAGGGTAATACTTAATGTGCTTAGACGGACTGATCAAGACTTAGAACCAGCCTAACTGAGTAGTTCACTACTATAATCTTTATTCACTAAAGACACACCGGAGCGTCGTCGTAGTGGGAGGGTTGTTAGACAACCCGACAGGTTCATGTTTATAGGAGAGTCTTCGGACTTGTTACCTGGAGAACATGAAGCCGACCCCTAGATCTATGACGAGACGCTGGAAGATCAAGATGCTCAGTCTTGGCAAAAGACGATCCGGATTCTTTTGTCTTCACATGGAAGATGGAAGTCAAGACGGATTTCTAAATCGAAGTCTTGACGGGACCATCTATGTGGGACAGCCAGAGGGATTCATCGAAAAGAGCCAAGAGCATTCGGTAAGCAAGCTTAATCAATCTTAGGATTGAAGGAAGCTTCAAGATCTTGGACACATGCGGACCTATGAGAAAATCCATTTCATGGATTCATTCAAGGCATGTTTAGGTCCTGTGTGTAATAAAGAAGTGACAGAAAATATGTGGTGTTTTCTCATTCTTTATGTAGACGACATCCTTCTAAATTGGCAACAATATGAAAGATGTTATCGGACATAAAGGGATGGTTGTCCGAGTAATTCAATGTAAGAGACTTAGGAGAAGTCAGGAATGTTCTTGGGATCAAAGTATTAAATGATCGCCAGAAAAGAACATAGAACTTATCTCGAGCCTCATACATAAATACAATTCTTACTCGTTGCAGCATACAGAATTCCAAGAAAGGTCTTCACCTTTTAGATGTGAAATTCATCTATCTAAAGTTTTGTGTCCGACACAATAAAGGAGATAGATGAAGATTAAGCAGTTCCCTACACCTTAATGGTGGGAAGCTTAATGTATGTAATGCTATGCACGAGACTGATATCTACTATGCCGTGGGCATGGTGGTGAGATATCATAGTAATCCTGGAAAGGATCACTCGACTGATGTAAAGAACATGTTTAGGCTCCTGCAGAGGACCAGAAATTATGTTCTGAGTTACAAAGCAGTCAAGTTGTTTCCTTTGGATTACATAGAATTGGATTTCCAAATCAAACAGGGACAGTCGAAAGTCGAAGTCAGGCTATGTGTTCTCACTGTGAAGTGGAGCAGTCACATGGAAGAATGTAAAGCAGCGATGCATTACGGACTCTACCATGGAAACTGAAAGGATAACGGCCTCTGAGGCAGTTAAAAGGTCAGTGTGGCTCCAGAACATCCTAAGGGACTTAGATGTGGTTTCTAGTTCACCCAAAGCTATTTTGAATAGCGGTATTGGCAAACTTGAAATGCCACGAGTCCACAGTGGGAGATAACGCGTAGAGCGCAAGTACTACCTGATTCGAGAGATCGTCTAGTAAGACGATGCAGTTGTCACCTAGATTGCATCGAGAGGATTGCCTGGTAAAACCATTCACAGAAGCCCTTCCAGCGGAAGCGTTGGGTAGGCGTGATAAGGTTATGGGAATATGATGTTTGGGAGAGGGCGACTAGACTTTTAGTATAAGTGGGAGATTGATGGAGTTGTATTCTAAATGTCTAGTTTAGTGCAAATACGGAACTCCTTATCTATACCTTAATTCGATATATGATTCAAGCATAATTGCACTTTATGCAATAGTCCTAGATATATACGTTGTAGACAGTATGGCGTGAGGAGACACGCGGAAGATCATACTGTCGGTTACTCGTATACTATCAAACAGTAGCTCACGACTTAGATGGACAGGGACAATCCATCGGTACGTCGTAGTGTGACTGGTAGATAGTCGGTCTTGACTATCATGTTACACTCGTACACTTGGTGTATTGAGCAGGACCACGGGAGGGCGTTCGATTTATACTAATCGCAGTAATCGAACTAGACCTCAGAAATTACGGATATACGAATTCTTAATCCCTATATAATTATAGGTGCGTGTGTTCAATTCTCGGTTCTTTAATATGCCAATGAGTGAGACTAAATGATTGGTCGAGATTCTCGGTAAATTGGGGATCATAATTGTACGCACGACATGCTATAGATTATAGACAGGAAACCGTGTCCCATTTATCGGGTTGATGACGTCCCCGAGATGAGCTCATAAAGTTTATCATGTAAACCCTGCAGGTGGATTCGTTCCACATGATAATAAGGATGAGTGGTACTAGTCTCGGATAATAAGAAACGAATTAATTTAATTATTAGTAATTAAATAAATTCGTGGACGTTCGATATCTTAAACACGGGGAAAGTCGTATATGTAATTTCGGCAGAAATATTATTGTTGAAATAATATAAATTAATTATGGGGAATTCAATTATAATTTTATAGTGGAATTAATTATAATTAAAATTGTGGAATTTAATTAAGGTTTGCCTTTTAGGACGCCGAGTTAATTAAATTGCAATTTAGCCTAATAATTAATTTCCATAAGGTCCCTGGTGTAGCTCTATAAATACCTCATCCTCCCTTTCTCTAAAACCTAAGAAACGCCGCTATTTTATTTTTGCGGAGAAAAATAAATTGTTTGCGCAATTATTTTTCTGTGAAAATAAATAGATTAGCGCTGTTATTATTTTCTGAAAAAATTAATTGCTAGCGCAATTATATTTCTGAGAAAGAAGATCAAAACCTACAGTACGCCGCTATAATTAATTTTGCAGAGGAAATAAAAAGCTTGCGCAATTAATTTTCATCTGCTTAATTAATTCAGATTAGCGCAGTAATAATTCTGTAGAAATAATTTTGCTTGCGCAAATATATTTCTGAGACAGAGGATATTATTCCTACGGTGGGTTCAAGAGAGAACGGAGAAGAGGAAGGTTCAGCGGATCGTTGCCCACTCAACGGCAGAACGTCGGGGATAGAGACATACACCGGAAGGCTTCGTGGTCTCAACAATTCGGCTTCTCCGAATCACGCGACAAAGGTATGAGATCGAACCCTTATTCCGCAAATATTCGATCTCTTATTTCGTTGAAAATACATCGGATCTAAGATCGGCTTTCGGGTGTCGTGGATCGTGTTCCTCGACTACTGGGGGGTCAAGGACCTCTGGATCGGTAGTCGGAAGAGGAAAAACGGCCCGGAAATGAGCCCGGAACAGCAGGTCGCGCTGCTGTTCGCGCTGCTGAAGGACAAACGGCGACCGCCGTTTCGCTGTTTTTCGGGCAGCCCGCTCCTGCTCGCGCGGTTGTGCTTCGGGGCAATGATTAATGGATTAATTGTTTAGTCAAGAAGTTCGTTTTCAGGCTGGAACGATGAAGAAAGGCACCGGAACGAGAGTCGGGAGAGTGCCGGGAACGCACCGAGAATGTGGCCTAAATTCTGTGGAACCCACATTTGAACCCGAGGATGGCCTCCAGGAACCCGCGGTTAGTTGCGTAGAACCCGAGGATGAAAGAAGGCCAGAATTCTGGGGAACCAGAGGTTGAACCCGAGGATTGACCCTAACCTCTGGTTGAGCCGCGGGATTAGCAGAAATCCCAAATTTGCGGCCGGACTCTTTTGTGTGCGGAATTTTTATTCCTTTTCCTTTTTTGGCTTGACTTTTTGCCCAAGATATCCCTTTTCCTTCACTTTTTAGGTTTGCCTATATAAAGGCTTTGTGAGACTTTATTTTAAACAAAACTTTGATATTGAATAATTATTATGTTGTGAGATTTATTTCTCTCTTGGTTTTTGAATTCTTCCGGGTTCTACCAAAAGAATTCAACCGGCGAATCAACGAAACATTCACCCTTCATTTGTGTGTCAACATCGTCTCCGAATTATTGATTCAACGACTCGTTGGGGTTTTGGGCTTCGAACCTAAATCATTTCATGGGTTAGGATCAAGGTTTTGGGATCTTCCACCAGGTATCCTTTTCGTTTATTCCTTGTCCATTTCTCTCCCTATTGATGTACGTATCATCTGGTATCAGAGTCTAGGTTAAGATTCTTTGTTTTCTGAATACGTAGCCTCGTTTTCTTTTTCGTTTCTTCTTATTCTTTTCTTTTCTTCTTACTCTTTTCTTTTCTTATTTTCTTATAAAAAAATAAAAAAATATTATTTTTAAAAAAAAAAAATTATTGTTCATCGAACAGTAAATTACTGTTCATCCGAAAAAAAAAATTATATTCGTCATCATAATTTTGTCGATTGATCCTTAGGAGTTTGGGCATCGTAGAGAGTCATCTTTGCGTATTTCCTTGTACCTTGTGAAATTTCCGTTTTCAGCACTTTCCGACGTTTCCGTAGATTTTGTTGGAGTTGAATTCGACAGGTAAATCGAGGGAGTTCAATTCTTAAGAGAGAACGTAAGAGAAACCCGAGCATTGAGTGACTTACCATATTGAGTGATACACGAGAGTGGTGAGGATTTCCCTATTTTGTTTCTAACACTTTTGCAGGATGACTAAGATGGATAATCCCCAAACTAAGCTCATCCTGGAGACATTGAGAGCGGAGTTAGGGACGATCATTACGTCGGAGATGGAGGTGGTGCATGAGGGACTTACTGCCCTAGAGGAGAGACCTCATCGAGATAATGCATGGTATCGAAAAGGTGGCGGTGGATACCGAGGAGTTCGGAATGGCCATCATCGAGCCCGTGAACGTAGTCGGGACTTTTATGTTGAGAAGGATGAAGCTTCTGACATAGATGGGAGGAAGTACAGAGTTGAGTTCCGGTGCGAGAGTTGGAGCAATATTGAGCGTCTGTTAGGGGAGCTGGTGTTGGAATTCGATATCCCGGGTTATCAAAAGTCCGGGCTTTGTAGACCACGCGCCCGAAGGCGCGCAATCCGCCCCCACCCGAAACCCCCGCGAGCCGGGTCCACGCGATCGAACATCGCGTTCGATGGGGCTGCATCCGGCAGCCCCTAGCAGCAGGTCCGGCGACCTGCTGCCCGCCGTCGAGGAGCCCCCACCGTCGAGGTGGGGAGGTGACGGCACCAGCCCGTCACCGCCGGCGATCGCTCCCAGCGATCGCCCCCTCGGCCGAGGCCGAGGGTTCTCCTCCCGCGCGCCGAACCCTAGGCGTGCGGTCCACGCGGTCCGGTGGCTTCGCCACCACCGCGTGGTCCTTCGTCTAATCCGGGTTCGATCCTTCGGATCTTGGTTCTACGGTATAATCGATAAACCAAAATTGAATAATATCAAGTATAGTTTAGATATTGTACCTTTCGATTCGTTGTTCGGAGAAACGAAATCAAGATGACCTTTGAATCTTCCCACGTATTCCTTGCACTTCGTTCGAACGTCGGGTGGGCGACGATCTATCGAACTCCTATGGATCTCCTTCAACTCTCTAGAATATCAAGTGTGATAATCTTGTCTTATGATTTATGAAGGCCATGTAGTGCTTTTATAGGCTACGTAGGGGATCTAAAGGAGGTGGAATATTGGGCTTCCAATATTGAAGATTAAATTGAGCCCAATGCTCAAGTCCATTAATCCTTATCAATATTAATTAATTTATTTTCCACTATATAAATTAATTGCACTCCCAATATTAAACCATATTATATCCAAATAATATTTCTCCGGTAGTATTATTTATTCCGTGTATTTAAGATATAAATATCCATGAATAAAATTTATTTATTGCTTAATAAATTTATTCATCTCTTTTATCCGAGACTAGTACCACTCAACCTTATTTATTATGCGGAATAAATCCACTCGCGAGGTTTACATAATAAATCCTTATGAGCTCATCTCGGGGATATTATCAACCCTTCCGGGATACACTGTCCCGTCAAGAATTCACGGCATGCCATATATAAAATATAGTGACCCAACTCAACCGGTAATTGACCCAATAATTAAATCGGTCAATTCCTTTGGAAAATCAAAGTAACATATATTAAATATACACACCCGCAATCGTATCGGGGATTAAGAATAAAATACACTGAGTCTCAAATCAATTATCGCCGAGCAAACCTAATTGATGAGTCTCAATCGATCCGCTCAATACACCAAGTGTACAAGTGTGATAAAATAATTAAGATAAATTATTTTCTCTCTCACACAACGACTATACCGATGGATTGGTCCGTGTCCATCTAGGTCGTGAGCAACTGTTCGATTAAATACGAGTAACCGATAGTATGATCTTCTGTGCGCCCATGCTTGCACCATACTAACTACAACGTATAAAATCCAGGACTATAATTTGCATATATTTAATTAACAATAATTAAAAGCAAATGAATGTTCATTATAAATAGGTAAATGAAAGTGCATACAGAGTTCAGAATACTCAAATCTAGACATTAAGTATACTACTCCATCAATCTCCCACTTATACTAAGGTCTAGTCTTATCCTCCAAACTTCTGACTCCCAAACCCTCCTAGTGCTTGTAATATACTTCGCTAGGAAGTATCTTGGTGAAAGGGTCCGCTAGGTTGTCCTCTGAAGCTATCTTGGTGACTATCGCATCGCCCCTCTTGACGATGTCTCGAATCAGGTGGTACTTGCGCTCTATGTGTTTCGTAGCACTATGGGACCGTGGTTCCTTACTGTTTGCCACTGCACCGCTATTGTCACAATAAATTGTCATAGCTTTGGGCAAACTCGGAATCACATCTAAGTCCTGGAGGAAATTAAGGAACCATACTGACTCTTTCGCTGCCTCTAAGGCTGCAACATATTCAGCTTCCATGGTAGAGTCTGAAATGCACTTTTGCTTAACACTCCTCCATGATACGGCTCCACCTCCCAAAGTGTACACATAGCCTGATGTCGACTTTCGCCGGTCCTTATCAGCTTGGAAATCCGAATCCGTATAACCCAAAGGAATCAGATTGTCTGCCCCGTAACTCAGAACATAATCCCTAGTATTTCGCAAATACTTGAAAATGCTCTTTACGGCAGTCCAATGAGCCCTTCCAGGGTTACTCTGATATCTCGCTACTACGCCAACTGCATAGCAGATATCAGGCCTCGTGCATAACATTGCATACATCAAGCTTCCCACGGCCGAAGCGTAGAGAACTGCTTTCATTTCATCTTTCTCCTTTTGTGTCTGAGGACACATCTCCTTAGAAAGATAAGTTCCTTTGCTGAAGGGTAGATCACCCTTCTTGGAATCTTGCATGTTAAAACGAGCCAGAATCGTGACTATGTAAGATTGCTGGGATAGGTACAATGTTCTACTCCGGCGATCCCTTATAACCTTGATCCCTAGAATCTGCCCGACTTCTCCCAAATCTTTCATATCGAATTGTCTAGACAACCATCCCTTTATGTCTGATAACATTTTCACACTGTTGCCAATGAGAAGAATGTCGTCTACATAAAGCACGAGAAACACCACCTTCTTCCCATCACGTTTCCAATACACACACGATTCGTCCATGCTTTGACTGAATCCAAAAGATTGGACTACTTCGTCAAACCGCAGGTTCCACGATCTCGAGGCTTGTTTCAATCCATAAATGGATCGATTTAGCTTGCACACTAGATGATCTCGCCCCTTAGCAATGAATCCTTCTGGTTGTTTCATATAAATCGTCTCGTCAAGACTTCCATTTAGGAAAGCTGTCTTGACATCCATTTGCCACACCTCATAATCCATATGAGCTGCTATGGATAAGAGAATCCGGATCGACTTTATCTTGGCTACCGGCGAGAAGGTCTCCTCATAATCGATTCCCTCTTTCTGAGTATATCCTTTCGCAACAAGCCGAGCTTTAAAGGTTTCAACCTTTCCGTCAGATCCTCTCTTTCTCTTGTAGACCCATTTACACCCAATTGGCTTTACGCCGCTTGGTGGTTCTACAAGATCCCAGACTTTATTAGAATCCATATATTCAATTTCGGATCTCATTGCTTTCTTCCAAGAAGGCGCATCTATATCTTGTACCGCCTCATCATAGGTCCAGGGATCGATTTCATGAACTCCAGGTCCAGAGTCCGAAGACTCACCCAGTCCAATCCATCGGTCTGGTTGCTTAACAACCCTCCCACTACGACGGCGTTCCGGTGTATTAACAGTGACAGTAGGTGAAGGTTCTAGTGGTGTATCACTACTCGGTTCGGCTGTATCTAGGTCTTCCTTGTTTCCTCTCAACTCATCAAGTATAATGTCACTCATGGGCTTGTGGTCCATGACATTGTCTTCCTCTAAGAACCGAGCGTTAGTACTAATAACGATCTTCTGGTCCGTAGGACTATAGAACATGCCACCCTTAGTTCCTCTAGGATATCCTATAAACAACCGCACTCGAGGTTCTAATTTATCGGCACCTACCTTCAACACATGTGCAGGGCACCCCCAGATCCGAACGTGTCTTAAGCTAGGCTTGCGCCCGCTCCATCGTTCCATGGGTGTTGAAGGAACCGTTTTTGATGGAACCAGGTTTAGAATGTGCGCTGCTGTTTCTAAGGCATATCCCCAGAACATGATAGGTAAGTCCGAGTAACTCATCATTGATCGCACCATTTCCATAAGAGTCCTATTCCTTCTTTCCGACACACCATTCTGCTGGGGAGTATATGGTGATGTCATTTGGGAATCAATCCCATTCTCTGCCAAGTATGCCTTGAATTCTCCAGACAGGTACTCGCCTTAGATGCCACAAGTATAATTGATTCATTTAATGGATTTACCTTGAAGGTTCTCCACAAGAGCCTTGAATTCCTTGAACTTGTCAAAGGACTCGCTCTTGCGGCGCATCAAGTATACAAATCCATACCTTGAGTAATCATCAGTGAAAGTGATGAAGTACTCGTACCCTCCCCTTGCCTGAGTAGACATAGGTCCTCATACATCAGAGTGAATCAAATCCAATACTTGTCCAGCTCTATGTCCTTTACCAGAAAAAGAACGCTTGGTCATTTTACCCTCCAAACAGGATTCGCAGGTTGGAAGGTCCTCTCCTTCTATGCCGCTAATGAGACCATCAGCTTTCAACCTTTGAATTCTATTCGAATTAATATGACCTAGCCTTAGATGCCACAAGTATAATTGATTCATTTTAGAAGGTTCCTTTCTCTTATTGGTGTTCGTAGATGTGTTATTACTCTCGGTTAGTTGCATCGTGTTAGACTCAGGATTTAGAACATACAAATCGTCCACCAATGTACCAGAACAGATAATCTTACTATTTCTTCTTATGACCACAGAGTGATCAAAAGAAACAGAATATCCATTCATAATAAGTTTAGAAACCGAAATTAAATTCTTTCTAAAGTTGGGTACATAAAGACAATTTTGTAAAACTAAAACCCTATCACTACTGAAGCGTAAGTGAACGTCTCCCACTGCAACAGCCGCCACCCTTGCAGCATTGCCCATGTAGACCACGATCTCTCCCTCTCTAAGTCTCCGGGTTTCCTGGAACCCCTGCAATGAATTGCAGACATGATCAGTGGCCCCCGTATCTACACACCAGGTGCTGGTAGATAACACCACTGATAATGTTTCAGTGACTAAGGAAAATTTCGTACCTTTAATGAGAGGACAATCAGACCTCCAGTGCCCAAACTGCTTGCATCGATAGCACTTGCCTCGCGGCTTGCTCTTCCCAATCCGTGGTTTAGAACCACTGGGTTTCTTTGCACGCTTTTCCTCTAGCCTTGCCACAAAAGCTTGTGATTTCCTTAACCTACGCACAAATTCCGCTCTCGCCGAATCCTTTTTAAGGGACTCATTGAGAGAGAAATCTGTGAGTATGTTAATCACCTCTTGTCCAGCTTCCACGCTATGTCTCAACATCATCCTGAGGTCATTTCGAATGTCCTCATCAGTTGGGACAACAGTGGATTCGGAAAGCTTAACAGTCTGAACAATGTCCAGATTTCATTTCCAATCAGTACTATATGGAACCAGTGAGTTTTCATCTTTAAGTATATCACAAAGTGGGGTCACAGTCATTCCTAACCTATAAGCACATAAAACAAACAAACAATTTAATATCCGATATTATCTCCCTAAAATAATATCATTAAATCACTAATCACATCTAAAATCCCATCGGGTAAGGCAAGCCACGATAGTGTGGACGTTTACCCACCCAAATGATTTAGCAATTAGATTTCCTTCGGTCGTACATCATCAATAGCGTTACCTCGATGGGAGGAATACTATGGAGCGTACCTAAGTGTTAACCATCGCTCAGTACTAAGAAGTTTGTTTTTGAGATTCGCATATCCCCGCAAGCCACGATAGTGTGGACGTTTACGTTGACACACGGATCCCTCACTCCCTTCTATAACTGTCTACATCAATCGATCTAAAGTCCCATTCAATATAGCAAGCCACGATAGTGTGGACGTTTACCATACCAAAAGACTTATACAATTGAAATCCAATTACTTGATCCATTTGATCTTGTAAATCAAGACGCGGAGAATCATAAGTGAAACTCGAAGTTTCTAACCAGTGATTCACCATGCGAGCAACCCTATCTCTCATAAATGAGGGAGCCGAGCAGACAATCGATCCATCTATCAAAGAATGGTACGAAGGTCTCTAATTTGTGTCCTCTACATGACCAAGTGGCTCTGGCTCCATTCCACTCCCCGGGGTGAGAATGAGTCGACTTGAAATCAGCTTTGGAAAGACAAATTAGGCATTGTTTGATTAACTTAATCAATGTTTCTTGTAAGAGGAATTACAAGAACTCTCCTCCAATGACTTATCTATATAAACTCCAAAAGTTTATAAAAATCACCAAGAGAGCAGCAATGGAGACCATGGGTATGTTTCCATACCCTCTCCCACTTAGCTTTTTACAATAAAGGGATACGCTATCTAGTGCATAAATTAAACACATATAGCATGCATACATGTAATAAAGCACATAATATTATCACATAGTCAAAATAATTACTAGAATATTATTTTCCGACTATTATGGCTTTACTCCATCCCCGTACGCATCTTCTAGTCTTTAGTCTTCGTTTCTTGAATGCTCCATGTGACGAGAATATTAATATCCAATATTTAAATCTATTTATTTTCAATTAATCCAAAAGTTACTTAATTCGAAAATTAAGTCAATTGAATATATCAAAAATAAAATTAAATATTATTAATATTTTATTTATTTTATTTTCCTTTTCCACTTCATTAAATCTCTAGAATAATCCATCCAAGATATTCTTGGAATATTCTAGATGATATCCATAATGAAATAAAGAAATAAAATAATTAGGACTCTTCTACTTTCCATATTAATTAGTTTCCTAATCCATGAATATTTCCATAAAAATAGAAATAATCAATTAGGAATCCTAATTAATTCCAAATTGATTCTTTTCCTAATCCATTAGAGTCCCCAAAATAGGAATTCTCAAATAGGAAAAACCCGAACCAATTAGGAAAGTAAATATCCGGACGGGGATAGCACGGGGTGGGGATCCCCGCGCCACCCATCGACCGCCGCCCTCGAGCCGCCGCCGTCCAGCCCACGCGCCACCTCCCTTGGTGGCCGGCGTGGCCGAAGCTCCCACGGCAGCCCTTTAGGGCGTGGGTCGATTGTCCTCATGGGATCGACCATGGGGCGGTCGATCCGAGCCCTTCTTCCTCACGATCATCTCCTTCGTCACGCGTCTTTTTCCGGCGGTCGTTTCGGCATCGATCCAACGCAAAATAAATTACAAAATAAATTTTACACTATCCGGTATCGATTCTATACATGAAATCGACCCTATACAATTTCCGGAAAAACGAAGAACATAATAATAAATCCTAAATTCGGTCAACCCCCGAATTTTTACTATTACAAGCATTCACCACCAAAAACGAATCTCGACATGTCCGAGAGTTTAATCAATCCAACATTCATGACAAAATAAATTAAACGAATAATAAATTAAGCCATAATAGTCGGAATCCATGCAAGGTAGAACAATTTTATCGAAAATACCGCGAACGTAAACCACGCTCTGATACCAATTGTTGGAATTCGATATCCCGGGTTATCAAAATTGCGGAACCGATAACCCGAACGAACCCTTCGCCGGAGATCGCACGAACGCCGACTCATCCGCCGGAGTCCGGGCTTTGGAGACCACGCGCCCGAAGGCGCGCAATCCGCCACCACCCGAAACCCCGCGAGTGCGGGGTTCGCGCGATCAATCGATCGCGTCTCACGCGATTGGGCGGGGCTGCCCAGCAGCCCCCGCGGCGGGTCCGGCGACCCGCCGCCACCTGGAGGTCCCCAGCGTCGAGGTGGGGTGGGGTGCGGCACCAGCCCGCGCCCCAGCGGTCGATCGTCGTGATCGACCGCGCGCCCTCGGCCCAGCCGAGGGTCGCCTCCTCCATGCCCGTCGAACCCTAGGCGGGTCGATCCACGTGGTCCGGTGGCTTCGCCACCACCGCGTGATCGTCCGTCTACTCCGGGTCCGAACTTCGGATCTTGCGTTCTGCGGTATAATCGATAAACCAAAATCGAATAATATCAAGTTAGTTTAGATATCATACCTACGATTCGTTGTTCGGAGAAACGAGATCAAGATGACCTTTGAATCTTCCCACGTATTCCTTGCACTCCGTTCGAACGTCGGGTGGGCGACGATCTATCGAACTCCTATGGATCTCCTTCAACTCTCTAGAATATCAAGTGTGATAATCTTGTCTTATGATTTATGAAGGCCATGTAGTGCTTTTATAGGCTACGTAGGGGATCTAAAGGAGGTGGAATATTGGGCTTCCAATATTGAAGATTAAATTGAGCCCAATGCTCAAGTCCATTAATCCTTATCAATATTAATTAATTTATTTTCCACTATATAAATTAATTGCACTCCCAATATTAAACCATATTATATCCAAATAATATTTCTCCGGTAGTATTATTTATTCCGTGTATTTAAGATATAAATATCCATGAATAAAATTTATTTATTGCTCAATAAATAATATTCATATCTTATATCCGAGACTAGTACCGTTCAACCTTTATTATTGTGCGGAACGAATCCACTCATGAGGTTTACACAATAATTCCTTATGAACTCATCTCGGGGATATTATCAACCCTTCCGGGATACACTTTCCATTCAAGTATTCACGGCATGTCATATATAAAATATAGAGACCCAATTTTACCGGTAATTAACCCAATAATTAAATCGGTTAATTCCTTTGGAAAATAAAAGCCTCTAGTATTAAATATACACACCCGCAATAATATCGGGGATTAAGAATAAAATACTCCGAGATTTAAATTGATTATCCAAGGCAATCCTAATCAATAAATTTCAAGCTGATCCGCCCAATACACCAAGTGTACAAGTGTGATAAAATAATTAAGATAAATTATTTTCTCTCTCACACAACGACTATACCGATGGATTGGTCCGTGTCCATCTAGGTCGTGAGCAACTGTTCGATTAAATACGAGTAACCGATAGTATGATCTTCTGTGCGCCCATGCTTGCACCATACTAACTACAACGTATAAAATCCAGGACTATAATTTGCATATATTTAATTAACAATAATTAAAAGCAAATGAATGTTCATTATAAATAGGTAAATGAAAGTGCATACAGAGTTCAGAATACTCAAATTTAGACATTAAGTATACTACTCCATCAGCTGGTACAAGCGTCAATGGAGGCTGGGAAAGTAGAGGCTGGAGAAGAAGGCGAGAATCCAGAACCGTCAGCTTCGGTGGAGTCCGAAGAAGAGTATTTGGTGGAGTCCGAGGACCTTCTTCCCCTTAGTATATGCACGCATAAGGGTGATGCAATCGAGGATCTGCGATTGGAGAAACTCATGGTGAAGCACCCTGAACCTTGTCGACTGGAGTGGCTGACTGAAACCGGAGTCATCAAGGTGACCAAGCAAGTGAGGGTTTCTTTCCTCATTTGGAAGCATGAAGAAGATGCGCTAGATGATGTTTTCCTTGAGGATACACTTCCTTATTTATCACCGATTCGAGGGATTGAGCATCAGACTGACGTAGTTCCGAAATTGTTCGTGAGAGTGGTGTTCGAGCCTGGCATAGGCTTGGATTTGAGGGGAAATCCTCTTTAATAGGAGGGGAATGATGCAATCCAAGGTCCGTTGATTAGTCAAGATGTTCGTTTTCAGGCTGGAACGATGAAGAAAGGCACCGGAACGAGAGTCGGGAGAGTGCCGGGAACGCACCGAGAATGTGGCCTAAATTCTGTGGAACCCACATTTGAACCCGAGGATGGCCTCCAGGAACCCGCGGGCCGCAGTTAGTTGCCTAGAACACGAGGATGAAAGAAGGCCAGAATTCTGGGGAACCAGAGGTTGAACCCGAGGATTGACCCTAACCTCTGGTTGAGCCGCGGGATTAGCAGAAATCCAAAATTTGCGGCCGGACTCTTTTGTGTGCGGAATTTTTATTCTTTTTCCTTTTTTGGCGTGACTTTTTGCCCAAGATATACTTTTTCCTTCACTTTTTAGGTTTGCCTATAAAAAGGCTTTGTGAGACTTTATTTTAAACAAAACTGATATTGAATAATTATTATGTTGTGAGATTTATTTCTCTCTTGGTTTTCGAATTCTTCCGGGTTCTACCAAAAAAATTCAACCGGCGAATCAACGAAGCATTCACCCTTCGTTTGTGTGTCATCATCGTCTCCGAATTATTGATTCAACGACTCGTTGGGGTTTAGGGATTCGAACTTAAATCATTTCATGGGTTAGGATCAAGGGTTTTGGGATCTTCCACAAGGTATCCTTTTCGTTTATTCCTTGTCCATTTCTCTCCTTATTGAGGTACGTATCATCTGGTATCAGTGTTGGAGTTGTATACTTAATGTCTAGATTTAAGTAACGGTAACTCCCAGTCATGGCATTTAATCTATTAATTAAATAAACAATTGTTTGCTTTTAATTATTTGATAATTAAATATATGCAAATATAGTCCTAGATTATATACGTTGTAGTTAGTATGGTGTGCGTCGTCACACAGAAGATCATACTATCGGTTACTCGTATTTAATCGAACAGTTTCTCACGACCTAGATGGACATGGACCAAGCCATCGGTATAGTCGTTGTATGAGGGAGAAAATAATTGGTCTTGATTATTTTATCATACTTGTACACTTGGTGTATTGGGAGGATCGATTGAGATTTATCAATTAGGATTGCCTGTGATAATTGATTTAAGTCTCAGTGTATTTTATTCTTAATCCCCGATACTATTGCGGGTGTGTATATTTAGTATAAGTGGCTTTGATTTTCCAAAGGAATTGTCCGGTTTAATTATTGGGACAATTACCGGTAAAGTTGGGTCACTATATTTTATATATGACATGCCGTGAATACTTGACAGGAAAGTGTATCCCGGAAGGGTTGATAATATCTCCGAGATGAGTTCATAAGGAATTATTATGTAAACCCTGCAGGTGGAATTTATTTCGCATAATAATTAAAGTTTAACGGTACTATTCTCGGATATAAGAGATGAATAAATTTATTATGCAATAAATAAATTTTATTCATGCATATTTAAATCTTAAATACACGGAATAAATAATACTACCGGAGAAATATTATTTGATATAATATGGTTTAATATTGAGAGTGCAATTAATTTATATAGTGTAAAATAAATTAATTAATATTAATGGATTAATAGATTTGGGCTTGGGCTCAATTTAATCATTAATATTGGGAGCCCAATATTCCACCTCCTTTAGATCCCCTACGTAGCCTATAAAAGCACTACATGGTCTTCACAATTCAATACACCATAAGATTCTCATACTTGATATTCTAGAGAGTTCGTGAAGGAGATCCATAGAAGTTCGGAGGATCGTCGCCCACACGACGTTCGAACGAAGTGCAAGAAATACGTGGGATGATCCGAAGGTCTTCAATCCATCTCGTTTCTCCGCACAACGAGACGTAGGTATAATCGTAAACCCCCTCTTATGATTATATGTTTTAATCGTGATATATACATGAACTCACGATCCGGGAAACGTACGAACTTCGGGGACGGGGATTCGAGATCCCCGGCGAAGATCGAAGAACCCTCGACATGCGTCGAGGGTGGCGGCCGAACCCTAGGGTTCGACCGCCGACGCGCGGACGAAGGGGAGCCCCGGCTTCGGCTGGGGCATGCGATCGACCACGTCGATCGCTGGGGGTTGGCCGTGGGCTGGTGCCACGGCGGGTGGACCCCCCAGCCACCCTTCGAACGGCGGCATGCGCACGGGAGGAGCCCTGGCTTCGGCTGGGGCATGCGATCGACCGTGAGGTCGATCGCGAGGGAAGCCGTGGCTGGGCCGCAGCGGGTCAGCTGGGAGCTGACCGCCCTCCTCCGGCGGTGGCGGTGAGTCGCCGGACTCACCGCCGGGGGCTGCTGGGCAGCCCTAGCGATCGCAAGGTGCGATCGCGAGCCCCGGCGGGGGCTCGGCTAGGGTTTATAGCCGCGGGTTTTTCCTGCGGCGGTGATTCTCTCGTCGGGCCCGGTTCCGTGTGGTGGTTCGCGTAGATTCCGGCGATGGGATTTCGGTCGGGTTATTATTTCCGCAATTTTAATAGCCCGGGATATCGATTTCCAACAATTGGTATCAGAGCGTTGGTTTCGTGTTCATGTATATGTTCGATTATTGTTCTACCTTGCAGGATTTCCGGCTATCATGGTTTAATTTTTCGTTAATTATTTTACCATGATTATTCGTTTATTAAACTCTCGGACATGTCGAGATTCGTTTTGTGTGGATGAATGCTTGTAATAGTAAAAAATCGGGGGTTGACCGAATTTAGGATTTTTTATTATTGTTCTATGTTTTTCGGAAATTGTATAGGGTCGATTTCATGTATAGAATCGATACCGGAATTGTAATTTAAATTATTGTAATTTATTTACGTTGGTTCGATGTTGGAACGATCGCCGGAAGACGAAGACGTGTGACAAAGAAGACGAAGGACCATAGGGCCGATCATCCCCATGATCGACCCTACGATCGATCGAGTGGGAGGGGCTACGCGCCCCTCGGTCGTGGGCTGCCGCCGGTGGGTGGTGGCTGGCCGGCTGGGGTGGTGGCGGCGGCGGTCCTTCCCCTTGGTGGTCGACCGGTGGTGGTGGGGGTGGTGCGGGGACACCCAACCCGTGCTACTCCTACCATAACCCAACTTTCCTATTTGATTCGGTTTTCCTATTTTGAGTATTCCTAAGTTTGGGAACTCTCATGGAATAGGAAAAGAATTAAATTGGAATTAATTTATTTTCTATTTGATTATTCCTATTATTGGGAATTTTCAATAGATGGAAATTAATTAATTATGGAAAGTAGAAGAGTCCTAATTTATTTTATTTCCTTATTCAAAGTCTTCTGGAATATTCCAAGTTTGACTTGGATGGAATTCTAGAGATTTAATAGAATTAGATAGGAAAATAAAAATAAATAGATTTATTAATAATATTTAATTTTATTTTTGATATATTCGATTGACTTAATTTTCGAATTAAGTAACTTTTGGATTAATTAAAAATAAATGGATTTAAATATTGGGATTAATATTCTCGTCACATGGAGCATTCAAGAACGAAGCCTGAAGACTAGAAGACGCGTACGGAGATGGAATAAAGCCATGATAGTCGGAAAATAATATTCTAGTATTATTTTCACTATGTGATAATATTTATGTGCTTTATTACATGTATGCATGCTTATGTGTTTAATTATGCATTAGATAGTGTATCCCTTTATTGTTAAAAGCTAAGTGGGAGAGGGAATGGAAACATTCCCATGGTCTCCATTACTGTTCTCTTGGTGACTCTTATGGACTTTTGAAGTTCGTATAGACGAGTCATTGGAGGAGAATTCTTGTAATTCCTTTTCGAGAAACATTGATTAAAGTTTATCAAACAATGCCTAATTTGTCCTTCTGAAGCTGACTTCAAGTCGACTCATTCTCACCCCGGGGAGTGGAATGGAGCCAAAGCCACTTGGTCATGTGGATGACACAAATTAGAGACCTTCGTACCATTTCTTGAAATGGATCGATTGTCTGCTCGGCTCCCTCATCTAATGAGAGATAGGGTTGTTCGCATGGTGAATCACTGATTAGAAACTTCGAGTTTCATTTATGATTCTCCGCGTCTTGATTTACAAAAATAGAATGATTCAAGTAATTGGGAGTCAATTATAAAAATCTTTTGTTATAGTAAACGTCCACACCACGTGGCTTGCTATATTGAATGGGATTTCGGAATAATTGATGTAGACAGTTATAGGATAATTGTGAAGAATTGTAAGTTGTCGTAAACGTCCACACCACGTGGCTTGCGGTGATGTAGCAATTCCAAACGATTTACCTTAGTACTGAGTAATGGTTTACACTATGATACGCGTTGTAGTATCCTTCCCCACGAAGTTACGCTATAAGTGATGTATGACCAAAGAAAATCTAATTGCTAAATCATTTGGGTGGGTAAACGTCCACACCACGTGGCTTGCCATACCTGATGGGATTTTAGATGTGATTAGTAATTTAATGATATTATTTGAGGGAGATCATATCGGACATTAAATTGATTGTTTGTTTATATGTGCTTATAGGTTTAGAGAATAGCTATGAATCCACTTTCTGTGATACTCAAGGAAATAAACTCACTGGCCCCAATTACAATGATTGGAGGAGAAATTTGGACATTGTCCTGACTGCAGAGGAGTACAAGTTTGTACTTTATGAGCAATGCCCTGCTGAACCCACGGGTGCCTCAACTAATGAGGAAAGGGAAGCATATCGGAACTGGAAAAGGGCTGATGAGATGGCTAGGTGCTATATTTTGGCTTCCATGTCAAATATACTCCAAACCCAACATGAGTCGATGGCCACTGCCGAGGATATGCTATATAACCTCAAGGATATGTTTGGGCACCAAGACCGTGCGGCAAGGCAAGAAGCCATGAGAACCCTTATGACAACTACTCAGTCTGAAGGAACGCCCGTTGGGGAGCACGTTCTTAAGATGATGAGTTTGTTGAATAAACTTGATATCCTAGGAGCTCAAATTGATGGTGAGACGCAAGTCGACATCATACTCCAGTCTCTGTCCCCTAGTTTTGAGCAGTTTCGTATGAGTTATAACATGGGTAAACTATCTTACACTCTTGCGCAACTCCTGACTGAACTGAAGGCGGCAGAGGGGATCTACAAGAAGGGCAAGTCTCAAGCGCTTGTAACTACCAAGTCCAAAGGCTCAAAGGCTATTGGAGGTAGGGGCAAGAAAAGATAGCAAGCCTGGAAACCCAGTGGTGCCAAGAATGGACCACGAGGAAGGGTTGGCAAGCCTAAAGGCAATTGCTTTCGCTGCAAGAAGTCTGGACACTGGAAGTCTGATTGTCCCCTCAGAGGTATGAATTTTTCTTTAGTCGTAAAAACATAGTCAGCGGTATTATCTACCAGAAATCTGGTGTGTAGATATGGAACAACTGACGGTATGTGCATTTTTAAATGCAGGGGTTCCAGAAAACCCGGCGACTTAGAGAAGAAGAGTTCAAGTCTACATGGGCAAACCTGTAGAGGAAACAGCGGTTGCAGTGGAAGACATTTATCTGCTTTTAGTAGTTATAGGATTTCATTCCAAGTTTATTGCTTTATGTACCCCTTTAATGAATGGATATTTTATTTCTTTAATCATTTGATGGTTTAGATAAGAAATAATGGTATTATCTATTTTGGTACATTAGATAGCAATGTATGAATGATGAATCCTAAGTCTACCACGATGCAACAAACCGTTTTATAACTTGTTTTACTTATTAGATACATTTCTTTGTTAAATCATTATACTTGTGAATTCTTTGTTGGAGTTGTGTACTTAATGTCTAGATTTAAGTACCGGTAAACTCCCGGTCATGGCATTTAACCTATTTAATTAATAAACAATTATTTGCAATTAATTATTATTAATTAATTATGCAAAAATATAGTCCTAGATTTTATACGTTGTAGTTAGTATGGTGCGCATGGGCGCACAGAAGATCATACTATCGGTTACTCGTATTTAATCAAATAGTTGCTCACGACCTAGATGGACACGGACCAATCCATCGGTATAGTCGTTGTGTGAGAGAGAAAATAATTTATCTTAATTATTTTATCACACTTGTACACTTGGTGTATTGGGCGGATCAGCTTGAGATTTATTGATTAGGATTGCCTTGGATAATCAATTTAAATCTCGGAGTATTTTATTCTTAATCCCCGATATTATTGCGGGTGTGTATATTTAATACTAGAGGCTTTGATTTTCCAAAGGAATTAACCGATTTAATTATTGGGTTAATTACCGGTAAAATTGGGTCTCTATATTTTATATATGACATGCCGTGAATACTTGAAGGGAAAGTGTATCCCGGAAGGGTTGATAATATCCCCGAGATGAGTTCATAAGGAATTATTGTGTAAACCTCATGAGTGGATTCGTTCCGCACAATAATAAAGGTTGAACGGTACTAGTCTCGGATATAAGATATGAATATTATTTATTGAGCAATAAATAAATTTATTCATGGATATTTAAATCTTAAATACACGGAATATATAATACTAATCGGAGAAATATTATTTGATATAATATGGAATAATATTGGGAGTGCAATTTTATTTATATAGTGGAAAATAAATAAAATTAATATTGATAAGAATTAATAGATTTGGGTTGGACCCAATTTAATTTTCAATATTGGAAGCCCAATATTTATTCTCCTTATGATCCCCTACGTAGCCTATATAAGCACTACATGGTCTTCACTTTTCATAACTTGAGAATAACCTACGCAAATCATAAAGTCTTGGAGAGTGAGGAAGATCCATAGAGTTCGATAGATCGTCGCCCACACGACGTTCGGACGAAGTGCGAGGAATACGTAGGAAGATCTCAAGGTCATCAACAAGATTCGTTTCTCCGTACAACGAATCGAGGTAATAATCGAGAAACCCCCTCTTTGATTATTTGTGTTGTTTAATCGTGATATGTACATGAACAAGACGATCCGGGAAAGCGTCGAGACCGGGATACGGGGATCTCGCGATCCCCGTCGGGATCGAGAGGGGCGGCCGAACCCTAGGGTTCGACCGCCGGTACCGCGCGACGCAAGGGGAGCCCCGGCTGGACGCCGGGGCACGCGATCGACTCCGGTCGATCGCCGGGGTGCCACGGGCTGGTGCCGTGGCGGACCCCAGCCCCTCGTCGCAGGCGCGTGGCGCGAAGGCCCTAGGCTGGAGCCGAGGGGTGCGATCGATCCTCGGATCGATCGCGGGTCGCTGCGGGGATGACCCGCAGCTGCCTCGTGCGCGCTACGGGTGTTCCCGTAGCAGATGCGCACGGGGCTGACCCCTCGCGAGCAGCGAGTCCACGACTCGCTGCGGGGCTGCTACGAGCATCCCCAGCGATCGTCCGTAGACGATCGCGAGCCCCTCGCGGGGGCTCGGCTGGGCGCACGCAGCCTTCGGGCTTCGCTGGGCGTTCAGTCGGGCCCCGGCTCGTGAGGTGGTTCGCGTTCGTGGATCCGACTCGTGGGGGACTTCGGCTGGGGGCGGGCTGCGTGTCTTCGGGCGCGTAGTCTCCAAAGGTCGGACTCCTGCGGATGAGTCGGGGATCCAATCTTCGGCGATCGAGGGTTTTTGATCGGGTTATCGGTTCCGCAATTTTTGATAGCCCGGGACATCGAATCCCAGCAATTGGTATCAGAGCGTTTGGTTTCGTGTTCATGTATATGTTCGATTATTGTTCTACCTTGCAGGATTTCCGGCTATCATGGTTGGATTTAATTAATTGTTTTTTAATTAATTATCATGATTATTAAACTCTCGGACATGTCGAGATTCGTTTTTGTGTGGTTGAATGTTTGTAATAGTAAAAATTCGGGGGTTGACCGAATTTAGATTTATTATTACGCACTTTATTTTCCGGAAAATGTATAGGGTCGATTTCATGTATAGAATCGATACCGGGATTGTAATTTAATTTTTGTAAATTATTTACGTTGGTTCGATGATGAGACGATCGCCGGAAGACGAAGAAGTGTCGAAGAGAGTAGGGCTTGGGATCGATCCCATGATGGTGATCGACCCATAGCCTAGCCGGCGTGGCTAGGCGGCAGCGGCGCTCCTCCCCGAGTGGCCGGCCGATCCATCTAGGTGGGGATGGTGTGGGGTCTCCCAATCCCATGCTATTCCTACCAAGAAATTACTTTCCAAATTAATTCGGATTTTTCCTATTTGATTGTTCTCCTTTTGGAAACTCTCATGGATTAGGAAAAGAATTAATTTTAAATTAATTTTATTTCTATTGATTTATTTCCTTCATGGAATTATTCATAGATTAGAAATTTAAATTAATTTAGTACTAAATTTATTTTTTCCTATTTGATTATTCCTACTCATGGGAATATTCATGGATTAGGAATAAAAATAAATTTGGAAAGTAGTGAGTCCTAATTTATTTTATTTCCTTGTTCTATTATAGATGTCTTCTAGAATATTCCAAGTTTTACTTGGATAGATTATTCTAAAGATTTAATAAGAACTAGATAGGAAAATAAATAAATAAAAATATTAATAATATTTAATTTTATTTTTGATATATTCAATTGACTTAATTTTCGAATTAAGTAACTTTTGGATTAATTGAAAATAAATAGATTTAAATATTGGAAATTAATATTCTCGTCGCATGGAGCATTCAAGAAACGAAGACTGAAGACTAGAGGGTGCATATGAAGATAAAGCCATGATAGTCGGGAAAAAATAATTTCTCTAGCATTATTTTGACTATGTGATCTATGTGCTTTATTGCTTTCATGCATGCTATATGTGTTTATTTTATGCACTAGATAGCGTATCCCTTTATCGTAAAAAGCTAAGTGGGAGAGGGGATGGAAACATTCCCATGGTCTCCATCACTGTTCTTTTGGTGACTTTTATGGACTTTCGAAGTTCATATAGACAAGTCATTGGAGGAGAATTCTTGTAATTCCTCTTACAAGAAACATTGATCGAGTTTATCAAACAATGCCTAATTTGTCTTTCTGAAACTGACTTCAAGTCGACTCATTCTCACCCCGGGGAGTGGAATGGAGCCAGAGCCACTTGGTCATGTGGATGACACAAATTAGAGACCTTCGTGCCATTCTTTGATAGATGGGTCGTTTGTCTGCTCGGCTCCCTCATTTATGAGAGATAGGGTCGCTCGCATGGTGAATCACTGGTTAGAAACTTCGAGTTTCACTTATGATTCTCCGAGTCTTGATTTACGAAATCGAATGGATCTTGTAATTGGGAGTCAATTATAAAAATCTCTTGGTGTAGTAAACGTCCACACCACGTGGCTTGCTATGCTGACGGATTTTGGATTAATTGATGTAGACAGTTATAAGTGATTGTGAAGAGTTGTGAAATTGTCGTAAACGTCCACACCACGTGGCTTGTGGTGACGTAACAATTCCAAGCAATGTACTTTAGTGCTGAGTGATGGTTTACACTTAGATACGCGTCATAGTATTCTTGCCCACGAAGTTACGCTGTGATTGATGTATGACCGAAGAAAAACTAATTGCTAAATCATTTGGGTGGGTAAACGTCCACACCACGTGGCTTGCTTTACCTGATGGGATTTTAGACGCAATTAGTAATTTAATGATATTATTTGAGGGAGATAATATCGGACATTAAATTGATTGTTTGTTTACATGTACTTATAGGTTTAGAGAATAGCTATGAATCCACTTTCTGTGATACTCAAGGAACATAAACTCACTGGTCCCAATTACATTGATTGGAAGAGAAATTTGGACATTGTCCTGACTGCTGAAGAGTACAAGTTTGTACTCTATGAGCAATGCCCTGCTGAGCCCACGGCTGCCTCAACTAATGAGGAAAAGGCAACATATCGGAAGTGGAAAAAGGCTGATGAAATGGCTAGGTGCTATATTTTGGCTTCCATGTCAAATGTACTCCAAACCCAACATGAGCCGATGGACACTGCCCGGGATATGATGACTAACCTCAAGGAGATGTTTGGGGAGCAGGATCGTGCGGCAAGGCAAGAAGCCATGAGAGTCCTTATGTCGACTACTCAGTCTGAAGGAACGCCCGTTGGGGAGCACGTTCTTAAGATGATGAGTCTGTTGAATGAATTGGAGGTCCTAGGAGCTATGATTGATGGTGAGACACAAGTCGACATCATACTCCAGTCTCTGACCCCTAGTTTTGAGCAGTTTCGTATGAGCTATAATATGGGTAAACTATCTTATACTCTTGCGCAACTCCTGACTGAACTGAAGGCGGCAGAGGGGATCTACAAGAAGGGCAAGTCTCAAGCGCTTGTGACTACCAAGCCCAAAAGCTTGAAAGCTATTGGAGGTAGGGGCAAGAAAAGGAAGCAAGCCATGAAACCCAGTGGTGCCAAGAGGAATGGACCACGAGTGGGGGCTAGTAAGCCAAAGGGCTTGTGCTTCCGATGCAAGAAGTCTGGACACTGGAAGTCTGAATGTCCTCTCAGAGGGGTTCCAGAAAACCCGGCGACTTAGAGAAGAAGAGTTCGAGTCTACATGGGCGAAGCTGTTGGGGTAGCAGCGGTTGCAGTGGAAGACATTTATCTGTTTTAAGTTTTCATTTCAGTTATTGCTTATGTACCCCTTATTTTGAAAAAGAACTTTTTGTTCTGGTTTTCTTATTAATGGATATTTTATTTCTTTAATCATTTGATGGTTTGGATAAGAAATAATGGTGATATCTATTCTGGTACATTAGATAGCAATATGTGAATGATGAATCCTTAGTCTACCACGATGCAACAAACCGTTATGTATAAACTTGTTTTACTTATTAGATGTATTTCTCTTATTAATCATTATACTTGTGAATTCTTGAACTTGGTAGTATCTATTCAAAAGGGATTCAAAAGGTCGAAATTGATTCGATCAATTATAGTTGGAGGAATGGACCTCCCGACCTAAGAATCGATCTTGAAAGATGATACAACTGAGTTAACCTTTCTGGATAAAGGATGGAATTCGGACAAGTATAGAAAATGATTTGTGATTAATGCGGTATGTGTGATTAGAAAGGCACGAGTCATTCCTTCAAGAATACTCGAAGATGGATTAGACTACTTGTTGTGCCATAAAAGCGGAGTGTTTTAACACAAAGCCATTATGGGGAACCTTCAAAGTATATCCATTAAAAGCCTGCGACTTGTTCGCGGAGGCTATCACCTATCTAAATAACACATAGCATAAATCAAAGTTTGAGATTAAGTCTCAAGCGACTACACCATACACTGATGTGTAGACATGGTGTGTCAGGAATAAGAAATGGGATTCTAATAGTAAAAGAACAAGTTTGTTCGGAACTACCTATGTTCTATGGATATTTCTGGATACAACGGCACATTCAATGTGATTGTAGAATATCCTAGAAGAACAAGTAATTGTATGTTCAATAGTACTACGAACCAGAAGGGTGTCCTCGCTCGGTTCTTAGAGGAAGACTATTAGATGAACTACAATGCCCTAACTGACAATGTACTTCAAATGAGGAAAGGATAGACTGAGAACCAGCCTGACCGAGTAGTAGTACACCACTAACTGCACCTAATGTTATTACTGTTATACACCGGAACGCCATTGCAGTGGGAGGTTGTTAAGCAACCAGAGATGTTCATAAGACTGGAGGAGTTTTGAACTCTGGATCTAGTATACATGAAATCGATCCCTGGTTCTGCATAGGAACTTGCGAATTGATGAGATAGTCCATTCTATGGATTCATCAAAAGGCAAGGAGAGGTGTGTTAGAGACGTAATGGAAACAAGGGTGGTGTTTCTCGGAATTTTGTGTAGATAACACTTCATCATTGGCAACAATGTAAAAGTGTTGTCAGACATAAAATAGAGGTTGTCTAAATCGAGATTTAAGATTAAGATGAAGTTGGATCATGTTCTTAGAAATCTTTCGATCTCTAGATAAGAACATTTGTACTTCTCTTAAGATATCTTATACGATTATGTTTTGTTTTAAACATGCACAATTCTGAGAAAGGTTATTGCCTTTCGGGAACAGAATGCATCTATCTAAGGTATGTGTCTTGAACACATGAAGGAGATAGATATGGACAAAGCAGTTATCTACACTTCGAGTGTAGAGGGCCTTGTAGATGCAATGTTGAAAAACAAGAACCTGATATCAACTATGCGGTTAGCGTAGTGGGAGGATATCAAAGTAATCTGGATAAGAAATATTTGAATGCTGTAAAGTACTTGGAAGTACTGGATTGCTGGCAAAACGAAATCTTCTTAGATTACAGTTTCTCAGATCAAAAAAAAAAAATCGGAGAAAGACCAGTGTAAGTCGATATCAGGCTATGTGTTCACTTTTAGAAGAGGTGGAACCTAGGAATGAAAGAGTGATAAGCATGATGCTTCTCGGACTCTATCATAAACCGAATAGCAGCCTCAGAGGCAGCGGAAGTTTTGGTTAGGTTCCGGAATGACCTCTGAACTTGGATATGATTCTTGGTTCACCAAAGGCTATGTACATAGCGGTGCGTGGAGAACTGGAAGAAGTCATAAGTTCGAAAAGTGATGATAACACAGAGCCAGTACCACCTGATACGAGTCATCGTCAAGGGAGACGACGCAGTAGTCACAAGATAACTTCAGAGCGGCAACCTAGATTGCTCATTCACATTATACTTCTGGGAAGTATAACTTAAGCACGTGATGAGTATGGGAGTCGGTAGTTTGGAGGAAATGACTAGACCTTAGTACAAGTGGGAGATTGTTGGAGTTGTGTACTTAATGTCTAGATTTAAGTACCGGTAAACTCCCGGTCATGGTATTTAACCTATTTAATTAATAAACAATTATTTGCAATTAATTATTATTAATTAATTATGCAAAAATCTAGTCCTAGATTTTATACGTTGTAGTTAGTATGGTGCGCATGGGCGCACAGAAGATCATACTATCGGTTACTCGTATTTAATCAAACAGTTGCTCACGACCTAGATGGACACGGATCAATCCATCGGTATAGTCGTTGTGTGAGAGAGAAAATAATTTATCTTAATTATTTTATCACACTTGTACACTTGGTGTATTGGGCGGATCAGCTTGAAATTTATTGATTAGGATTGCCTTGGATAATCAATTTAAATCTCGGAGTATTTTATTCTTAATCCCCGATATTATTGCGGGTGTGTATATTTAATACTAGAGGCTTTTATTTTCCAAAGGAATTAACCGATTTAATTATTGGGTTAATTACCGGTAAAATTGGGTCTCTATATTTTATATATGACATGCCGTGAATACATGAATGGAAAGTGTATCCCGGAAGGGTTGATAATATCCCCGAGATGAGTTCATAAGGAATTATTGTGTAAACCTCATGAGTGGATTCGTTCCGCACAATAATAAAGGTTGAACGGTACTAGTCTCGGATATAAGATATGAATATTATTTATTGAGCAATAAATAAATTTATTCATAGATATTTAAATCTTAAATACACGGAATATATAATACTAATCGGAGAAATATTATTTGATATAATATGGAATAATATTGGGAGTGCAATTTTATTTATATAGTGGAAAATAAATAAAATTAATATTGATAAGAATTAATAGATTTGGGTTGGACCCAATTTAATTTTCAATATTGGAAGCCCAATATTTATTCTCCTTATGATCCCCTACGTAGCCTATATAAGCACTACATGGTCTTCACTTTTCATAACTTGAGAATAACCTACGCAAATCATAAAGTCTTGGAGAGTGAGGAAGATCCATAGAGTTCGATAGATCGTCGCCCACACGACGTTCGGACGAAGTGCGAGGAATACGTAGGAAGATCGCAAGGTCATCAACAAGATTCGTTTCTCCGTACAACGAATCGAGGTAATAATCGAGAAACCCCCTCTTTGATTATTTGTGTTGTTTAATCGTGATATGTACATGAACAAGACGATCCGGGAAAGCGTCGAGACCGGGATACGGGGATCTCGCGATCCCCGTCGGGATCGAGAGGGGCGGCCGAACCCTAGGGTTCGACCGCCGGTACCGCGCGACGCAAGGGGAGCCCCGGCTGGATGCCGGGGCACGCGATCGACTCCGTTCGATCGCCGGGGTGCCACGGGCTGGTGCCGTGGCGGACCCCAGCCCCTCGTCGGAGGCGCGTGGCGCGAAGGCCCTCGGCTGGAGCCGAGGGGTGCGATCGATCCACGGATCGATCGCGGGTCGCTGCGGGGATGACCCGCAGCTGCCTAGTGCGCGCTACGGGTGTTCCCGTAGCAGATGCGCACGGGGCTAACCCCTCGCGAGCAGCGAGTCCACGACTCGCTGCGGGGCTGCTACGAGCAGCCCCGGGGATGCCTCGCGCATCCCCAGCGATCGTCCGTAGACGATCGCGAGCCCCTCGCGGGGGCTCGGCTGGGCGCACGCAGCCTTCGAGCTTCGCTGGGCGTTCGGTCGGGCCCCGGCTCGTGAGGTGGTTCGCGTTCGTGGATCCGACTCGTGGGGGACTTCGGCTGGGGGCGGGCTGCGTGTCTTCGGGCGCGTAGTCTCCAAAGGTCGGACTCCTGCGGATGAGTCGGGGATCCAATCTTCGGCGATCGAGGGTTTTTGATCGGGTTATCGGTTCCGCAATTTTTGATAGCCCGGGACATCGAATCCCAGCATTCTTGTAGTAGTATTTATTCAAATGAGGTTCATAGGTCGAAATTGATTTGATCAATTATAGTTGAAGGAATGGACCTTCCGACCTAAGAATTGAATTTGGAAGATAATACAACTAAGCGGACCTTTATGATAAAGGATGGAATTCGGAGAAGTATTGAAATTGATTGACGATGATATATGCAGACATATGTGTACTTAGAAAGGTACGAGTTCTTCCTAGAGAATACTCGAAGATGGATTAGAATACTTAATGTGCCACAAGAGCAAAGTGTTTTGACAAGTCAATGGACACAAAGCTATTGTGGGGAACCTTCAAAGTATATTCATTGAAAGCCTGCGATTTGATCGCGGAGGCTATTACCTATCTAAGTAAACACATAGCATAAATCAAAGAATGGGATAGGATCCCAAAAGGACTACACCGTACATTCATGTGTAGGAATGGTGTGTCGGGAAATAAGAAATGGGGTTCTAATAGTAAAAGAAAAAGTTATTCGGAACTACCTATGTTCTATAGATACTCCGAGAACGTAGGATATCCTGGAAGAACAAAAGAATGTATGTTCAATAGTACTATGAACCAGAAGGACATTTTACCGCCCGGTTCTTAGAGGAAGACTATTAGATGAATTACAAAGCCCGAAGTGATGTAATACCTAGAAATGAGGAAAAGGAGACTAAGAACCGGCCAAACCGAGTAGTGGTACACCACAAACTGCACCTACTGTTATTACTGTTTAGACACCAGAATGCCGTTGCAGTGGGAGATTGTTACGCAACCAGAGATCTTCATAAGAATAGAGGAGTTTAGGACTCTGAATCTAGTAGAGATGAAATCGATCCCTAGTTCTGCATAAGGGCGGTACTGAATCTAAATTGGCCTACTTAGAAAGCAATAAGGATTATTGTTAAGAGGCAATATCATTTAGAGTACAAAGCTTAGTAAATCCATTAATGGATTGTTACAAAGCTATGAATCGTGGAACTTGCGAATTGATGAGATAGTTCATTTAATGGATTCATCAAAAGGCATAAACGAAAGGTGTATTGGAAACGTGATGGAAACAGGGTGGTGTTTCTCAGAATTTTATGAAGATAACATTCTATCATTGGCAACAATGTAAGAGTATTACCAGACATAAAATAATGGTTGTCTAAATATATCAAGATATGAGATTGAGTAGAAGTTAGAGCATGTTCTTAGGATCTTTCGATCTCAAGATAAGAACATTGTATTTCTCCTAGATATCTTATATGATTATGGTTTGTTTTAAACATGCATAATTATTAGAAAGGTTATTGCCTTTCAGAAACAGAATACATCTATCTAAAGGTATGTGTCTTGAACACATAAAAGAAGATAGGCAAAGCGGTTTCCTATACCTTGGTGTATGGAAAGCTTGGTGAATGCAATATTGAAAAACAAGAACCTGATATCAACTATGCGGTTAGCGTAGTGGGAGGATATCAAAGTAATCTCTTGAAGAGATATTCGGATGCTGTAAAAGTACGTTCGAAGTACTGGATTACGAAGCAATACGAATTCTTCTTAGATTACATGTTCTTAGATCTCAAATCAAAGAAGTGAAGGTTTTCGATGCCGATCCAATCGCTCGATTACCTTGTTCGTGTGTGCGGAAGCGTGTAAAACAATAGAACACGAACAACATGAAGATCTAGGCACACATTATATGTATAGACACGTTTATATATATACATCCAATATATATATATATAGAGATTAACGAGATCACTTACAACCGGTGTAGCGTGCCTCGTTAATGTTGATGAAGGTGGTGTTGAGTCGATTGAACCACCTTCATGGATCAGTCAGTAGATGCTCTCCTTGTGAATGACCTCGTCACTCCTTTGGATCGTCCGGATGTTGAAGCCGCACAAATGGCCCGGCCTCTACGTGTTGCACACGAACCCGGAATTGAACTTGCTTGCTTGCTTGAAGTGGTTCTCTAAGAACTCTCTTCTCTCTCTATTTTTGTATGATTTTCGTGGCTGATTAAAAGTGATATGAAAACCCATGTTTTCATCACTATATTGATCACCATTAACCTCCCATGTAACCCCCACCATAATGTGCATCATAATGCACAAGTAATGGTGGATAATGGGGAGGTGAAGGGTCATTTCCATATCATCATGCCAAATGGCATTAGATGTGGTCCCCTTGCTTGTGTGGCATGCCATGTCACACCATGTGACATGCATCCATGCAAGCCATGCATCCCATGCATGCCATGCATCCTATGCATGTGAAAATCCATATGTATTGATTCTAAATCAATATAACAAGCAACGTAATTCCGACTCGTGTGTGACCCTGTAGGTATGATTTATTGATCAATATTATATTGTTCCCAACAATTAATATTATCGAATAATCATTTAACATCCATAGACGACCTTATGACTTTATCAATTGCACACGTAGGATCGAAGGACATATCCCAACAATCTCCCACTTGGCCTTCAGAGCCAGTGTGCTGCCAACTTCCTGTTGTCACTTTTATGTCTTAGTTTGAACTTGAGGCAAGACTCGAGTCATCCTCAATCGGTTCAAACCTTTCTTGGACTTTGAGACAGACTGTAAAACCAGATTTATCACTATGATACGAATCTGGACGTGGCCACGCTTTTCCACAGTCTCGACTCTCCAAGTGGCCGGTAAGACATATGATCCATTATAAAATGGAGGACAATCCCATCTTGTCAATCCAAGCTCTCCCACTTGCTTCCTGATATACCCAATAACAAGTTTTATAACCTCCTTTTATGAAAGGCGTTTACTTGTATCAAAGTATACCATTTCACAATGGATTCACTCTGGACTACTCAGGTCAGAGGAAATTGCTCGAAAGTCAATGAAATAGTATTATGACTCGAAATCTTAAATACTATTCCAGTCGGGTCTGTTCGATCATTAGCTCCCAGCTAATATCTATGTAATTGTACTTGATGTCCCACATCACTAGCCCATAAAGCGGAGCTATAGTACACATTACAATCTAGTTCATTGTATTCCTCGGTTTGTCCGTACTCGATTATACGAACCAGGAACAACTATATGATTCAAGTATATCAGTTCAACCATTGGAACTTCATTATGCGGCAAGTCGACCTCATAACCCAATTGATATCACTTAATCATTTGGACAATTCATATAAATTAAACCATATTTATATGAAGAAATATGTATTATACATATAAGTGAATGTTTACCAAATCTCCAAAAGTATCTAATACTGTAATAGAAATCACAACCCATCTCTAAGATGTCTAATCTCTATTGCAGTCGTGAAAGCCTCAAGCTTAAACTGCTGGAGAGGTTTAGAAAACGGGTTTGCAACCTTACCAAAAGTTGCAACTTTATTATCTCGATGTCTCCACAAAATTATCTCCCAGATAATGTGGAACTTCCTGAGCACTAGTTTTAGACTTGTGGTGCTTCCTAGCTCATTGGCTTGCGCGATAACTCTACTATAAATAGAGAACTATCGGATGGGCAGAGCTAGTTACGCCACCTAGTTCATTCAAGAACTTTCAAATCTTAACTGCCAACATTATTGCATCCAATGCAATACTGTGCTCAGCTTCTGTAGTTTAATCAGCTATATTGCATTGCATGGAACTATTCCAGCAAATTTCACCTCTAACCAGACAAAAGATATAACCATATTAAAATTGGAAATTATCTTAGTCTGTTTTGAAGTTAGCATTCAAACAGCTTTGTTAATATCAACTCCTTTTGTCTTCCAAAGACAACAAAATATTCTTTAGTCCATCTAAGATACATAAAACTATTCTTGACCGCAGTCTAATGCGTCTCACCTGGGTTTTCTTGAAACCGAATTGTCGTGCTCAAAGCATACGATACGTCCAGTCTTGTACATATCATGGCGTACATTATAGATCCTATTGCCGAAGCATAAGGAATGTTTTCCATCTTCTTTTGCTCATCAGGTCCCGTAGGACATTGCATCTTGCTAAGAGATGTGCCATTAGTTATTGGAATGAGACCCTTTCTGGCGTCTTTCATTCTGAACTTATCAAGCACCTTATCAATATAGGTCACTTTACTAAGCCCAAACATCCTTTTCGATCTGTTCCGACAGATCTTGATGCCCAATATGTACTGTGCTTCTCCAAGATCCTTTATTGAAAACAATTTCCAAGCCATTCTTTAATAGAATTAAGCATAGAAACATTGTTTCCAATAAGGAGTATGTCATCGACATACAACACAATGTATACAACGTAACTCCCACTGTTCTTCTTGTAAAACAAGACTCTTCCGAGTTCCTCTGAAATCCAAAACCCAGTATGGATTCATTGAACTGAAGATTGCTACTCCGATATGCTTTGCTTTATTCTATAAATGGAATTATAAGATTGCATAATTTCTCAGCCTTATTATCGATAAAACTCTTTGGCTGTGTCCAAACACATTCTCTTCTAGAATCCAATTCAAGAAGTTAGTTTTAACATCCAATATTACCATACCTCATTATCAAGATGAGTAGCAATGGCTAAGATGATCTGAATGATTTAATCAAAGCAACAGGTGAAAGTTTTTCCATAATCCACCTCGTGAATAAAACTTTTACCATCAACCTTGCTTTGAAAACCCTAGGTTTTCCATATGTCTGTTTAGATCTTATAGATCTATTAGCATTCATTGGGTTTAACCCCGTGATGCAAATATATCAAGTTCCAAACTTGATTATCAGATATTGATATCATATCAGATTTCATGGCACCATGCCAATTTTCAGTAGCTGGACTCGTCATAGCTTGGAATTAGGTCGAAGGTTCACCGCTTTCCAAAAGCATGAATTCATATCTCTCATTGGTCACAATATCTAAGTATTTGAATAATAGAGATAGATTTATGCCTTTCGGACCTACGAGGGCTGGTATGGCTTCCAAAACCATAAGAATACTCTCAACCCAGTCTTGAGTATTCATTATTGGTTGTTTCACTTGAACCTCGTTCAAGACAACCGATCTCCCACTGAATTTCTAGGAAAGATAACTCTTTTCAAGAAAATCACTATCTCGAGCAACAAAATATTGTTTTCAGATAGATCGTAGAAGTTGTACTCTCGAGTTTCTTATGGATACATTAAAGAAACTTTTATCCCATTTGAGTTCAAGCTCTATAGAGATAAATCTTGTCAGAGAAGCTTTTAGAACCTCAAATCTTGATGAAAACAATTTAGGGACCCTCCCTTTCCATACCTAGTATGGTGTCTTATCAACAGCTTTTGACAGCGTCATATTCAGTGTATAAGTTGAAGTCAAGAATTGTGTGTTCCCAAAAGAGACCAGTAGTTCATTTAGACCTCTCATCGAATGGTCGAACTATATCTAATATAGTTTGTTTTCTCTTTTCTGAAACATAACCTTCATGTGCTTGTGAACTGACAGGTTCCACATACATCAGTATGGATCATCCCTAATTAATCACTCACATGTTCTCCTTTCTCCAAGAAAGATGACATTGTTATCTTTTCAATCACACATCATTCACATGTATCAAATGACTCCAAGTCAAATGATTCTAAAATTCCTTCTAAAAGAAGCTTCGTTACATGTTTAGATTTTGATTTGATCTAATCAACAATGTTTCAGTTATGTCTCATCGATACTTATTCGATTTGGCCTTTGGTCTTAATGATATATATGATTTGTCAAGTTTAAAGTATACATAAACAATATAATAATCGTACCAAAACAAAGAATAATTCACAATTAAAATAGTTACCAAACTATTTAATAGTGAAAAAACGAATCCATCAGTATCTAATACTGAACCAATATTCATTATTTATTGAAGGTACGAAATTACATAGTTATAATACTAAAACAAGGCCCTAAGGCAAAACAACATCATATGATCATACGGCTAATGCAGCGACTTCGCTCCATTTCTTGCTCGTAGATCGACATCTCTATTCACCAAACTTATACTTCTATGTAGTTCCTCCACATAAAAATGTGAGAACCATATTTGGCATCCAATACCCAAGAAGTAGAATTTGTGAAGTTTAATGTCTATATCATTAATACTTGAAGATGAAGCAACCCCGTTCTTCACATCTTCTTTGAACTTTGGGCAAATTCAATTATTCCCAATAATTGAGTCTCATTCAAATTTCCCATTCAAAATTAATACAATGTCAAAACGTGATAAATCGTAAGTGAAAAATCGAAGTTTTCTAACCAGCGATATTATCATGCAATTGAAGCCCTATCTCTCATAAAATATGAGGGAGCCAACCAGACAATCGTTTCACGCCATCCAATAGCTCGAAAGTCTCTAATTTGTGTCATTGATGAACTTAAGTGTTTTGGATTAAATCACTCCCCGAGGTGTAAATAATCCTAACCTTATAATCCATCAAATGAAAGACAAATTAGGCATTTGTTTTGAAATTGAATAAAATATGAATTTTTATATGTTTGCAAGTAGTGTCCAACACTTTTGCAGTAGACGCATTGAGATTCCCTAGGAACCCTAGTAGCCTTCTTGCCCATGCTCTTTTGAATACCCTATCCCATATCATAAGAATTTCCCTCTTAGGGTCCTTATCTATCGCCGGCTCAGCAGCCTTGAGCATCCCGTGGAGCTCACGAAGCGATTTCTTCAAACCATTCATGTGGAAATTTTAGCCTAAAGGCATTATAACCATCATGAGATTGAAGTATGAAATTGGTTGCCAAATAATCATCATAGGAAAAATCTAGGCGGTCACTTGAAGCAAATAATCCAATCATTTGTTGCACATGTGATTCCATAGATTTCCATTTTTCCAGCCTAGCTGAAGCGATGACCCTGGTCATACCGAACCGCTCAATCTTAGCATATTCCCCGAACATGCTATTGAGTTGTTCAATGATATCTTAGGATGTGGTTATTTAACACATTTTCATTGTCTTCGTATTTGAGGACCATCCTCAAATTACGTTGTGAATCAAGAAAATTTATGTTGTTCAATTTTTCATAATCAAGAATTGAACCAAACTTGATTCGAGTTGAAATTAACATGATAAACTACAAAAGAAAGATAATTAAAGTATGTAAACATTCACAAAGCGGTAAACAAATAAGGTTGTCTAACAAGCTACTTATTTATTCCATTTTGTTCAATCGATATCTAATATCTTTGTTCCCTTGAACAAAACAATCCCAAGACCCTCATCTTGCAAAATCTTAAGCCGACTGAGTCCGCACTTAAGAAGTCCAAGATAGGTAGACATCCCATGTCAATGACATCTAATGTCACTCTCGGTCGATGAGAGTCCCATTCTCATCTTATGTCTCGATAGCCACGCCTGCAGTGGATCTATCGATGAGAAAACCAAACTCACGTGTAAAGGTCTAACCTTTACTCCCACTTATCCCAAGATAACAAGTAGTACCCCGCTGAGGCGGACCTACCAACTTATGATCGAGGGCTTCATGAGTGTGATGTTTTTTTGGACAAGACATTATACTCATTATTTTGGGAACTTGCATGCATAGGTGTTTATATGTAAGTTGAACATTTATAACATAAAACATCCTATAAGTAGCAAAGCAATTAAATACATAATCGAAAGGCCCCTAGAACCTCACAACTCTCAAACGAAAAGATTAAAAGCAACAAAATAGGCCTTGAACATCTTCTGGACTGGTCCGCGCCCGCCGTTTCAGTTCCGCGCCCGCCGATTTAGGTCAACCTTAGTCCGTACCCCAAAAACCACGAACGGCGGTCGCCGAACACCACCGGCGATCGCCGATTCCAAAATGGCGGTCGCCAAAAGGGTATAAAACGGGTCTGACCCAAAAACAGCCTTTCGGCGGTCGCCGTTTCCAAAACGGCGCCCGCCGAATCCATTCGGCACCCGTCGGAGCACAAACGGCGCCCGCCGTTTTGCTCCAGCAGCCCGGTTTTCGCCCGTTTCGCTTCGTTTTGCTTCGTTTCTTCTCGTTTTCGCCGGAGAGCCGATATCCAATGTCGATCCATGGATTCAATCCATTGCTTACACATTGAACAATACATTTTTGAATAGGAAAAACCTATCTATTACAAAAGATTCCAAGGGACGCAGCCCTCCAAAACTATGGCCAATCGTACGTAAAAACCGACAATTTCATTCACCCGACCACTAACGGTGGCCGGCCTTATATCTAAACACATAATCACATAATCACATAAAACAATTAAGCCAATTATGTTGATTTAAACATATTGTGTCCAACACAAAACATGTGCACGAGCCCTAGGCTCTGATACCAATTGAAGGTTTTCGATGCCGATCCAATCGCTCGATTACCTTGTTCGTGTGTGCGGAAGCGTGTAAAACAATAGAACATGAACAACATGAAGATCTAGGCACACATTATATGTATAGACATGTTTATATGTATACATCCAATATATATATATAGAGATTAACGAGATCACTTACAACCGGTGTAGCGTGCCTCGTTAATGTTGATGAAGGTGGTGTTGAGTCGATTGAACCACCTTCATGGATCAGTCACTAGATGCTCTCCTTGTGAATGACCTCGTCACTCCTTTGGATCGTCCGGATGTTGAAGCCGTACAAATGGCCCGGCCTCTACGTGTTGCACACGAACCCGGAATTGAACTTGCTTGCTTGCTTGAAGTGGTTCTCTAAGAACTCTCTTCTCTCTCTATTTTTGTATGATTTTCGTGGCTGATTAAAAGTGATATGAAAACCCATGTTTTCATCACTATATTGATCACCATTAACCTCCCATGTAACCCCCACCATAATGTGCATCATAATGCACAAGTAATGGTGGATAATGGGGAGGTGAAGGGTCATTTCCATATCATCATGCCAAATGGCATTAGATGTGGTCCCCTTGCTTGTGTGGCATGCCATGTCACACCATGTGACATGCATCCATGCAAGCCATGCATCCCATGCATGCCATGCATCCTATGCATGTGAAAATCCATACGTATTGATTCTAAATCAATATAACAAGCAACGTAATTCCGACTCGTGTGTGACCCTGTAGGTATGATTTATTGATCAATATTATATTGTTCCCAACAATTAATATTATCGAATAATCATTTAACATCCATAGACGACCTTATGACTTTATCAATTGCACACGTAGGATCGAAGGACATATCCCAACAAGAAGGACCAGTGTAAGTCGATATCAGGCTATGTGTTCACCTTTTAGAGGTGGAATCTTAATATGAAAGAGTGATAAGCACGATACTTTTCGGACTCTATCATAATCGCAAGGCAGCCTCAGAGGCAGCGGAAATTTTGGTTGGATTCCGGGATAACCTCTAGACTTGGATATGATTCTTAGTTCACCAAAGGCTATGCATATAGCGGTGCAAGGTAAACTGGAAGAAGTCATAAGTCAAAAAGGTGATGATAACACATAGAGCAAGTACCACCTTATTCGAGTCATCGTCTAGGAAGACGACGTTGTAGTCACCAAGATAACTTCAGAACGGCAACCTAGATTTCTCATTCACATAGTACTTCCTGGAAGTACAATTTTAAGCACGTGATGGGTATGGGAGTCGGGAGTTTGGAAGAAATGACTAGACCTTAGTATAATTGGGAGATTGTTGGAGTTGTATACTTAATGTCTAGATTTAAGTAACGGTAACTCCCGGTCATGGCATTTAATCTATTAATTAAATAAACAATTGTTTGCTTTTAATTATTTGATAATTAAATATATGCAAATATAGACCTAGATTATATACGTTGTAGTTAGTATGGTGTGCGTCGTCACACGGAAGATCATACTATCGGTTACTCGTATTTAATCGAACAGTTGCTCACGACCTAGATGGACATGGACCAAGCCATCGGTATAGTCGTTGTATGAGGGATAAAATAATTGGTCTTGATTATTTTATCATACTTGTACACTTGGTGTATTGGGCGGATCGCTTGAGATCTATCAATTAGGATTGCCTGTGATAATTGATTTAAGTCTCAGTGTATTTTATTCTTAATCCCCTATACTATTGCGGGTGTGTATATTTAGTATAAGTGGAATTGATTTTCCAAAGGAATTGTCCGGTTTAATTATTGGGACAATTACCGGTAAAGTTGGGTCACTATATTTTATATATGACATGCCGTGAATACTTGACGGGAAAGTGTATCCCGGAAGGGTTAATAATATCCCGAGATGAGTTCATAAGGAATTATTATGTAAACCCTGCAGGTGGAATTTATTCCGCATAATAATTAAAGTTGAACGGTACTATTCTCGGATATAAGAGATGAATAAATTAATTATGCAATAAATAAATTTTATTCATGGATATTTAAATCATAAATACACGGAATAAATAATACTACCGGAGAAATATTATTTGATATAATATGGTTTAATATTGGGAGTGCAATTAATTTATATAGTGGAAAATAAATTAATTAATATTAATGGATTAATAGATTTAGGCTTGGCCTCAATTTAATCATTAATATTGGGAGCCCAATATTCCACCTCCTTTAGATCCCCTACGTAGCCTATAAAAGTACTACATGGTCTTCACAATTCAATACACCATTAGATTATCATACTTGATATTCTAGAGAGTTCGTGAAGGAGATCCATAGGAGTTCGAAGGATCGTCGCCCACACGACGTTCGAACAAAATGCAAGGAATACGTGGGAAGATCCGAAGGTCTTCAATCCATCTCGTTTCTCCGCACAACGAGACGTAGTTATAATCGTAAACCCCCTCTTATGATTATATGTTTTAATCGTGATATATACATGAACGCACGATCCGGGAAACGTACGAACTTCGGGGACGGGGATTCGAGATCCCCGGCGAAGATCGAAGAACCCTCGACATGCGTCGAGGGTGGCGGCCGAACCCTAGGGTTCGACCGCCGGCGCGCGGACGAAGGGGAGCCCCGGCTTCGGCTGGGGCATGCGATCGACCACGTCGATCGCTGGGGGTTCGCCGTGGGCTGGTGCCACGGCGGGTGGACCCCCCAGCCACCCTTCGACCGGCGGCATGCGCACGGGAGGAGCCCTGGCTTCGGCTGGGGCATGCGATCGACCGTGAGGTCGATCGCGAGGGAAGCCGCGGCTGGGCCGCGGCGGGTCAGCTGGGAGCTGACCGCCCTCCTCCGGTGGTGGCGGTGAGTCGCCGGACTCACCGCCGGGGGCTGCTGGGCAGCCCCAGCGAAAGCAAGGTGCGATCGCGAGCCCCGGCGGGGGCTCGGCTAGGGTTTCTAGCCGCGGGTTTTTCCCGCGGCGGTGATTCTCTCGTCGGGCCCGATTCCGTGTGGTGGTTCGCGTAGATTCCGGCGATGGGATTTCAGTCGGGTTATTATTTCCGCAATTTTAATAGCCCGGAATATTGATTTCCAACAATCAGAGCCCAGGTTAGGATTCTTTGTTTTCTGAATACGTAGCCTCGTTTTCTTTTTCGTTTCTTCTTATTCTTTTATTTTCTTCTTACTCTTTTCTTTTCTTATTTTCTTATAAAAAAATAATTAAAAATTATTTTTTTTAAAAATAATTACTGTTCATCGAACAGTAAATTACTGTTCATCCGAAAAAGAAAATTCTATTCGACATCATAATTTTGTCGATTGATCCTTAGGAGTTTGGGCATCGTAGAGAGTCATCTTTGCGTATTTCCTTGTACCTTGTGAAATTTCCGTTTTCAGCACTTTCCGACATTTCCGTAGATTTTGTTGGATTTGAATTCGACAGGTAAATCGAGGGAGTTCGATTCTTAAGAGAGAACGTGAGAGAAACCCGAGCATTGAGTGACTTACCATATTGAGTGATACACGAGAGTGGTGAGGATTTCTCTATTTTGTTTCTAACACTTTTGCAGGATGACTAAGATGGATAATCCCCAAACTAAGCTCATCCTGGAGACATTGCGAGCGGAGTTAGGGACGATCATTACGTCGGAGATGGAGGTGGTGCATGAGCGACTTACTGCCCTGGAGGAGAGACCTCATCGAGATAATCCATGGTATCGAAAAGGTGGCGGTGGATACCGAGGAGTTCGGAATGGCCATCATCGAGCCCGTGAACGTAGTCGGGACTTTTATGTTGAGAAGGATGAAGCTTCTGACATAGATGGGAGGAAGTAAAGAGTTGAGTTCCGGTGCGAGAGTTGGAGCAATATTGAGCGTCTGTTAGGGGAGCTGGTACAAGCGTCAATGGAGGATGGGAAAGTAGAGGCTGGAGAAGAAGGCGAGAAGCCAGAACCGTCGGCTTCGGTGGAGTCCGAGGAAGAGTATTTGATGGAGTCCGAGGACCTTCTTCCCCTTAGTATATGTACGCATAAGGTTGATACAATCGAGGATCAGCGATTGGAGAAACTAATGGTGAAGCACCCTGGGCCTTGTCGACTGGAGTGGCTGACTGAAACCGGAGTCATCAAGGTGACCAAGCAAGTGCGGGTTTCTTTCCGCATTTGGAAGCATGAAGAAGATGCGCTAGATGATGTTTTCCCTGAGGATACACTTCCTTATTTATCACCGATTCGAGGGATTGTGCATCAGACTGACGTAGTTCCGAGCTTGTTCGTGAGAGTGGTGTTCGAGCCTGGCATAGGCTTGGATTTGAGGAAAAATCCTCTTGAATAGGAGGGGAATGATGCAATACAAGGTCCGTTGATTAGTCAAGATGTTCGTTTTCAGGCTGGAACGATGAAGAAAGGCACCGGAACGAGAGTCGGGAGAGTGTCGGGAACGCACCGAGAATGTGGCCTAAATTCTGTGGAACCCACATTTGAACCCGAGGTTGGCCTCCAGGAATCCGCAGTTAGTTGCCTAGAATCCGAGGATGAAAGAAGGCCAGAATTCTGGGGAACCAGAGGTTGAACCCGAGGATTGACCCTAACCTCTGGTTGAGCCGCGGGATTAGCAGAAATCCCAAATTTGCGGCCGGACTCTTTTGTGTGCGGAATTTTTATTCCTTTTCCTTTTTGGGCGTGACTTTTTGCCCAAGATATCCCTTTTCATTCACTTTTTAGGTTTGCCTATATAAAGGCTTTGTAAGACTTTATTTTAAACACAACTTTGATATTGAATAATTATTATGTCGTGAGATTTATTTCTCTCTTGGTTTTCGAATTCTTCCGGGTTCTACCAAAAGAATTCAACCGGCGAATCAACGAAGCATTCACCCTTCGTTTGTGTGTCATCATCGTCTCCGAATTATTGATTTAAGGGGTTTAGGGCTTTAAACCTAAATCATTTCGTGGGTTAGGATCAAGGGTTTTGGGATCTTCCACCAGGTATCCTTTTCGTTTATTCCTTGTCTATTTCTCTCCCTATTGAGGTACGTATCATATAACATGCAATATTCCGAGAAAGGTTTGTTACCTTTCAGACACGGAATTCATCTATCCAAAGTCATGTGTTCTGAAACACACACAAAAAAAGGAGATAGAAGCAATGAAAGCAGTTTCCAACAGTTTGAGTATGGAAAGCTTTACGTATGCAATGTTATAACGAGAACTTGTTATCTGCTATGTTGTTAGCATAGTGTGAGGATATCAAGGTAATCCTGGAAATGAATATTCGACTGCTGTAAGGAACATTTCAAGTACTTTCGAAGTACTGGAAACTATGTTTTGGATTACTGAGCAGACGAGCTTTTCCTTTGGTTTACACTCTCTCAGATTTCTAATCGGATTAGGACCAGTGTAAGTCGATATCAGACTATGTGTTCACTATTAAAAGAGGTGGAGCTTTAACATGGAAGAGTGATAAGCACGATGCTTTTCGGACTTAGCCTTGGGTAACCAAGTAAGTAGAAGCCTCAGAGGCAGCAAAAGATTTGGTGTGGCTTCGAGATAACCTCTGGGACTTAGATGTGATTCTTAGTTCACCAAAAGCTATGTAAATAGCGGTGCGATGGCAAACAGTTAGAAATCACAAGTTCATTGTGCAAGATAACACATAGAGCGCAAGTACCACCTGATACGAGACATCGTCAGTAAGACGACGTTGTAGTCACAAAGATAACTTCAGGAACGACATCCTAGATTGCTCGTTCACAAGGCACTTCATAAGGAAGTGAAGAGTAAGCACGTGAAGAGTATGGGAGTTGGGAGTTTGGAAGAAAAGACTAGACCTTAGTATAAGTGGGAGATTGATGGAGTTGTATACTTAATGTTTAGATTTAAGTAACGTAAACTCCCGGTCCATTTCCATTTAATCTATTAAATAAATAAACAATCGTTTGCCTTTAATTATGATAATTAAATATATACGAATTATAGTCGTGGATTATATACGTTGTAGTTTGTATGGTGTGCGACGTCACACGGAAGATCATACTATCGGTTACTCGTATATTAATCAAACAGTTGCTCACGACCTAGATGGACAAGGACCAATCCATCAGTATAGCGTTGTATGAAAGATAAAATAATTTGTCTTAATTATTTTATCATACTTGTAAACTTGATGTATTGGGCGTACTGCTTGAGATTTATCGATTAGGATTTTCTTAGATAATCGATTTAAATCTCAGTTTATTTTGTTCTTAATCCCTGCAATTATTGCGGGTGTGTGTGCATATAATATTAGTGACTTTGATTTTCCAAAGAAATTGACTGATTAGAATATTCGGTCAAGTACCGGGAAAGTTGGGTCACAGTATTTTATGTATGACATGCTGTGAATTATTGACGGGAAAGTGTGTCCCGATAAGTGTTGATAATGTCCTCGAGATAAGTTCATAAGGAATTATTATGTAAACCTCATGAGTGGATTTGTTCCGCATAATAATTAAGGATGAATAATACTAGTCTTGTATACAAGAGATAAATAAATTAATTAGCAATAAATATAATTTATTCATGTAAATTTCTATCTTAAATGCACGGAATAAATAATACCTTGGAAAATATTATTTGATATAATATGGTTTAATATTGGGAGTGCAATTATATTTATATAGTGGAATTAAATATAATTAATAATATAATTAATAGACTTGGACTTGTGCTCAATTTAATTATTACTATTGGAAGCCCAATATTCTACTTCCTTAAGGTCCCCTACGTAGCCTATAAAAGCACTACATGGTCTTCATAAAATATCAACCCTTATTGGGACACACTTTATCGTCAAGAATTCACAACATGTCATACATAAAATACCGTGACCCAACTATACCGGTAATTGACCCAATATACCAATCAGTCAATTCCTTTTGAAAATAAAAGTCACTAATATTATATGCACACACCCGAAATAATATCAGGGATTAAGAATAAAATACACTGAGATTTAAATCGATTATCCAAGGAAATCCTAATCGATAAATCTCAAGCGATCCGCCCAATACACCAAGTGTACAAGTATGATAAAACAATTAAGACAAATTATTTTCTCTCTTATACAACGACTATACCGATGGATTGATCCTTGTCCATCTAGGTCGTGAGCTACTGTTCGATTAATATACGAGTGATCGATAGTATGATCTTCCGTGTGACGTCGCACATCATACTAACTACAACATATATAATCTAGGAATATAATTTGCGTATATTTAATTAACATAATTAAAAGCAAACAATTGTTTATTTATTAAATAGATTAGTGGCAATGGATCGGGAGTTAATATCAGTTAAATCTAGACATTAAGTATACAATTCCATCAATCTCCCACTTATACTAAGGTCTAGTCTTTTCTTCCAAACTCCCGACTCCCATACTTTTCACGTTCTTAATATGCACTTCCTAGAAGTGCTTGTGTGAAAGAGCCTCCTAGGTCGTCGCTGTGAAGTTATCTTGGTGACTACAGCGTCGTCTTCCCTGAGGATGTCTCGTATTAGGTGGTACTTGCGCTCTATGTGTTATCTTGCACAATGGAAATGTGATTTCTTACAGTTTGCCATCGCACCGCTATTTACATTGCCTTTGGTAAACTAAGAATCACATCTAAGTCCCAGAGGTTATCCCGGAGCCAAACCAAAACTTTCGCTTTCTCTGAGGCCGCTTGACGCTACCGTCGTTTTAGTAGCGCAAAATAAATTTATAAGACCTAAAGCTTCACACCAACAACAAGTATTAGTGGTAAGTATTAGGTGTCGATCCCACGAGGAGTTTATTGTTATTTTCTCACGGCTTTGCCCAATGTAGGTTGTCACGATTTTAGAAAGTGTTTTGAGTGAATAGCCGAACAACTAAAATAACTAAAAACAAATAATAAATAAACTAAAAATAAATAACAAGAAATAAAATACTCAGGTACTGAACTTGACCAATAACGGAAATTAAACTACTCAACTACAGAACTCGACCAAACTGGAAAACAGAGCATCTAGGCACAGTCGTCACCTTGTCTACCTGATCAAGTTTCTACTGTTCATCGGCACGTAAGATTTTGCTAATAGCTTTATCTTTCGGTTATAGGTTGTCCAATTAAAGTATAAACGCCCCTATGTTGTCACGCACGCAAATACCCCAACCCTTATTTACTCTTTCGGTTTAAAGTCGTACTAGATCTCTCTAAGTAAAACCCCTAGTGTTGATCAATTCGACACTATGTTAGCCGACATGAGTCTAAGTTGACCAAACTGCCTTAATATCTAAGCGAACCCGGAATGGCCAATAGCATGCCCGGACAGACCCGAGTCATACGACCACATCTCCAGTAACATGTAATACTATGCGGACGCCCAGTCTCCCGGCACGTTGATCCGCGTATGTGTGTGTTAGGTGAAAAGGGTTTGCTACTGGCTACTGTACGTTGCCCAAGTCCCTAACATGCCTGTAGATACTACCCTGTTGAATCGGGAATAAAACTAAGTTAGTTGCTATAATCAAAAGCCTCTCAGTATTTTAGAAATCAGGTCGACCAAGTTCAGACGTTGCCCAATAAAAACAAGAATTAAAACGAAATTGCCCAGCTATGCCCGAAGGCGATAGCCGGGGAGAACTTGTCTTCCTCTTCCTCCGATCTTCTTTGGTGGGCTGAATATTTTCGTATGTGAGTTCGTGTATGTGTAGCTGATATTCTCCTCTGTTTTCCAATGTTAGCCACGTGATTTCTAGGGCTTCATGTGTATTTATAGATGCTGGAAGTCTTGGGCTCCAAGTAAAATCGCTGTCTTGATCAGTTTAATTGAGATGAGAAAATAAAAGATTCTTTTGTTGGAATTCGATATTCCGGGCTATTAAAAATTTCGGAAACCATAGCCCGATCAAAAACCCTTCGCCGGAGATCACGCGAACGACGACGAACGCGCCGGAGTCCAGCCGAGGAGACCACACGCCCGAAGACGTGCGGCTGCCCCCAGCCGAACCCCCGCGTCGCGGGGTTCACGCGATGAGCGATCACGTCCATCGCGATTGATGGGGTGGCCTGCCCAGCAGCCCCCGCGGCGAGTCCGGCGACTCGCCGCCGCCTAGGAGGTCCCCACCGTCGAGGTGGGGTGGGGTGCGGCACCAGCCCGCGAGTCTCTCCTCCGCGCGCCCTTGAAACCCTAGCCGGGCGATCCCGCGGTCCGGTGGTTTCACCCCCACCGCGTGATCGTTCGTCTAATCCGGGGTTCGATCCTTGGATCTTGTTTTTCGATAATTGATTCAATAAACTTGAATTAAATTGCGGAAATTTAATTCACCTTTCGATTCGTTGTGCGGAGAAACGAGATCTTATGATGACCTTGAGATCTTCCTACGTATTCCTTGCACTAGCTCGAACGTCGGGTGGACGACGATCTTCCGAACTCCATGGATCCCCTTCTCTACTTTCTCTCTCTAGAATTGTGATCTTCAAGTTATGAGAATAGAGAAGACCATGTAGTGCTTTTATAGGCTACGTAGGGGATCTTAAGGAGGTGGAATATTGGGCTTCCAATAATAGTGATTAAATTGAGCCCAAGCCCAAATCTATTAATCCTTACTATTATTAAATAATTTATTTTCCACTATATAAATTAATTGCACTCCCAATATTAAACCATATTATATCAAATAATATTTCTCCGGTAGTATTATTTATTCCGTGTATTTAAGATATAAATATCCATGAATAAAATTAATTTATTGCTAATTAATTTATTCATCTCTTATATCCGAGACTAGTACCATTCAACCTTAATTATTATGCTGAACAAATCCACCTGCAGGGTTTACATAATAATTCCTTATGAACTCATCTCGGGGATATTATCAACCCTTACAGGATACACTTGTTGGAAATCGATATCCCGGAATTAATAAATTTAAATAAATAAATTATCTAATTAATTCCGACCGAAATCCTTTGAAGATCGAATATCCGGATTGTCTAAATTGCGGAACCGACAATCCAATCGACTCCCAGTTACCGGAAACCCGCCACGAACCTCCACGTGGATAGCCTAATCAAACAAACCCGCCACGGGGATAGCCCGTGGCTTGTTCGATCGAGCCACCACGCGTGGGCTCGCGGCTGTTCGCGACAGCCGTGCGGGGCTGCTCGTAGCAGCCCGCGTGAGTCCCGTGCGACGCGTACGGGAGGAGGGGCTGCTCGCCGTGCGAGCAGCAGCGGCACCAGCCCGCTGCCAACGCAATCGAGCACGCGCTCGATCGCATCCCCGGCGTCCAACCGGGGTCCTTTGTGCGTCGCCGGCGGTCGAAGCCCTAGGGCTCGACCGCCACCCTCGGCGTCCAGCCGAGGGTTCGTCCTCTCGATCCCGGCGAGGATCTCTCGACCTCCCGCGGTCCGGTGATCCTCGATCACCACCGCGAGGTCGATCCTCGTCCCCGGGTTCGTACGTCCCTTGGATCTTAGTTCACGATATTCTCACGATAATTAAACATTAAAATCATCGAAGGGATTTCAACGATTTTACCTTTGTTCTCGTTGTACGGAGAAACGAAGAACTCAATTGATGACCTTGAGATCTTCCCACGTATTCCTTGCACTAGCCCGGACGTCGTGTGGGCGACGATCTACCGAACTCCATGGATCTCCTCCACTCTTCAAGAACTTTATGATTGGCGTATCTTAGGTTAATGAATTGTGAAGACCATGTAGTGCTTTTATAGGCTACGTAGGGGATCAAAAGGAGATTAAATATTGGGCTTCTAATATTGAAAATTAAATTGGGTCCAACCCAAATCTATTAATTCTTATCAATATTAATTTTATTTATTTTCCACTATATAAATAAAATTGCACTCCCAATATTTATCCATATTATATCAAATAATATTTCTCCGGTTAGTATTATTTATTCCGTGTATTTAAGATTTAAATATCCATGAATAAAATTAATTTATTGCTAATTAATTTATTCATCTCTTATATCCGAGAATAGTACCGTTCAACTTTAATTATTATGCGGATTAAATCCACCTGCAGGGTTTACATAATAATTCCTTATGAACTCATCTCGGGGATATTATCAACCCTTACGGGATACACTTTCCCGTCAAGTATTCACGGCATGTCATATATAAAATATAGTGACCCAACTCAACCGGTAATTGACCCAGTAATTAAACCGGTCAATTCCTTTGGAAAATCAAAGTCACTTATATTAAATATACACACCCGCAATAGTATCGGGGATTAAGAATAAAATACACTGAGACTTAAATCGATTATCGCCGGCAATTCTAATCGATAAATCTCAAACGATCCGCTCAATACACCAAGTGTACAAGTGTGATAAAATAATCAAGACAAATCATTTTCTCTCTCACACAACGACTATACCGATGGATTGGTCCGTGTCCATCTAGGTCGTGAGCAACTGTTCGATTAAATACGAGTAACCGATAGTATGATCTTCTGTGTGGGCCCGACACACCATACTAACTACAACGTATAGAATCCAGGACTATAATTTGCATATATTTAATTATAAATAATTAAACGCAAATAATTGTTTATTTAATTAAATAGATTAATGGCAATGGATTGGGAGTTTCCGTTACTTAAATCTAGACATTAAGTACACAACTCCAACAATCTCCCACTTGTACTAAGGTCTAGTCATTTCCTCCAAACTCCCGACTCCCATACTCATCACGTGCTTAAGTTGTACTTCCAAGAAGTACTATGTGTATGAGCACTCTAGGTTGCCGCTCTGAACTTATCTTGGTGACTACAGCGTCGTCTCCCTTGACGATGACTCGTATCAGGTGGTACTTGCTCTATGTGTTATCTTACACTTATGGACTTGTGATTTCTTACCATTTGCCATCGCACCGCTATTTACATAGCCTTTGACAAATTAAGAATCACATCTAAGTCCCAGAGATTATCCCGGAGCTATACCAAAACTTCCGCTGCCTCTGAGGCCGCTATTTGGTTACTCATGGCAGAGTCCGAAAAGCATCGTGCTTATCACTCTTCCATGTTAAAACTCCTTCTCCTTCAATAGTGAAACACATAGCCTGATATCGACTTACACTGGTCCTCATTCGATTAGAAATCTAAGAGAATGTAATCCAAAGGAAGAGCTTGTCTGCTCCGTAATCCAGAACATAGTTTCCAGTACTTCGAAAGTACTTACAATGTTCATTACAGCAGTTCAGTATTCCTTTCCAGGATTACCTTGATATCCTCCCACTATACTAGTCGCATAGCAGATATCAGGTTCTCGTTTTCAACATTGCATTTATCAAGCTTTCCACATTTGAAGTGTAGGAAACCGCTTTCATTGCTTCTATCTCCTTTTGTGTTCCAAAACACATATCCTTAGATAGATGCATTCCGTATCTGAAAGGTAACGAACCTTTCTCGGAATCTTGCATGTTAAAACGAACTATAATCATATATATGTAAGATGTCCAGGAGAAGTACAACTCCTTCCTATATCTTTCATAATGATTTATCCAGACAACCATCATTTCATGTCTGATTACATCTTTACATTGTTGCCAATGATAAAATAAAAACCCGAGAAACACCACCTTGTTTCCATCACGTTTCCAATACACACTATTCGTCTATGCTTTGATGAATCCATAAAATGGACTATCTCATCAACTTGCAAGTACCACGAACTCAATGCTTTGTTCCAATCCATAAATGGATTAACTAAGCTTGTACTCTAAATGATCTTGCCTCTTAGCAATAAACCTTATTGCTTTCTAAGAGAGCACATTTAGATCTAGTACTGCCTCTATGTAGATCCAGGGATCGATTTCATGTATACTAGGTCCAGAGTCCGAAGACTCTCCTAGTCTTATGAATATCTTCGGTTGTCATACAACCTCCCACTACAACGGCATTCCGGTGTATAAACAGTAATAACAGTAGGTGCAGTCAGTGGTGTACCGCTACTCGGTTCGGCTGGTTCTAAGTCTTAATCTCTCTCTTTCTCATTTCAAAGTATTACGTCACTTTGGGCTTGTGGTTCATCTAATAGTCTTCCTCTAAGAACCGGGCGTTAGAACTTATAACGTCCTTCTGGTTCATAGTACTATTGAACACACATCTTTTGTTCTTCTAGGATATTCTACAACCGCACTTGAATGCGCCGTTGTTTCCAGACATATCCATAGAACACAGGTAGTTCCGTATAACTCATGCTTTTACTATTTCTATAAGAGTTCCATTTCTTATTTCCGACACACCATTTCTACACAAGAGTGTATGGTGTAGTCATTTGGGATCAAATCACAATCTCTGATCAGTATGCCATGCATTCCTCAGACAGGCACTTGCCTCCGCGATTAGATCGCAGGCTTTCAATGGATATACCATGATGGTTCCCCACAATAGCTTTGTGTCCATTGACTTGTCAAAACACTTTGCTTTTGTGGCACATCAGGTATGCTAATCCATTTTTCGAGTAATCATAAAATGAAGTACTCGTACCTTATTGTCTGAGTAAAAAAGGTCTGCATACATCAGAGTCAATCAATTCTTATACTTGTCCGGATCTTATATCTTATATCCATAAAGGGTTGCTTAGTCATGTTATCTTCCAAATTAGATTCTTAGGTCGGAAGGTCCACTCCTTCAACTTAATTGATCAAATATCAATTTTCGACCTTTGAACTTCTTATTTGAATAAACATGATTTAGCATAAGAATCCACAAGTATAATCGATTTAATGAAGAAATCTCTTATTAGTAAAACGAGTTTTGTACTACGGTTCGTTGCACCGTGATGGACTCAGGATTCATCATTTATATATTGCTAGCTAATGTACCAGAATAGATACTATCTTTATTTCTTCTTATAACCATCAGATGATTAAAAGAAATAAAATATCCATTCATTAGAAATCCAGAACAAAGTTCATTCTAAAGGTACATAAAAGCAATAGCTTAAAATGAAATCCTATAATTGTCCTCCACTGCAACAGCTGCCTCCTCAACAGCATTGCCCATGTAGACTACGATTTCTTCTTTTTCAAGTCGTCGGGTTTCCTGGAACCCTCGCATTTAGAATGCGCATACCGTCAATGGTTCCATATCTACACACCAGGTTCCGGTAGATAATACCACTGACTATGTTTTACGACTAAAGAAGATTTCGTACTTTCTTTGAGAGGATATTCAGACTTCCAGTACCTAGACTGTTTGCATCGAGAACACTAGCCTATTGGCTTTCTCGCCCCATCTCGTGATCCAAGAAACTTAGGACCACTGGGTTTCTTTGCTTGCTTTTCCTATCCCCCGGTTTTGCCCTTAGGTTCGAAACCTTTGGCATTGGCTACAAGAGCTTGCGATTTCCGTCTCAACTCGTCTAAAAGGTCAATCATCTCAAAAAACGTGTTTAAGCGTTTCCTCGAAGCGACTGGCCTTTATGAGTATCCTCATCGCTTCTTGTCTAGCCGCCTATGTCATGTCTAAACATCTCCTTGAGTTTGAACATGATAAAATCAGTTCTTTCCTCAACAGTCGAGACATTAGTAGGTTCGGGAGAACAAAGCTCACTGAGTACAAACTTGTACTCTTTAACAGTCTAGGCAATGTCTAGATCTCTATTCCAATCATTACATTTTAGGGACCAGTGAGTTAAATTCCTCAAGTATCACATAAAGTGGGTTCAAAGCCATCCATAATCTATGAGCACATATAACAACAAACAATCGATTTAATCTCCGATATTATCTCCCTTAAATAATATCATTAAACCACTAATAACATCTAAAATCCCATCAGGTAAAGCAAGCCACGTTCGTGTGGACGTTTACCCACCCAAATGATTTAGCAATTAGATTTGCTTCGGTCATACATCACTTATAGCGTAACCTCGTTGGGAGGAATACTATAACGCGTATCTAAGTGTAAACCATTACTCAGTACTAAGGCGAATCGTTTAGAATCGTTACGTCACCGCAAGCCACGTTCGTGTGGACGTTTACGACAACTCGCAACCCTTCACAATTCCCTATAACTGTCTACATCAATTATTCTAAAATCCCATTCAGTATAGCAAGCCACGTTCGTGTGGACGTTTACTATACCAAAAAGATTTATATAATTGACTCCCAATTACTTGATCCATTCGATCTTGTAAATCAAGACGCGGAGAATCATAAGTGAAACTCGAAGTTTCTAACCAGTGATTCACCATGCGAACAACCCTATCTCTCATTAGATGAGGGAGCCGAGCAGACAATCGATCCATCTATAAAAGAATGGTACGAAGGTCTCTAATTTGTGTCCTCTACATGACCAAGTGGCTTTGGCTCCATTCCACTCCCCGGGGTGAGAATGAGTCGACTTGAAATCAGCTTTGGAAAGACAAATTAGGCATTGTTTGATAAACTTAATCAATGTTTCTTGTAAGAGGAATTACAAGAACTCTCCTCCAATAACTTATCTATATAAACTTCAAAAGTTTATAAAAGTCATCAAGAGAGCAGCAATGGAGACCATGGGTATGTTTCCATACCCTCTCCCACTTAGCTTTTTATAACAAAGGGATACGCTATCTAATGCATAATTAAATACACATAAGCATGCATACATGAAATAAAGCACATAGCATATTATCACATAGTCAAAATAATACTAGAATATTATTTTCCGACTATTATGGCTTTATCGCATCCCCGTACGCATCTTCTAGTCTTCAGTCTTCGTTCTTGAATGCTCCATGTGACGAGAATATTAATCCCAATATTTAAATCTATTTATTTTCAATTAATCCAAAAGTTACTTAATTCGAAAATTAAGTCAATCGAATATATCAAAAATAAAATTAAATATTATTAATATTTTTATTTATTTTTATTTTCCTATCTAATTCTATTAAATCTCTAGAATCCCATCCAAGTCAAACTCGGAATATTCTATAAGACTTTTATAATAGAATAAGGAAATAAAATAAATTAGGACTCCTAATCCTTTCCAAATTAATTCCTTTCCTAATCTATTAAAAATTCCATAAGGAATAATTAAATAGGAAAAATTAATTAAGGACCATTAAAACTTTCCAAATTAATTATTTTCCTAATCCATTAAAAATTCCATAAAGGAATAATTAAATAGGAAAAACAAATTAATTCTAAATTTATTCTTTTCCTAATCCATGAAAATTCCCATGAGTAGGAATAATCAAATAGGAAAATAAATTTAATACTAAATTTATTCTTTTCCTATTCCATGAGAATTCCCAAAATAGGAATACTCAAAATAAGAAAACGGAATAATTTAGGAAAGTTAGATCTCGACGGGAGAGCACGGGTTGGGAGTCCCCGCGCCCTACCACCATCGATCGCCGCTCGGAGGAGCACGCCGCCGCCGCCCAGCCCACGCGCCACCACCACCGGTGGCCGGCGTGGCCGAGAGGTCCCAGGCAGCCCCTCCCCTCGATCGAACACCATGGGATCGATCATGGGGTTGATCGATCCCGAGCCCTTTTTCTTCTTCGTCACGTGTCTTCTCCGGTAGTCGTTTCGGCATCGATCCAACGTAAATAAAATTACAAGAATTAAAATTACATTATCCGGTATCGATTCTATACATGAAATCGACCCTATACATTTTCCGGAAAAAGTAGAACGTAATAATAAATCCTAAATTCGGTCAACCCCCGAATTTTTACTATTACAAGCATTCACCACCAAAAACGAATCTCGACATGTCCGAGAGTTTAATAATTAAGAACAATATTATGACAATAATTAAAAACAATAATATCTAGCCATAATAGTCGGAAACCCTGCAAGGTAGAACAATTTATCGAAAAATACCGTGAACTAAAACCAACGCTCTGATACCAGTTGTTGGAAATCGATATCCCGGAATTAATAAATTTAAATAAATAAATTATCTAATTAATTCCGACCGAAATCCTTTGGAGATCGAATATCCGGATTGTCTAAATTGCGGAACCGACAATCCAATCGACTCCCGGTTACCGGAAACCCGCCACGAACCTCCACGGGGATAGCCTAATCAAACAAACCCGCCACGGGGATAGCCCGTGGCTTGTTCGATCGAGCCACCACGCGTGCGCTCGCGGCTGTTCGCGACAGCCGTGCGGGGCTGCTCGTAGCAGCCCGCGTGAGTCCCGTGCGACGCGTACGGGAGGAGGGGCTGCTCGCCGTGCGAGCAGCAGCGGCACCAGCCCGCTGCCCACGCGATCGAGCACGCGCTCGATCGCATCCCCGGCGTCCAGCCGGGGTCCTTTGTGCGTCGCCGGCGGTCGAAGCCCTAGGGCTCGACCGCCACCCTCGGCGTCCAGCCGAGGGTTCGTCCTCTCGATCCCGGCGAGGATCTCTCGACCTCCCGCGGTCCGGTGATCCTCGATCACCACCGCGAGGTCGATCCTCGTCCCCGAGTTCGTACGTCCCTTGGATCTTAGTTCACGATATTCTCACGATAATTAAACATTAAAATCATCGAAGGGGTTTCAACGATTTTACCTTTGTTCTCGTTGTACGGAGAAACGAAGAACTCAATTGATGACCTTGAGATCTTCCCACGTATTCCTTGCACTAGCCCGGACGTCGTGTGGGCGACGATCTACCGAACTCCATGGATCTCCTCCACTCTTCAAGAACTTTATGATTGGCGTATCTTAGGTTAATGAATTGTGAAGACCATGTAGTGCTTTTATAGGCTACGTAGGGGATCAAAAGGAGATTAAATATTGGGCTTCTAATATTGAAAATTAAATTGGGTCCAACCCAAATCTATTAATTCTTATCAATATTAATTTTATTTATTTTCCACTATATAAATAAAATTGCACTCCCAATATTTATCCATATTATATCAAATAATATTTCTCCGGTTAGTATTATTTATTCCGTGTATTTAAGATTTAAATATCCATGAATAAAATTAATTTATTGCTAATTAATTTATTCATCTCTTATATCCGAGAATAGTACCGTTCAACTTTAATTATTATGCGGATTAAATCCACCTGCAGGGTTTACATAATAATTCCTTATGAACTCATCTCGGGGATATTATCAACCCTTACGGGATACACTTTCCCGTCAAGTATTCACGGCATGTCATATATAAAATATAGTGACCCAACTCAACCGGTAATTGACCCAGTAATTAAACCGGTCAATTCCTTTGGAAAATCAAAGTCACTTATATTAAATATACACACCCGCAATAGTATCGGGGATTAAGAATAAAATACACTGAGACTTAAATCGATTATCGCCGGCAATCCTAATCGATAAATCTCAAACGATCCGCTCAATACACCAAGTGTACAAGTGTGATAAAATAATCAAGACAAATCATTTTCTCTCTCACACAACGACTATACCGATGGATTGGTCCGTGTCCATCTAGGTCGTGAGCAACTGTTCGATTAAATACGAGTAACCGATAGTATGATCTTCTGTGTGGGCCCGACACACCATACTAACTACAACGTATAGAATCCAGGACTATAATTTGCATATATTTAATTATAAATAATTAAACGCAAATAATTGTTTATTTAATTAAATAGATTAATGGAAATGGATTGGGAGTTTCCGTTACTTAAATCTAGACATTAAGTACACAACTCCAACAACACTTTCCCGTCAAGTATTCACGGCATGTCATATATAAAATATAGCGACCCAACTTAACCGGTAATTGACCCAGTAATTAAACCGGTCAATTCCTTTGGAAAATCAAAGTCACTTATATTAAATATATACACCCGCAATAGTATCGGGGATTAAGAATAAAATACACTGAGATTTGAATCGATTATCCAAGGCAATCCTAATCGATAAATCTCAAGCGATCCGCCCAATACACCAAGTGTACAAGTGTGATAAAATAATCAAGACAGATTATTTTCTCTCTCACACAACGACTATACCGATGGATTGGTCCGTGTCCATCTACGTCGTGAGCAACTGTTTGATTAAATACGAGTAACCGATAGTATGATCTTCTGTGTGGGCCCGACACACCATACTAACTACAACGTATAGAATCCAGGACTATAATTTGCATATATTTAATTATAAATAATTAAATCCAAATAATTGTTTATTTAATTAAATAGATTAGTGGCAATGGATCGTGAGTTTCCGTTACTTAAATCTAGACATTAAGTACACAACTCCAACAATCTCCCACTTGTACTAAAGTCTAGTCATTTCCTCCAAACTCCCGACTCCCATACTCATCACGTGCTTAAGTTGTACTTCCAAGAAGTACTATGTGAATGAGCAATCTAGGTTGCCGCTCTGAAGTTATCTTGGTGACTACAGCGTCGTCTCCCTCGACGATGACTCGTATCAGGTGGTAAATGCACTATGTGTTACATTACACTTATGAACTTGTGATCTTACCATTTGCCATCGCACCGCTATTTACATAGCATTTGGCAAATTAAGAATCACATCTAAGTCCCAGAGATTATCCCGGAGTTATACCAAAACTTCCGCTGCCTCTGAGGCCGCTATTTGGTTACCCATGGCAGAGTCCGAAAAGCATCGTGCTTATCACTCTTCCATGTTAAAACTCCTTCTCCTTCAATAGTGAAACACATAGCCTGATATCGACTTACACCGGTCCTCATTCGATTAGAAATCTAAGAGAATGTAATCCAAAGGAAATGTTTGTCTGCTCCGTAATCCAGAACATAGTTTCTAGTACTTCGAAAGTACTTAAAATGTTCATTACAGCAGTCGAGTATTCCTTTCTAGGATTACCTTGATATCCTCCCACTATGCTAACCGCATAGCCGATATTAGGTTCTCGTTTTTCAACATTGCATTTATCAAGCTTTCCACACTCCAAGTGTAGGAAACCGATTTTATTGCTTCTATCTCCTTTTGTGTTTCCAAAACACATATCCTTAGATAGATGCATTCCGTCTCTGAAAGGTAACGAACCTTTCTCGGAATCTTGCATGTTAAAACGAACCATAATCGTATAAGATATCTAGAGAAGTACAATGTTCTTTTCTTGAGATCCTAGATCTTAAGAACATGCTCTAACTTCTTCTTTATCGATTTTTCTAGACAACCATCATTTTATGTCTGACAACATCTTTACATTGTTACCAATGATAAAATGTTATCTACATAAAACCTCCGAGAAACACCACCTTGTTACCATCACGTTTCCCATACACACGATTCGTCAATGCCTTTTGATGAATCCATCAAATGGAATTTCTCATCAATGCGCAAGTTCCACGAACTCTAGCTTTGTTATAATCCATAAATGGATCAACTAAGCTTGTACTCTAAATGATCTCGCCTCTTAACAATAATCCTTATTGCTTTCCAAGAAGGCACATTTAGATCTAGTACTGCCTTCATGTAGATCAAGGGATCGATTTCATGTATACTAGGTCCAGAGTCCGAAGACTCACCTAGTCTTATGAATATCTCTGGTTGTCATACAACCTCCAACTACAACGGCATTCCGGTGTATAAACAGTAATAACAGTAGGTGCAGATAGTGATGTACCGCTACTCGGTTCGGCTGGTTCTAAGTCTTAATCGTTTTCTCTCTCTTCAGAAGTATCATGTCATTTTGGGCTTGTGGTTCATCTAATAGTCTTCCTCTAAGAACCGGGCGTTAGAACTTATAACGTCCTTCTGGTTCATAGTACTATCGAACACACACCTTTTATTCTTCTAGGATATTCTACAACCACATTTGAATGTGCCGTTGTTTCCAAGACATATCCATAGAACATAGGTAGTTCCGTTTAACTCATGCTTTTACTATTTCTATAAGAGTTCCATTTCTTATTTCCGACACACCAATCCTACAGAGGACTGTATGGTGTAGTCACTTGGGATCCAATCCCAAGCTCTGATCATAAATCAGAGTCAATCAATTCTAATACTTGTCCGGATCTTATATCTTATATCCATAAAGGATTGCTTAGTCGTATTATCTTCCAAATTAGATTCGTAGGTCGGAAGGTCCACTCCTTCAACTTAATTGATCTTACAATCAATTTTCGACCTTTGAACTTCTTATTTGAATAATTATGACTTAGCATAAGAATCCACAAGTATAAATGATTTAATAAAGAAATCTCTTATTAGTAAAACGAGTTATGTATAACGGTTCGTTGCATCGTGGTGGACTCAGGATTCATCATTTATATATTGCTAGCTAATGTACCAAAATAGATAATATCATTATTTCTTCTTATAACCATCAAATGATTAAAAGAAATAAAATATCCATTCATTAGAAATCCAGATAAAAGTTCTTTCTAATATGAAAGGTACATAAAAGCAATAACTCAAAATGAAATCCTATAAAATGTCCTCCACTGCAACTGCTGCCTCCTCCACAGCATTGCCCATGTAGACTACGATTTCTTCTTTTCTAAGTCGTCGGGTTTCCTGGAACCCTTGCATTTAAAATGCACATACCGTCAGTGGTTCCATATCTACACACCAGGTTCCGGTAGATAATACCACTGACTATGTTTCACGACTAAAGAAAATTTCGTACTTTTGAGAGGATAATCAGACTTCCAGTACCCAGACTGTTTGCATCGAGAACACTTGCCTCATGGCTTTCTCGTCCCATCTAGTGGTCCAAGTTGCTTAGGACCACTGTGTTTCTTTGCTTGCTTTTCCTTTTTCCCCGATCTTGCCCTTAGGTTCGAAACCTTTGGCATTGGCTACAAGAGCTTGCGATTTCCGTCTCAACTCGTCCAAAAGGTCAATCATCTCAAAAAACGTGTTTAAGCGTTTCCTTGAAGTGACTGGCCTTTATGAGTATCCTCATCGCTTCTTGTCTAGCCGCCTATGTCAATAGGCTCGGGAGGACAAAGCTCACTGAGTACAACCTTGCACTCTTTAACAGTTTGGGTAATGTCTAGATCTCTATTCCAATCATTACATTTAGGGACCAGTGAGTTAAAATCCTTAAGTATCACAGAAAGTGGGTTCAAAGCCATTTCCTAATCTATGAGCACATATAACAACAAACAATCGATTTAATCTCCGATATTATCTCACTCAAATAATATCATTAAACCACTAATCACATCTAAAATCCCATCAGATATGGCAAGCCACGATAGTGTGGACGTTTACCTACCCAAATGATTTAGCAATTAGATTTTCATCGGTCGTACATCATCATTAGCGTTACTTTGATGGGAAGAATACTAAGAAGCGTACCTAAGTGTAAACCATTACTCAGTATCTAAGAAGATTGTTTGGGACACGCATATTCACCGCAAGCCACGATAGTGTGGACGTTTACGTTAACATACGCTCCTTTACTCCCCTCTATAACTGTCTACATCAATCGATCCAAAATCCCATTCAGTGCAGCAAGCCACGATAGTGTGGACGTTTACTACACCAAAAGATTTTTACAATTGACTTCCAATTACTTGATCCATTCGATTTTTGTAAATCAGGACGCGGAGAATCATAAGTGAAACTCGAAGTTTCTAACCAGTGATTCACCATGCGAACAACCCTATCTCTCATTAGATGAGGGAGCCGAGCAGACAATCGATCCATTTCTAGAAATGGTACGAAGGTCTCTAATTTGTGTCATCCACATGACCAAGTGGCTTTGGCTCCATTCCACTCCCCGGGGTGAGAATGCGTCGACTTGAAATCAGTTTCAGAAAGACAAATTAGGCATTGTTTGATAAACTTAATCAATGTTTCTCGTAAAAGGAATTACAAGAATTCTCCTCCAATGACTTGTCTATACGAACTTCAAAAGTCCATAAAAGTCACCAAGAGAACAGCAATGGAGACCATGGCAATGTTTCCATTCCCTCTCCCACATAGCTTTTTATAACAAAGGGATACGCTATCTAATGCATAATTAAATACACATAAGCATAATCACAAACACACATTTCATGCAAGTACGTACACAAATAATCAAATAATTGCTCAAGTAAAATTATTTCTCGACTATTCGTACCTTGATGAATTCCTGCATGCTTGCCTTGAGTCTTCATTCTACGTCTTGAATACTTTGCCGAGCGACGGAAATATTCTTTGATTCTTTAATTTTACTCCAATTAAATAAAATCAATTCCATTGATTTCCATATTTAATTCCATTTTAAATAAAATCCAAGATTTTCCAATCCAAAATAAATTTTGAATTAATCTAATGATTTTAAATAAAATACTTAAATTAAATAAAATCAATATTATTAAAATCCATTGATTTCCATATTTAATTCTATTCTAAATAAAATCCAAGATTTTCCAATCCAAAATAAATTTTGAATTAATCTAATGATTTTAAATAAAATACATCAATTAAATAAAATCAATTTTATTAAAATCCATTGATTTCCATATTTAATTCTATTCTAAATAAAATCCAAGATTTTCCAATCCAAAATAAAATTTTGAATTAATCTAATGATTTTAAATAAAATACTTAAATTAAATAAAATCAATATTTTAATAATTTCTCAATCCTATTTAAATTAGATCTCAAGAATCCTAATCAAAATCGAATTTTGATTCTTCTTAAGACTTCTAATCCAAGTAGGTATAGGATATCTAGAGAAACTAGGATTTTCTTTACTAATTTAACTCTCCATCTAATTCCATTATTTAATTCCATAATTAAGAAATATAATCCAAATAGAATTTGAATTAATTCCAAAATTAAATTAAATAAAATTAGAAAGATTAAATTATTTCCGGAAAGATCAGATTTACCGGGACGAACCGAAAAACGAAAATTCCGGTCATCCCAAAATCGAAACCCGCGTGCTTGGCCGTGTATCCCACCATGCAAAACGCATGGCCACACAACATCTTAGCCACGCCATGCCATGCATCACAACAAAGTCCATGCATTTAGCGCACATGCAAAACACAAGCCATTAAAACCATGGTGTCGGCCTATTTGAAAAACAATGTCGGCCGACATGTTTTGCTAATTACAGCACAGTACAATCGATCGTCTTCTTCGGGAGACCTGTGCACCAGGGTCGATTTCCGGCATGTTGTCACCACCGACGATACACGCCATCATCCCCGTCACAGCCCACGCAAACCACGCGTCTAGCCGTGCTCGTCAACGCAACCCACGAAAGACGAAAACACGTCCCCGATGGCTGCGCGCTTGTAGCCGCGCCGCTGACTGCCGCCGACTTCCGGCGAGCCATCACGCGATGGTGATCACCAAGTCCAGCACCAACAGCTCCGAGCCTTGGCGCACCAGCAGCCCACGATCCGAAGCCAAAGCCGCGAACCGAAGCCGATGCCGCGAACCTAACGCCGCCGCCGGCTGCCGGCGAACCACCACCACTGGTGGCTTACGCCGACACGCCCAGCTGCGTTCAGCCCGCACCGAGCACGAAACCGTCCGCGATGCCGCCAACGCAACCACCGAACGCAGCCGCCGGTTGCCGGCGAACCACCACCACTGGTGGCACACGCCGGCATGCCCAGCCACGTTTAGGTCACGCCCAGCAGCCCGCACAGCCCCTTCGAGTCCAGGTATGCCGCGATCGATTTCGGTTCGATTATTCCGAAAACCCTCGATTTTTAATAATTAATTTTTTTCCGACAATCACGATTCATACAAGAGAGAAAACAAAGACGTAGAACAAATATAGCACAATAATTTAACGCAATTAAATTAATCTATGGTCATATACATCGAGAATCGATTATCGAAACAATTAACGAAAAACGTAACCATACTCTCTGATACCAATTGTTGGAATTCGATATCCTGGGCTAATTAAAATTGCGGAAACCATAGCCCGATCAAAAACCCTTCGCCGTAGATCACGCGAACGCCGACGAACGCGCCGTAGTCCAGCCGAGGAGACCACACGCCCGAAGACGTGCGGCTGCCCCCAGCCGAACCCCCGCGTCGCGGGGTTCACGCGATGAGCGATCGCGTCCATCGCGATCGATGGGGTGGGCTGCCCAGCAGCCCCCGCGGCGAGTTCGGCGACTCGCCGCCGCCTAGGAGGTCCCCACCGTCGAGGTGGGGTGGGGTGCGGCACCAGCCCGCGCCCCCAGCGATCGATCGTAAGATCGATCGCATGCCCGCGGCCCAGCCGCGGGTCTCTCCTCCGCGCGCCCTTGAAACCTTAGCCGGGCGATCCCGCGGTCCGGTGGTTTCACCACCACCGCGTGATCGTTCGTCTAATCTGGGGTTCGATCCTTGTATCTTGTTTTTCGATAATTGATTCAATAAACTTGAATTAAATTGCGGAAATTTAATTCACCTTTCGATTCGTTGTGCGGAGAAACGAGATCTTATGATGACCTTGAGATCTTCCCACGTATTTCTTGCACTAGCTTGAACGTCGGGTGGGCGACGATCTTCCGAACTCCATGGATCCCCTTCTCTACTTTGTCTCTCTAGAATTGTGATATTCAAGTTATGAGAATAGAGAAGACCATGTAGTGCTTTTATAGGCTACGTAGGGGATCTTAAGGAGGTGGAATATTGGGCTTCCAATAATAGTGATTAAATTGAGCCCAAGCCCAAATCTATTATTCCTTACTATTATTAATTAATTTATTTTCCACTATATAAATTAATTGCACTCCCAATATTAAACCATATTATATCAAATAATATTTCTCCGGTAGTATTATTTATTCCGTGTATTTAAGATATAAATATCCATGAATAAAATTAATTTATTGCTAATTAATTTATTCATCTCTTATATCCGAGACTAGTACCATTCAACCTTAATTATTATGCGGAACAAATCCACCTGCAGGGTTTACATAATAATTCCTTATGAACTCATCTCGGGGATATTATCAACCCTTACGGGATACACTTTCCCGTCAAGTATTCACGGCATGTCATATATAAAATATAGCGAACCAACTTAACCGGTAATTGACCCAGTAATTAAACCGGTCAATTCCTTTGGAAAATCAAAGTCACTTATATTAAATATACACCCGCAATAGTATCGGGGATTAAGAATAAAATACACTGAGATTTGAATCGATTATCCAAGGCAATCCTAATCGATAAATCTCAAGCGATCCGTCCAATACACCAAGTGTACAAGTGTGATAAAATAATCAAGACAGATTATTTTCTCTCTCACACAACGACTATACCGATGGATTGGTCCGTGTCCATCTAGGTCGTGAGCAACTGTTTGATTAAATACGAGTAACCGATAGTATGATCTTCTGTGTGGGCCCGACACACCATACTAACTACAACGTATAGAATCCAGGACTATAATTTGCATATATATTTAATTATAAATAATTAAATGCAAATAATTGTTTATTTAATTAAATAGATTAGTGGCAATGGATCGTGAGTTTCCGTTACTTAAATCTAGACATTAAGTACACAACTCCAACATCTTTCCTTATCCTTTCCTTAAAAATAGGGGTCCTGCCGCGTCCTTGACCAACTCCGTTTATATATAGGACTCTGATTGATGTAGAGACGTGTTGGACAATGACTCTAACGTTGGATAGAGTCCAACTTTGATACTTCTCTGAATCTGGTCGCCTTTGAGGACTCCATGATTCTCATGACTCTTCGTACACTACTTGCTCAACGTCCATCTCTGGTCAACTCGGATCTTTGTCCAACCTATTTACTTCGTACGGTACTTGGTCAAGCTTCGGTCTTGGTCACTTTCTGACTTTGGCCAATATGACATGGGTGTTCGTTCCACGCTAACTTGCTCAACCAGCATACTTGCTCAATGTGGCGATTTCTTTCCAAATGTGCGTCTTTTCACGTTTCACCTGCATAACTTGACCATAGACTCCAAATGTGCCCTCCCAGACACAAACAAGGTGAAAACAACTAAAAAGACTCGATTAACTTGACTCAAAAGAACTAAAAATGAGCCAAAAAATATGGCTCATCACCGCTACTTACTTGGTTACCCATGGCTGAGTCCGAAAAGCATTGTGCTTATCACTCTTCCATGTTAAAGCTCCACCTCCTTTAAAAGTGAACACATAGCCTGATATCGACATATACCGGTCCTAATCCGATTACAAATATGAGAGAGTGTAATCCAAAGGAAAAGGTCGCCTGCTCCGTAATCCAGAACATCAGTACTTCGAAAGTACTTCAAATGTTCCTTATAGCATTCGAATATTCCTTTTCAAGATTACCTTGTTATCCTCCCACTATACTAACTGCATAGCAGATATCAGGTCTCGTTTTCACCATTGCATTTATTAAGCTTTCCACACATAAAGTATAGGAAACTGCTTTCATTGCTCATATCTCCTTTTGTGTTTCAAAACACATGACTTCAGTTAGATACATGCCGTGTCTGAAAGGTAACGGACCTTATCTTAGAATTTTGCATGTTAAAACGAACCATAATCGTGTAAGATATCTGGAAGAAGTACAATATTCTTTTCTAGAGATCCTAGATCTTAAGAACATGTCCAACTTCTTCCTATATCTTTCATATCGATTTATCTAGACAACCATCATTTTATGTCTGAAAACATCTTTACATTGTTACCAAAGATAAGAATGTTATCTACATAAAAACCCGAGAAACACCACCTTGTTTCCATCACGTTTCCAATACACACGATTCGTCTATGCCTTTGATGAATCCATAAAATGGACTATCTCATCAATTCTCAAGTTCCACGATCTCGAGCTTTGTTTCAATCCATAAATGGATTAACTAAGCTTGTACTCTAAATGGTCTTGCCTCTTAGCAATGATCCCTTGGATTCCATTGCTTTTCTCCAAGAAGGCACATTTAGATCTAGTACTGCCTTTTAGTAGGTCTAGGGATCGATTTCATGTATACTAGGTCCAGAGTCTGAAGACTCACCTAGTCCGATTTCATGTATACTATTAATTATATTAAACTCCACTAAATAAATATAATTGCACTCCCAATATTATACCTCATATATCAAATAATATTCTCCCGGAGTATAATTTATTCCGTGCGTTTAAGATAGAAATGTTCATGAATAAATTGTTGGAGTTGTGTACTTAATGTCTAGATTTAAGTATCGGTAAACTCCCGGTCATAGCATTTAATCTATTTAATTAATAAACAATTGTTTGCATTTAATTATTGATAATTAAATATATGCAAAATATAGTCCTGGATTCTATACGTTGTAGTTAGTATGGTGTGCGACGTCACAAAGAAGATCATACTATCGGTTACTCGTATTTAATCGAACGGTTGCTCACGACCTAGACGGACACGGACCAATTGATGAGCCATTTTATTTGCTCATCTTGAGCCCCTTTTAGAGTCAGTTTGAGTCTGTTTTATGTGTCTGGGAGAGCACAGTCGAGTGTTTGGTCAGGGTATGCAGGCAAACAGGTAACAGGTGGCGCACTGGGCAAAAGAGGCAAGGAAAACCCCTTCTTTGGGCAAACAGCGATCTGGAGTGTGTAGTCACTGAGCAAAGATGGCCTTACAGGAAAGTCAAACCACTTAGGGTTGAGTCATGAAGTAGAAGACCCAAATCGACTACTAAGTACCGTGCCTGGTCCGTTCACCTGTGGAGGAGAAGAATACCTGAAGAGAGTTTGGGAAGCGGGTGATGGAGTAGTATACTTAATGTCTAGATTTGAGTATTCTGAACTCTATGTACACTTTCATTTACCTATTAATAATGAACATTCATTTGCTTTTAATTATTGTTAATTAAATATATGCAAATTATAGTCCTGGATTTTATACGTTGTAGTTAGTATGGTGTGCATGGGCACACAGAATATCATACTATCGGTTACTCGTATTTAATCGAACAGATGCTCACGACCTAGATGGACACGGACCAATCCATCGGTATAGTCGTTGTGTGAGAGAGAAAATAATTTATCTTAATTATTTTATCACACTTGTACACTTGGTGTATTGAGCGGATCGCTTGAGACTTATCAATTAGGATTGCTCTGTGATAATTGATTTAAGTCTCGGAGTATTTTATTCTTAATCCCTGAAACAATTGCGGGTGTGTATATTTAATATAAGTGACTTTGATTTTCCAAAGGAATTAACCGATTTAATTATTGGGTTAATTACCGGTTAAGTTGGGTCACTATATTTTATATATGACATGCCGTGAATTCTTGAAGGGACAGTGTATCCCGGAAGGGTTGATAATATCCCCGAGATGAGCTCATAAGGATTTATTATGTAAACCTCGCGAGTGGATTTGTTCCCGCATAATAAATAAGGTTGAGTGGTACTATTCTCGGATATAAGAGATGAATAAATTTATTAAGCAATAAATAAATTTTATTCATGGATATTTAAATCTTAAATACACGGAATAAATAATACTAACCGGAGAAATATTATTCGATATAATATGGGTAAATATTGGGAGTGCAATTTTATTTATATAGTGGAAAATAAATAAAATTAATATTGATAAGGATTAATGGATTTGGGTTGGACTCAATTTAATCTTCAATATTAGAAGCCCAATATTCCACCTCCTTTAGATCCCCTATGTAGCCTATAAAAGCACTACATGGCCTTCATAAATCATAAAACAAGAATATCATTATTTGATAGTTCTAGAGAGTTGAAGGAGATCCATAGGAGTTCGATAGATCGTCGCCCACCCGACGTTCGAACGAAGTGCAAGGAATACGTGGGAAGATTCAAAGGTCATCTTGATTTCGTTTCTCCGAACAACGAATCAAAGGTAAAAATCTAAACGCGCTTTATGATTTAATTGATTCGATTATTTAAATTATCGTAGAACGAAGATCCGAGGTACGAAACCGGGAAGGAGGACGAACGCGTGGTGGTGGCGAAGCCACCGGACCACGGCGTACGCCCGCCTAGGGTTTCGGCGAGGAGGGGTCGAACCCCGACTGGACGCCGGGGGTGCGATCGATCCGTGCGATCGATCGCGCACCGCGAGGGCTGGGCCCCGCGGTGGCCTGCTGGTGCGGGCCGACCACCCAGCGGCGGCGAGTCGCCGGACTCGCCGCGGGGGCTGCTGGGCAGCCCCAGTCGATCGCCTTGAGCGATCGACTCCTCGATCGCAAGCGCGCACCCGTGGGGGTGCGGCTGGGGCGCGCGCGGCCTTCGGGCCTCGATGTGCGCTTCGGCCGTATCCCGGCACGTGTGTCGTGTTCGTATGATCTCCGGCGAAGGGTTTGATCGGGTTATTGGTTTCCGCATATTTTTTAATAACCCGGGATATCAAATTCCAACAATTGGTATCAGAGCGTGGTTTACGTTCGCGGTATTTTCGATAAAATTGTTCTACCTTGCAGGGTTCCGACTATTATGGCTTGATGATTATTCGTTTAATTATTTTTTCATGTGATTGTTGGTTTTATTAAACTCTCGGACATGTCGAGATTCGTTTTTGGTGGTGAATGCTTGTAATAGTAAAAATTCGGGGGTTGACCGAATTTAGGAATTATTATTATGTTCATCGTTTTTCCGGAAATTGTATAGGATCGATTTCATGTATAGAATCGATACCGGAATTGTAATTTAGATTATTGTAATTTATTTTGCGATTGGATCGACGAATCGAAGACCCCGGAGAAGACGAAGTGACGAGAAGACGAAGGACCGGGGATCGATCAATCCCCATGATCGATCCCGAGGGGATCGATCGACCCACGGCCCTAGGAGGGCTGTCCGTGGGAGTCTCGGCCACGCCGGCCACCAGTGGTGGTGGCGCGTGGGCCGGGCGGCGGCGGCGTGCCCTAGGTGGCGGTCGATCGAGGTGGGGGTGGCGTGGGGTCTCCCAATCCATGCTACTCCTACCGGAAATTTACTTTCCTATTTTAATTCGGTTTTTCCTATTTTGATTATTTTTTTATGGAATATTTATGAAATAGAAAAAGAATTAATTTAGTATTAAATTTATTTTTCCTATTTGATTATTCCTACTCATGGGAATATTCATGGATTAGGAATAAAATAAATTTGGAAAGTATAAGAGTCCTAAATTATTTTATTTCCTTATTCCATTATGGATATTATCTAGAATATTCCAAGAGTATCTTGGATAGATTATTCTAGAAATTTAATGGAGTAGAAAAGGAAAAATAAAATAAATAAAAATATTAATAATATTTAATTTTATTTTTGATATATTCAATTGACTTAATTTTCGAATTAAGTAACTTTTGGATTAATTGAAAATAAATAGATTTAAATATTGGAAATTAATATTCTCGTCACATGGAGCATTCAAGAAACGAAGACTGAAGACTAGAAGATGCGTACGGAGATGTGATAAAGCCATAATAGTGTATCCTATGTGATAATACTATGTGCTTTATTACATGTATGCATGCTATATGTGTTTATTTTATGCACTAGATAGCGTATCCCTTTATTGTAAAAAGCTAAGTGGGAGAGGGTATGGAAACATACCCATGGTCTCCATTGCTGCTCTCTTGGTGACTTTTATAAACTTTTGAAGTTTATATAGATAAGTCATTGGAGGAGAGTTCTTGTAATTCCTCTTACAAGAAACATTGATTAAGTTTATCAAACAATGCCTAATTTGTCTTTCCAAAGCTGATTTCAAGTCGACTCATTCTCACCCCGGGGAGTGGAATGGAGCCAGAGCCACTTGGTCATGTAGAGGACACAAATTAGAGACCTTCGTACCATTCTTTGATAGATGGATCGATTATCTGCTCGGCTCCCTCATTTATGAGAGATATGGTTGTTCGCATGGTGAATCACTGGTTAGAAACTTCGAGTTTCACTTATGATTCTCCACGTCTTGATTTACAAGATTGAATGGATCAAGTAATTGGGAGTCAATTATAAAAGTCTCTTGGTATAGTAAACGTCCACACCACGTGGCTTGCTATGCTGACGGACTTTGGATTAATTGATGTAGACAGTTGTAAGTAATTGTGAAGATTTCTGAAGTCATCGTAAACGTCCACACCACGTGGCTTGCGGTGATATAGCAATTCCAAACAAATTACTTTGGTACTGAGTAATGGTTTACACTTAGATACGCATTATAGTATTCCTCCCCACGAGCTTACGCTATAAGTGATGTATGACCAAAGAAAATCTAATTGCTAAATCATTTGGGTGGGTAAACGTCCACACCACGTGGCTTGCCTTACCTGATGGGATTTTAGATGTGATTAGTGATTTAATGATATTATTTGAGGGAGATAATATCGGTATTAAATTGTTTGTTTGTTTTATGTGCTTATAGGTTTAGAATGACTGTGACCCCACTTTGTGATATACTTAAGGGTGAAAACTCACCGGTTCCATATAGTAATGATTGGGAACGAAATCTTGACATTGTTCAGACTGTTGAGCTTTCCGAATCCACTGTTGTCCCGACTGATGAGGACATTAAGAATGACCTCAGGATGATGTTGAGACATAGCGTGGAAGCCGGACAAGAGGTGATTAACATACTCACAGAATCCTCTCTCAATGATTCCCTTAAAAAGGATTCGGCGAAAGTGGAGTTTTTGCGTAAGTTAAGAGAATCACAAGCTTTTGTGGCAAGGCTAAAGGAAAATCGTGCAAAGAAACCCAGTGGTTCGAAACCACGGATTGGGAGAGGCAAGCCTTTGGGCAGGTGCTTTCGATGCAAGCAGTTTGGGCACTGGAGGTCTGATTGTCCTCTCATCAAAGGTACGAAATTTTCCTTAGTCACTGAAACATTGTCAGCGGTGATATCTACCAGCACCTGGTGTGTAGATACGGGCGCCACTGACCATGTCTGCAATTCATTGCAGGGGTTCCAGGAAACCCGGAGACTTAGAGAGGGAGAGATCGTGGTCTACATGGGCAATGCCGCGAAGGTGGAGGCTGTTGCAGTGGGAGACGTTCACTTACGCTTTAGTAGTGATAGGGTTTTAGTTTTAAAAAATTGTCTTTATGTACCGAATTTTAGAAAGAATTTAATTTCAGTTTCTAAGTTAATTCTGAATGGATATTCTGTTTCTTTTGATCACTCTGTGGTCATAAGAAGAAATAGTGAGATTGTCTGTTCTGGTACATTGGTAGACGATTTGTATATTCTAAATCCTGAGTCTAACACGATGCAACTAACCGAGAGTAATAACACATCTACGAGCACCAATAAGAGAAAGGAACCTTCTAAAATGAATCAATTATACTTGTGGCATCTAAGGCTAGGTCATATTAATTCGAATAGAATTCAAAGGTTGAAAGCTGATGGTCTCATTAGCGGCATAGAAGGAGAGGACCTTCCAACCTGCGAATCCTGTTTGGAGGGTAAAATGACCAAGCGTTCTTTTTCTGGTAAAGGACGTAGAGCTGAACAAGTATTGGATTTGATTCACTCTGATGTATGCGGACCTATGTCTACTCAGGCAAGGGGAGGGTACGAGTATTTCATCACCTTTACTGATGATTACTCAAGGTATGGATATGTATACCTGATGCGCCACAAGAGTGATTCTTTTGACAAGTTCAAGGAATTCAAGGCTCTTGTGGAGAACCTTCGTGGTAAATCCATAAAATGCCTGCGATCTGATCGCGGAGGCGAGTACCTGTCTGGAGAATTCAAGGCATACTTGGCAGAGAATGGGATTGAATCGCAACTGACCTCACCATACACTCCTCAGCAGAATGGTGTGTCAGAGAGAAGGAATAGGACTCTTATGGAGATGGTGCGATCGATGATGAGTTACTCGGATTTAACTGTTATGTTCTGGGGACTTGCCTTGGAAACAGCGGCGTACATTCTGAATAGGGTTCCGACCAAAACGGTACCAACTACACCCATGGAATTGTGGAGTGGGCGCAAGCCTAACTTGAAACACATTCGGATCTGGGGATGTCCAGCACATGTGTTGCGACAAGGCGCCGATAAGTTGGAACCTAGATCAGAAATACGGTTGTTTGTAGGATACCCGAAAGGAACTAAGGGTGGCATGTTCTATAGTCCTACGGACCAGAAGATCGTTATAAGTACTAACGCTCGGTTCTTAGAGGAAGACTATGTCATGGACCACAAGCCCAAAAGTGACATAATGTTTGATGAGTTGAGAGGTAACGAGGAAGACCTGGATACAGCCAAACCGAGTATAGATACACCACTAGAACCTGCACCTAATACTGTCACTGTTGATACACCGGAACGCCGTCGTAGTGGGAGGGTTGTTAAACAACCGGACAGATGGATTGGACTGGGTGAGTCTTCGGACTCGGCACCCGGAGTTCATGAAGTCGATCCCTGGACCTATGATGAGGCGGTACAAGATATAGATGCGCCTTCTTGGAAGAAAGCGATGAAATCCGAAATAGAATCTATGGATTCTAATAAAGTCTGGGATCTTGTAGAACCACCAAGCGGCGTAAAGCCAATTGGGTGTAAATGGGTCTACAAGAGAAAGAGAGGATCTGACGGAAAGGTTGAAACCTTTAAAGCTCGGCTTGTTGCGAAAGGATATACTCAGAAAGAGGGAATCGATTATGAGGAGACCTTCTCGCCGGTAGCCAAGATAAAGTCGATCCGGATTCTCTTATCCATAGCAGCTCATATGGATTATGAGGTGTGGCAAATGGATGTCAAGACAGCTTTCCTTAATGGAAGTCTTGACGAGACGATTTATATGAAACAACCAGAAGGATTCATTGCTAAGGGGCGAGATCATCTAGTGTGCAAGCTTAATCGATCCATTTATGGATTGAAACAAGCCTCGAGATCATGGAACCTGCGGTTTGATGAAGTAGTCCAATCTTTTGGATTCATTCAAAGCATGGACGAATCGTGTGTGTATTGGAAACGTGATGGAAAGAAAGTGGTGTTTCTCGTGCTTTATGTAGACGACATACTTCTCATTGGCAACAGTGTAAAGATGTTATCAGACATAAAGGGATGGTTGTCTAGACAATTCGATATGAAAGATTTGGGAGAAGTAGGACATGTTCTAGGGATCAAAGTTTTAAGGGATCGCCGGAATAGAACATTGTGTCTTTCCCAGCAATCTTACATAGACACGATTCTGGCTCGTTTTAACATGCAAGATTCCAAGAAGGGTGATCTGCCCTTCTGTAAAGGAACTTATCTTTCTAAGGATATGTGTCCTCAGACACAGAAGGAGAAAGATGAAATGAAAGCGGTTCCCTACGCTTCGGCTGTGGGAAGCTTAATGTATGCAATATTATGCACGAGGCCTGATATCTGTTATGCGGTTGGCATAGTAGCGAGATATCAGAGTAACCCTGGAAAGGCTCATTGGACTGCCGTAAAGAGCATTTTCAAGTATTTTCGAAATACTAAGGATTATGTTCTGAGATACGGAGCAGACAATCTGATTCCTTTGGGTTACACAAATTCGGATTTCCAAGCTGATAAGGACCGGCGTAAGTCGACATCAGGCTATGTGTACACTTTGGGAGGTGGAGCCGTATCATGGAAGAGTGTTAAGCAAAAGTGCATTTCAGACTCTACCATGGAAGCTGAATATGTTGCAGCCTCAGAGGCAGCGAAAGAGTCAGTGTGGTTCCTTAATTTCCTCCAGGACTTAGATGTGATTCCGAGTTTGCCCAAGGCTATAACAATTTATTGTGACAATAGCGGTGCAGTGGCAAACAGTAAGGAACCACGGTCCCATAGTGCTACGAAACACATAGAGCGCAAGTACCACCTGATTCGAGACATCGTCAAGAGGGGCGATGCGGTAGTCACCAAGATAGCTTCGGAGGACAACCTAGCGGACCCTTTCACCAAGATACTTCCTAAGGAAGTATATTACAAGCACTTGGAGGGTTTGGGAGTCAGAAGTTTGGAAGATAAGACTAGACCTTAGTATAAGTGGGAGATTGATGGAGTAGTATACTTAATGTCTAGATTTGAGTATTCTGAACTCTATGTACACTTTCATTTACCTATTAATAATTAACATTCATTTGCTTTTAATTATTGTTAATTAAATATATGCAAATTATAGTCCTGGATTTTATACGTTGTAGTTAGTATGGTGTGCATGTGAAGGTTTTCGACGCCGATCCAATCGCTCGATTACCTTGTTCGTGTGTGCGGAAGCGTGTAAAACAATAGAACACGAACAACAAGATCTAGTGCACACATATATATGTATAGACACATATTTATATATATATATACATCCAATATATATATATATATATATATATATATATATATATATATATATATATATATATATATATATATATATATATAGGGATTAACGAGAACACTTACAACCGGTGTAGCGTGCCTCGTTGATATTGATGAAGGTGGTGTTGAGTCGATTGAACCACCTTCATGGATCAGCCACTAGATGATCTCCTTGAGAATGACCTCGTCACTCCTTTTGTCTAGATCGCCCGGATGTTGAAGCCGCACAAATGGCCCGGCCTCTACGTGTTGCACACGAACCCGGAATTGAACTTGCTTGTTCTTGAGTGATTCTCTCACTCTTTTCTCTCTTGTGGGTGGAATTTCGTGGCTGATGATTAAGTGATATGAAAACCATGTTTTCATCTCTTTATTCACCACAATTAACCTCTCCTTGTAACCCCCCCCCCCCCCCATTATGTGCATCATAATGCACCAATAATGGTGGTTAATGGGGAGGTAAAGGGTCATTTCCACATCACCATGCCAATTGGCATGGATGTGGTCCCCTTGCTTGTGTGGCATGCCATGTCATACCATATGACATGCATCCATGCAAGCCATGCATCCCATGCATGCCATGCATCCCATGCATGTGAAATTCCATATGTATTGATTCTAAATCAATATAGCAAGCAACGTAATTCCAGCTCGTGTGTGACCCTGTAGGTATGATTTTATCGATCAATATTATATTGTTCCCAAAAATTAATATTATCGAATAATCATTTAACATCCATAGATGACCTTATGACTTTATCTATTGCACACGTAGGATCGAAGGACATATCCCAACAATCTCCCACTTGGCCTTCAGAGCCAGTGTGCTGCCAACTTCCTGTTGTCACTTTATGTCTAAGTTTGAACTTGAGGAAAGACTAGAGTCATCCTCAATCGGCTCAAACCTTTCTTGGACTTTGAGACAGACTGTAAAACCAGATTTATCACTATGATACGAATCTGGACGTGGCCACGTATTTTCCACAGTCTCGACTCTCCAAGTGGTCGGTAAGACATGTATCCCATTATAAAATGGAGGACAATCCCATCTTGTCAATCCAAGCTCTCCCACTTGTTTCCTGATATACCCAATAACAAGTTTTATAACCTCCTTTTACGAAAGGCGTTTACTTGTATCAAAGTACACCATTTCACAATGGAATCACTCTGGACTACTCAGATCAGAGGAAATTGCTCGACAGCCAATGAAATAGTATTATGACTCGAAATCTTAAATACTATTCCAGTCGGGTCTGTTCGATCATTAGCTCCCAGCTAATATCTATGTAATTGTACTTGATGTCCCACATCACTAGCCCATGAAGCGGCGCTATAGTACACATTACAATCTAGTTCTTTGTATCGTCAGTTTGTCCGTACTCGATGATACGAACTAGGAACAATTTATGACTTAATTATATTAGTTCAACAATTGGGACTTCATTATGTGGTAAATCGACCTCATAACCCAATTAATATAATTTAATCATTTGGACAATTCATACAATTTAAACCACAATTATATGAAGAAATTATTGAATATCATAAAAGATACGTGAATGTTTACATAAACTCCAAAAGTAGACAATACAATAATAGGAATCACAATCCATCTCTAAGATATCGTATCCCTATTGCAGTCGTATGAGCATCATGCTTTGACTGCTGGAGTGGTTTAGTTAACGGGTCTGCAACATTATCATCAGTTGCAACATTATTTATCTCGATGTCTCCACGACTAACTATCTCCCTGAGAATGTGGAACTTCCTGAGCACATGTTTGGATTTGTGGTGCTCCCTAGGCTCCTTGGCTTGCGCGATAGCTCCACTATTATCACAATAGAGAGATATCGGATGGGCCGAACTAGGTACGACACCAAGCTCATCTAAGAACTTTCTTATCCAAACGGCCTCGAGATATCTAAGAACATTACCGGTTAAGTTGGGTCACTATATTTTATATATGACATGCCGTGAATTCTTGAAGGGACAGTGTATCCCGGAAGGATTGATAATATCCCCGAGATGAGCTCATAAGGATTTATTATGTAAACCTCGCGAGTGGATTTGTTCCTGCATAATAAATAAGGTTGAGTGGTACTATTCTCGGATATAAGAGATGAATAAATTTATTAAGCAATAAATAAATTTTATTCATGGATATTTAAATCTTAAATACACGGAATAAATAATACTAACCGGAGAAATATTATTCGATATAATATGGGTAAATATTGGGAGTGCAATTTTATTTATATAGTGGAAAATAAATAAAATTAATATTGATAAGGATTAATGGATTTGGGTTGGACTCAATTTAATCTTCAATATTAAAAGCCCAATATTCCACCTCCTTTAGATCCCCTACGTAGCCTATAAAAGCACTACATGGCCTTCATAAATCATAAAACAAGAATATCATTATTTGATAGTTCTAGAGAGTTGAAGGAGATCCATAGGAGTTCGATAGATCGTCGCCCACCCGACGTTCGAACGAAGTGCAAGGAATACGTGAGAAGATTCAAAGGTCATCTTGATTTCGTTTCTCCGAACAACGAATCGAAGGTAAAAATCTAAACGCGCTTTATGATTTAATTGATTCGATTATTGAAAATACCGTAGAACGAAGATCCGAGGTACGAAACCGGGAAGGAGGACGAACGCGTGGTGGAGGCGAAGCCACCGGACCACGGCGTACCCCCGCCTAGGGTTTCGGCGAGGAGGGGTCGAACCACGGCTGGACGCCGGGGGTGCGATCGATCCGTGCGATCGATCGCGCACCGCGAGGGCAGGGCCCCGCGGTGGCCTGCTGTTGGCGGGCCGACCACCCAGCGGCGGCGAGTCGCCGGACTCGCCGCGGGGGCTGCTGGGCAGCCCCAGTCGATCGCCTTGAGCGATCGACTCCTCGATCGCAAGCGCGCACCCGTGGGGGTGCGGCTGGGGCGTGCGCGGCCTTCGGGCCTCGCCGTGCGCTTCGGCCGTATCCCGGCACGTGTGTCGTGTTCGTGTGATCTCCGGCGAAGGGTTTGATCGGGTTATTGGTTTCCGAATATTTTTTAATAACCCGGGATATCAAATTCCAACAGCGGGTTGCCAGCAGGCAAAGTCAAAGGCGGCTGGAGCTAAAGATGGAAAGTACTTAGCGGCGCCTGGAAAAGGAAGCCCATGCATCGGCCCATGCAACTTCTATTCCGCAACCCTAATTCACGCCTATATAAGGAAGAGAAGCTGGAGAAGTATGAGACACACAATTCCGACCCCGTTCACGAAGCAGCCGCCGGTGATTGAAGCTTGGAGATTTGCGGCCAAGTTGTTTTGTTTTTGAAGTTGATCGAGCCTTCGGGCATTAAAACAATTTATTGCTTTATGTTTTTATTGCTTTGTTTTTGCTATTCCAGTTGAACGATTTCAGATTTCAGTTAATATGAATTTCAGTTTCGTTTTCCAATTTATTCCTTGTTTTATTTCTTCACGTATGAGTAGCTAAACTTGCAGGGCGTCTGGGCAAAGGCTGATCGAAGGGGACTCTGGGCTAAGATAGAACCGTGAGGTTGATAGGGCTTTTAGTTAACTGCCTGGAGGTTTGTTCCCGATACACAGTTGAGGTTTAACCACATTCTTGCAGGTTTGGGCAGACTAATTTTGTCGTTAGGAAACCCTTACACTTTGAGATACCAGCGATTGATCAACCGAGTATTCCGCGTTAGATGTACTACGGGCATAGCGCTAGAACGTGTTGGAGCTTAGCGGTCGTATGATTCGGATTTCCGGACATGCTATTGGCCGAATTGGGTTCGTCGAGAGAGTAATGCGAGTTTGGGCAAACTAGATCCATGCGACCACATAGGTATCGAATTGTCTAGGCTCAGGGGATTAGGCATAAGTATACCTTGCCTTTTCTTTACACCGTAAGGACGGATTGGGGTGGGGTGACTGTAGGCGTGACTTAATAGGACTGCTTTCACTTTGTTAGACATCCTATAACCGATTGACAAACCATCAGTTAAAACCATAAGTGCCAGGGATCGGTAGTTTGCCCAGAGAACCCAGAGAGAAGACAAAGCCCAGAAGCCTACTTTCTCTTATTTGATTTCAGTTTGATTAATTGTTTTCTGTTCCAGTTTGGTCAAAGTGATAGTTTATTATTTCTGCATGTTAGTTTGGGTTAATTAGTTTAATTGTTTCTCCTAGTTGGTAGTTTGATTAAACGCTGTGACTCAGCAACCAAATTCAAAACCTTTTTATTGTGACACACTATTTGGGCAAAGCCGAGATTAACTAAATTGCAATTGCTTCCTCGTGGGATCGACCCTATACTTATCACTTGCTATCTTGTGTTGAGTTTAGGAACTTTATAAATTTATTTTGCGCGCGTTAGCTTCCACGACAAAGTTTTCGCTTCGTCAAAATTGGCGCCATTGCCGGGGAGGCAATATTCCAGCTTTTTAGTTTTTCTGTGCTAACCGTTTTGTTTTACTTCTTTGACTAGGTACCATAAACGCGGTGGAAGGCGACACGGGACTACTCTTTGACCCTGAGATCGAGAAAACCTCCAAGACACTAAGAAAAGAAGCGAAGAGCAAGGCATTAGCACGTGCATCCCAAGGAGAGAATTCTGCCAAAGCACGTAAGGCAGAGAAGGCAAAGCACAAGGAAATCATACCAGTTGACACGTCTAGTCAACCAATACCTGAAGAGATAGAAGAGATGGGAGAAGAAGCACCACGGACTTTGAGGGACATGATGTTCCCGTCAGAAATGAACTTGAGGCCATTGGGCATCCATCACTTTGCCCACCATTCCTACCCCCTGGGAGATGAAACACAACTTCATACAAATCCTGCCAAAGTTCAGTGATATGCCCGGAGAAGACCCACAGAGGCATTTACAGGACTTTGAGCTTGCATGCGGGACGATTCAGGCAACCGGGGTACTAGCGCAATATATACGACTCCTAGCCTTTCCCTTCTCTTTGACTGATGGGGCCAGAGAGTGGCTGTATACCATTCCGCAGGGCGAAGTGACTACTTGGGCGCAACTACAGAAGAGGTTCCTGGAAAAATATTTCCCAGCAGCACGAATTCAACAAATGCGCAAGAAAATCAATAGCATAAGGATGGGAACTAACGAGAACTTTCAAGACTATTGGGCAAGATTCAAACAACTGCTAACTAAGTGCCCCCAGCACCAGATCCCGTACCATGACCTCATCCAATACTTTGTGTCCGGATTGAGACATCATGAGAAGACTCTACTCCTAGCTGCCAGTGGAGGATCTCTACTCAACAAAAGTGCTGCCGAAGCATTCAAACTATTCAAAGAGATGGCAGAGGAATTAGGTGAAGACACCGATATGCCCAAACAAAGCCTGCTGGTACAATCCCCCTCTGATTCAAAAATCGACAAGATGTGCAGTGCCATGGAAAAATTCATGACCAGTATGGCGGGAGGACCAAAGAAGGCAGTCAAAGCGTGCCAGATTTGCCAAGAGGTAGAGCATGCCACTGATGAATGTCCACCTTTGTTCGATGAGGATCTCAAAGCGATGGGACAATCTAATGGAAACGGTCAAGGAAGAGGGAGGCCGCACTTTGACCCATACTCAAATACTTACAACCCAGGATGGAGGCACCATGAGAATTTCAGGTATGGGAATAATAACAACCAAGGAGAAGGATATCAAGGCAACCCGAACCAGAACCGTTACAACCATCAGCAACAAGGGAATTCCCAGCAGAATCAGGGCAAAGGGGCATCACTATCGGACATGATGGAGACTTTGGTCAGAGAGAACGTAAAGTTCCAGCAAGAAAACATGAAAGCCATGCAATAAAACGAAAAATTCAAGCAGGAAACTAGAGGGCAACTGAATAACTTGGGAGCCCAAATGGCCCACTTGAATCAGGTCGTGGTAAAGCTGGAACAGAGGAATGGAAACTTACCACCACAAGTCGAAATAAAGAATGCCCACTGCAATGCCATCCAGCTAAAAAGTGGGATAATCTTGCCAGAAGTCAAAGCGCCGACCCAGGGCAAACACCCTCAAGAGACAGAACCCATAGAGACAGAGGACATAACTGTTGAAGATGAAAGAGAGAAGGGAGAAGAGGTAGTCAGGGAAAAGAGAGATAAATCACCACCACCAAAGATTCGAGTCCCCTTTCCAGGAAGGCTAAGCAAGAATAAAGAAAGGGAAGAGACTTATGAGATGTTCCAAATGTTCAAAAAGATGGAGATCAATATGCCGCTACTGACTATACTGAACACTATGCCCCGGTGTGCTAAGTTCCTCAAGGAGCTATGCACGAAGAAAGTAAAATATCAAGACGATGCAAAGTTCGAGGTGGGTGAAAATGTCTCAGCAGTACTTCAAAGAAACGTACCTACCAAGTGTGGAGACCCAGGCATGTTCTACATACCATGCATTATAGGAAGGATGAGAATCGAGAAGGCAATGTTGGACTTAGGGGCATCAATAAATGTAATGCCCAAGACTATGTACGAGAACCTGGGCATAGGGGTTCTCAAACCCACAAGAGTGGTGATCCAACTGATGGAGTTGTATTCTAAATGTCTAGTTTAGTGCAAATACGGAACTCCTTATCTATACCTTAGTTCGAGATATGATTCAAACATTATTGCATTTAATGCAATAGTCCTTGATGTATACGTTGTAGACAGTATGGCGTGAGGAGACACGCGGAAGATCATACTGTCGGTTACTCGTATACTATCGAACAGTAGCTCACGACTTAGATGGACAGGGACAATCCATCGGTACGTCGTAGTGTGACTGGTAGATAGTCGGTCTTGACTATCATGTTACACTCGTACACTTGGTGTATTGAGCAGGACCACGGGAGGGCGTTCGATTTATACTAATCGCAGTAATCGAACTAGACCTCAGATATTACGGATATACGAATTCTTAATCCCTATATAATTATAGGTGCGTGTGTCCAATTCTCGGTTCTTTGACTTGCCAATGAGTGAGACTAAATGATTAGTCGAGATTCTCGGTAAATTGGGAATCGTAATTGTACGCACGGCATGCTATAGATTATAGACAGGAAACCGTGTCCCGTTTATCGGGTTGATGACGTCCCCGAGATGAGCTCATAAAGTTTATCATGTAAACCCTGCAGGTGGATTCGTTCCACATGATAATAAGGATTAGTGGTACTAGTCTCGGATAATAAGAAACGAATTAATTTAATTGTTAGTAATTAAATAAATTCGTGGACGTTCGATATCTTAAACACGGGGAAAGTCGTATATGTAATTTCGGCGGAAATATTATTGGTAAAATAATATAGATTAATTAATTGGGAATTCAATTATAATTTTATAGTGGAATTAATTATAATTAAAATTGGATTTAATTAAAGGTTTTCTTTTAAGGACACCGGTTTAATTAAATTACAATTTAGCCTAATTAATTAATTGTCCTAAGGTCCCTAGTGTGGCCTATATATACCCCTCAATCTCTCTTCTCTTAACCTACGAAACGCCGCTATAATTAATTCTGTAGAGAAATATTTTGTTAGCGCAATTATTTTCTTCTCTGCTTAATTAATTTAGATTAGCGCAGTGTTTTTATTTCTGTAGAAATTAATTTGCTAGCGCAAATATATTTCTGGAGACAGAATAATTAATTCTGTAGAAATTAATTTGCTAGCGCAAATATATTTCTGGAGACAGAATAATTAAAACGTGAAAAAGAGGGTTTGAGAGAGAAGAAGAAGAGAAGACTCCGGTGGATCGTTGCCCACACAACGTCCGGCGTCGAGGGCTAAGATACACACTAGAAGATCTCAGGGTGTTCGCCTATTCGGCTTCTCCGAATCACGCATCAAAGGTATAAGAAATCGAAACCCTATTTCCGCATTATTTCGATTCTTTTCGTACGTAATCATACAACGAACCTCCGATCGAGTTCCGGGATCGTGGTTGGTATTCCTAGATCACTGTGGAGTCGCTGACTTCAAGAGCGGTGGTCGGAATCGGAAAAACCAACCGGAAACGAGCCTGGAACAGCAGCGTCGCGCTGCTGTTCGCGACGACTGTCGGCCGACATGTATAGCTGTCGGCCGACATTGGCTTGTCGGACGACACCTTCTGGTGTCGGACGACAGAGAGGCCAGAAGCCTCTCGTTTTGCGCGGTCGTGCCTCGGGTGCGATGGCTGGGCGTTAGACGGGTCAGGGCCTTCGTCATGGACACAGTAGGCACGCTGGAGGTCGACTGGGCTTGTCCGGATGTTCGAGTAGTCGAACGGACATATCCCGGGTAGTCGATTTCCAACAATTGGTATCAGAGCCGGTTTATCGGTTTGTTGTATTGTTCGTACGTTTTGTGATGCAGGATGAACCCGATTATTATGGCCAATGTTGTGATGGATGTTGTGCTTTAATTTTGTGGTTTGATTAAACTCTCGGGCTTGTCTAGATTGTTTTTTTTTTGGAATAACGTTGCTTGTTTGTAATAGATAAAAACGACGGGTTGAGTCGTTAGGTTTATTTATTTATTTCGTCGTTTCCGGGCATGTATAGGGTCGATCACCTTGTATAGGATCGATGTCGGATTTAGTAGATTTATTCTTGTAATTTTTCTTACTAATTTTGGTGGATCGAGACGAGACCAAAACCCGGAGAAACGAGGATCGAGGAGGGCGAACCGGCAACGGGCAGCCATCGAACACACCCCGTGTTCGCGACGGGCAGCAGCGGGGCTGGGGTTCGTTCGACCCCACGTACGACTCAACGAGGCTCGAGACGAGGCTCCAGTGGGAGGAGTTCGTCTCTTGACCCTCGAGCGAGTCGGTGGTGGACCGAGATCGAGACGAGCAACGAGATGAAGTTCCAAGAGACGTGCATTGGAGAATACTTAAGGCCATAATAATCGGGGCCACGTTAATTGCTTTTTATGTGATTTACGTGCCTTTTATTATGCTTAATTATTTTATGCATGTTATCCCTCAATCGTAAAATACTAAGTGGGAGAGGGATTGGAAACAATCCCGCGGTCTCCATTCTCTATTTTGAATGTGATGTGTATTGACTTACGAGTTGGCTTTAGTGTCATCCTCCCTATCGGATAAAGTCGATACACGGATATCACTGGATCAAAATTCGAATTCAATTCCAATTATAAAAATCGAACAATTATATTTTTCAAAAGCAAGTGCCTAATCTGTTTTTCAAAGACTAAGTTCAACTCGACTCATTCTCACCCCGGGGAGTGGAATGGAGCCAAAGCGCTTGCTTATGTCGATGACACAGATTAGAGACATTCGAGTCATTCGATGACTAGATCGATTGTCTGGTTGGCTCCCTCACCTAGTGAGAGATAGGGCTCAATTGCATGATTGATCGCTGGTTAGAAACTTCGAGTTTCACTTACGAGATATCAAGCTTTGAATAATAAAATTGTGGTATTTAATAAATGTAAGAGTCAATTAACAAAGTTGTTTGTTTTAGTAAACGTCCACACTATCGTGGCTTGCTAAATGGAAACGGTACTTTGGGTTAATTGAGACTCTATGACATTTAAATAAATGGGATTCAATTAATAAAGTTGTTTGTTTTAGTAAACGTCCACACTAACGTGGCTTGCTAGATGGAAACGGAACTTTAGGATTAATTGAGGCTCGACAGTTATAGAAAGTCGTGGAGGACCGCATGTCAACGTAAACGTCCACATGAACGTGGCTTGCGGTGGGCATGTAGTTCCCGAGCCGTGGACTTAGTACTGAGAAATGGTATACACTTAGGTACGCTTTATAGTATCCTCCCCATCGGAGTCACTGCTATAATGATGTACGACCAAAGTAAAAATCCAATTATAAAATCGTTTGGATTAGTATACGTCCACAAGAACGTGGCATGCTAGTCTGATGGGATTTTGGAAATGATTGGTAGTTTAATGATGTTATTTGAGGGAAATGATATCGAATTAAACTAATTGTTTGTTTTATATGGTATTATTCCCATTAAAAGACAACAAACTCACTGAACCTATTTTGTATGGATTAAAGAAGAAACTTGGACATTGTCCTAACTGCAGAGGAGTACAATTATGTACTCCAAGTCAATTGACCTGCTGAACCAAATGATGCTTCCACTCCTGAGGAAAGGAAGCTCATGGAAATGGATCAAGGCTCTGAGATGACGCGGAGCTACATTATGGCTTTCATGTCAAATGTACTGCAACATCGGGATCAAGCCATGACCATTACCTATGATATGATGCTTAAACCTCAAGAAGCTTTTTGGTTATCAGGACAGGACAGCCGGACAAAATGCAATGAGGCAACTCATGACGGCCATCGCATCCGAAGGAACACCCGTGAGGGATCACGTTCTTAGGATGATGTGCTATCTGAATGAAATAGAGATTCTAGGATCAGTTATCGATGGGGTAACCCAAGTCGATATTGTGCTCCAGTCTCTGCCGAGAAGTTTTGAGCAGTTCCGCCTGAACTATAACATGAATAAGGGGTCTTACTCATTGGCGGAACTCCTGATTGAACTTCAAGCGGCTGAGGGAATCTCTAAGGGCTCTCAAGCACTTGTGGTTGAGAAATTGGCTCTTCCTAGGCCTCCGGGCGGCAAAAGGAAGAAGAAGAAAATACGGAAACCCAGTGGGCCTAATATATCTGGACCACGGAATGGGACAAGCAAGCCCAAGGGGCAAGTGCTTCCGTTGTAAGCAGTCTGGATACTGGGAGTTTTAATTGTCCTCTCAAGCAACAAGAAGTTGACTCTTCCTTAGTCACCGAAACATGTTTAGTGGTAGTATTTGCCAGTACCTGGTGTGTGGATACGGGAACCACTAATCATGTCTGCACTTAATGCGGGGGTTCCAGGAAACCCGGAGACTTAGAAAGGAAGAAATTATAACCTACATGGGCAATACTGTTAAGGTAACAGCCGTTGCAGTGGGAGATGTTAAATGTTTTAACGGTAGGATTTTAGTTCTAACAAATTGTCTTTATGTGCCGGCATTTAGAAAGAAATTTCATTTCGGATTTCTAAATTGGCTTAGAATGGATATTCCGTTTGTTTGGATGGTTTCATACCTATCAGAGTAGGAAACGGGGATATTATCTATTCTGTTACATTGACAGACAATTTAATACTAAATCCGTGTTCTTCCACGATGCAACACACCGGAGCTAATAACACATTGTCAAAACCCAATAAGAATAAAGATCCTTCTAGGATGAATCAAATGTACTTATGGAATCTTAGGATAGATCATTTTAACTTAAGTACGATTCAAAGGGTGAAAGCTGATGGACTACTCAGCTAGTTTGAAGGAAAGGACCTTCCAACCTTCGAATCATACTTGGAAGTTTAAATGACCAAGCAACCCTTTACGGTTAAAGGGAAAAGATCCAAGAAAGTACTAGAGTTGATTCGCTCTGATATATGCAGACCTCTTTGAGGAGTAAGGCATACTTATCAGAAAATGGGATTAACTCCCGACAGACTACACCATTTATGCCTCGGCAAAATAATGTGTTGTAAAGAAGGAATAGGACTCTTATAAATATGGGAAAGTAGACAATGAGTTATTCGGAGTTACCTAATTCGTTTTTGGGATATGGCTTGGAAACAGCGACGTTTATCCTGAACTTGTTTCCTTTGGAAACTTGTACTGATATTCGGCTGTTTATAAGATACCCTAAGAAAACGAATTGAGATATGTAATATAGTCCAAAGGACCAGATGTTCGTTGATTGCATCAATGTTCGGTTCTTAGACATGGACTATATATATGCAATATCACAAGCCCAAGAGTAGGGTAATACTTAATGTGCTTAGAGGGACTGATCAAGACTTAGAACCAGCCTAACTGAGTAGTTCACTACTGTAATCTTTATTCACTAAAGACACACCGGAGCGTCGTCGTAGTGGGAGGGTTGTTAGACAACCCGACAGGTTCATGTTTATAGGAGTGTCTTCGGACTTGTTACCTGGAGAACATGAAGCCGACCCCTAGATCTATGACGAGACGCTGAAAGATCAAGATGCTCAGTCTTGGTAAAAGACGATGAAATATGAGATTGAATCTTTGGATTCAAATCATGTCTGGGATCCTGTAACCAGAGGGATTCATCGAAAAGAGCCAAGAGCATTCGGTAAGCAAGCTTAATCAATCTTAGGATTGAAGGAAGCTTCAAGATCTTGGACACATGCGGACCTATGAGAAAATCCATTTCATGGATTCATTCAAGGCATGTTTAGGTCCTGAGTGTAATAAAGAAGTGATAGAAAAGATGTGGTGTTTTCTCATTCTTTATGTAGACGACATCCTTCTAAATTGGCAACAATATGAAAGATGTTATCGGACATAAAGGGATGGTTGTCCGAGTAATTCAATGTAAGAGACTTAGGAGAAGTCAGGAATGTTCTTGGGATCAAAGTATTAAATGATTGCCAGAAAAGAACATAGAACTTATCTCGAGCCTCATACATAAATACAATTCTTACTCGTTGCAGCATACAGAATTCCAAGAAAGGTCTTCACCTTTTAGATGTGGAATTCATCTATCTAAAGTTTTGTGTCCGACACAATAAAGGAGATAGATGAAGATTAAGCAGTTCCCTACACCTTAATGGTGGGAAGCTTAATGTATGTAATGCTATGCATGAGACTGATATTTACTATGCCGTGCGCATGGTGGTAAGATATCATAGTAATCCTGGAAAGGATCACTCGACTGATGTAAAGGACATGATTAGGCTCCTGCAGAGGACCAGGAATTATGTTCTGAGTTACAAAGCAGTCAAGTTGTTTCCTTTGGATTACATAGAATTGGATTTCCAAATCAAACAGGGACAGTCGAAAGTCGAAGTCAGGCTATGTGTTCTCACTGTGAAGTGGAGCAGTCACATGGAAGAATGTAAAGCAGCGATGCATTACGGACTCTACCATGGAAACTGAAAGGATAACGGCCTGTGAGGCAGTTAAAAGGTCAGTATGGCTCCAGAACTTCCTAAGGGACTTAGATGTGGTTTCTAGTTCACCCAAAGCTATTTTGAATAGCGGTATTGGAAAACTTGAAATGCCACGAGTCCATAGTGGGAGATAGCATGTAGAGCGCAAGTACCACCTGATTCGAGAGATCGTCTAGTAAGACGATGCAGTTGTCACCTAGATAGCATCGAGAGGATTGCCTGGTAAAACCCGTTCACAGAGGCACTTCCAGCGAAAGCGTTGGGTAGGCGTGATGAGGTTATGGGAATCTGATGTTTGGGAGAGGGCGACTAGACTTTTAGTATAAGTGGGAGATTGATGGAGTTGTATTCTAAATGTCTAGTTTAGTGCAAATACGGAACTCCTTATCTATACCTTAGTTCGAGATATGATTCAAACATTATTGCATTTAATGCAATAGTCCTTGATGTATACGTTGTAGACAGTATGGCGTGAGGAGACACGCGGAAGATCATACTGTCGGTTACTCGTATACTATCGAACAGTAGCTCACGACTTAGATGGACAGGCACAATCCATTGGTACGTCGTAGTGTGACTGGTAGATAGTCGGTCTTGACTATCATGTTACACTCGTACACTTGGTGTATTGAGCAGGACCACGGGAGGGCGTTCGATTTATACTAATCGCAGTAATCGAACTAGACCTCAGATATTACGAATATACGAATTCTTAATCCCTATATAATTATAGGTGCGTGTGTCCAATTCTCGGTTCTTTGACTTGCCAATGAGTGAGACTAAATGATTAGTCGAGATTCTCGGTAAATTGGGAATCGTAATTGTACGCACGGCATGCTATAGATTATAGACAGGAAACCGTGTCCCGTTTATCGGGTTGATGACGTCCCCGAGATGAGCTCATAAAGTTTATCATGTAAACCCTGCAGGTGGATTCGTTCCACATGATAATAAGGATTAGTGGTACTAGTCTCGGATAATAAGAAACGAATTAATTTAATTGTTAGTAATTAAATAAATTCGTGGACGTTCGATATCTTAAACACGGGGAAAGTCGTATATGTAATTTCGGCGGAAATATTATTGGTAAAATAATATAGATTAATTAATTGGGAATTCAATTATAATTTTATAGTGGAATTAATTATAATTAAAATTGGATTTAATTAAAGGTTTTCTTTTAAGGACACCGGTTTAATTAAATTACAATTTAGCCTAATTAATTAATTGTCCTAAGGTCCCTAGTGTGGCCTATATATACGCCTCAATATCTCTTCTCTTAACCTACGAAACGCCGCTATAATTAATTCTGTAGAGAAATTATTTTGTTAGCGCAATTATTTTCTTCTCTGCTTAATTAATTTAGATTAGCGCAGTGTTTTTATTTCTGTAGAAATTAATTTGCTAGCGCAAATATATTTCTGGAGACAGAATAATTAATTCTGTAGAAATTAATTTGCTAGCGCAAATATATTTCTGGAGACAGAATAATTAAAACGTGAAAAAGAGGGTTTGAGAGAGAAGAAGAAGAGAAGACTCCGGTGGATCGTTGCCCACACAACGTCCGGCGTCGAGGGCTAGGATACACACTAGAAGATCTCAGGGTGTTCGCCTATTCGGCTTCTCCGAATCACGCATCAAAGGTATAAGAAATCGAAACCCTATTTCCGCATTATTTCGATTCTTTTCGTACGTAATCATACAACGAACCTTCGATCGAGTTCCGGGATCGTGGTTGGTATTCCTAGATCACTGTGGAGTCGCTGACTTCAAGAGCGGTGGTCGGAATCGGAAAAACCAACCGGAAACGAGCCTGGAACAGCAGCGTCGCGCTGCTGTTCGCGACGACTGTCGGCCGACATGTATAGCTGTCGGCCGACATTGGCTTGTCGGACGACACCTTCTGGTGTCGGACGACAGAGAGGCCAGAAGCCTCTCGTTTTGCGCGGTCGTGCCTCGGGTGCGATGGCTGGGCGTTAGACGGGTCAGGGCCTTCGTCATGGACACAGTAGGCACGCTGGAGGTCGACTGGGCTTGTCCGGATGTTCGAGTAGTCGAACGTACATATCCCGGGTAGTCGATTTCCAACACCAACTGGCTGACAGATCCAATTTCTACCCTGAGGGCATACTGGAGGACGTATTGGTCAAAGTGGAAGATTTAATATTCCCAGCAGACTTCTACGTACTAGACATGGGGAGATCAAGCAAAGAGCCAATTATGATTCTGGGCAGACCGTTCCTTAAAACAGCAAGAACACACATAGACTGCGAGACAGGCAAACTGACATGTAAGTTCGAGGGAGAAACAGTCACCTTTGACCTTTACAAATCTATGAAGCACCCAACCGATACGGAGGAAGTTCATATGATCGATCAGATCGAAAAGGCAGTAGAAGGCAAAGTGTTGCAAAGCGGCAAGTACGACGAAGTTGAAGTAGTGATTCAAGAAGGAATGCTACACGATGAATTAGAAGACGAACCGGAAGGAATACAGGAGGCAATTAAGCAGTTAGGGGCACTAGAAAATTACAAAGGAGATCCAGGCAAACTGCCAATACTGGAGGAGACGATCATGAAGCCATCTTTGGAGAGAGCCCCATTGCTGGAATTGAAGAATTTGCTTAAGCATTTGAAATACATGTATTTAGGGGAGCACGACACTTTGCCTGTAATCATCAATTCATCACTCTCGGACGAGGAGGAAGTTAAACTCAAAGAGGTGCTGGGGCGATACAAACTGGCCATAGGATGGACTTTGGCTGATATAAGAGGTATAAGCCCGACGATTTGCCAACACCATATACTCCTAGAGGATGAATCTACACCTGTGCGAGACCCCCAAAGGAAAGTCAATCCTGCCATGAAAGAGGTGGTACTCAAAGAGATAAAGAAACTCCTCAGTGTGGGGATAATTTACCCTGTCTCAGATAGTAAGTGGGTTAGCCCTGTACACGTTGTGCCAAAGAAATCAGGGATCCAGGTAGTAGAGAATGAGAAGAAAGAACAAATCGCTACCAGGCTACAGACAGGATGGAGAGTATGTATAGACTACCGTAAGCTGAACAAAGTGACCCGCAAAGACCATTTCCCTTTGCCCTTCATTGATGAGATGTTAGAGCGACTGGCCGGGAAGAAGCACTTTTGCTTTTTAGATGGTTATTCGGGATATATGCAGATATGGGTAGCTGAAGAGGATCAGGATAAAACAACGTTCACGTGTCCCTTTGGTACCTTTGCCTATAGACGCATGCCCTTTGGGCTGTGTAACGCACCAAGGACCTTCCAGCGTTGCATGATGAGTATATTCTCTGACCTATTAGAGAACGGGATTGAAGTATTTATGGACGACTTCACGGTCTATGGTAATACATTTGACCTATGCCTGGCAAACTTGGAGCTAACACTGCAGAGGTGTGTGGAGAAGAGTTTGGTTTTGAACTATGAAAAGTGTCATTTCATTGTAGAAGAAGGAGTAGTCCTGGGACATGTAGTGTCAGCCAAAGGCATAGAAGTCGACAAAGCAAAAATAGAAGTCATTTCCAAACTGCCATATCCAAGGAATATCAAGCAAGTAAGGGGATTCCTTGGCCACGCGGGATTCTATAGGCGGTTTGTGAAGGACTTCGCCAGTATCGCCCAACCGATGACGAGACTGCTACAAAACGACGTAGAGTGGGACTTTGACGATGACTGCCAAAGAGCCTTCAACCATCTGAAGGAGAGACTAGTGACAGCACCCATCATCCAACCCCCAGAGTGGGGGATGCCTTTTGAGCTAATGTGTGACGCTAGTGGATATGCAGTGGGGGCAGTACTTGGGCAACTAAAGGGCAAAGAGAGGCACGTGATATACTATGCCTCAAAGACACTTAATGCCGCCCAAAGCAATTATGCAACCACTGAGAAGGAGCTATTGGCCATAGTGTTCGCGTTTGAGAAATTCAGGTCGTACTTATTGGGGAGCAAGACCATCGTGTATACTGATCACGCTGCACTCAAATACTTAATGGCTAAGAAAGAAACCAAACCGAGGCTAATTCGATGGATCCTGCTGCTACAGGAGTTTGACATCGAGATTAGGAACAAGGCCGGCAATCAGAACTTAGTGGCAGACCATCTCAGCCGAATTTTACAAAAAGAAGAAGACATACCCATAACTGAGACGTTTCCAGACGAGCACTTGTACTCTATCTATGCCATGAACGAAGAACCATGGTACGCTGACCTAGTAAACTACATAGTAGGAGGAGAGTTCAGGGATCAAGCCACTCTCTACGAAAGGAACAAGATGAAGCGAGAGGCAAAGAGCTACATCTGGGATGAGCCATATTTATGGAAAAGATGTGAAGACCAAGTGTTAAGAAGGTGCGTCGCTGCAACAGGCTATAATGAGGCATTGCCATGAGAAGCCATGTGGAGGCCACTTTGGGCACAGGCGAACTGCCAGGAAAATCTTGGAATGCGGTTTCTACTGGAGGACTTTGACTAAAGATTGCATCGCCTGGTGTAGGGGATGTGATCAATGTCAAAGGGAAGGAAATATGACTAAGAGGGATGAGATGCCCTCTGTGCCCATACTACCAGTGGAGATATTCGATGTATGGGGTATAGACTTCATGGGACCACTCCCAAACTCCAAGGGCAAAGAGTACATATTACTGGCAGTGGACTATGTATCTAAGTGGGTCGAAGCCAAAGCGACGATCACCAATGACTCTCGAGTGGTAGCAGAATTCTTAAAAGCAAATATTTTCAGTCGTTTCGGTGTACCCAGAGCATTGATAAGTGATCAAGGAACGCATTTCTGCAACGCGGTGATAAAGAAGTTACTTCAGAAGTATGGGGTGACACATCGGGTTTCAACAGCATATCACCCCCAGGCAAATGGGCAAGCTGAATTGTCCAATCGAATCATCAAGACTATTCTAAGGAAGACAGTTAGACCCGAGGGCAAAGACTGGTATGAAAAATTAGATGATGCACTTTGGGCATACCGCACTGCTTTCAAGACACCCTTTGGGATATCCCCATATAGGATGCTATTCGGGAAAGCATGCCATTTGCCCGTGGAAATTGAACATAAAGCACATTGGGCGGTGAACAAAGTCAATTTTGATTGGGATCTTGCAGGGAATGAGCGCAAGTTAGACCTTGTAGAACTGGAACAGATCAGGATCGAGGCGTATGATCATGCAGCTCACTACAAGGAACGAACCAAACGGGCACATGACAAATTGATTAGAGGCAAAAAAATCGAGGCAGGCCAACTGGTGCTGCTACATCAGACTAGGAATTTATTCAGAAAGGGAAAACTGTTCACTAAATGGGAAGGACCCTTTATTGTTCACGAGGTTTGCCCTAATGGATCAGTGGAGCTGAAGAGTAAGACAGACAAGGGCGAGGACTATATTTTCAAGGTAAACGGACAACGAGTTAAACCGTACTTTGGGCAAGAGGAGTTGGAGGGGCAAATTGCCTTCATCGATCTCTAGCCAAAGTCAGCAGCAAGGTCATGCCTAGGACCTAAAATAGGGCGCTGGCCAGGAGGCAACCTGGTAAGTTTTTTTATGCTTTATTTACTATTTAGTTTTTGCTTTTCTATTTTTAGGTTTGATAAAAAAGATCACTTCATACCAAAATTAACGAGGCCGGAAGAAAGGGTGTATTGTATTTTTGATTTTGCAGGGACAGGAGTTTGGGCAAAGGGCACCAGTTGAGGGCTTACCATAACTGGATAGATGGAAGGTGCGAATATTGAGGGAGAAACATCCCATCATTAGGACTCTGCAATTTCAACTTTCCATAACTTCCCCCCACGAAACCCGATAACTACCCAATCAACTCCCCTTCCAAAATTCAAAAATCCCTATAACCCTAACCGCCGTCGTCCATGGTGAGCACTCGACCGAAAAATAAATTGAGAGGAATCCCGGACGGAACCCATATCGATCTTACTACACCACCCACCACAACAGCCAAATCGAAGCGCAAAAAGATGACGGAACCAAAGAACGACGCCGCCATGGAAGCAAACAAGGAGGAGGCACCCACCGCCGCCACCAGTGAGACAACCGGAGAAGCTTCCTCAGCCGTACCGCTCGTCATAATACTACCAACTTCCACCACGCCAAACAGCCCGCCGCCGGTCGACCAGAATTTGATAGCGCAACTCAGCGCTGAGCTCGACGTGCCCCAGCTTTCCGAGCAGAAAGACTTGGAGACTCTGGCCGAAGCAGCGGAGGGGTCTGAACAGCCGACTGGCGACGTGATCGAAAGCCCACGAAGGAAGAAACCCAGATCTGACGTTAAGGGTAAGGGTTTAAAATTGTCTGGTGCAGGTTCGAGCGACGAAAAGAAGGAGGAGGAGAATTCGACGGCTGCCGGCGGCGATGATGAGGAAGAAGACGAACCAGAAATCGAAGTCACCCACAACCTTCCAAAGACACCGAACACCAGAGCTTCGACCAAGAAGCGCAAAGCTCCGACTCCGGCGACTACCAGCGTCCCCCCTCGAAAAATCGTGGTGCCCAAAACTGTATGCTTCGACACACTGAAGCTGATGGGGGTAGAGGCCAAAGTAAGGGAGTACTTTGCGAATATTGGGTGGAGCCAGTTTTTGGAATGGTCTGGGCAAATAAGTGATAAAGTGGTGAGAGAGTTCTTCAGGACATTGGTGATCAAAGAGGACAAAGAATAAGGAGTTACGGGCATCCAGTTTGAAATACTGGGAAGCAAGGTCAAAGCAAGCTGCACTGAACTGGACCTCAGTTTGGGGATGGTGACTTTTGAGGAGTGGAAGTCAAAGGAGTACCAGGGGGCACTGAAGGCTTTGCCCGAGCGAACTAAGAGTGAGTTGAACGAGATCTGGAAGGTGTTAGGCAAAGGGGGGACGTTCATTGCACAGACCACTAAGGGGCATCAGTTGAAGGATGATGCGATGAGGGTTTGCCACAGGATCCTGGCTGTCAATTTCTTTGGCAAACAGGACACAAGCAATGCGATCTCCCAAATCGAGTTGGGGATGTTGTGGTGCATGGAGAAGAAGATCAGGCTCCACTTTGGGTCTTTTCTCTGTGCACAGATGAAGTGGTTAATCACCCACCCCATGCAGCGCCACTCCTTTGCCCAGTTCCCCATAGTGTACGCTGCGAAGATGGATCTGCTGGTAGGGAAGAAGGTGAACCTGATGAGCGAGGAGAAGTTTGACAAGGCCTGTTTCAAGAGGATGCATGATATCAAAGAGAGCAGTGATGGAGTCATAGTTTTTGATGACAACAAGGCAGTGAAGGTGGAGAAAGTTGTGCCAGTTAGGGCAAAGGTTAAGAAGGAAGAGTTGAAGGAGGATGGCGCTGTGGAGGAGCGCCTTGAGAGGATTGAGCAGAAGTTGGAAGAGCTTACCGGGATGATGAAGGCGTACTTTGGCCCCGACGGATTCAGGTACCCGCCTGGACCCAGCTCTTAACTGACCCTCCCTTTTTTTGTTTTAGTTTTTTATTTTATTTTGCTTTTTCTGTGTTTACTGTTTGAGTCAAATAACTCGGGCGACGGGGTCGACCTCCCTGCTGACACACTTTGCCTACGCAAAGTGTGTGAGGGGGTAGGTGCGCCAACGTTAATTTAGAGTTATTGTTTGGTCGAGGCAGCCCCTACTGATCTTATTACTTTCACCCACTTTGCCTACGCAAAGTGTGTGAGGGGGGAAAGGGAAAGGGCAAACCTCTGTGTCTTATCGAGTCAGCATGATTATGTGAATACTGAGGGCAATCAGAAGCATTTCATTTATACAGCAGTTCAAAATTTGTAGTTAAAAGCATGAAAATAGGGACGATGGAACCATACTAGGCAAACTGTGAGATTTGAGCCATACACTGAATTGAAATTTCTTTCTTGAGAGAGTCTGTTGTGATATTTATGATGCCTGACTTTGCCTATTTGCTGTGATAAGTAGTTTTGTTGAGTGGGGGCTATTGTATGATTAGGGCATTTTCTTTCAGTTTGACTATTTGAACATTAATCCCTTGCTAGCCCCTTTGAGCCTGTTGAATTTTCCTTGTATACCAGTCTGGCACTTTGCCATTGAGCAACCAGACAGATAATGAGGGGTAGAGAGATTGGTGTTGAAAAAAAAAAAAAAAAAAGAAAAAAAAAGAGAAAAATAGAAAAAAGAAAAAAAAGAGTAATAAGTTGGTTGTGTGCTAAGGCCCGTAAGAAAAGGGGCAAAGTGGTAGAGAATAGGCTAGTCACTGAGCCCTCTACCCAAACTGTGTCTACTCCTCAAAATCCACCCAAAGAGCCTACATTACAACCCAATAAAAGCCCCTATGATGAGACCCCCCACTTAGTCAGAATAACTTGATCAGCAAACTGTCAAATTTGGGCAAAGTAGATTCACAACAGAAAAGGAGTGACATTATACCCATCCACTGAAAAGAGAGATACACTTGTGAGGGTGTGACCCCAAGCCCTAGTATAGACTCTTGACCGAATTTTTATGCCTCTAACTTGAATTTTGACTTGCCTATATTTGCTTTGCCTATTTTATATTCTGTAATCATGCTAAAGTCCTTTGAGTCTCTGTTTATTTTGTTTCCCCCTCTATCTTGATTTCTTTTTACTTTGGTCTTGAGTCCGGTGTGTCAGACCCCACGCTTGAGGACAAGCGTATTGCAAGTGTGTGCGGTTTGATGAGCCATTTTATTTGCTCATCTTGAGCCCCTTTTAGAGTCAGTTTGAGTCTGTTTTATGTGTCTGGGAGGGCACAGTCGAGTGTTTGGTCAGGGTATGCAGGCAAACAGGTAACAGGTGGCGCACTGGTCAAAAGAGGCAAGGAAAACCCCTTCTTTGGGCAAACAGCGATCTGGAGTGTGTAGTCACTGAGCAAAGATGGCCTTACAGGCAAGTCAAACCACTTAGGGTTGAGTCATGATGCAGAAGACCCAAATCGACTACTAAGTACCGTGCCTGGTCCGTTCACCTTTGGAGGAGAAGAATACCTGAAGAGAGTTTGGGAAGCGGGTTGCCAGCGGGCAAAGTCAAAGGCGGCTGGAGCTAAAGATGGAAAGTACTTAGCGGCGCCTGGAAAAGGAAGCCCATGAAGCGGCCCATGCAACTGCTATTCCGCAACCCTAATTCACGCCTATATAAGGAAGAGAAGCTGGAGAAGTATGAGACACAAAATTCCGACCCTGTTCACGAAGCAGCCGCCGGCGATTGAAGCTTGGAGATTTCCGGCCAAGTTGTTTTGTTTTTGAAGTTGATCGAGCCTTCGGGCATTAAAACAATTTATTGCTTTCTGTTTTTATTGCATTGTTTTTGCTATTCCAGTTGAACGATTTCAGATTTCAGTTAATATGAATTTCAGTTTCGTTTTCCAATTTATTCCTTGTTTTATTTCTTCACGTATGAGTAGCTAAACTTGCAGGGCGTCTGGGAAAAGGCTGATCGAAGGGGACTCTGGGCTAAGATAGAACCGTGAGGTTGATAGGGCTTTTAGTTAACTGCCTGGAGGTTTGTTCCCGATACACAGTTGAGGTTTAACCACATTCTTGCAGGTTTGGGCAGACTAATTTGGTCGTTAGGAAACCCTTACACTTTGAGATACCAGCCATTGATCAACCGAGTATTTCGCGTTAGATGTACTACGGGCATAGCGCTAGAACGTGTTGGAGCTTAGCGGTCGTATGATTCGGATTTCCGGACATGCTATTGGCCGAATTGGGTTCGTCGAGAGAGTAATGCGAGTTTGGGCAAACTAGATCCATGCGACCACATAGGTATCGAATTGTCTAGGCTCAGGGGATTAGGCATAAGTATACCTTGCCTTTTCTTTACACCGTAAGGACGGATTGGGGTAGGGTGACTGTAGGCGTGAGTTAATAGGACTGCTTTCACTTTGTTAGACATCCTATAACCGATTGACAAACCATCAGTTAAAACCATAAGTGCCAGGGATCGGTAGTTTGCCCAGAGAACCCAGAGAGAAGCCAAAGCCCAGAAGCCTACTTTCTCTTATTTGATTTCAGTTTGATTAATTGTTTTCTGTTCCAGTTTGGTCAAAGTGATAGTTTATTATTTCTGCATGTTAGTTTGGGTTAATTAGTTTAATTGTTTCTCTTAGTTGGTAGTTTGATTAAACGCTGTGACTCAGCAACCAAATTCAAAACCTTTTTATTGTGACACACTATTTGGGCAAAGCCGAGATTAACTAAATTGCAATTGCTTCCTCGTGGGATCGACCCTATACTTATCACTTGCTATCTTGTGTTGAGTTTAGGAACTTTATAAATTTATTTTGCGCGCGTTAGCTTCCACGAAAAAGTTTTCGCTTCGTCACCAATCCATCGGTATAGTCGTTGTGTGAGAGAGAAACTAATTTGTCTTAATTATTTTATCACACTTGTACACTTGATGTATTGGGCGGATCGCTTGAGATTTATCAATTAGGATTGCCGTTGATAATTGATTTAAGTCTCAGAGTATTTTATTCTTAATCCCCGATACTATTGCGGATGTGTATATTTAATATAAGTGACTTTGATTTTCCAAAGGAATTAACCGATCTAATTATTGAGTTAATTACCGGTAAAATTGGGTCGCTATATTTTATATATGACATGCCGTGAATACTCGACGGGAAAGTGTATCCCGTAGGAGTTGATAATATCCCCGAGATGAGTTCATAAGGAATTATTTTGTAAACCTCATGAGTGGATTTGTTCCGCACAATAATTAAGGTTGAATGGTACTATTCTCGGATATAAGAGAAGAATAAATTAATTAGCAATAAATTAATTTTATTCATGGATATTTAAATCTTAAATACACGGAATAAATAATACTAACTGATAAATATTATTTGATATAATATGGTTTAATATTGGGAGTGCAATTAATTTATATAGTGGAAAATAAATTAATTAATATTGATGGGATTAATAGATTTGGGCTTGGGCTAAATTTAATCATCAATATTGGAAGCCCAATATTCCACCTCCTTTAGATCCCCTACGTAGCCTATAAAAGCACTACATGGCCTCCATAATAGAACAAGACAAGAATATCAATAGTTGATAGTTCTAGAGAGTTGAAGGAGATCCATAAGCTTGGAGGATCGTCGCCCACCCGACGTTCAAGCTAGTGCAAGGAATACGTGGCAAGATCCTAAGGTCTTCAACTTGATTTCGTTTCTCCGCACAACGAATCAAAGGTAAAATCATAAACCCTCTTATATGATTTTATGCGAATTAAATTGTAATACATACATGAACGCACGATCCGGGAAAACGACGAACCTCGGGGACGGGGATTCGAGATCCCCGGCGAGGATCGAGAGGGGCGTCCGAACCCTAGGGTTCGACCGCCGGTACGCGCGGCCAAAGGGGAGCCCCAGCTGGACGCCGGGGCATGCGATCGACGTGAAGTCGATCGCCGGGGGTTCGCCGTGGGCTGGTGCCACGGCGGGTGGACCCCCCAGCCACCCCTTGGCCGGCGGCGGTGGCGCACGGGAAAAACCCTCGGCTGAAGCCGAGGGGTGCGATCGATCCTCGGATCGATCGCGGGTAAGCTGCGGGGTCACCCGCAGCGACCCCGTACGTGCTGCGGGTTCGCCCGCAGCGGATGCGTGCGGGGGCTAAGCCCCGCTGGGCTGCGAGTCATGGACTCGCTGCGGGGCTGCTGCGAGCAGCCCGGGGATCGCTACGAGCGATCCCAGCGATCGCTGCGAGGCGATCGCGAGCCCCTCGTGGGGGCTCGGCTGGCGCACGCGGCCTTCGGGCCTCGCTGGGCGTTCGGTCGGGCCTCGGCTCACGCGGTGGTTCGCGGTTGTTCTCTGACGATCGAGGATTTCGGTCGGATTATCGGTTCCGCGGTTTTTTTTTATAGCTCGGGATATCGTTTTCTAACTTAAATTATATTTATTGCTAATTAATTTATTCATCTCTTGTATACGAGAATAGTACCATTCTACTTTAATTATTATGCGGAACAAATCCACTCATGAGGTTTACATTATAATTCTTTATGAACTCATCTCGGGGATATTATCAACCCTTATCGGGACACACTTTCCCGTCAAGAATTCACAGCATGTCATACAAAAAATACCGTGACCCAACTTTACCGGTAATTGACCGAATATAACTAATTAGTCAATTCCTTTGGAAAATCAAAGTCACTAATATTATATGCACACACCCGCAATAATATCAGAGACTAAAAATAAAATACACTGAGATTTAAATCTATTATCCAAAGCAATCCTAATCGATAAATCTCAAGCGCTCCACCCAATACACCAAGTGTACAAGTATGATAAAATAGTTTAGAAAAATTATTTTCTCTTTCATATAACGACTATACCGATGGATTGGTCCTTGTCCATCTAGGTTGTGAGCTATTGTTCGATTAATATACGAGTGACCGATAGTATGATCTTCCGTGTGACGTCGCACACTATACTAACTACAACGTATATAATCTAGGACTATAATTTGCATATATTTAATTAACATAATTAAAAGCAAATGATTGTTTATGTATTTAAATAGATTACATAGCAATGGATCGGGAGTTAATATATCACTTAAATCTAGATATTAAGTATACAACTCCATCACGGTCGCTACCCGTGAAAAATCTGTCAGCAGGATTTTTCTTCTCCTCCAAGTTTCCCTCCCCTATTTATACCCTATGCGATTTATTAATTAGGGTTAACACCTACAACTATTAGAATAGACATCATAGAGTTTACAAGGTTGTAACGGGGATCTATAATAGTTCTAATAAATCATTGCAACCGGAGAAAGTGGACGTAGCCCTCGTTAACGGGTGAACCACTATAAATTTCTTGTGTCTTTTATTTCGTATTTTTCGTTCGGGCGTTTCGTGTTGCTTTTCAGGAAGGGAATTCGGACGTGAATTTCCTAACAACTGGTATCAGAGCGCTAGGGCTATAGCGATTGGGGAAAAGTGATGACAGACACCACCACCTCTTTCGGGGTTACGAAATTTGACGGGAATAACTATGGACATTGGAAGATGCAGATCGAGGACTACCTTTATGGGAAGAGGCTCGGAATTCCTTTGTAGGGTTTACCGGAGAATATCAAGGATGACGAGGAATGGGAAAGCCTCGACAGGCAGGTGTTGGGATTGATACGTTTGTATGTGGCTTCAAACGTTTCATTCAACGTGCGCTCAATTCCCACAACCAAGGGCTTGATGGAAGCCCTATCAAATATGTACGAGCAACCCTCATCGAACAACTAGGTATACCTTATGAAGCAGTTGTTCAACCTTAAGATGACGGAGAATGCGGCAGCGGACAACCATATAAACGAGTTGAACTCAATCTTGGGCAAGATGAAGGGGGTTGGGGTGAACTTTGATGATGAGATATATTCCTTGCTCCAACTTGCATCTCTACCGGATAGTTGGGAGCCCATGCGGGCAGCTGTTGGCAACTCTATGGGGAAGGAGAATCTGAATTTCTCCGATGCTAGACACCATATACTTGCCGAGAAAATTCGGAGAATGGATTTCAAGGGAAAGACTCCTAGTTCGGCCTTGAGTGTGGAGAACCGGGGGAGGAACTCGGGCAGGAATGCTGCCAGGAACAAAGGGAGATCTAAGTCTAGGAATGGGAGAGATGGCTCGAAGTCCGAGGATAATGAGTGCTGGAATTGTGGGAAGACGGGGCACTTCAAACGGGATTGTCGCTCTCGGGGGTGTTGGAAATCGATATCCCGGAATTAATAAATTAATTAAAATTAATTATCTAATTAATTCCGACCGAAATCCTTCGGAGATCGAATATCCGGAGTTGTCAAATGCGGAACGACAATTCCAATCGACTCCCGGTTGCCGGAACATCCCGCCACGAACCACGACTGATTAAAGTCGTTTTTGTAGCGTCACAAATCAAATAAAATTATCGAACTAGTTGCTAAAGCAACTTGCCCGAGTCGATCTCTCGAGGAACACTACTATCGGCGGTAAAAGGGTTTATTTGTTTGCAACTAAGAAAAGGGGAGAAATAGCATAATGCGTAAGTTTGTTTTTGGTTTTTGGAATTAATTCTAAAACTAATTAGAGTATTGAAAATACGTGGGAGCGAGTAAAAACGAGAAAGATGGTTTTTAAAATCAAAAGAGGAATAAACTAGGGTTTCGGGAATCGCGAATGTCGTCTTCTTATTAAAGTTTGAATCAAAGCAACAATTCCAACACGTCCGTTACCGGTTGGTGTTTATTCAAGACGAAATTCAAACTCAAATTCAAATAATACATCCGTTCATCCCTAACCCTAGCAAAAGAATTTAGCTACTCATGATTTTCAACAAAAAACGATTAGACTTTTGAAAAGTAAAATTCATGAAACAAGTTTTAAAATCAAAAATAACCAAACAAATAATCGAACTAGAAATTGAAGAACGAATGAATTGAAAGAGAAGAAAACGTACTAAGATTAATATCAAGAACAATCAATGGCACCCGTCGGAGGCGAATCCAACTTTTGCCGAGATCCGATTACAAGAGAATTCAAAATCAACGATCGATAAACCTAGATGAAAGTGAGTCCCAGGAGCTCTCCAAAAGTGCCGAAAAATAAATTAAAAACAGCGTGTTTGTTTCTTCGGGTTGAAACCCTACTTATAGTACAAAGATTTCCGAAGTCAATAACTCGGTCAATGCTGAAAGTCGGACTAAGCGGGCGCCTGGACAGTGAGCGGCCGCTCGCGACGTGTGGCAGGCGGATGGCAGGTAAGGAAGCGACCGCTTGTTCGAGCTTAACAGAATCTGTCAAGGGAGGCAGGCGGCCGCTTGGTCACCAAGCGGGCGCTTGGTGATCATTGCGGGCGGCCGCTTGCGGAGGAGGCGCTCGCTTGGGGGCATATGCAGAAAGTCTGCCTGGAGAGGAAGCGGCCGGCTGGGCAGCTGGCGAGCGCCTGGAAAGGGTTGCTGGCGAGCGCCTAGTCTCGAGGCGGGCGCCTGGTCCAGCTGAAGTCGGGCTCGTCTCGTTTACACTCGATAACATCCGTTTCATCGGTCTTTTCCGCTCAAACACACTCAAAGACCTGCATACTCACCACAACATCAACTCTACCACGAAACATGAGGATGACACAAAAAGGCGAAACAAAGAGACTCGAAACAACACGAAAAACAAAAGAAATACGATACAAAAACAAGTAAATCAACTCCCCCACACTTAGCCTTTTGCTTGTCCTCAAGCAAACATTCATGAAAGCAAGAACCAAATCACACAAGCATGCCAACTACTTAATCCATCTCCCAAAAGATACAAGTAAACCCCCGGTGCATCCGGAAAAAGTAAAACAAATAAATCTCAACCCCAAAGTACAAAGAAGCAACAAAGGTCAAGTAAGAATCATCACATGTAACTACTCCAATTTCCCTCACTCGGATCCACTCTTATCTTCTTCTCTCGAAACGAGGTTCCACTCAAAAGCGTACACAAGCGAAGGATAAAACAAGATATAACTTGTGTACTCAAGAAAAGATAAGCATAAATGGAACAAGGATGAGCTTCAAATAATAACATGTGCACCTAAGAACATCAACCAAACACGTACTCAAGTTTTACTCTCCACTAATCAAAGTCTACTATCTTAAGAATCATGGGTGATCGATAAATCGGGTGTAACGGGGCTCGGCTAAGGGTATTCGGGATTATTTGGGCAAAAGTGGACTAATATTGTTCAACTACACGTCTCCGCCACACCAAACATTCATCTAATCTTCACAAAAACCCCGACAACACAAATCATGATAAACAAACTCATCTCGCCTCACAAATCTCCCGAGAAATCAACTAATAGCATTATTCGACCCTCTTTTTTTTTTTTTTATACATTTTTTTTTTTTTTTGAGACTTATAACATGTCTCGACTCTTTTTTGGAGACTTATAACACGTCTCATTTATTTCTCTATTTTTTTTTTTTTGGAGACTAAAATACACAAGTCTCAAATTATTACAAACACCGTATACATCAATACCCATCATACCCCATCACTCACACTTCGCTTCCCTCCATTTCGGAATATAGGACAAGAATAAAAGGCTAAATGTAGGCTCAACGGGGCTACTAGGGTGTCCCACGACGGGCTCGGGGTCAAAAGTGAGCGGCAAAAATGGCTATCCTAATCGATCATATCCCAATCACATTCAAAATCAAGTAAGTTATGATATACTAGCCTCGAGTAACAACCTAAGCAAGTCCTAGCTATCTCTAGTTCATACGGGCACACATGATATAGAACAAGGAAATAAGAAGCTCGAAAGACAACGAATCATATATCACACAAGGAAGAAAGCTATAAAGGCTCAAACTTTCACAAGGCTTTTGGAAAATGTAATAGCTACATGCGATTATCTCACAATTACTCCATTGCAACTAGACAAGGGATCGAAACTACTCGTATACCGACCTCTAGCACCAAGACTCTACCGCACTTCACGAGACGAAATAAAGCAATCGACATACGAACGCAATTCTAGCACATGCTCATGATAAACATATCACATAAGTGGGAAAGGGGGGTGATCAACACAACTAATCTCAAAACAAACCAAAGAACACACAATCAAGACACGACAAGATCACAAACGCACATAGAACAAGAGAAGAAGAAACAAAAACAAGAAAAAGGGAAAGGAAGCAAACCCCCCCACACTTGGGCTATTCCGTGTCCTCATGGAAGTCCGAGCCTCCGAAGAAAGCTACGCCCCATGGAAGTCCGGCAACGGCGCCAATTTGATTAAAGTCGTTTTTGTAGCGTCACAAATCAAATAAAATTATCGAACTAGTTGCTAAAGCAACTTGCCCGAGTCGATCTCTCGAGGAACACTACTATCGGCGGTAAAAGGGTTTATTTGTTTGCAACTAAGAAAAGGGGAGAAATAGCATAATGCGTAAGTTTTTTTTTGGTTTTTGGAATTAATTCTAAAACTAATTAGAGTATTGAAAATACGTGGGAGCGAGTAAAAACGAGAAAGATGGTTTTTAAAATCAAAAGAGGAATAAACTAGGGTTTCGGGAATCGCGAATGTCGTCTTCTTAATAAAGTTTGAATCAAAGCAACAATTCTAACACGTCCGTTACCGGTTGGTGTTTATTCAAGACGAAATTCAAACTCAAATTCAAATAATACATCCGTTCATCCCTAACCCTAGCAAAAGAATTTAGCTACTCATGATTTTCAACGAAAAACGATTAGACTTTTGAAAAGTAAAATTCATGAAACAAGTTTTAAAATCAAAAATAACCAAACAAATAATCGAACTAGAAATTGAAGAACGAATGAATTGAAAGAGAAGAAAACGTACTAAGATTAATATCAAGAACAATCAATGGCACCCGTCGGAGGCGAATCCAACTTTTGCCGAGATCCGATTACAAGAGAATTCAAAATCAACGATCGATAAACCTAGATGAAAGTGAGTCCCAGGAGCTCTCCAAAAGTGCCGAAAAATAAATTAAAAACAGCGTGTTTGTTTCTTCGGGTTGAAACCCTACTTATAGTACAAAGATTTCCGAAGTCAATAACTCGGTCAATGCTGAAAGTCGGACTAAGCGGGCGCCTGGACAGTGAGCGGCCGCTCGCGACGTGTGGCAGGCGGACGGCAGGTAAGGAAGCGACCGCTTGTTCGAGCTTAACAAAATCTGTCAAGGGAGGCAGGCGGCCGCTTGGTCACCAAGCGGGCGCTTGGTGATCATCGCGGGCGGCCGCTTGCGGAGGAGGCGCTCGCTTGGGGGCATATGCAGAAAGTCTGCCTGGAGAGGAAGCGGCCGGCTGGGCAGCTGGCGAGCGCCTGGAAAGGGTTGCTGGCGAGCGCCTAGTCTCGAGGCGGGCGCCTGGTCCAGTTGAAGTCGGGCTCGTCTCGTTTACACTCGATAACATCCGTTTCATCGGTCTTTTCCGCTCAAACACACTCAAAGACCTGCATACTCACCACAACATCAACTCTACCACGAAACATGAGGATGACACAAAAAGGCGAAACAAAGAGACTCGAAACGAAACGAAAAACAAAAGAAATACGATACAAAAACAAGTAAATCAACGACGAATCCGGACTCAACCGAAACCCTAACCGCGGGCGAACCCACGGCTATTCGGTCGAGCCCTCGCGTGGGCTCGCGGCTGTCCTTGGCAGCCGCCTAGGGCTACTCGTAGCAGCCCGCTAGGGTTGCTAAAACTCTATGCGAACAGCCCGCTAGGCCATGCCCGAGCACCGCGAGGAGCAGCCCCATCGAACCCTATGCGAGGCACGAGCCGCCGCTATTCGAATCAGCCCCTCGCACGCCTCCAGGCGCGCGTCACGGATCAGCCCGCATGGCCTCGTGCAGCAGCTCGCATCGCACGCGAGTCCGCTGCGGGAAAACCCGCAGCTCGCTGCGAGCAGGCACGAGGCGAGCGCTTGCCTGCTGGGCGCTCGCTCGCGACATGGACCAGGCGGGCGCCTGGTCCTCAGGTGAGCGCTTGCTCCCCAGCGAACTCGGTTCGCGCGATCCTCGTCGCCGGATCGCTCCAGCCGCGGCGGTCCGGTGATCCTCGATCACCACCGCCTGGCTCGACCCCGATGAGGATTCCAAATCTCCGATCTTGGTTCACGATATTTCTACGATAATTAAACGATTAAATCATAAAGGGGGTTTTACGATTTACCTCGTTCTCGTTGTTCGGAAAAACGAAGAACTCAATTGATGACCTTGAGATCTTCCCACGTATTCCTTGCACTAGCTCGAACGTCGGGTGGGCGACGATCTTCCGAACTCCATGGATCTCATCCACTCTTCAAGAACTTTATGATTGGCGTATCTTAGGTTAATGAATTGTGAAGACCATGTAGTGCTTTTATAGGCTACGTAGGGGATCAAAAGGAGATTAAATATTGGGCTTCTAATATTGAAAATTAAATTGGGTCCAACCCAAATCTATTAATTCTTATCAATATTAATTTTATTTATTTTCCACTATATAAATAAAATTGCACTCCCAATATTTATCCATATTATATCAAATAATATTTCTCCGGTAGTATTATTTATTCCGTGTATTTAAGATTTAAATATCCATTAATAAAATTAATTTATTGCTAATTAATTTATTCATCTCTTATATCCGAGAATAGTACCGTTCAACTTTAATTATTATGCGGATTAAATCCACCTGCAGGGTTTACATAATAATTCCTTATGAACTCATCTCGGGGATATTATCAACCCTTACGGGATACACTTTCCCGTCAAGTATTCACGGCATGTCATATATAAAATATAGTGACCCAACTCAACCGGTAATTGACCCAGTAATTAAACCGGTCAATTCCTTTGGAAAATCAAAGTCACTTATATTAAATATACACACCCGCAATAGTATCGGGGATTAAGAATAAAATACACTGAGATTTAAATCGATTATCCAAGGCAATCCTAATCGATAAATCTCAAGCGATCCGCTCAATACACCAAGTGTACAAATGTGATAAAATAATTAAGATAAATTATTTTCTCTCTCACACAACGACTATACCGATGGATTGGTCCGTGTCCATCTAGGTCGTGAGCAACTGTTCGATTAAATACGAGTAACCGATAGTATGATCTTCTGTGTGCCCATGCACACCATACTAACTACAACGTATAGAATCCAGGACTATAATTTGCATATATTTAATTATAAATAATTAAACGCAAATAATTGTTTATTTAATTAAATAGATTAATGGCAATGGATCGGGAGTTTCCGTTACTTAAATCTAGACATGAAGTACACAACTCCAACAATCTCCCACTTGTACTAAGGTCTAGTCATTTCCTCCAAACTCCCGACTCCCATACTCATCACGTGCTTAAGTTGTACTTCCAAGAAGTACTATGTGAATGAGCATTCTAGGTTGCCGCTCTGAAGTTATCTTGGTGACTACAGCGTCGTCTCCCTTGACGATGACTCGTATCAGGTGGTACTTGCACTATGTGTTATCTTACACTTATGGACTTGTGATTTCTTACCATTTGCCATCGCACCGCTATTTACATAGCCTTTGACAAATTAAGAATCACATCTAAGTCCCAGAGATTATCCCGGAGCTATACCAAAACTTCCGCTGCCTCTGAGGCCGCTATTTGGTTACTCATGGCAGAGTTCGAAAAACATCGTGCTTATCACTCTTCCATGTTAAAACTCCTTCTCCTTCAATAGTGAAACACATAGCCTGATATCGACTTACACTGGTCCTCATTCGATTAGAAATCTAAGAGAATGTAATCCAAAGGAAATGCTCGTTTGCTCCGTAATCCAGAACATAGTTTCCAGTACTTCGAAAGTACTTAAAATGTTCATTACAGCAGTCGAGTATTCCTTTCCAGGATTACCTTGATATCCTCCCACTATACTAGCCGCATAGCAGATATCAGGTTCTCGTTTTTAACATCGCAATTATTAAGCTTTCCACACTCCAAGTGTAGGAAACCGCTTTAATTGCTTCTATCTCCTTTTGTGTTCCAAAACACATATCCTTAGATAGATGCATTCCGTATCTGAAAGGTAACGAACCTTTCTCGGAATTTTGCATGTTAAAACGAACTATAATCATATATATGTAAGATGTCCAGGAGAAGTACAACTTCTTCCTATATCTTTCATAATGATTTATCCAGACAACCATCATTTCATGTCTGATTACATCTTTACATTGTTGCCAATGATAAAATGTTATCTACATTAAAACCCGAGAAACACCACCTTGTTTCCATCACGTTTCCAATACACACTATTCGTCTATGCCTTTTGATGAATCCATCAAGTGGACTATCTCATCAATGCGCAAGTTCCACGAACTCTAGCTTTGTTACAATCCATGAATGGATCAACTAAGCTTGTACTCTAAATGATCTCGCCTCTTAGCAATAATTCTTATTGCTTTCCAAGAAGGCACATTTAGATCTAGTACTGCCTTCATGTAGATCCAGGGATCGATTTCATGTATACTAGGTCCAGAGTCCGAAAACTCTCATAGTCTTATGAATATCTCCGGTTGATCACAACCTCCCACTACAACGGCATTCCGGTGTATAAACAGTAATAACAGTAGGTGCAGTTAGTGGTGTACCGCTACTCGGTTCGGCTGGTTCCCAGTCCTTATCGCTTTCTCTCATTCAAAGTATTACGTCACTTTGGGCTTATGGTTCATCTAATAGCTTTTCTCTAAGAACCGGGCGTTAGAACTTATAACGTCCTTCTGGTTCATAGTACTATTGAACACACATCTTTTGTTCTTCTAGGATATTCTACAACCGCATTTGAATGCGCCGTTGTTTCCAGACATATCCATAGAACCTAGGTAGTACCGTATAACTCATGCTTTTACTATTTCTATAAGAGTTCCATTTCTTATTTCCGACACACCATTTCTACACAAGAGTGTATGGTGTAGTCATTTGGGATCAAATCCCAATCTCTGATCAGTATGCCATGCATTCCTCAGACAGGCACTTGCCTCCGCGATTAGATCGCAGGCTTTCAATGGATATACCATGATGGTTCCCCACAATAGCTTTGTGTCCATTGACTTGTCAAAACACTTTGCTTTTGTGGCACATCAGGTATGCTAATCCATTCTTTCGAGTAATCATAAAATGAAGTACTCGTACCTTATTGTCTGAGTAAACAAAGGTCTGCATACATCAGAGTCAATCAATTCTTATACTTGTCCGGATCTTATATCATGTTATCTTCCAAATTAGATTCTTAGGTCGGAAGGTCCACTCCTTCAACTTAATTGATCAAATATCAATTATCGACCTTTGAACTTCTTATTTGAATAGACATGATTTAGCACAAGAATCCACAAGTACAATCGATTTAATAAAGAAATCTCTTGTTAGTAAAACGAGTTTTATACTACGGTTCGTTGCACCGTGGTGGACTCGGGATTCATCATTTATATATTGCTACCTAATGTACCAGAATAGATACTATCTTTATTTCTTCTTATAACCATCAAATGATTAATAGAAATAAAATATCCATTTATTAGAAATCCGGAACAAAGTTCTTTCTAATTTGAAAGGTACATAAAAGCAATAACCCAAAATGAAATCCTATAAAATGTCCTCCACTGCAACTGCTGCCTCCTCTACAGCATTGCCCATGTGGACTTACGATTTCTTCTTTTCTAAGTCGCCGGGTTTCCTGGAACCCTTGCATTTAGAATGCACATACCGTCAGTGGTTCTATATCTACACACCAGGTTCCGGTAGATAATACCACTGACTATGTTTTACGACTAAAGAAGATTTCGTACTTTCTTTGAGAGGATAATCAGACTTCCAGTACCTAGACTGTTTGCATTGAAAATTAATTATCTAATTAATTCCGACCGAAATCCTTCGGAGATCGGATATCCGGATTGTCAAAAATTTGCGGAACCGACAACCCAATCGAAATCCCGATCGCCGGAGAAACCACGAATACCGACTCATCCGCAGAAGTCCGACCTTTGGAGACTACGCGCCCGAAGACACGCAGCCCGCCCCCAGCCGAAGTCCCTCGCGAGTCGGAAACCACGAACACACCACGTGACCCAGGGCACGACCGAACACCACACGCGGGAAACCCCGCGTGCGTCCAGCCGAGCCCCCGCGTGGGGCTCGCGGTTACTCGTAGCAACCGCTGGGGCTGCTCGTAGCAGCCCCGCAGCGAGTCCTCGACTCGCTGCTTACGGGGATGGGGTCCCCGTACGAACGCACGGGCTGCTCCCAGCAGCCCGCTAGGCACGCCCCGGATGCGATCCGCATCGCCCGCGTGCCCGCTGCGGGAACTCACGCAGCTCGCGGCGATGCCGTCCGGGGGGATCGAGTCCACCTCGATCGAGCCCTCGGTTCCAGCCGAGGCTCACGCCCGGCAGCCCCTTTGGGCGAGAATCCATGAGCCGCCGGCGGTCCGGTGGTTCGACCACCACCGCCCGGTTCAATCTCACTTATGGGGTTCGTCCCTCGGATCTTGGTTCACGATATTTTCACGATAATTAAGATGTAAAATCATCGAAGGGGGTTTTCACGATTTTACCTTTGTTCTCGTTGTACGGAGAAACGAGATCTATGAAGACCTTGAGACCATCCCACATATTCCTTGCACTAGCTCGAACGTCGGGTGGGCGACGATCTTCCGAACTCCATGGATCTCCCTCTCTACTTTCTCTCTCTAGAATTGTGATCTTCAAGTTATGAGAATAGAGAAGATCATGTAGTGCTTTTATAGGCTACGTAGGGGATCTTAAGGAGGTGGAATATTGGACTTCCAATATTAATGATTAAATTGAGCCCAAGCCCAAATCTATTAATCCATTAATATTAATTAATTCTATTTTCCACTATATAAAATTAATTGCACTCCCAATATTAAACCATATTATATCAAATAATATTTCTCCGGTAGTATTATTTATTCCGTGTATTTAAGATATAAATATCCATGAATAAAATTAATTTATTGCTAATTAATTTATTCATCTCTTATATCCGAGACTAGTACCATTCAACCTTAATTATTATGCGGAACGAATCCACCTGCAGGGTTTACATAATAATTCCTTATGAACTCATCTCGGGGATATTATCAACCCTTCCGGGATACACTGTCCGGTCAATTATTCACGGCATGTCATATATGAAATATAGTGACCCAACTTAACCGGTAATCAACCCAATAATTAAATCGGTTAATTCCTTTGGTAAATCAAAGTCACTTATATTAAATATACACACCCGCAATAATATCGGGGATTAAGAATAAAATACACTGAGACTCGAATCGATTATCGCCGGCAATCCTAATCGATGAATCTCAACGATCCGCTCAATACACCAAGTGTACAAGTGTGATAAAATAATTAAGATAAATTATTTTCTCTCTCACACAACGACTATACCGATGGATTGGTCCGTGTCCATCTAGGTCGTGAGCTACTGTTCGATTAAATACGAGTAACCGATAGTATGATCTTCTGTGCGCCCATGCTTGCACCATACTAACTACATCGTATGAAATCCAGAACTATGATTTGCATATATTTAATTATAAATAATTAAATGCAAATAATTGTTTATTTAATTAAATAGATTAATGGCAATGGATCGTGAGTTTGCGTTACTTAAATCTAGACATTAAGTACACAACTCCAACAATCTCCCACTTGTACTAAGGTCTAGTCATTTCCTCCAAACTCCCGACTCCCATACTCATCACGTGCTTAAGTTGTACTTCCAAGAAGTACTATGTGAATGAGCACTCTAGGTTGCCGCTCTGAAGTTATCTTGGTGACTACAGCGTCGTCTCCCTCGACGATGACTCGTATCAGGTGGTACTTGCACTATGTGTTATCTTACACTTATGGACTCGTGATTTCTTACCATTTGCCATCGCACCGCTATTTACATAGCCTTTGGCAAATTAAGAATCACATCTAAGTCCCAGAGATTATCCCGGAGTTATACCAAAACTTCCGCTGCCTCTGAGGCCGCTATTTGGTTACCCATGGCAGAGTCCGAAAAGCATCGTGCTTATCACTCTTCCATGTTAAAACTCCTTCTCCTTCAATAGTGAAACACATAGCCTGATATCGACTTATACTGATCCTCATTCGATTAGAAATCTAAGAGAATGTAATTCAAAGGAAAAACTCGTCTGCTTCGTAGTCTGGAATAGTACTTCGAAAGTACTTTTACAGCAGTCGAATATTCCTTTCCAGGATTACCTTGATATCCTCCCACTATGCTCACCGCATAGCCGATATCAGGTTCTTGTTTTCAACATTGCATTAATTAAGCTTTCCACACTCAAAGTGTAGGAATGTGCTTTCATTGCTTCTATCTCCTTTTGTGTTCCAAAACAAATATCCTTAGATAGATGCATTCCGTTTCTGAAAGGTAACGAACCTTTCTCGGAATCTTGCATGTTAAAACGAACCATAATCGCACAAGATATCTAGAGAAGTACAATGTTCTTTTCTTGAGATCCTAGATCTTAAGAACATGCTCTAACTTCTTCTTCATCTCATATATCGATTTTTCTAGACAACCATCATTTTATGTCTGACAACATCTTTACATTGTTACCAATGATAAAATGCCATCTACATAAAACCTCCGAGAAACACCACCTTGTTTCCATCACGTTTCCCATACACACGATTCGTCTATGCTTTTGATGAATCCATAAAATGGACTATCTCATCAATTTGCAAGTACCACGAACTCAATGCTTTGCTTCAATCCATAAATGGATCAACTAAGCTTGTACTCTAAATGATCTCGACTCTTAGCAATAATCCTTATTGCTCTCCAAGAAGGCACATTTAGATCTAGTACGGCCTTCATGTAGATCTAGGGATCGATTTCATGTATACTAGGTCCAGAGTCCAAAGACTCTCCTAGTCTTATGAATATCTCCGGTTGTCCCACAACCTCCCACTACAATGGCGTTCCGGTGTATAAATAGTGATAACATTAGGTGCAGTTAATGGTGTACCGCTACTCGGTTCGGCTGGTTCTAAGTCTTAATCTTTCTCTCTCATTTCAAAGTATTACGTCACTTTGGGCTTGTGGTTCATCTAATAGTCTTCCTCTAAGAACCGGGCGTTAGAACTTATAACGTCCTTCTGGTTCATAGAACTATTGAACACACATCTTTTGTTCTTCTAGGATATTCTACAACCGCATTTGAATGCGCCGTTGTTTCCAGACATATCCATAGAACACAGGTAGTTCCGTATAACTCATGCTTTTACTATTTCTATAAGAGTTCCACTTCTTATTTCCGACACACCATTTCTACACAAGAGTGTATGGTGTAGTCATTTGGGATCAAATCCCAATCTCTGATCAGTATGCCATGCATTCCTCAGACAGGCACTTGCCTCCGCGATTAGATCGCAGGCTTTCAATGGATATACCATGATGGTTCCCCACAATAGCTTTGTGTCCATTGACTTGTCAAAACACTTGCTTTTGTGGCACATCAGGTATTCTAATCCATTTCTCGAGTAATCATCAAATGAAGTACTCGTACCTTATTGTCTGAGTAGACATAGGTCTGCATACATCAGAGTCAATCAATTCTTATACTTGTCCGGATCTTACATCTTATATCCATAAAGGATTGCTTAGTCATTTTATCTTCCAAATTAGATTCTTAGGTCGGAAGGTCCACTCCTTCAACTTAATTGATCAAAATATCAATTTTCGACCCTTGAACTTCTTATTTGAATAAACATGACTCAGCATAAGAATCCACAAGTATAATTGATAAAGAAATCTCTTATTAGTAAAACGAGTTTCATACTACGGTTCGTTGCATCATGGTGGACTCAGGATTCATCATTTATATATTGCTAGCTAATGTACCAGAATAGATAATATCATCATTTCTTCTTATAACCATCAAATGATTAAAAGAAATAAAATATCCTTTTATTAGAAATTTAGAACAAAGTTCTTTCTAATATGAAAGGTACATAAAAGCAATAACTCAAAATGAAATCCTATATAATGTCCTCCACTGCAACTGCTGCCTCCTCTACAGCATTGCCCATGTAGACTACGATTTTTTCTTTTCTAAGTCGTCGGGTTTCCTGGAACCCTTGCATTTAAAATGCACATACCGTCAGTGGTTCCATATCTACACACCAGGTTCCGGTAGATAATACCACTGACTATGTTTTACGACTAAAGAAAATTTCGTACTTTCTTTGAGAGGATAATTAGACTTCCAGTACCCAGACTGTTTGCATCGAGAACACTTGCCTCTTGGCTTTCTCGTCCCATCTCGTGGTCTAAGAAACTTAGGACCACTGGGTTTCTTTGCTTGCTTTTCCTTTCCCCCGATTTTGCCCTTAGGCTCGAAACCTTTGGCATTAGCTACAAGAGCTTGCGATTTCCGTCTCAACTCGTCTAAAAGGTCGATCATCTCAAAAACGTGTTTAAGCGTTTCCTCGAATCGACTGGCCTTTATGAGTATCCTCATCGCCTCTTGTCTAGCCTCTACACCATGTCTAAACATCTCCTTGAGTTTGAACATGATATCAAAATCAGTCCTTTCCTCATCAGTTAAGACATTTGTAGGCTCGGGAGGACAAAGCTCACTGAGTACAAACTTGTACTCTTCAACAGTTTGGGTAATGTCTAGATCTCTATTCCAATCATTACATTCAGGGACCAATGAGTTTAAAATCCTTACGTATCACATAAAGTGGGTTCAAAGCCATATCCTAATCTATGAGCACATATAACAACAAACAATCGATTTAATCTCCGATATTATCTCCCTCAAATAATATCATTAAACCACTAATCGCATCTAAAATCCCATCAGATATGGCAAGCCACGATAGTGTGGACGTTTACCTATCCAAATGATTTAGCAATTAGATTTCCTTCGGTCGTACATCATCATTAGCGTTACTTCGATGGGAAGAATACTAAGAAGCGTACCTAAGTGTAAACCATTACTCAGTATCTAAGAAGATTGCTTGGGACACGCATATTCACCGCAAGCCACGATAGTGTGGACGTTTACGTTAACATACGCTCCTTTACTCCCTTCTATAACTGTCTACATCAATCGTTCCAAAATCCCATTCAATGCAGCAAGCCACGATAGTGTGGACGTTTACTACACCAAAAGACTTTTACAATTGACTCCCAATTACATGAATCATTCAATCTTGTAAATCAAGACGCGGAGAATCATAAGTGAAACTCGAAGTTTCTAACCAGTGATTCACCATGCGAACGACCCTATCTCTCATAAATGAGGGAGCCGAGCAGACAATCGATCCACCTTCAAAAGGATGGTACGAAGGTCTCTAATTTGTGTCCTCGACATGACCAAGTGGCTTTGGCTCCATTCCACTCCCCGGGGTGAGAATGAGTCGACTTGAAATCAGTTTCAGAAAGACAAATTAGGCATTGTTTGATAAACTTAATCAATGTTTCTCGTAAAAGGAATTACAAGAATTCTCCTCCAATGACTTTTCTATACGAACTTCAAAAGTCCATAAAAGTCACCAAGAGAACAGCAATGGAGACCATGGATATGTTTCCATACCCTCTCCCACTTAGCTTTTTACAATAAAGGGATACGCTATCTAATGCATAATTAAATACACATAAGCATGCATACATGTAATAAAGCACATAGAATATTATCACATAGTCAAAATAATACTAGAATATTATTTTCCGACTATTATGGCTTTATCGCATCCCCGTACGCATCTTCTAGTCTTCAGTATTCGTTCTTGAATGCTCCATGTGACGAGAATATTAATCTCAATATTTAAATCTATTTATTTTTAATTAATCCAAAAGTTACTTAATTCGAAAATTAAGTCAATCGAATATATCAAAAATAAAATTAAATATTATTAATATTTTTATTTATTTTTATTTTCCTATCTAATTCTATTAAATCTCTAGAATCCCATCCAAGTCAAACTCGGAATATTCTAGAAGACTTCTATAATAGAATAAGGAAATAAGATAAATTAGGACTCATAATCCTTCCAAATTAATTCCTTTCCTAATCTATTAAAAATTCCATAAAGGAATATTTAAATAGGAAAAATTAATTAAGGACTTTCAAAACTTTCCAAATTAATTATTTTCCTAATCCATTACAAATTCCATAAAGGAATAATTAAATAGGAAAAATAAATTAATTCCAAATTAATTCTTTTCCTATTCCATGAGAGTTCCTAAAAATAAGAACACTCAAATAGGAAAACCGAATCAAATAGGAAAGTAGGATCTTGGTAGGAGTAGCATGGGTTGGGAGACCCCACACCACCCCCACCATCGACTACCACCATCCTCCGCCGGCCTAGGCCCACGCGCCACCTCCCTTGGTGGCCGGCGTGGCCGAGAGCCCTAGGGCAGCCCGGGGTCGATCGATCCTCATGGGGATCGATCATGGGGATGATCGACTCCCCCGGATTTTGTCCTCTTCGTCTTCTTCGTCACACGTCTTCTCCGGCGGTCGTTTCGGCATCGATCCAACGTAAATAAATTACAAGAATTAAAATTACATTATCCGGTATCGATTCTATACATGAAATCGACCCTATACATTTTCCGGAAAAAGTAGAACATAATAATAAACCTAAATTCGGTCAACCCCCGAATTTTTACTATTACAAGCATTCACCACACATAAAACGAATCTCGACATGTCCGAGAGTTTAATAATCAAGAACAATATTATGACATTAATTAAAACAATTAAATCTAGCCATAATAGTCGGAAACCCTGCAAGGTAGAACAATTTATCGAAAAATACCGTGAACGAAAAACCAACGCTCTGATACCATTTGTTGGAAATCGATATCCCGGAATTAATAAATTAATTAAAATTAATTATCTAATTAATTCCGACCGAAATCCTTCGGAGATCGGATATCCGGATTGTCAAAAATTTGCGGAACCGACAACCCAATCGAAATCCCGATCGCCGGAGAAACCACGAATACCGACTCATCCGCAGAAGTCCGACCTTTGGAGACTACGCGCCCGAAGACACGCAGCCCGCCCCCAGCCGAAGTCCCTCGCGAGTCGGAAACCACGAACACACCACGTGACCCAGGGCACGACCGAACACCACACGCGGGAAACCCCGCGTGCGTCCAGTCGAGCCCCCGCGTGGGGCTCGCGGTTACTCGTAGCAACCGCTGGGGCTGCTCGTAGCAGCCCCGCAGCGAGTCCTCGACTCGCTGCTTACGGGGATGGGGTCCCCGTACGAACGCACGGGCTGCTCCCAGCAGCCCGCTAGGCACGCCCCGGATGCGATCCGCATCGCCCGCGTGCCCGCTGCGGGAACTCACGCAGCTCGCGGCGATGCCGTCCGGGGGGATCGAGTCCACCTCGATCGAGCCCTCGGCTCCAGCCGAGGCTCACGCCCGGCAGCCCCTTTGGGCGAGAATCCATGAGCCGCCGGCGGTCCGGTGGTTCGACCACCACCGCCCGGTTCAATCTCACTTATGGGGTTCGTCCCTCGGATCTTGGTTCACGATATTTTCACGATAATTAAGATGTAAAATCATCGAAGGGGGTTTTCACGATTTTACCTTTGTTCTCGTTGTACGGAGAAACGAGATCTATGAAGACCTTGAGACCTTCCCACATATTCCTTGCACTAGCTCGAACGTCGGGTGGGCGACGATCTTCCGAACTCCATGGATCTCCCTCTCTACTTTCTCTCTATAGAATTGTGATCTTCAAGTTATGAGAATAGAGAAGATCATGTAGTGCTTTTATAGGCTACGTAGGGGATCTTAAGGAGGTGGAATATTGGGCTTCCAATATTAATGATTAAATTGAGCCCAAGCCCAAATCTATTAATCCATTAATATTAATTAATTCTATTTTCCACTATATAAAATTAATTGCACTCCCAATATTAAACCATATTATATCAAATAATATTTCTCCGGTAGTATTATTTATTCCGTGTATTTAAGATATAAATATCCATGAATAAAATTAATTTATTGCTAATTAATTTATTCATCTCTTATATCCGAGACTAGTACCATTCAACCTTAATTATTATGCGGAACGAATCCACCTGCAGGGTTTACATAATAATTCCTTATGAACTCATCTCGGGGATATTATCAACCCTTCCGGGATACACTGTCCGGTCAATTATTCACGGCATGTCATATATGAAATATAGTGACCCAACTTAACCGGTAATCAACCCAATAATTAAATCGGTTAATTCCTTTGGTAAATCAAAGTCACTTATATTAAATATACACACCCGCAATAATATCGGGGATTAAGAATAAAATACACTGAGACTCGAATCGATTATCGCCGGCAATCCTAATCGATGAATCTCAACGATCCGCTCAATACACCAAGTGTACAAGTGTGATAAAATAATTAAGATAAATTATTTTCTCTCTCACACAACGACTATACCGATGAATTGGTCCGTGTCCATCTAGGTCGTGAGCTACTGTTCGATTAAATACGAGTAACCGATAGTATGATCTTCTGTGCGCCCATGCTTGCACCATACTAACTACATCGTATGAAATCCAGAACTATGATTTGCATATATTTAATTATAAATAATTAAATGCAAATAATTGTTTATTTAATTAAATAGATTAATGGCAATGGATCGTGAGTTTGCGTTACTTAAATCTAGACATTAAGTACACAACTCCAACACTCGCCCCATCTCGTGATCCAAGAATTAGGACCACTGGGTTTCTTTGCTTGCTTTTCCTATCCCCCGGTTTTGCCTTTAGGTTCGAAACCTTTGGCATTGGCTACAAGAGCTTGCGATTTCCGTCTCAACTCGTCCAAAAGGTCAATCATCTCAAAAACGTGTTTAAGCGTTTCCTCGATTCGACTGGCATTTATGAGTATCCTCATCGCCTCTTGTCTAGCCTCTACATCATGTCTAAACATCTCCTTGAGTTTGAACATGATAAAATCAGTTCTTTCCTCATCAGTTAAGACATTAGTAGGCTCGGGAGAACAAAGCTCTTTAACAGTCTGGGCAATGTCCAGATCTCTATTCCAATCAATACATTCAGGGACCAGTGAGTTAAAATCCTTAAGTATCACATAAAGTGGGTTCAAAGCCATCCATAATCTATGAGCACATATAATAACAAACAATCGATTTAATATCCGATATTATCTCCCTCAAATAATATCATTAAACCACTAATCACATCTAAAATCCCATCAGGTAAGGCAAGCCACGTGGTGTGGACGTTTACCCACCCAAACGACTTAGCAATTAGATTTGCTTCGGTCATACATCACTTATAGCGAAACCTCGTGGGGAGGAATACTATAATGCGTATCTAAGTGTAAACCATTACTCAGTACCAAAGTAAATTGTTTGGAATTGCTACATCACCGCAAGCCACGTGGTGTGGACGTTTACGATAACTTCACAACTCTTCACAATTACTTACAACTGTCTACATCAATTAATCCGAAATCCGTCAGCATAGCAAGCCACGTGGTGTGGACGTTTACTACACCAAGAGACTTTTATAATTGACTCCCAATTACTTGATCCATTCAATCTTGTAAATCAAGACGTGGAGAATCATAAGTGAAACTCGAAGTTTCTAACCAGTGATTCACCATGCGAACAACCCTATCTCTCATAAATGAGGGAGCCGAGCAGACAATCGATCCATCTATAAAAGAATGGTACGAAGGTCTCTAATTTGTGTCCTCTACATGACCAAGTGGCTTTGGCTCCATTCCACTCCCCGGGGTGAGAATGAGTCGACTTGAAATCAGCTTTGGAAAGACAAATTAGGCATTGTTTGATAAACTTAATCAATGTTTCTTGTAAGAGGAATTACAAGAACTCTCCTCCAATAACTTATCTAAATAAACTTCAAAAATTTATAAAAGTCACCAAGAGAGCAGTAATGGAGACCATGGGTATGTTTCCATACCCTCTCCCACTTAGCTTTTTACAATAAAGGGATACGCTATCTAATGCATAATTAAATACACATAAGCATGCATACATGAAATAAAGCACATAAATATTATCACATAGTCAAAATAATACTAGAATATTATTTTCCGACTATTATGGCTTTATCGCATCTCCGTACGCATCTTCTAGTCTTCAGTCTTCGTTCTTGAATGCTCCATGTGACGAGAATATTAATCCCAATATTTAAATCTATTTATTTTCAATTAATCCAAAAGTTACTTAATTCGAAAATTAAGTCAATCGAATATATCAAAAATAAAATTAAATATCATTAATATTTTTTATTTATTTATTTTCCTTTCTAATTCTATTAAATCTTTAGAATCCTATCCAAGTCAAACTTGAAACATTCTAGAAGACTTCTATAATAGAATAAGGAAATAAAATAAATTAGGACTCATAATCCTTTCCAAATTAATTCCTTTCCTAATCTATTAAAAATTCCATAAAGTAATAATTAAATAGGAAAAATCAATTAAGGACCATTAAAACTTTCCAAATTAATTATTTTCCTAATCCATTAAAAATTCCATAAAGGAATAATTAAATAGGAAAAATAAATTAATTCTAAATTTATTCTTTTTCCTATACCATGAAAATTCCCAAGAATAGGAATAATCAATAAGGAAAAATAAATTTATACTAAATTTATTCTTTTCCTATTCCATGAGAATTCCCAAAAATAGGAATACTCAAAATAGGAAAACCGAATAATTTAGGAAAGTTGGATCTTGGCGGGAGAGCACGGGTTGGGAGTCCCCGCGCCCCATCACCATCGACCGCGGCTCGAGGAGGAGCACTGCCGCCGTCCCAGCCCACGCGCCACCACCACTGGTGGCTAGGCGTGGCCGAGAGCCTCGGGCAGCCTCCTTCTCCCTTCGATCGATCGACCCTTCATGGGGTTCGATCATGGGGTTGATCGATCCCCGGAATCCTCCCTCTCTTCGTCTCCTCCGTCACACGTCTTCTTCCGGCGGTCGTTTCGGCATCGATCCAACGTAAAATAAATTACATAATTTAATTACAATTATCCGGTATCGATTCTATACATGAAATCGACCCTATACATTTTCCGGAAAAAGTAGAACGTAATAATAAACCTAAATTCGGTCAACCCCCGAATTTTTACTATTACAAGCATTCACCACACATAAAACGAATCTCGACATGTCCGAGAGTTTAATAATCAAGAACAATATTATGACATTAATTAAAAAATAATTAAATCTAGCCATAATAGTCGGAAACCCTGCAATGTAGAACAATTTATCGAAAAATACCGTGAACTAAAACCAACGCTCTGATACCAATTGTTTGAAATCGATATCCCGGAATTAATAAATTAATTAAAATTAATTATCTAATTAATTCCGACCGAAATCCTTCGGAGATCGAATATCCGGAGTTGTCAAATGCGGAACGACAATTCCAATCGACTCCCGGTTGCCGGAACATCCCGCCACGAACCACGACGAATCCGGACTCAACCGAAACCCTAACCGCGGGTGAACCCACGGCTATTCGGTCGAGCCCTCGCGTGGGCTCGCGGCTGTCCTTGGCAGCCGCCTAGGGCTACTCGTAGCAGCCCGCTAGGGTTGCTAAAACCCTATGCGAACAGCCCGCTAGGCCATGCCCGAGCACCGCGAGGAGCAGCCCCATCGAACCCTATGCAAGGCACGAGCCGCCGCTGTTCGATCAGCCCCTCGCACGCCTCCAGGCGCGCGTCACGGATCAGCCCGCATGGCCTCGTCCAGCAGCTCGCATCGCACGCGAGTCCGCTGCGGGAAAACCCGCAGCTCGCTGCGAGCAGGCACGAGGCGAGCGCTTGCCTGCTGGGCGCTCGCTCGCGACATGGACCAGGCGGGCGCCTGGTCCTCAGGCGAGCGCTTGCTCCCCAGCGAACTCGGTTCGCGCGATCCTCGTCTCCGGATCGCTCCAGCCGCGGCGGTCCGGTGATCCTGGATCACCACCGCCCGGCTCGACCCCGATGAGGATTCCAAATCTCCGATCTTGGTTCACGATATTTCTACGATAATTAAACGATTAAATCATAAAGGGGGTTTTACGATTTACCTCGTTCTCGTTGTTCGGAAAAACGAAGAACCCAATTGATGACCTTGAGATCTTCCCACGTATTCCTTGCACTAGCTCGAACGTCGGGTGGGCGACGATCTTCCGAACTCCATGGATCTCCTCCACTCTTCAAGAACTTTATGATTGGCGTATCTTAGGTTAATGAATTGTGAAGACCATGTAGTGCTTTTATAGGCTACGTAGGGGATCAAAAGGAGATTAAATATTGGGCTTCTAATATTGAAAATTAAATTGGGTCCAACCCAAATCTATTAATTCTTATCAATATTAATTTTATTTATTTTCCACTATATAAATAAAATTGCACTCCCAATATTTATCCATATTATATCAAATAATATTTCTCCGGTAGTATTATTTATTCCGTGTATTTAAGATTTAAATATCCATGAATAAAATTAATTTATTGCTAATTAATTTATTCATCTCTTATATCCGAGAATAGTACCGTTCAACTTTAATTATTATGCGGATTAAATCCACCTGCAGGGTTTACATAATAATTCCTTATGAACTCATCTCGGGGATATTATCAACCCTTACGGGATGCACTTTCCCGTCAAGTATTCACGGCATGTCATATATAAAATATAGTGACCCAACTCAACCGGTAATTGACCCAGTAATTAAACCGGTCAATTCCTTTGGAAAATCAAATATCACTTATATTAAATATACACACCCGCAATAGTATCGGGGATTAAGAATAAAATACACTGAGATTTAAATCGATTATCCAAGGCAATCCTAATCGATAAATCTCAAGCGATCCGCTCAATACACCAAGTGTACAAGTGTGATAAAATAATTAAGATAAATTATTTTCTCTCTCACACAACGACTATACCGATGGATTGGTCCGTGTCCATCTAGGTCGTGAGCAACTGTTCGATTAAATACGAGTAACCGATAGTATGATCTTCTGTGTGCCCATGCACACCATACTAACTACAACGTATAGAATCCAGGACTATAATTTGCATATATTTAATTATAAATAATTAAACTCAAATAATTGTTTATTTAATTAAATAGATTAATGGCAATGGATCGGGAGTTTCCGTTACTTAAATCTAGACATTAAGTACACAACTCCAACAGGGGGAAGAACGACAACAAGAAGAAGGGAACCGTCAACGCGGTAACTCAGGAGGATGACGATGGGGAAGTCCTTCTCCTATCGGTCGACTCACCGATCGATTCTTGTGTGCTGGACTCAGGGGCTTCTTTCCATACTACTGCACAGCGAGAGGTAATGTTGAATTATGTCTCGGTGACTATGGAAAGGTTTTTCTTGCAGATGACGAGCCACTTGATATAGTCGGGATGGGAGATATCAACCTGAAGCTGTCTAATTGGCAAACTTGGAAGATCACCAAGGTCAGACATGTGTCGGGGTTGATGAGGAACCTAATTTCGGTGGGTCAGCTAGATAGTGATTGCTACCGGACGTCATTTGGAGATAGGTCATGGAAGGTTTCGAGGAACGCCATGACCATCGCTCGAGGTCATAAGACGGGCACACTTTACTTGACGACAAGCATGAGAGACTCGGCTGGTGTTGTTGATAGCACCTAAAAGACCGAACTGTGGCATTGCAGGCTGGGGCACATGAGTGAGAAAGGGATGAAGATCATGGCAAAGAACAGGCTGCTGCCCGAACTCAAGGCGATTGAGTCTCACGTGTGCGAGAGCTGCATTCTTGGAAAGCTTAAACGAGTGCGTTTTTTCAAAGGTGGAAGGGAGCCCAAGGCGGAGAAGCTGGAACTAGTACACACGTATGTTTGGGAACCATCTCTCGTTGCCTCACTCGGAGGGTCACTCTACTACGTTACTTTCATCGATGACTCCACAAGGAAGGTATGGGTATACTTCATGAAAAATAAGAGTGACGTGTTCTCTGTTTTCAGGAAATGGAAAGCCGAGGTTGAGAATGAAAAAAATCTTAAGGTGAAGTGTTTGAGGTCCGACAACGGTGGTGAGTACGTTGACGCCGACTTCAAACAATTTTGTGCCGAGAGTGGGATCAAGATGGTGAAGACTATTCTGGGGACCCCACAACAAAACGGAATAGCAAAGCATATGGACAGGACGCTAAATGAGAAGGCCCGGAGTATGCGGTTACATTCAGGGATGCCCAAGATGTTTTGGGCATATGCCATCGACATGGAAGCTCATTTAATCAACAGAGCACCGTCGGTTCCTTTGGAATATCGGATTCCTGAGGAGGTTTGGAGTGAGAAGAAGCAGAATCTGTCATACTTGAGGGTGTTCGGGTGTCTAGCGTATGTTCATATCGACGGAGCTGATCGTAGCAAAATTGATCCTAAATCCAAGAAGTGCTTCTTCATTGGATATGGCGGCACGGAGTTCGGGTACCGATTTTGGGATGTCAAAAATCATAAGGTGATCCGAAGTAGGGATGTGATCTTCAACGAGGCGGTCTTGTACAAGGGTAAAGACGAGGTTGCTGAAGAAAGCATCGATCCCGTGGGAGGCACGGAGGAGGTTCCGGTGAAGGTCATTGAGACTGAGGAGATCGAAGAGGGCAACACGAGCAGCGAGGATGAGCAAGATGAGAATGCTCATCCCAACATCGATCCAGTTACACCGAAACCGTGGAGGTCGACTAGGGTAAGAAGACCTCCCCATAAATTTTCTCCATCTCTTAATTATATCTTGCTGACTAATAGGGGTGAGCCGGAGAGCTACACCGAGGCTATAGAAGCAAGGGATTCGATCAAGTGGGAGTTTGCCATGAAAGAAGAGATAAGCTCATTGATGTCGAATCAGACTTGAGAACTAGCCGAGCTTCCGAAGGAGAAGAAGGACTTGCACAATAAATGGGTCTTCTAGGCAAAGGAAGAACACGACGGAAGCGTTCAGTACAAGGCAAGATTAGTGTTGAAAGGATTCCAGCAGAAGGAATGGATCGACTACACGGAGATCTTTGCTCCGGTAGTCAAGATGGTAACCATCTGGGTGGTGCTTAGTTTGGTGGCAAAAGAGAACTTATATCTTCAGAAAATGGATGTAAAGACCGCATTTCTTCACGGGGATCTAGATGAAGAAATCTACATGAAGCAACTGTTGGAAATCGACTACCCGGGACAAGTCCGTTCGACTACTCGAACTTCCGGACAAGCCCAGTCGACCTCCGGTCTGCCCAAGGTGTTCACGACGAAGCCCCTGACCCGAAATGCACCCAGCCATCGCACCCGAGGCACGACCGCGCAAAACGAGAGGCTTCTGGCCTCTCTGTCATCCGACACCAGAAGGTGTCGTTCGACAAGCCTGTTCAATGTCGTCCGACACCAGAAGGTGTCGTCCGACAAGCCTGTCGGCCGACAGTAAAACCTGTCGTCCGACACCCGTCGCGAACAGCGGCGGGATTCGCCCGTTCTGGCCGTTCCGATGTGATTTTCTCGATCCGACTGCCATGCCGGAGGTCAGAAACCTCCCAGCAGTCCGAGAATATCACATTCAAGCCACGGGACCCGATCTACGTTCAAAAGTATGATCAACGAAATATGAGATCGAATAAATTGCGGAAAAGAGAATCGATCTCATACCTTCTCGGTCGATTGTTGAGACCTTAGATGCTTCTAACGTATGCCTCAGATCCTTTGACTCCAACCGTTGTGTGGGCAACGATCCGTTGGGTCTCCTTTTCTGCTTTCTCCTTTTCTACCAGCGTTATATTTCTTTTCTCTGATGAGAGAAAAATAATTGCGCTATACTGTATTATTTTGCAGAAAAAAAACTTAATTGCGCTAACGCAATAATTTTTCTCAGAAAAATAAAAAGCTGCGGAATGTAGGTTTAGGATAGGCAAGGTAGGATATTTATAGAGTTACGTTAGGGACCTTAGATAAATTAATTTAAGGGCTAAATTGAAATATTAATTAACTTGGAATACGTAAACGCAATTCCTTAATTAATTGATTTCAATTTTAATTATTATTCAATCCACTATAAAATAATAATTGAATTCCCGAAATTAATTTTAATATTATTTCAACAATAATAATTCCGCCGAAATTACATATACGACTTTCCCCGTGTTTAAGATATCGAACGTCCACGAATTTATTTAATTACTAATAATTAAATTAATTCGTTTCTTATTATCCGAGACTAGTACCACTCATCCTTATTATCATGTGGAACAAATCCACCTGCAGGGTTTACATGATAAACTTTATGAGCTCATCTCGGGGACGTAATCAACCCAATAAACGGGACACGGTTTCCTGTCTATAATCTACAGCATGTCGTGCGTACAATTACGATTCCCAATTTACCGAGGATCTCGACTAATCAATTAGTCTCACTCATTGGCAAGTTAAAGAACCGAGAATTGGACACACGCACCTATAATTATATAGGGATTAGGAATTCGTATATCCGTAATATCTGAGGTCTAGTTCGATTACTGCGATTAGTATAAATCGAACCCCCTCCCGTGGTCCTGCTCAATACACCAAGTGTACGAGTGTAACATGATAGCCAAGACCGACTATCTACCAGTCACACAACGACGTACCGATGGATTGTCCCTGTCCATCTAAGTCGTGAGCCACTGTTCGATAATATACGAGTAACCGACAGTATGATCTTCCGCGTGTCTCCTCACGCCATACTGTCTACAACGTGTATATCTAGGACTATAGAGCACAGAGTTATAATAAACAAAATGCAGACTGTTTGATTAATAGATAATAAAACACAGATATGGAGTTCCATATTGTCACTAAACTAGACATTTAGAATATAACTCCATCAATCTCCCACTTATACTAAAAGTCTAGTTGCCCTCTCCCATACATCCGATACCCATCCCCTTCACGTGTCTCTTGAACGCTTCCGCTGGAAGTGCCTTCGTAAAGGGGTCTGCCAGGTTATCCGCTGATGCAATCTTGGTGACAACTGCATCGCCTCTCTTGAAGATGTCTCTAATCAGGTGGTACTTGCGATCTATGTGTTTACTCGCATTGTGGGCTCGTGGTTCCTTCGCATTTGCCACTGCACCGCTATTGTCACAATAAATTGTGATAGCTCTAGGCAAATCAGGAATCACATCTAAGTCCATGATGAAGTTCCGGAGCCACACCGATTCTTTAGCTGCCTCAGAGGCTGCTACATATTCGGCTTCCATGGTGGAGTCCGAAATGCATTTCTGCTTAACACTCCTCCATGAAACTGCTCCACCTCCCAATGTGAACACATAGCCTGATGTAGACTTTCGATGTTCCTTATCAGATTGGAAATCCGAATTTGTGTAACCCACTAACCCACAGGAATCAATTCAGACGTTTTGTAACTCAGAACATAATTCCTAGTCCTTCGCAGGTACTTAAGTATGTTCTTTACAGCAGTCCAGTGACCCTGTCCAGGGTTACTCTGATATCTAGCTACCATGCCTATGGCATAGCAGATATCAGGTCTCGTGCACAACATAGCATACATTAGATTACCCACTGCCGAAGCATAAGGAATCGTCTTCATGTAATCTATCTCCTTTTGTGTCTTGGGACACATATCCTTAGATAGATGAATTCCATGGCAGAAAGGTTGAGAACCTCTCTTGGAATTCTGCATGTTGAAACGAGCTAGAATCGTATCAATGTATGAAGCCTGGGACAAGCTCAATGTTCTTTTCTGGCGATCTCGTATAACCTTGATCCCAAGAACATGCCCTACTTGTCCTAAGACTTTCATATCGAATTGCTTGGACAACCATCCCTTTATGTCCGACAACATCTTCACATTGTTGCCAATTAGAAGAATGTCGTCTACATAAAGCACGAGAAACGCTATGCTGTTTCCGTCACTTCTCCGGTATACACACGACTCGTCCATTCTTTGAATGAATCCATAGGACTGGATAACCTCATCAAACCGCATGTTCCAAGATCTAGAAGCTTGCTTCAATCCATAAATGGATCGCTTTAGCTTACACACTAGATGCTCTTGGCCTTTCTCGATGAAACCCTCTGGCTGTCTCATATAAATGGTCTTGTCAAGATTCCCATTCAAGAATGTTGTCTTGACGTCCATTTGCCAAACCTCATAATCCATATGAGATGCTATAGACAAAAGAATCCGGATCGACTTTAGCATAGCTACCGGCGAAAAGGTTTCCTCATAATCGATCCCTTCTTTCTGAGTGTACCCTTTCGCAACAAGCCTAGCTTTGAAGGTTTCCACCTTCCCGTCAGATCCTCTTTTCCTCTTGTACACCCACTTGCAACCAATGGCTTTTACACCTTTGGGCGGTGCTACAAGATCCCAGGCCTGATTTGAATCCATAGATTCAATCTCAGATTTCATCGCCTTTTGCCAAGACTGAGCATCTTGATCTTTAAGCGCCTCGTCATAGGTCCAGGGATCGGCTTCATGTTCTCCAGGTAACAAGTCCGAAGACTCACCTATAAACATGAACCTGTCGGGTTGTCGAACAACCCTCCCACTACGACGACGCTCCGGTGTAACCTCAGTAACTACAGGTGCAGACTGTGGTGGCGTATCACCCGGTTGGGTTGGATCTAAGCCTTGATCGTTCCCTCTCAGTTCGTTAAGTATTATCTCACTATTGGGCTTGTGGTCCATTATATAATCCTCTTCCAAGAACCGAGCGTTGGTGCTAACAACGATCTTCTGGTCCTTAGGACTATAAAATAGACCACATTTCGTTCCTCTAGGATATCCTATAAACAACCGAATATCTGAACGTGACTCCAAATTATCAGCCCCGTGCTTCAGCACATGTGCTGGACAACCCCAGATCCGAATGTGTTTCAAGTTTGTCTTACGCCCGATCCACAATTCCGAGGGTGTCTTAGGGACTGATTTGGAAGGAACTAAGTTGAAGATATAAGCTGCTGTTTCCAAGGCATATCCCCAGAACGAAACTGGTAGTTCTGAGTAACTCATCATAGATCTTACCATTTCCATAAAAGTCCTATTCCTTCTTTCCGCTACACCATTCTGTTGGGGCGTGTATGGTGCAGTTATCTGGGAGTCAATCCCATTCTCCGATAAGTACGCCTTAAACTCTCCCGAGAGGTACTCTCCCCCACGATCAGATCGTAGGGTCTTTATGGTTTTACCATGAAGGTTCTCCACAAGAGCTTTGTACTCCTTGAACTTGTCAAAGCACTCGCTCTTGCGGCGCATCAGGTATATAAAACCATACCTTGAGTAATCATCAGTGAAGGTTACAAAATATTCGTAACCTCCTCTCGCTTGGACAGATAAAGGCTCGCACAAATCAGAGTGAATCAATTCCAGTACTTCCTTGGATCTATACCCCTTATCACTAAAGGGTCGCTTGGTCATTTTTCCTTCCAGGCATGATTCGCAGGTTGGAAAGTCCTCATCTTTCACATCACTGAGTATTCCATCAGTTATCAACCTTTGAATCCTGCCCAAGTTAATATGACCTAGCCTAAGATGCCATAAGTACTTTTGATTCATCCTAGAAGGCTCCTTTCTCTTATTGGTACTAGATGTGTTATACGACTCTACTCGTTGCATCGTGGAATAATTAGGATTCAGTATATATAAGTTGCCTATCAATGTACCAGAACAGATATAATCACCATTATTCTTGACAATAACAGAATTATCAAAAGAAACTGAATATCCATTCAAAACCAATTTAGAAACCGAAACAAGGTTCTTTCTAAAATCCGGTACATAAAGACAATTATTCAATACCAAAACATTATTATTAAAAGATAAATGAACATCTCCCACTGCAACCGCCACCACTTTCGTAGCGTTGCCCATGTAGATGGTGATCTCTCCCTCTCTAAGCCGCCGGGTTTCCTGGAACCCCTGCAAAGAATTGCAGACATGATCAGTGGCTCCCGTATCCACACACCAGGTACCGGTGGATAGCACCGCTAAACATGTTTCAGTGACTAAGGAAAAGTTCATACCTCCTTGTCTGAGAGGACAATTAGACTTCCAATGTCCAGACTGCTTGCAACGGAAACACTTGCCCTTAGGCCTGTTCACTCAATTCTGTGGTCCACCAACTCTGGGCCCACTGGGTTTCCGTCCTTGCTTTTTCTTCTTCTTAATCCCCGAAGGGCGAGGAAGAGTCGATTTTACAGCCACAAGTGCTTGAGAGTTCTTAAAGATACCCTCTGCCGCCTGGAGTTCAGTCAGGAGTTCCGCCAACGTATATAACCTCTTGTTCATGTTATAGTTCAGGCGGAACTGCTCAAAACTCCTAGGCAGAGACTGGAGCACTATATCGATCTGGGTTTCCCCATCGATAGCTCCTCCCATAATCTCTATCTCATTCAGATAGCCTATCATCCTTAGAACGTGATCCCTCACGGGCGTTCCTTCGGTCATAGTGGCCGACATGAGTTGCCTCATAGCATCTTGCCTGGCTGCCCTGTCCTGACTACCAAACATCTCCTTGAGGTTAATCATCATATCATAGGCAGTGTCCATGGCTTCATGTTGATGTTGCAGCACATTTGACATTGATGGAGTAGTATACTTAATGTCTAGATTTGAGTATTCTGAACTCTGTATGCACTTTCATATACCTATCTATTACAGACATTCATTTGCTTTTAATTATTGTTAATTAAATACATGCAAATTATAGTCCTGGATTTTATACGTTGTAGTTAGTATGGTGTTGCATGGGCACACAGAAGATCATACTATCGGTTACTCGTATTTAATCGAACAGTTGCTCACGACCTAGATGGACACGGACCAATCCATCGGTATAGTCGTTGTGTGAGAGAGAAAATAATTTATCTTAATTATTTTATCACACTTGTACACTTGGTGTATTGAGCGGATCGATTGAGACTCATCAATTAGGATTTCTCGGCGATAATTGATTTGAGACTCGGAGTATTTTATTCTTAATCCCTGAAACAATTGCGGGTGTGTATATTTAATATTAGTGACTTTGATTTTCCAAAGGAATTAACCGATTTAATTATTGGGTTAATTACCGGCTAAGTTGGGTCACTATATTTTATATATGGCATGCCGTGAATTCTTGAAGGGGCAGTGTATCCCGTAAGGGTTGATAATATCCCCGAGATGAGCTCATAAGGATTTATTATGTAAACCTCGCGAGTGGATTTGTTCCGCATAATAAATAAGGTTGAGTGGTACTATTCTCGGATATAAGAGATGAATAAATTTATTAAGCAATAAATAAATTATATTCATGGATATTTAAATCTTAAATACACGGAATAAATAATACTAAGATGGAGAAATATTATTTGATATAATATGGAATAATATTGGGAGTGCAATTTTATTTATATAGTGGAAAATAAATAAAATTAATATTGATAAGAATTAATGGATTTGGGTTGGACCCAATTTAATTTTCAATATTGGAAGCCCAATATTTATTCTCCTTTTGATCCCCTACGTAGCCTATAAAAGCACTACATGGTCTTCACTTTTCACAACCTAAGATACGCCAATCATAAAGTCTTGAAGAGTGAAGAGGATCCATAGAGTTCGATAGCTCGTCGCCCACCCGACGTTCGAACGGAGTGCAAGGAATACGCGGGAAGATCACGAGGTCATCGATTTCGTTTCTCCGAACAACGAATCGTAGGTACAATTCTCAACTAACTTGATTATTGTTCGATTTGTTTTTTATCGAGAATACCGTAGAACAAAGATCCGAGGATCGAACCCCGGGACGAGGGTCGAGCCGGGCGGTGGTGGTTGGACCACCGGACCTCCGGCGGCTCGTGGATCCCTCGTGGGGATCGTGCACGGAAACCCTCGGCTGGGAGCCGAGGGTCGATCGAACCCCTATGGGGTCGATCGCTGGAGCTGCGGGGTTTACCCGCAGCGGCTCGTAGCGAGCTGCGGGATTACCCGCAGCGAGTCGCTGGGGACGAGCCCCAGCCGTGTGAGCAGCGGATCGCCGGATCCGCTGCGGGGATGCTACGAGCATCCCTGGGATGCCGCGAGGCATCCCGTGCGATCGCTGCGAGCGATCGCGAGTCCCCTCGCGGGGACTCGGCTGGGCGTCCGCGTGCCTCGTGCGCGCGACGCGTTCGGTCGGGTCCCGGTTCTCGTGGGCTCGTGGTTTCTCCGGCGATTGAGGTTGTCGATTGTATGAACCTCGGCTCGCAGGGGTTTGGGTGGGGGCGGATTACGTGCCTTCGGGTGCGTGGTCTCCAAAGCCCGGACTTCGGCGGATGAGTCGGTGTTCGTATGATCTCCGGTGAAGGGTTCGTTCGGGTTATCGGTTCCGCAATTTTGATAACCCGGGATAACGAATTCCAACAATTGGTATCAGAGCGTGGTTTACGTTCGCGGTATTTTCGATAAAATTGTTCTACCTTGCAGGGTTCCGACTATTATGGCTCAATTTATTATTCGCTTAATTTATTTTGTCATGATCGTTGGTTTTATTAAACTCTCGGACATGTCGAGATTCGTTTCTGGTGGTGAATGCTTGTAATAGTAAAAATTCGGGGGTTGACCGAATTTAGGATTTATTATTATGTTCGTTGTTTTTCCGAAAATGTATAGGGTCGATTTGGTGTATAGAATCGATACCGGAATTGTAATTTAGATTTTTGTAAATTTATTTTGCGATTGGATCGACGAATCGAAGACCGCCGGAGAAGACGAAGTGACGAGGAGACGAAGGACCGGGATCGATCAATCCCCATGATCGATCCCGAGGGGATCGATCGACCCGCGGCCCTAGGCGGGCTGTCCGCGGGAGTCCTGGCCACGCCGGCCATCAGTGGTGGTGGCGCGTGGGCTGGGCGGCGGCGGCGTGCCCTAGGCGGCGGTCGGACGTGGTGGGGGTGGCTCGGGGTCTCCCAACCCGTGCTACTCCTACCGGAAATTCGCTTTCCTAATTTAATTCGGTTTCCTATTTGATTATTCCTACTCATGGGAATATTCATGGATTAGGAATAAAATAAATTTGGAAAGTAGAAGAGTCCTAAGTAATTATTTTATTTCTTTATTTCATTATGGATATCATCTAGAATATTCCAAGAGTATCTTGGATAGATTATTCTAGAGATTTAATGAAGTGGAAAAAGAAAATAAAATAAATAAAAATATTAATAATATTTAATTCTATTTTTGATATATTCAATTGACTTAATTTTCGAATTAAGTAACTTTTGGATTAATTGAAAATAAATAGATTTAAATATTGGATATTAATATTCTCGTCACTTGGAGCATTCAAGAAACGAAGACTGAAGACTAGAAGATGCGTACGGGGATGTGATGAAGCCATAATAGTCGGAAAATAATATTCTAGTAATTATTTTGACTATGTGATAATACTATGTGCTTTATTACATGTATGCATGCTATATGTGTTTATTTTATGCACTAGATAGCGTATCCCTTTATTGTAAAAAGCTAAGTGGGAGAGGGTATGGAAACATACCCATGGTCTCCATTGCTGCTCTCTTGGTGACTTTTATAAATTTTTGAAGTTTATATAGATAGGTCATTAGAGGAGAGTTCTTGTAATTCCTTTTACGAGAAACATTGATTAAGTTTATCAAACAATGCCTAATTTTTCTTTCCAAAGCTGATTTCAAGTCGACTCATTCTCACCCCGGGGAGTGGAATGGAGCCAGAGCCACTTGGTCATGTAGAGGACACAAATTAGAGACTTTCGTACCATTCTTTGATAGATGGGTCGTTTGTCTGCTCGGCTCCCTCATTTATGAGAGATAGGGTTGTTCGCATGGTGAATCACTGGTTAGAAACTTCGAGTTTCACTTATGATTCTCCACGTCTTGATTTACGAGGTTAAATGGATCAAGTAATTGGGAGTCAATTATAAAAGTCTCTTAGTGTAGTAAACGTCCACACCACGTGGCTTGCTATGCTGACGGATTTTGGATTAATTGATGTAGACAGTTGTAAGTAATTATGAAGAGTTGTGAAGTTATCGTAAACGTCCACACCACGTGGCTTGCGGTGATGTAGCGATTCCAAGTAATTTACTTTGGTACTGAGTAATGGTTTACACTTAGATACGCGTTATAGTATTCCTCCCCACGAGGTTACGCTATAATTGATGTATGACCAAAGAAAATCTAATTGCTAAATCATTTGGGTGGGTAAACGTCCACACCACGTGGCTTGCCTTACCTGATGGGATTTTAGATGTGATTAGTGATTTAATGATATTATTAGAGGGAGATAATATCGGATATTAAATTGTTTTTTGGTTTTATGTGCTTATAGGTTAAGAATGACTGTGACCCCACTTTGTGATATACTTAAGGATGAAAACTCACCGGTTCCATATGGTGATGATTGGGAACGAAATCTGGACATTGTCCAGACTGTTGAGCTTTCCGAATCCACTGTTGTCCCAACTGATGAGGACATTCGAAATGACCTCAGGATGATGTTGAGACATAGCGTGGAAGCCGGACAAGAGGTGATTAACATACTCACAGAATTCTCTCTCAATGAGTCCCTTAAAAAGGAATCAACGAGAGCGGAGTTTGTGCGTAAGTTAAGAGAATCACAAGCTTTTGTGGCAAGGCTAGAGGAAAAGCATGCAAAGAAACCCAGTGGCTCAAAGCCACGGATTGGGAAAAGCAAGCCTTCTGGCAAGTGCTTTCGATGCAAGCAGTTTGGGCACTGGAGGTCTGATTGTCCTCTCATCAAAGGTACGAAATTTTCCTTAGTCACTGAAACATTGTCAGCGGTGATATCTACCAGCACCTGGTGTGTAGATACGGGCGCCACTGACCATGTCTGCAATTCATTGCAGGGGTTCCAGGAAACCCGGAGACTTAGAGAGGGAGAGATCGTGGTCTACATGGGCAATGCCGCGAAGGTGGCGGCTGTTGCAGTGGGAGACGTTCACTTACGCTTTAGTAGTGATAGGGTTTTAGTTTTACAAAATTGTCTTTATGTACCGAATTTTAGAAAGAATTTAATTTCAGTTTCTAAGTTAATTCTGAATGGATATTCTATTTCTTTTGATCACTCTGTGGTCATAAGAAGAAATAGTGAGATTGTCTGTTCTGGTACATTGGTAGACGATTTGTATATTCTGAATCCTGAGTCTAACACGGTGCAACTAACCGAGAGTAATAACACATCTACGAACACCAATAAGAGAAAGGAACCTTCTAAAATGAATCAATTATACTTGTGGCATCTAAGGCTAGGTCATATTAATTCGAATAGAATTCAAAGGTTGAAAGCTGATGGTCTCATTAGCGGCATAGAAGGAGAGGACCTTCCAACCTGCGAATCCTGTTTGGAGGGTAAAATGACCAAGCGTTCTTTTTCTGGTAAAGGACGTAGAGCTGAACAAGTATTGGATTTGATTCACTCTGATGTATGCGGACCTATGTCTACTCAGGCAAGGGGAGGGTACGAGTATTTCATCACCTTTACTGATGATTACTCAAGGTATGGATATATTTACCTGATGCGCCACAAGAGTGATTCTTTTGACAAGTTCAAGGAATTCAAGGCTCTTGTGGAGAACCTTCGTGGTAAATCCATAAAATGCCTGCGATCTGATCGCGGAGGCGAGTACCTGTCTGGAGAATTCAAGGCATACTTGGCAGAGAATGGGATTGAATCCCAGCTGACTTCACCATATACTCCTCAGCAGAATGGTGTGTCAGAAAGAAGGAATAGGACTCTTATGGAGATGGTGCGATCGATGATGAGTTACTCGGATTTACCTGTTATGTTCTGGGGACTTGCCTTGGAAACAGCGGCGTACATTCTGAACAGGGTTCCGACCAAAACGGTACCAACTACACCCATGGAATTGTGGAGTGGGCGTAAGCCTAACTTGAGACACATTCGGATCTGGGGATGTCCAGCACATGTGTTGCGACAAGGCGCCGATAAGTTAGAACCTAGATCAGAAATACGGCTGTTTGTAGGATACCCGAAAGGAACTAAGGGTGGCATGTTCTATAGTCCTACGGACCAGAAGATCGTTATAAGTACTAACGCTCGGTTCTTAGAGGAAGACTATGTCATGGACCACAAGCCCAAAAGTGACATAATACTTGATGAGTTGAGAGGTAACGAGGAAGACCTGGATACAGCCGAACCGAGTATAGATACACCACTAGAACCTGCACCTAATACTGTCACTGTTAATACACCGGAACGCCGTCGTAGTGGGAGGGTTGTTAAACAACCGGACAGATGGATTGGACTGGGTGAGTCTTCGGACTCGGCACCCGGAGTTCATGAAGTTGATCCCTGGACCTATGATGAGGCGGTACAAGATATAGATGCGCCTTCTTGGAAGAAAGCAATGAAATCCGAAATAGAATCTATGGATTCTAATAAAGTCTGGGATCTTGTAGAACCACCAAGCGGCGTAAAGCCAATTGGGTGTAAATGGGTCTACAAGAGAAAGAGAGGATCTGACGGAAAGGTTGAAACCTTTAAAGCTCGGCTTGTTGCGAAAGGATATACTCAGAAAGAGGGAATCGATTATGAGGAGACCTTCTCGCCGGTAGCCAAGATAAAGTCAATCCGGATTCTCTTATCCATAGCAGCTCATATGGATTATGAGGTGTGGCAAATGGATGTCAAGACAGCTTTCCTTAATGGAAGTCTTGACGAGACGATTTATATGAAACAACCAAAAGGATTCATTGCTAAGGGGCGAGATCATCTAGTGTGCAAGCTTAATCGATCCATTTATGGATTGAAACAAGCCTCGAGATCGTGGAACCTGCGATTTGATGAAGTAGTCCAATCTTTTGGATTCATTCAAAGCATGGACGAATCGTGTGTGTATTGGAAACGTGATGGAAAGAAGGTGGTGTTTCTCGTGCTTTATGTAGACGACATACTTCTCATTGGCAACAGTGTAAAGATGTTATCAGACATAAAGGGATGGTTGTCTAGACAATTCGATATGAAAGATTTGGGAGAAGTTGGACATGTTCTAGGGATCAAAGTTATAAGGGATCGCCGGAATAGAACATTGTGTCTCTCCCAGCAATCTTACATAGACACGATTCTAGCTCGTTTTAACATGCAAGATTCCAAGAAGGGTGATCTGCCCTTCAGTAAAGGAACTTATCTTTCTAAGGAAATGTGTCCTCGGACACAGAAGGAGAAAGATGACATGAAAGCGGTTCCCTACGCTTCGGCTGTGGGAAGCTTAATGTATGCAATGTTATGCACGAGGCCTGATATCTGTTATGCCGTTGGCATAGTAGCGAGATATCAGAGTAACCCTGGAAAGGCTCATTGGACTGCCGTAAAGAGCATTTTCAAGTATTTGCGAAATACTAAGGATTATGTTCTGAGATACAGTGCAGACAATCTGATTCCTTTGGGTTACACAGATTCGGATTTCCAAGCTGATTAGGACCGGCGTAAGTCGACATCAGGCTATGTGTACACTTTGGGAGGGGGAGCCGTATCATGGAAGAGTGTTAAGCAGAAGTGCATTTCGGACTCTACCATGGAAGCTGAATATGTTGCAGCCTCAGAGGCAGCGAAAGAATCAGTGTGGTTCCTTAATTTCCTCCAGGACTTAGATTGTTGGAGTTGTGTACTTAATGTCTAGATTTAAATAAAGGAAACTCACGATCCATTGCCATTAATCTATTTAATTAAATAAACAATTATTTGCGTTTAATTATTTATAATTAAATATATGCAAATCATAGTCTTGGATTTTATACGTTGTAGTTAGTATGGTGCAAACATGGGCGCACAGAAGATCATACTATCGGTTACTCGTATTTAATCGAATAGTTGCTCACGACCTAGATGGACACGGACCAATCCATCGGTATAGTCGTTGTGTGAGAGAGAAAATAATTTATCTTGATTATTTTATCACACTTGTACACTTGGTGTATTGAGCGGATCTGCTTGAGATTTATCGATTAGGATTGCCGGCGATAATCGATTTAAGTCTCAGTGTATTTTATTCTTAATCCCCGATACTATTGCGGGTGTGTATATTTAATATAAGTGACTTTGATTTACCAAAGGAATTAACCGATTTAATTATTGGGTTAATTACCGGTTAAGTTGGGTCACTGTATTTTATATATGACATGCCGTGAATACTTGACGGGAAAGTGTATCCCGTAAGGGTTGATAATATCCCCGAGATGAGTTCATAAGGAATTATTATGTAAACCCTGCAGGTGGATTCGTTCCGCATAATAATTAAGGTTGAATGGTACTAGTCTCGGATATAAGAGATGAATAAATTAATTAGCAATAAATTAATTTTATTCATGGATATTTATATCTTAAATACACGGAATAAATAATACTACCGGAAAAATATTATTTGATATAATATGGTTTAATATTGGGAGTGCAATTAATTTTATATAGTGGAAAATAGAATTAATTAATATTAATGGATTAATAGATTTGGGCTTGGGCTCAATTTAATCATTAATATTGGGAGCCCAATATTCCACCTCCTTAAGATCCCCTACGTAGCCTATAAAAGCACTACATGGTCTTCTCTATTCTCATAACTTGAAGATCACAATTCTAGAGAGAGAAAGTAGAGAGGGAGATCCATGGAGTTCGGAAGATCGTCGCCCACCCGACGTTCGAGCTAGTGCAAGGAATACGTGGGAAGATCTCAAGGTCATCAATTGAGTTCTTCGTTTCTCCGTACAACGATTGTGAATGATTCATGTAATTGTGAAAGATCGTCGCATGGTGAATCACTGGTTAGAAACTTCGAGTTTCACTTATGATTCTCCGCGCCTTGATTTACAAGATTGAATGATTCATGTAATTGGGAGTCAATTGTAAAAGTCTTTTGGTGTAGTAAACGTCCACACTATCGTGGCTTGCTGCATTGAATGGGATTTTGGAACGATTGATGTAGACAGTTATAGAAGGGAGTAAAGGAGCGTATGTTAACGTAAACGTCCACACTATCGTGGCTTGCGGTAAATATGCGTGTCCCAAACAATCTTTTTAGATACTGAGTAATGGTTTACACTTAGGTACGCTTCTTAGTATTCTTCCCATCGAAGTAACGCTAATGATGATGTACGACCGAAGGAAATCTAATTGCTAAATCATTTGGATAGGTAAACGTCCACACTATCGTGGCTTGCCATATCTGATGGGATTTTAGATGCGATTAGTGGTTTAATGATATTATTTGAGGGATATAATATCGGAGATTAAATCGATTGTTTGTTGTTATATGTGCTCATAGATTAGGATATGGCTTTGAACCCACTTTATGTGATACGTAAGGATCTTAAACTCATTGGTCCCTGAATGTAATGATTGGAATAGAGATCTAGACATTACCCAAACTGTTGAAGAGTACAAGTTTGTACTCAGTGAGCTTTGTCCTCCCGAACCTACAAATGTCTTAACTGATGAGGAAAGGACTGATTTTGATATCATGTTCAAACTCAAGGAGATGTTTAGACATGGTGTAGAGGCTAGACAATAGGCGATGAGGATACTCATAAAGGCCAGTCGATTCGAGGAAACGCTTAAACACGTTTTTGAGATGATCGACCTTTTAGACGAGTTAAGACGGAAATCGCAAGCTCTTGTAGCTAATGCCAAAGGTTTCGAGCCTAAGGGCAAAATCGGAGGAAAGGAAAAGCAAGCAAAGAAACCCAGTGGTCCTAAGTTGCTTAGACCACGAGATGGGACGAGAAAGCCAAGAGGCAAGTGTTCTCGATGCAAACAGTCTGGGTACTGGAAGTCTGATTATCCTCTCAAAGAAAGTACGAAATTTTCTTTAGTCGTAAAACATAGTCAGTGGTATTATCTACCGGAACCTGGTGTGTAGATATGGAACCACTGACAGTATGTGCATTTTAAATGCAAGGGTTCCAGGAAACCCGACGACTTGGAGAAGAAGAAATCGTAGTCTACATGGGCAATGCTGTAGAGGAGACAGCAGTTGCAATGGAGGACATTTTATAGGATTTCATTTTTGGATTATTGCTTTTATGTACCTTTCATATTAGAAAGAACTTTGTTCTAGATTTCTAATGAATGGATATTTTATTTCTTTTAATCATTTGATGGTTATAAGAAGAAATAATGATATTTTGGTACATTAGCTAGCAATATATAAATGATGAATCCTGAGTCCACCACGATGCAACGAACCGTAGTATGAAACTCGTTTTACTAGTAAGATATTTCTTTATCAATTATACTTGTGGATTCTTATGCTGAGACATGTTTATTCAAATAAGAAGTTCAAAGGTCGAAAATTGATATTTTAATCAATTAAGTTGAAGGAGTGGACCTTCCGACCTAAGAATCTAATTTGGAAGATAATATGACTAAGCAATCCTTTATGGATATAAGATGTAAGATCCGGATAAGTATAAGAATTGATTGACTCTGATGTATGCAGACCTATGCCTACTCAGACAATAAGGTACGAGTACCTCATTTTATGATTACTCGAAAAATGGATTAGAATACCTGATGTGCCACAAAAGCAAGTGTTTTGACAAGTCAATGGACACTAAGCAATTGTGGAGATCCATCAAGGTATATCCATTTGTAGCCTGCGATTTGATCGCGGAGGCAAGTACCTGTCTGAGGAATGCATGGCATACTAATCAGAAATTGGGATTTGATCCTAAATGACTTCACCATACACTGTTGTGTAGAAATGGTGTGTCGTAAACAAGAAATGGAACTCTTATAGAAATAGTAAAATTATGAGTTATACGGAACTACCTATGTTCTATGGATATGTCTGGAAACAACGGCGCATTCAAATGCGGTTGTAGAATATCCTAGAAGAACAAAAGATGTGTGTTCAATAGTACTATGAACCAGAAGGACGTTATAAGTTCTAACGCCCGGTTCTTAGAGAAAGACTATATAATGAACCACAAGCCCAAGGTGACATAATGCTTTGAAATGAGAGAGAAAGATTAAGACTTAGAACCAGCCAAACCGAGTAGCGGTACACCACTAACTGCACCTACTGTTATCACTGTTTATACACCGGAATGCCATTGTAGTGGGAGGTTGTGGAACAACCGGAGATATTCATAAGACTAGGAGAGTCTTCGGACTCTGGACCTAGTATACATGAAATCGATCCCTAGATCTACATGAAGGCCGTACTAGATCTAAATGTGCCTTCTTGGAGAGCAATAAGGATTATTGCTAAGAGGCGATATCATTTAGAGTACAAGCTTAGTTGATCCATTTATGGATTGAAACAAAGCATTAAGTTCGTGGTACTTGCAAATTGATGAGATAGTCCATTTTATGGATTCATCAAAAGCATAGACGAATTGTGTGTATTGGAAACGTGATGGAAAACAAGGTGGTGTTTCTCGGAGGTTTAATGTAGATCACACTCTTATCATTGGCAACAATGTAAAGATGTTATCAGACATAAAATGATGGTTGTCTAGATGAATCATTATGAAAGATAAAGGAAGAAGTTGGACATGTTCTTGAGATCTTGGATCTCTAGAAAGAACATTGTACTTCTCCTGGACATCTTACATAAATGATTATGGTTCGTTTTAACATGCAAGATTCCGAGAAAGGTTCGTTACCTTTCAGAGACGGAATGCATCTATCTAAGGATATGTGTTTTGGAACACAAAAGGAGATAGAAGCAATTAAAGCAGTTTCCTACACTTTGAGTGTGGAAAGCTTAATAAATGCAATGTTGAAAAACGAGAACCTGATATCGGCTATGCGGTGAGCATAGTGGGAGGATATCAAGGTAATCCTGGAAAGGAATATTCGACTGCTGTAAGAGTACTTTCGAAGTACTGTTCTAGACTACGAAGCAGACGAGTTTTTCCTTTGGATTACATTCTCTTAGATTTCTAATCAAATGAGGACCAGTGTAAGTCGATATCAGGCTATGTGTTTCACTATTGAAGGAGAAGGAGTTTTAACATGGAACAGTGATAAGCACGATGCTTTTCGGACTCTGCCATGGGTAACCAAATAGCGACCTCAGAGGCAGCGGAAGTTTTGGTATAACTCCGGGATAATCTCTGGGACTTAGATGTGATTCTAAATTTGCCAAAGGCTATGTAAATAGCGGTGCAATGGCAAATGGTAAGAAATCACTAGTCCATAAGTGTAAGATAACACATAGTGTAAGTACCACCTGATACGAGTCATCGTCGAGGGAGACGACGCTGTAGTCACCAAGATAACTTCAGAGCGGCAACCTAGAGTGCTCATTCACATAGTACTTCTTGGAAGTACAACTTAAGCACGTGATGAGTATGGGAGTCGGGAGTTTGGAGGAAATGACTAGACCTTAGTACAAGTGGGAGATTGTTGGAGTTGTGTACTTAATGTCTAGATTTAAGTAAAGGAAACTCACGATCCATTGCCATTAATCTATTTAATTAAATAAACAATTATTTGCGTTTAATTATTTATAATTAAATATATGCAAATCATAGTCCTGGATTTTATACGTTGTAGTTAGTATGGTGCAAGCATGGGCGCACAGAAGATCATACTATCGGTTACTCGTATTTAATCGAACAGTTGCTCACGACCTAGATGGTCACGGACCAATCCATCGGTATAGTCGTTGTGTGAGAGAGAAAATAATTTATCTTGATTATTTTATCACACTTGTACACTTGGTGTATTGAGCGGATCTGCTTGAGATTTATCGATTAGGATTGCCGGCGATAATCGATTTAAGTCTCAGTGTATTTTATTCTTAATCCCCGATACTATTGCGGGTGTGTATATTTAATATAAGTGACTTTGATTTACCAAAGGAATTAACCGATTTAATTATTGGGTTAATTACCGGTTAAGTTGGGTCACTGTATTTTATATATGACATGCCGTGAATACTTGACGGAAAAGTGTATCCCGTAAGGGTTGATAATATCCCCGAGATGAGTTCATAAGGAATTATTATGTAAACCCTGCAGGTGGATTCGTTCCGCATAATAATTAAGGTTGAATGGTACTAGTCTCGGATATAAGAGATGAATAAATTAATTAGCAATAAATTAATTTTATTCATGGATATTTATATCTTAAATACACAGAATAAACAATACTACCGGAGAAATATTATTTGATATAATATGGTTTAATATTGGGAGTGCAATTAATTTTATATAGTGGAAAATAGAATTAATTAATATTAATGGATTAATAGATTTGGGCTTGGGCTCAATTTAATCATTAATATTGGGAGCTCAATATTCCACCTCCTTAAGATCCCCTACGTAGTCTATAAAAGCACTACATGGTCTTCTCTATTCTCATAACTTGAAGATCACAATTCTAGAGAGAGAAAGTAGAGAGGGAGATCCATGGAGTTCGGAAGATCGTCGCCCACCCGACGTTCGAGCTAGTGCAAGGAATACGTGGGAAGATCTCAAGGTCGTCAAATTGAGTTCTTCGTTTTTCCGAACAACGAGAACGAGGTAAATCGTAAAACCCCCTTTATGATTTTATCGTTTAATTATCGTGAAAATACCTTGAACCAAGATCCAAGGAACGGACCCAATAGACGAGGTCGAACCGGGCAGTGGTGGTTGGACCACCGGACCGCCGGCGGTTCGACGGCTCGGCTGGACGAAAATCGCGCGGGGAAAAATCTAGCCTAGGGCTTGATACGCGGATCGGCTGCGGGTTTTCCCGTAGCGATCAGCTGCCTGCTGCGGGTTTTCCCGCAGCGACCTGTAGCGCCCAGCAGCAGCGAGTCAGGCGACTCGCTGCAGGTTGCTGCGAGCTGCTACGGGAGATTCGCTGGGTGCTGCGGGTTTTCCCGCAGCGGACCCGTAGCGACTCAGCAGCGACTCAGCAAGTCCCAGCAGCAACGAGTCAGGCGACTCGCTGCGGGTTGCTGCGGGCTGCTGCGAGTCACCCCGCGTGGCTGCTGCGAGGTTCGTGGGTTCACGCGAGTTCTCTCGTGTTTTTCCCGCGTAACCCTCGTATAACTTTTTCGTATGGTCATGTACGTGTTCCGGGAGTCGATTGGAGTTGTCGTTCCGCTATTTTGACAATTCCGGATATTCGATCTTCAAAGGATTTCGGTCGGAATTAATTAGATAATTAATTTTAATTAATTTATTAATTCCGGGATATCGATTTCCAACAATTGGTATCAGAGCGTTGGTTTTAGTTCATGGTATTTTTCGATAAATTGTTCTACCTTGCAGGGTTTCCGACTATTATGGCTAGATATAATTATTCGTTAATTATTGTCATAATATTGTTCTTGATTATTAAACTCTCGGACATGTCGAGATTCGTTTTATGTGTGGTGAATGCTTGTAATAGTAAAAATTCGGGGGTTGACCGAATTTAGGATTTATTATTACGTTCTATTTTTCCGGAAAATGTATAGGGTCGATTTCATGTATAGAATCGATACCGGATAATGTAATTTTAATTCTTGTAATTTATTTACGTTGGATCGATGCCGAAACGACCGCCGGAGGAGACGTGTGACGAAGAAGACGAAGAGGACAAAATCCGGGGGGGTCGATCATCCCCATGATCGATCCCCATGGGGATCGATCGACCCCGGGCTGCCTAGGGCTCTCGGCCACGCCGGCCACCAAGGGAGGTACCGCGTGGGCCTAGGTCGGCGGCGGATGGTGGTAGTCGATGGTGGGGGTGGTGTGGGGTCTCCCAACCCATGCTACTCCTACCAAGATCCTACTTTCCTATTTGATTCGGTTTTCCTATTTGAGTGTTCTTAATTTTAGGAACTCTCATGAAATAGGAAAAGAATTAATTTGGAATTAATTTATTTTTCCTATTTAATTATTCCTTTATGTAATTTTTAATGGATTAGGAAAATAATTAATTTGGAAAGTTTTGAAAGTCCTTAATTAATTTTTCCTATTTAATTATTCCTTTATGGAATTTTTAATAGATTAGGAAAGGAATTAATTTGGAAGGATTAAGAGTCCTAATTTATTTTATTTCCTTATTCTATTATAGAAGTCTTCTAGAATATTCCGAGTTTGACTTGGATGGGATTCTAGAGATTTAATAGAATTAGATAGGAAAATAAAAATAAATAAAAATATTAATAATATTTAATTTTATTTTTGATATATTCGATTGACTTAATTTTCGAATTAAGTAACTTTTGGATTAATTGAAAATAAATAGATTTAAATATTGGGATTAATATTCTCGTCACATGGAGCATTCAAGAACGAAGACTGAAAACTAGAAGATGCGTACGGGGATGCGATAAAGCCATAATAGTCGGAAAATAATATTCTAGTATTATTTTGACTATGTGATAATATTCTATGTGCTTTATTACATGTATGCATGCTTATGTGTATTTAATTATGCATTGGATAGCGTATCCCTTTATTGTAAAAAGCTAAGTGGGAGAGGGTATGGAAACATATCCATGGTCTCCATTGCTGTTCTCTTGGTGACTTTTATGGACTTTTGAAGTTCGTATAGACAAGTCATTGGAGGAGAATTCTTGTAATTCCTTTTACGAGAAACATTGATTAAGTTTATCAAACAATGCCTAATTTGTCTTTCTGAAACTGATTTCAAGTCGACTCATTCTCACCCCGGGGAGTGGAATGGAGCCAAAGCCACTTGGTCATGTCGAGGACACAAATTAGAGACCTTCGTACCATCCTTTTGAAGGTGGATCGATTGTCTGCTCGGCTCCCTCATTTATGAGAGATAGGGTCGTTCGCATGGTGAATCACTGGTTAGAAACTTCTAGTTTCACTTATGATTCTCCGCGTCTTGATTTACAAGATTAAATGATTCATGTAATTGGGAGTCAATTGTAAAAGTCTTTTGGTGTAGTAAACGTCCACACTATCGTGGCTTGCTGCATTGAATGGGATTTTTGGAACGATTGATGTAGACAGTTATAGAAGGGAGTAAAGGAGCGTATGTTAACGTAAACGTCCACACTATCGTGGCTTGCGGTGAATATGCGTGTCCCAAACAATCTTCTTAGATACTGAGTAATGGTTTACACTTAGGTACGTTTCTTAGTATTCTTCCCATCGAAGTAACGCTAATGATGATGTACGACCGAAGGAAATCTAATTGCTAAATCATTTGGATAGGTAAACGTCCACACTATCGTGGCTTGCCATATCTGATGGGATTTTAGATGCGATTAGTGGTTTAATGATATTATTTGAGGGATATAATATCGGAGATTAAATCGATTGTTTGTTGTTATATGTGCTCATAGATTAGGATATGGCTTTGAACCCACTTTATGTGATACGTAAGGATCTTAAACTCATTGGTCCCTGAATGTAATGATTGGAATAGAGATCTAGACATTACCCAAACTGTTGAAGAGTACAAGTTTGTACTCAGTGAGCTTTGTCCTCCCGAACCTACAAATGTCTTAACTGATGAGGAAAGGACTGATTTTGATATCATGTTCAAACTCAAGGAGATGTTTAGACATGGTGTAGAGGCTAGACAATAGGCGATGAGGATACTCATAAAGGCCAGTCGATTCGAGGAAACGCTTAAACACGTTTTTGAGATGATCGACCTTTTAGACGAGTTAAGACGGAAATCGCAAGCTCTTGTAGCTAATGCCAAAGGTTTCGAGCCTAAGGGCAAAATCGGAGGAAAGGAAAAGCAAGCAAAGAAACCCAGTGGTCCTAAGTTGCTTAGACCACGAGATGGGACGAGAAAGCCAAGAGGCAAGTGTTCTCGATGCAAACAGTCTGGGTACTGGAAGTCTGATTATCCTCTCAAAGAAAGTACGAAATTTTCTTTAGTCGTAAAACATAGTCAGTGGTATTATCTACCGGAACCTGGTGTGTAGATATGGAACCACTGACAGTATGTGCATTTTAAATGCAAGGGTTCCAGGAAACCCGACGACTTGGAGAAGAAGAAATCGTAGTCTACATGGGCAATGCTGTAGAGGAGACAGCAGTTGCAATGGAGGACATTTTATAGGATTTCATTTTTGGATTATTGCTTTTATGTACCTTTCATATTAGAAAGAACTTTGTTCTAGATTTCTAATGAATGGATATTTTATTTCTTTTAATCATTTGATGGTTATAAGAAGAAATAATGATATTTTGGTACATTAGCTAGCAATATATAAATGATGAATCCTGAGTCCACCACGATGCAACGAACCGTAGTATGAAACTCGTTTTACTAGTAAGATATTTCTTTATCAATTATACTTGTGGATTCTTATGCTGAGACATGTTTATTCAAATAAGAAGTTCAAAGGTCGAAAATTGATATTTTAATCAATTAAGTTGAAGGAGTGGACCTTCCGACCTAAGAATCTAATTTGGAAGATAATATGACTAAGCAATCCTTTATGGATATAAGATGTAAGATCCGGATAAGTATAAGAATTGATTGACTCTGATGTATGCAGACCTATGCCTACTCAGACAATAAGGTACGAGTACCTCATTTTATGATTACTCGAAAAATGGATTAGAATACCTGATGTGCCACAAAAGCAAGTGTTTTGACAAGTCAATGGACACTAAGCAATTGTGGAGATCCATCAAGGTATATCCATTTGTAGCCTGCGATTTGATCGCGGAGGCAAGTACCTGTCTGAGGAATGCATGGCATACTAATCAGAAATTGGGATTTGATCCTAAATGACTTCACCATACACTGTTGTGTAGAAATGGTGTGTCGTAAACAAGAAATGGAACTCTTATAGAAATAGTAAAATTATGAGTTATACGGAACTACCTATGTTCTATGGATATGTCTGGAAACAACGGCGCATTCAAATGCGGTTGTAGAATATCCTAGAAGAACAAAAGATGTGTGTTCAATAGTACTATGAACCAGAAGGACGTTATAAGTTCTAACGCCCGGTTCTTAGAGAAAGACTATATAATGAACCACAAGCCCAAGGTGACATAATGCTTTGAAATGAGAGAGAAAGATTAAGACTTAGAACCAGCCAAACCGAGTAGCGGTACACCACTAACTGCACCTACTGTTATCACTGTTTATACACCGGAATGCCATTGTAGTGGGAGGTTGTGGAACAACCGGAGATATTCATAAGACTAGGAGAGTCTTCGGACTCTGGACCTAGTATACATGAAATCGATCCCTAGATCTACATGAAGGCCGTACTAGATCTAAATGTGCCTTCTTGGAGAGCAATAAGGATTATTGCTAAGAGGCGATATCATTTAGAGTACAAGCTTAGTTGATCCATTTATGGATTGAAACAAAGCATTAAGTTCGTGGTACTTGCAAATTGATGAGATAGTCCATTTTATGGATTCATCAAAAGCATAGACGAATTGTGTGTATTGGAAACGTGATGGAAAACAAGGTGGTGTTTCTCGGAGGTTTAATGTAGATCACACTCTTATCATTGGCAACAATGTAAAGATGTTATCAGACATAAAATGATGGTTGTCTAGATGAATCATTATGAAAGATAAAGGAAGAAGTTGGACATGTTCTTGAGATCTTGGATCTCTAGAAAGAACATTGTACTTCTCCTGGACATCTTACATAAATGATTATGGTTCGTTTTAACATGCAAGATTCCGAGAAAGGTTCGTTACCTTTCAGAGACGGAATGCATCTATCTAAGGATATGTGTTTTGGAACACAAAAGGAGATAGAAGCAATTAAAGCAGTTTCCTACACTTTGAGTGTGGAAAGCTTAATAAATGCAATGTTGAAAAACGAGAACCTGATATCGGCTATGCGGTGAGCATAGTGGGAGGATATCAAGGTAATCCTGGAAAGGAATATTCGACTGCTGTAAGAGTACTTTCGAAGTACTGTTCTAGACTACGAAGCAGACGAGTTTTTCCTTTGGATTACATTCTCTTAGATTTCTAATCAAATGAGGACCAGTGTAAGTCGATATCAGGCTATGTGTTTCACTATTGAAGGAGAAGGAGTTTTAACATGGAACAGTGATAAGCACGATGCTTTTCGGACTCTGCCATGGGTAACCAAATAGCGACCTCAGAGGCAGCGGAAGTTTTGGTATAACTCCGGGATAATCTCTGGGACTTAGATGTGATTCTAAATTTGCCAAAGGCTATGTAAATAGCGGTGCAATGGCAAATGGTAAGAAATCACTAGTCCATAAGTGTAAGATAACACATAGTGTAAGTACCACCTGATACGAGTCATCGTCGAGGGAGACGACGCTGTAGTCACCAAGATAACTTCAGAGCGGCAACCTAGAGTGCTCATTCACATAGTACTTCTTGGAAGTACAACTTAAGCACGTGATGAGTATGGGAGTCGGGAGTTTGGAGGAAATGACTAGACCTTAGTACAAGTGGGAGATTGTTGGAGTTGTGTACTTAATGTCTAGATTTAAGTAAAGGAAACTCACGATCCATTGCCATTAATCTATTTAATTAAATAAACAATTATTTGCGTTTAATTATTTATAATTAAATATATGCAAATCATAGTCCTGGATTTTATACGTTGTAGTTAGTATGGTGCAAGCATGGGCGCACAGAAGATCATACTATCGGTTACTCGTATTTAATCGAACAGTTGCTCACGACCTAGATGGACACGGACCAATCCATCGGTATAGTCGTTGTGTGAGAGAGAAAATAATTTATCTTGATTATTTTATCACACTTGTACACTTGGTGTATTGAGCGGATCTGCTTGAGATTTATCGATTAGGATTGCCGGCGATAATCGATTTAAGTCTCAGTGTATTTTATTCTTAATCCCCGATACTATTGCGGGTGTGTATATTTAATATAAGTGACTTTGATTTACCAAAGGAATTAACCGATTTAATTATTGGGTTAATTACCGGTTAAGTTGGGTCACTGTATTTTATATATGACATGCCGTGAATACTTGACGGGAAAGTGTATCCCGTAAGGGTTGATAATATCCCCGAGATGAGTTCATAAGGAATTATTATGTAAACCCTGCAGGTGGATTCGTTCCGCATAATAATTAAGGTTGAATGGTACTAGTCTCGGATATAAGAGATGAATAAATTAATTAGCAATAAATTAATTTTATTCATGGATATTTATATCTTAAATACACAGAATAAACAATACTACCGGAGAAATATTATTTGATATAATATGGTTTAATATTGGGAGTGCAATTAATTTTATATAGTGGAAAATAGAATTAATTAATATTAATGGATTAATAGATTTGGGCTTGGGCTCAATTTAATCATTAATATTGGGAGCCCAATATTCCACCTCCTTAAGATCCCCTACGTAGCCTATAAAAGCACTACATGGTCTTCTCTATTCTCATAACTTGAAGATCACAATTCTAGAGAGAGAAAGTAGAGAGGGAGATCCATGGAGTTCGGAAGATCGTCGCCCACCCGACGTTCGAGCTAGTGCAAGGAATACGTGGGAAGATCTCAAGGTCGTCAAATTGAGTTCTTCGTTTTTCCGAACAACGAGAACGAGGTAAATCGTAAAACCCCCTTTATGATTTTATCGTTTAATTATCGTGAAAATACCTTGAACCAAGATCCAAGGAACGGACCCAATAGACGAGGTCGAACCGGGCGGTGGTGGTTGGACCACCGGACCGCCGGCGGTTCGACGGCTCGGCTGGACGAAAATCGCGCGGGGAAAAATCGAGCCTAGGGCTCGATACGCGGATCGGCTGCGGGTTTTCCCGTAGCGATCAGCTGCCTGCTGCGGGTTTTCACGCAGCGACCTGTAGCGCCCAGCAGCAGCGAGTCAGGCGACTCGCTGCAGGTTGCTGCGAGCTGCTACGGGAGATTCGCTGGGTGCTGCGGGTTTTCCCGCAGCGGACCCGTAGCGACTCAGCAGCGACTCAGCAAGTCCCAGCAGCAGCGAGTCAGGCGACTCGCTGCGGGCTGCTGCGAGTCATCCCGCGTGGCTGCTGCGAGGTTCGTGGGTTCACGCGAGTTCTCTCGTGTTTTTCCCGCGTAACCCTCGTATAACTTTTTCATATGGTCATGTACGTGTTCCGGGAGTCGATTGGAGTTGTCGTTCCGCTATTTTGACAATTCCGGATATTCGATCTTCAAAGGATTTCGGTCGGAATTAATTAGATAATTAATTTTAATTAATTTATTAATTCCGGGATATCGATTTCCAACATAGATGTGATTCCGAGTTTGCCCAAGGCTATGACAATTTATTGTGACAATAGCGGTGCAGTGGCAAACAGTAAGGAACCACGGTCCCATAGTGCTACGAAACACATAGAGCGCAAGTACCACCTGATTCGAGATATCGTCAAGAGGGGCGATGCGATAGTCACCAAGATAGCTTCGGAAGACAACCTAGCGGACCCTTTCACCAAGATACTTCCTAAGGAAGTATATTACAAGCACTTGGAGGGTTTGGGAGTCAGAAGTTTGGAAGATAAGACTAGACCTTAGTATAAGTGGGAGATTGATGGAGTAGTATACTTAATGTCTAGATTTGAGTATTCTGAACTCTGTATGCACTTTCATTTACCTATCTATTACAGACATTCATTTGCTTTTAATTATTGTTAATTAAATACATGCAAATTATAGTCCTGGATTTTATACGTTGTAGTTAGTATGGTGTTGCATGGGCACACAGAAGATCATACTATCGGTTACTCGTATTTAATCGAACAGTTGCTCACGACCTAGATGGACACGGACCAATCCATCGGTATAGTCGTTGTGTGAGAGAGAAAATAATTTATCTTAATTATTTTATCACACTTGTACACTTGGTGTATTGAGCGGATCGATTGAGACTCATCAATTAGGATTGCTTGGCGATAATTGATTTGAGACTCGGAGTATTTTATTCTTAATCCCTGAAACAATTGCGGGTGTGTATATTTAATATTAGTGACTTTGATTTTCCAAAGGAATTAACCGATTTAATTATTGGGTTAATTACCGGCTAAGTTGGGTCACTATATTTTATATATGGCATGCCGTGAATTCTTGAAGGGGCAGTGTATCCCGTAAGGGTTGATAATATCCCCGAGATGAGCTCATAAGGATTTATTATGTAAACCTCGCGAGTGGATTTGTTCCGCATAATAAATAAGGTTGAGTGGTACTATTCTCGGATATAAGAGATGAATAAATTTATTAAGCAATAAATAAATTTTATTCATGGATATTTAAATCTTAAATACACGGAATAAATAATACTAAGATGGAGAAATATTATTTGATATAATATGGAATAATATTGGGAGTGCAATTTTATTTATATAGTGGAAAATAAATAAAATTAATATTGATAAGAATTAATGGATTTGGGTTGGACCCAATTTAATTTTCAATATTGGAAGCCCAATATTTATTCTCCTTTTGATCCCCTACGTAGCCTATAAAAGCACTACATGGTCTTCACTTTTCACAACCTAAGATACGCCAATCATAAAGTCTTGAAGAGTGAAGAGGATCCATAGAGTTCGATAGCTCGTCGCCCACCCGACGTTCGAACGGAGTGCAAGGAATACGCGGGAAGATCACGAGGTCATCGATTTCGTTTCTCCGAACAACGAATCGTAGGTACAATTCTCAACTAACTTGATTATTGTTCGATTTGTTTTTTATCGAGAATACCGTAGAACAAAGATCCGAGGATCGAACCCCGGGACGAGGGTCGAGCCGGGCGGTGGTGGTTGGACCACCGGACCTCCGGCGGCTCGTGGATCCCTCGTGGGGATCGTGCACGGAAACCCTCGGCTGGGAGCCGAGGGTCGATCGAACCCCTACGGGGTCGATCGCTGGAGCTGCGGGGTTTACCCGCAGCGGCTCGTAGCGAGCTGCGGGATTACCCGCAGCGAGTCGCTGGGGACGAGCCCCAGCCGTGTGAGCAGCGGATCGCCGGATCCGCTGCGGGGATGCTACGAGCATTCCTGGGATGCCGCGAGGCATCCCGTGCGATCGCTGCGAGCGATCGCGAGTCCCCTCGCGGGGACTCGGCTGGGCGTCCGCGTGCCTCGTGCGCGCGACGCGTTCGGTCGGGTCCCGGTTCGCGTGGGCTCGTGGTTTCTCCGGCGATTGAGGTTGTCGATTGTATGAACCTCGGCTCGCGGGGGTTTGGGTGGGGGCGGATTACATGCCTTCGGGTGCGTGGTCTCCACAGCCCGGACTTCGGCGGATGAGTCGGTGTTCGTATGATCTCCGGCGAAGGGTTCGTTCGGGTTATCGGTTCCGCAATTTTGATAACCCGGGATAACGAATTCCAACAGACATAGATGCCAAAATGTAGCACCGCGCCATCTGATCAGCCTTGACCCACTTCCGATGAGCTTCCTTTTCCTCAGGAGTGGATGTTTCAGTAGGTGCAACAGGACATTCGACCTGGAGTACATACTTGTACTCCTCAGCAGTTAGGACAATGTCCAAGTTTCGTTTCCAATCAACATAATTTGGACCAGTGAGTTTGTTTTCTTTTAGTATCACAGACAGCGGGTTGAGTGCCATATCTATAAAAGACACAAATCAAACCGTCAAATTTAATTCGATATTAACTCCCTTAATTAATATCATTAAATTTACCAATCAATCCTAAAATCCCATCAGACCAGCATGCCACGTTCATGTGGACGTATACTAGTCCAAACGATTTTATAATTGGACTTTTACTTCGGTCGTACATCATTACAGCAGTGACTCCGATGGGGAGGATACTGTAAAGCGTACCTAAGTGTATACCATTTCTCAGTACTAAGTTAACCGCTCGGGAACTACATATCCACCGCAAGCCACGTTAGTGTGGACGTTTACGTTGACATGCGGTCCCTTTACGATTTCCTATAACTGTCGAGCCTCAATTAACCCAAAGTTCCGTTTCCGTCTAGTAAGCCACGATAGTGTGGACGTTTACTAAACAAACAACTTTGTTAATTGAATTCCATTTAATAAATTTCATAATTTCATTAATCAAAGCTTGATATCTCGTAAGTGAAACTCGAAGTTTCTAACCAGCGATCAATCATGCAATCGGTATAGTCGTTGTGTGAGAGAGAAAATAATTTATCTTAATTATTTTATCACACTTGTACACTTGGTGTATTGAGCGGATCGATTGAGACTCATCAATTAGGATTGCTTGGCGATAATTGATTTGAGACTCGGAGTATTTTATTCTTAATCCCTGAAACAATTGCGGGTGTGTATATTTAATATTAGTGACTTTGATTTTCCAAAGGAATTAACCGATTTAATTATTGGGTTAATTACCGGCTAAGTTGGGTCACTATATTTTATATATGGCATGCCGTGAATTCTTGAAGGGGCAGTGTATCCCGTAAGGGTTGATAATATCCCCGAGATGAGCTCATAAGGATTTATTATGTAAACCTCGCGAGTGGATTTGTTCCGCATAATAAATAAGGTTGAGTGGTACTATTCTCGGATATAAGAGATGAATAAATTTATTAAGCAATAAATAAATTTTATTCATGGATATTTAAATCTTAAATACACGGAATAAATAATACTAAGATGGAGAAATATTATTTGATATAATATGGAATAATATTGGGAGTGCAATTTTATTTATATAGTGGAAAATAAATAAAATTAATATTGATAAGAATTAATGGATTTGGGTTGGACCCAATTTAATTTTCAATATTGGAAGCCCAATATTTATTCTCCTTTTGATCCCCTACGTAGCCTATAAAAGCACTACATGGTCTTCACTTTTCACAACCTAAGATACGCCAATCATAAAGTCTTGAAGAGTGAAGAGGATCCATAGAGTTCGATAGCTCGTCGCCCACCCGACGTTCGAACGGAGTGCAAGGAATACGCGGGAAGATCACGAGGTCATCGATTTCGTTTCTCCGAACAACGAATCGTAGGTACAATTCTCAACTAACTTGATTATTGTTCGATTTGTTTTTTATCGAGAATACCGTAGAACAAAGATCCGAGGATCGAACCCCGGGACGAGGGTCGAGCCGGGCGGTGGTGGTTGGACCACCGGACCTCCGGCGGCTCGTGGATCCCTCGTGGGGATCGTGCACGGAAACCCTCGGCTGGGAGCCGAGGGTCGATCGAACCCCTACGGGGTCGATCGCTGGAGCTGCGGGGTTTACCCGCAGCGGCTCGTAGCGAGCTGCGGGATTACCCGCAGCGAGTCGCTGGGGACGAGCCCCAGCCGTGTGAGCAGCGGATCGCCGGATCCGCTGCGGGGATGCTACGAGCATTCCTGGGATGCCGCGAGGCATCCCGTGCGATCGCTGCGAGCGATCGCGAGTCCCCTCGCGGGGACTCGGCTGGGCGTCCGCGTGCCTCGTGCGCGCGACGCGTTCGGTCGGGTCCCGGTTCGCGTGGGCTCGTGGTTTCTCCGGCGATTGAGGTTGTCGATTGTATGAACCTCGGCTCGCGGGGGTTTGGGTGGGGGCGGATTACATGCCTTCGGGTGCGTGGTCTCCAAAGCCCGGACTTCGGCGGATGAGTCGGTGTTCGTATGATCTCCGGCGAAGGGTTCGTTCGGGTTATCGGTTCCGCAATTTTGATAACCCGGGATAACGAATTCCAACAGACATAGATGCCAAAATGTAGCACCGCGCCATCTGATCAGCCTTGACCCACTTCCGATGAGCTTCCTTTTCCTCAGGAGTGGATGTTTCAGTAGGTGCAACAGGACATTCGACCTGGAGTACATACTTGTACTCCTCAGCAGTTAGGACAATGTCCAAGTTTCGTTTCCAATCAACATAATTTGGACCAGTGAGTTTGTTTTCTTTTAGTATCACAGACAGCGGGTTGAGTGCCATATCTATAAAAGACACAAATCAAACCGTCAAATTTAATTCGATATTAACTCCCTTAATTAATATCATTAAATTTACCAATCAATCCTAAAATCCCATCAGACCAGCATGCCACGTTCATGTGGACGTATACTAGTCCAAACGATTTTATAATTGGACTTTTACTTCGGTCGTACATCATTACAGCAGTGACTCCGATGGGGAGGATACTGTAAAGCGTACCTAAGTGTATACCATTTCTCAGTACTAAGTTAACCGCTCGGGAACTACATATCCACCGCAAGCCACGTTAGTGTGGACGTTTACGTTGACATGCGGTCCCTTTACGATTTCCTATAACTGTCGAGCCTCAATTAACCCAAAGTTCCGTTTCCGTCTAGTAAGCCACGATAGTGTGGACGTTTACTAAACAAACAACTTTGTTAATTGAATTCCATTTAATAAATTTCATAATTTCATTAATCAAAGCTTGATATCTCGTAAGTGAAACTCGAAGTTTCTAACCAGCGATCAATCATGCAATTGAGCCCTATCTCTCACTAAGTGAGGGAGCCAACCAGACAATCGATCTAGTCATCGAATGACTCGAATGTCTCTAATCTGTGTCATCGACATAAGCAAGCGCTTTGGCTCCATTCCACTCCCCGGGGTGAGAATGAGTCGAGTTGAACTTAGTCTTTGAAAAACAGATTAGGCATTTGCTTTCAAAAACTTAAGTGTTCAATTCTATAAATGGAATTGAATTCGAATTTCGATCAAAGTGATTTCCGTGTATCGACTTTATCCGATAGGGAGGATGACACTAAAGCCAACTCGTAAGTCAATACACATCACTCTCGAAACAGAGAATGGAGACCGCGGGATTGTTTCCAATCCCTCTCCCACTTAGTATTTTACGATTTAGGGATATACATGCATAAAATAATAAGCATAATAAAACACGTAAATCACACAAAAGGCAATTAACGTGGACCGATTATTATGGCCTTAAAATCTTGAATGCACATCTCTTGGAACTCGAACTCGTTGCTCGTCTCAACTTCGATTCTCGTTCCTCCGGGCTTCGATCTCGTCTCGATCCAATAGCAGAAATTAATTACAAAATTATTCTACTAAGTCCGGTATCGATCCTATACATTTTGATCGACCCTATACAAGTCCCGGATGCAACGAAAAAATAAATAAACCTAACGACTCAACCCGTCGTTTTTATCTATTACAAACAAGCAACTTTCCAAAAATAAAACGATCTCGACAAGCCCGAGAGTTTAATCAAAACCACATACATACAGCACAAAATATCAAAAATAAATTGGCCATAATAATCGGGTTCAATCTGCAAAACCAATCTCGCAAAACATACAAAGAACGAACAAAACCGGCTCTGATACCATTTGTTGGAAATCGACTACCCGGGACAAGTCCGTTCGACTACTCGAACTTCCGGACAAGCCCAGTCGACCTCCGGTCTGCCCAAGGTGTTCACGACGAAGCCCCTGACCCGAAATGCACCCAGCCATCGCACCCGAGGCACGACCGCGCAAAACGAGAGGCTTCTGGCCTCTCTGTCGTCCGACACCAGAAGGTGTCGTTCGACAAGCCTGTTCAATGTCGTCCGACACCAGAAGGTTTCGTCCGATAAGCCTGTCGGCCGACAGTAAAACCTGTCGTCCGACACCCGTCGCGAACAGCGGCGGGATTCGCCCGTTCTGGCCGTTCCGATGTGATTTTCTCGATCCGACTGCCATGCCGGAGGTTAGAAACCTCCCAGCAGTCCGAGAATATCACATTCAAGCCACGAGACCCGATCTACGTTCAAAAGTATGATCAACGAAATATGAGATCGAATAAATTGCGGAAAAGAGAATCGATCTCAAACCTTCTCGGTCTATTGTTGAGACCTTAGATGCTTCTAACGTATGCCTCAGATCCTTTGACTCCAACCGTTGTGTGGCCAACGATCCGTTGGGTCTCCTTTTCTGCTTTCTCCTTTTCTACCAGCGTTATATTTCTTTTCTCTGATGAGAGAAAAATAATTGTGCTATACTGTATTATTTTGCAAAAAAAAACTTAATTGCGCTAACGCAATAATTTTTCTCAGAAAAATAAAAAGCTGCGGAATGTAGGTTTAGGATAGGCAAGGTAGGATATTTATAGAGTTACGTTAGGGACCTTAGGTAAATTAATTTAAGGGCTAAATTGAAATATTAATTAACTTGGAATACGTAAACGTAATTCCTTAATTAATTGATTTCAATTTTAATTATTATTCAATCCACTATAAAATAATAATTGAATTCCCGAAATTAATTTTAATATTATTTCAACAATAATAATTCCGCCGAAATTACATATACGACTTTCCCCGTGTTTAAGATATCGAACGTCCACGAATTTATTTAATTACTAATAATTAAATTAATTCGTTTCTTATTATCCGAGACTAGTACTACTCATCCTTATTATCATGTTGAACAAATCCACCTGCAGGGTTTACATGATAAACTTTATGAGCTCATCTCGGGGACGTAATCAACCCAATAAACGGGACACGGTTTCCTGTCTATAATCTACAGCATGCCGTGCGTACAATTACGATTCCCAATTTACCGAGGATCTCGACTAATCAATTAGTCTCACTCATTGGCAAGTTAAAGAACCGAGAATTGGACACACGCACCTATAATTATATAGGGATTAGGAATTCGTATATCCGTAATATCTGAGGTCTAGTTCGATTACTGCGATTAGTATAAATCGAACGCCCTCCCGTGGTCCTGCTCAATACACCAAGTGTACGAGTGTAACATGATAGTCAAGACCGACTATCTACCAGTCACACAACGACGTACCGATGGATTATCCCTGTCCATCTAAGTCGTGAGCCACTGTTCGATAATATACGAGTAACCGACAGTATGATCTTCCGCGTGTCTCCTCACGCCATACTGTCTACAACGTATATATCTAGGACTATAGAGCACAGAGTTATAATAAACAAAATGCAGACTGTTTGATTAATAGATAATAAAACACAGATAAGGAGTTCCATATTGTCACTAAACTAGACATTTAGAATATAACTCCATCAGCAACCGGAGGGTTTTGAAGTCCGAGGCAAGGAGAAGCTGGTGTGTAAGCTTCAGAAGAGCTTGAATTGGTTGAATCAAGCTCCAAGGCAGTGGTACAAGAAGTTCGACATGTTCATGAAGCGGTTCGAATTCACGCGGTGCGAGGCGGACCACTGCTGCTACTTCAAGAGTCTTGTAAAAGGTACCTACATAATACTACTCCTTTATGTAGGTGACATGCTGATAGTCGGGGCGAGCTTGGCGGAGATTGACAAGCTCAAAAGGAGTTTATCGAAGGATTTCTCTATGAAGGATTTGGGTGCTGCCAAACAAATCCTGGGGATGAGAAATACAAGGAGTAAGGAGGGTCTTGAGTTGTCTCAAGAGGAGTACTTGAAGAAGGTACTGGCGAGGTTTAGCATGGAGAATGCGAAACCTGTTGGCACTCCTTTGGCTAGTCACTTCCGTTTGTCAAAGGAGGAATCGCCGGCGAGCGAGGAAGAGATGGAGCATATGGATAAGGTCCCTTCCGCCTCGGCGATTGGGAGCCTTGAGTATGCCATGGTGTGCACGAGGCCTGACATTGCCCATGCAGTGGGAGTGGTCAACCGGTTTATGAGCAACCCGGGGAAGCAACATTGGGAAGCCGTGAAGTGGATCTTTCGATACTTGAGGGGGTCTTCCGATTTTGCTTTGAGGTTCCGAAAATCAGATAAAGGGTTACTCGGGTTCGTGGACGCCGATAACGGAAGTGATGTGGATAGTAGAAAGAGCACTACTGGGTACGTGTACACTTTCGGGGGTACCGCGATAAGCTGGGTGTCGAGGTTGCATAAGATCGTATCACTGTCGAGTACTTGTGAGGCGGAGTACGTCGCTGTGACAGAAGCCGCGAAGGAGATGATGTGGCTAAAGGCTTTTCTTCTTGAGTTCAGACAAGACCACTCGAGGAGTGTCTTGTATTGCGGCAGCCAGAGCGCCATTCATCTGGTGAAGAATCCGGTGTACCATGCTCGAACGAAGCATATCCAGCTGAGATATCACTTCATTCGATCGGCTTTAGAGGAAGGCGTTTTGGTGTTGGAGAAGATTCTTGGGAGTAAGAATTCGGCCGACATGTTTACGAAAGTGGTACCATGTGATAAGCTGAAGTTGTGTTCGACTTCAGTTGGTCTTCTGGGATGAGGACCGGGGAGGCGGCTGCAATGGGAAGAGACGATAGGGGTTGTGAATCAGCTTCAAGTGGGAGATTGTTGAGTGTGAAGGTCGATTCACGCCGGAGAAGACGAATAAGACGATCGGAGTAGTCGATCGGTGAAAACGGTCAAAGAAGAGGGGTAGCGGTCGCTACACCCTGGGCAGCGGGCGCTGCCCTTGTCCAGAACCCCAGCCCCGTTTGTGCAGCGACCAAGCAGCGTTCCTTGTAGCGTTGCGGGTAGCGGGGGGTAGCGGTCGGTACCCCGGAGTAGCGGTCGCTACCCATGAAAAATCTGCTTGCGGGATTTTTCTTATTCTCCCCTATTTATACCCTATGCTATTTATTAATTAGGGTTAACACCTACAATTGATATCATAGAGTTTACAAGCTTGTAACGGGGATCTATAATTGTTCTAATAAATCATTGCAGCCGGAGAAAGTGGGCGTAGACCTCGTTAACGGATGAACCACTATAAATTTCTTGTGTTTTTTATTTCGTATTTTTCATTCGTGCGTTTCGTGTTGCTTTTCAGGAAGGGAATTCAGAAGCGAATTTTCTATCATAAACATATTATCATCAAAACTGATTTATTTGTTTCTCTTTTATCTCCCCCAAGCAAGACAACTGTGTTACACTAATAAGAGTTTCTTGTTTTGTTCGATATTAACAATTGTCATCTTTGATATCTAAAGCATATCCTTTTATTAATGAAATAAATTTCCATTAAAAAAATTGAAATACATGACTAATTACCAGAACCAGGAAAAAAGCTATCTAAAGCATATCCTTTTATTAATGAAATAAATTTCCATTAAAATAATTGAAATACATGACTAATTACCAGAACCAGGAAAAAAGCTTATAAGACTCTTAGACGAATTAATTACTTGAACGAACGTTCCATAATCATAAGTATTACCCTCCGCTTGGACGACAATATAAAGATGATACTTAACGTCATTTTGAACTTGCAGAATTTCACCCTTGACCACCTTCATCAGTTCAAATGACCTGCTAAACACACGGTTGTATTCCAATACGGCGAATCGAGCAATCTCAATGATTTTGGGATCATCGACATTCTTTACGGGTACCCATCCACTAGATCGATCATCAATGACGGCCTTCGTTACACGAGCGTCGATGTTTGAGACACCGGCAAGGATGAATACAAGAACTAGAGAAATTAAGACATTGGCTGAAGAGCCCTGCATTTTTTTCAAGTCTTTGTTTCTTTGCAATTGTACAATATAGGTTATGAACTTATTATGATCAATCTTTTGGAGTTAGAATTGGTGTATTTATAGATTAGAATTAGTTCATGAGATACGTAGTGTAAGATATCCTAAATATTATTGTATTTATTAGGGAATAAGATCTCATATGGACTCATATGAGATAATTAATATTAAGATAATATTAGGAAATAATATATTTAGAGAAGTTATTATATGAGATAGGTTGAGTTGAGTATCGTTGTGATATATATTCATAATGGAAAAGGCTACCGTTACACACATCGCGAATTAAATTAATTATAACACATGTCATTATAACATTCATTAAATAAATTGTATTTTAATTATTATTAAATTAAATTATTAATTAGGAAAATAAATTATTAGAATCTTTTAAAATGTTCAAAAAATAAAATAAATATAATATTTCTATATATGAAATATATTTCAAAATCTATAAGATTTTCTTCCCCTATAATATAACTAACAAATAAAATAAATTAATATATATATATATATATATATATATATATATAATAAAATAAATAAATATATATATATATATATACACTAAATTGAAAAAAAAACATCGTAAGAACAAATAAATAAATAAACATTAAAAAAACGTAAAAAATATATATATAGTTCAATTTTTTAAAGTAAAATTAATTTATATTCATTAAATTTTTATATACTAGTTTAAATTATTTAATTTATAAATAAATATATTAAAAATATAAAATATAAATAATATATGTGTACGTGATAATTATTGTTTTAAAATGATAGATTCATTCAATAAAATAGATTATATATGTAAATACGTGTTATAATTATATATTATTTGTTCAATATATAAATTACTAATTATGAATATATTTTTATTTCATATTTATATATATAATCTATTTTATTGAATGAATTGATAAATTTAAAATAATAGTTATCACTTACACATACAAAATTAAATAGTATATTATTTATATTTAATTTTTTTAATGAAGTATATTGTAACAACCAATTTTTAATTATTAATTTTCCGAAAATACTTTTAATAAATCGTAGCTTAGTCTAAACTAAATCCATTTGAATTTTAGCCTAATTTCATTTTATTTATATTTTTCCAACAACCCAATAAATATAAATCCGACTATTTAGTTTTCTAGCCCATAAAGTAAAGTCCAACCAAAAAAATTACGGTAAACTCTAATCTCCTAAGAAATCTACAGCAAAACCATATCCTAAACCCAACCTAATCACACTTATAAAAAAATCCATCATCTACTTCATACAGAGGAAGCCATCAAAATTTCAACCCATCTCCAAAACCCTAGTCCTAGAACAAACGAAACACATCCCCAAACAACCATTTTTGGCCCTGTTCAAAACCAAAACCGATCGAGAAAACACATTCAGCCCATCAACGAATTAAATGTCTCGTCCTGACTGAGAGACACACTAGACTACCTCCTTGAGCCACCGCATATTGAAGATCGAACTGATGGAGTTGTATACTTAATGTCTAGATTTAAGTGATATTAAACGTCTCGTCCTGACTGAGAGACACACTGGACTACCTCCTTGAGCCACCGCATATTGAAAATCGAACTGAGGAGTTGTATACTTAATGTCTAGATTTAAGTAATATGAATTCTCTGTACATTGCCACTTAATCTATTTAATTAATAAACAATTATTTGCTTTTAATTATGTTTAATTAAATATATGCAAAATATAGTCCTAAATTATATACGTTGTAGTTAATATGGTGTGAGACTTTACACGGAAGATCATACTATCGGTTACTCGTATATAATCGAATAGTCGCTCATGACCTAGATGGACAGACATCAATCCATCAGTATAGTCGTTGTATAATTGAGGAAATAATTTATCTTAATTATTTTATTATACTTGTACACTTGGTGTATTGAGCGGACCTGCTTGAGATTAATCGATTAGGATTCCCTTGGATAATCGATTTAAATCTCAGTGTGTTATATTCTTAATCCCTGATATTATTGCGGGTATGTGCATTTAATATTAGTGACTTTGAATTTCCAATTGAATTGCCTAATATGCTTTTTGGACAATTACCGGTAAAATTGGGTTACTGTATTTTATGTATGAATGTTGTGAATTTTTTAAGGGAAAGTGTGTCCCGATAAGGGTTGTTAATGTCCCCAAGATGAGCTCATAAGGAATTATTATATAAACCTCGCGAGTCGATTTGTTCCCGCATTATATTTAATTCCACTATATAAATATAATTGCACTCCCAATATTAAACCATATTATATCAAATAATATACTTCCGGTAGTATTATTTATTCTGTGCGTTTAAGATAAAAATGTCAATGAATAAATTATATTTATTTCTAATTAATTTATTCATCTCTTGTATACAAGACTAGTATTATTCAACCTTAATTATTATGCGGAACAAATCCACTAATGAGGTTTACATAATAATTCCTTATGAACTTATCTCGGTGAAATTATCAACACTTATCGGGACACACTTTCCCGTCAAGATTTCACAGCATGTCATACATAAAATACCGTGACCCAACTTTGCCGGTACTTGACCGAATATTCTAATCAGTCAATTTCTTTGGAAAATCAAAGTCACTAATATTATATGCACACACACCCGCAATAATATCAGGGATTAAGAACAAAATACACTGAGATTTAAATCGATTATCTAAAGCAATCCTAATCGATAAATCTCAAGCGGTCCGCCCAATACATCAAGTTTACAAGTATGATAAAATAATTAAGACAAATTATTTTATCTTTCATACAACGCTATACCGATGGATTGGTCCTTGTCCATCTAGGTCGTGAGCTACTGTTCGATTAATATACGAGTGACTGATAGTATGATCTTCCGTGTGACTTCTCACACCATACTAACTACAACGTATATAATCTAGGACTATAATTTGCATATATTTAATTAAAATAATTAAAATCAAATAATTTTTTATTTAATTAAATAGATTAGTGGCAATGGATCGAGAGTTACTATCACTTAAATCTTGACATTAAGTATACAACTCCATCAATCTCCCACTTATACTAAGGTCTAGTCTTTTCTTCTAAACTCCCGACTCCCATAATCTTCACGTGTTTAATATGAACTTCCAAGAAGTGCCTTGTGAACGAGCAATCTAGGTTGTCGTTCAGAAGTTATCTTTGTGACTACGGCGTCGTCTTCCCTGACGATGTTTCGTATCAGGTGGTACTTGCGCTCTATGTGTTATCTTACACAATGGACTTGTGATTTCTTTCAGTTCGCCATTGCACCGCTATTTATATAGCCTTTGGTAAACTAAGAATCACGTCTAAGTCCCAGAGGTTATTCCGGAGCTACACCAAATCTGCTGCTGCCTCTGAGGCCGCTACTTACTTGGTTACCCATGGGAGAGTTCGAAAAGCAACGTTCTTATCACTCTTCCATGTTTAAGCTCCACCTCCTTTAAAAGTGAACACATAGCCTCATATCGAATTACACCGGTCCTAATTTGATCAGAAATCTGAGAGAGTGTAATCTCAAGGAAAAACTCGCCTGCTCCGTAATCCAGAACATAGTTTCAAGTACTTCGAAAGTACTTTAAATGTACCTTACAACAGTCAAATATTCCTTTTCAGGATTACCTTGATATCCTCCCACTATACTAACCACATAGTAGATATCAGGTTCTCGTTTTCAACATTGCATTTATTAAGTTTTCCACACTCAAAGTGTAGGAAACCGCTTTCATTGCTACTATCTCCTTTTGTGTTTCAAAACACATGTCCTTAGATAGATGCATTCCGTGTCTGAAAGGTAACGAACTTTTCTCGGAATCTTGCATGTTAAAACGAACCATAATCATATCTTTGTAAGATGTCCAGGAGAAGTACTATGTTCTTTTCTAGAGATCCTAGATCTCAAGAACATGTCCAACTTCTTCCTATATCTTTCATGTTGATTCATCCAGACAACCATTATTTTATGTCTGGAAACATCTTTACATTGTTACCAATGATAAGAATGTTTTCTACATAAAACCCGAAAAACACAACCTTGTTTCCATCACGTTTCCAATACACACGATTCGTCTTTGCTTTGATGAATCCATAAAATGGACTATCTCATCGCAAGTTCCACGATCTTGATGCTTTGTTTCAATCCATAAATGGATTAACTAAGCTTGTACTCTAAATGGTATTGCCTCTTAGCAATAATCCTTTGGATTCCATTGCTTACTAAGAGGTCACATTTAGATCCAGTACTGTCTCCATGTAGATCTAGGGATCGATTTCATGTATACTATGCTGGGATTCGATGTCCCGGGTTATCAAAATTGCGGAACCGATAACCCGATCAAAACCCTCGATCACCGAAGATTGGATCCCCGACTCATCCGCAGGAGTCCGACCTTTGGAGACTACGCGCCCGAAGACACGCAGCCCGCCCCCAGCCGATTTTCTCCCGCGAGTCGGATCCACAAACGCGAACCACCTCACGAGCCGGGGCCCGACCGAATGCCCAGCGAGGTCCGAAGACCGCGTGCACCCAGCCGAGCCCCCGCGAGGGGCTCGCGATCGTCCTCGACGATCGCTGGGGATCGCTCGTAGCGATCCCCGGGGCTGCTCGTAGCAGCCCGCAGCGAGTCGATGACTCGCTGCCCAGCGGGGCGTAGCCCCCGCACGCATCCGCTGCGGGTGAACCCGCAGCACGTACGGGGTCGCTGCGGGTGACCCCGCAGCTTACCCGCGATCGATCCGAGGATCGATCGCACGCCCTCGGCTCCAGCCGAGGGCTTTCCCCGTGCGCCACCGCCACGCGCCTCCGACGAGGGGGCTGGGGATCCGCCGTGGCACCAGCCCACGGCATCCCCGGGGATCGACCGAAGTCGATCCCATGCCCCGGCGTCCAGCCGGGGCTCGTCCCTTGTCGCGCGTCCGGCGGTCCGAACCCTAGGGTTCGACCGCCATGTTCGATCCTCGCCGGGGATCTCGAATCCCCGTCCCCGAGGTTCGTCGTTTTCCCGGATCGCGTGTTCATGTATATATCACAATATACAACGCAAATAATCATAGAAGGGGGTTCTCGATTATTACCTCGATTCGTTGTACGGAGAAACGAATCTTGTTGATGACCTCGTGATCTTCCCGCGTATTCCTTGCACTCCGTTCGAACGTCGGGTGGGCGACGAGCTATCGAACTCTATGGATCCTCCTCACTCTCAAGACTTTATGAATTCCGTAGGTCAATTAATTCTCTCTTGAAAGTGAAGACCATGTAGTGCTTATATAGGCTACGTAGGGGATCACAAGGAGAATAAATATTGGGCTTCTAAATATTGAAAATTAAATTGGGTCCAACCCAAATCTATTAATTCTTATCAATATTAAATTTTATTTATTTTCCACTATATAAATAAAATTGCACTCCCAATATTATTCCATATTATATTAAATAATATTTCTCCATCTTAGTATTATTTATTCCGTGTATTTAAGATTTAAATATCCATGAATAAATTTATTTATTGCTCAATAAATAATATTCAAATCTTATATCCGAGACTAGTACCGTTCAACCTTTATTATTGTGCGGAACGAATCCACTCATGAGGTTTACACAATAATTCCTTATGAACTCATCTCGGGGATATTATCAACCCTTCCGGGATACACTTTCCCGTCAAGTATTCACAGCATGTCATATATAAAATATAGAGACCCAACTTTGCCGGTAATTAACCCAATAATTAAATCGGTTAATTCCTTTGGAAAATCAAAGCCTCTAGTATTAAATATACACACCCGCAATAATTTCGGGGATTAAGAATAAAATACTCCGAGATTTAAATTGATTATCCAAGGCAATCCTAATCAATAAATCTCAAGCTGATCCGCCCAATACACCAAGTGTACAAGTGTGATAAAATAATTAAGATAAATTATTTTCTCTCTCACACAACGACTATACCGATGGATTGGTCCGTGTCCATCTAGGTCGTGAGCAACTGTTCGATTAAATACGAGTAACCGATAGTATGATCTTCTGTGCGCCCATGCAGCACCATACTAACTACAACGTATAAAATCCAGGACTATATTTTGCATAATTAATTAATTGCAAATAATTGTTTATTAATTAAATAGGTTAAATGCCATGACCGGGAGTTTACCGGTACTTAAATCTAGACATTAAGTACACAACTCCAACAATCTCCCACTTGTACTAAGGTCTAGTCATTTCCTCCAAACTCCCGACTCCCATACTCATCACGTGCTTAATTTATACTTCCCAGAAGTATTATGTGAATGAGCAATCTAGGTTGCCGCTATGAAGTTATCTTGGTGACTACTGCGTCGTCTCTCTGACGATGACTCGTATCAGGTGGTACTGGCTCTATGTGTTATCATCACCCTTTTGAACTTATGACTTCTTCCAGTTCTCCACGCACCGCTATGTACATAGCCTTTGGTGAACCAATAATCATATCCAAGTTCAGAGGTCATTCCGGAACCTAACCAAACTTTCGCTGCCTCTGAGGCTGCTATTCGGTTTATGATAGAGTCCGAGAAGCATAACGCTTATCACTCTTTCATCCTTAGGTTCCACCTCTTCTAAAAGTGAACACATAGCCTGATATCGACTTACACTGGTCTTTCTCCGATTTTTGATCTGAGAAACTGTAATCTAAGAAGATTTCGTTTTGCCAGTAATCCAGTACTTCCAAGTACTTTACAGCATTCGAATATTTCTTATCCAGATTACTTTGATATCCTCCCACTACGCTAACCGCATAGTTGATATCAGGTTCTTGTTTTATAACACTGCATTTACAAAGCCCTCTATACTCGAAGTGTAGATAACTGCTTTGTCCATATCTATCTCCTTCATGTGTTCGAAACACATACCTTAGATAGATGCATTCTGTTCCGAAAGGCAATAACCCTTCTCAGAATTGTGCATGTTTAAAACAAACCATAATCGTATAAGATATCCTAAGAGAAGTACAAATGTTCTTATCTAGAGATCGAAAGATTTCTAAGAACATGATCCAACTTCATCTTAATCTTATATCTCGATTTATTTAGACAACCTCTATTTTATGTCTGACAACACTTTTACATTGTTGCTAATGATGAAGTGTTATCCACACAAAAATCCCGAGAAACACCACCCTTGTTTCCATTACGTCTCTAACACACCTCTCCTTGCCTTTTGATGAATCCATAGAATGGACTATCTCATCAATTCGCAAGTTCCTATGCAGAACTAGGGATCGATTTCATGTATACTAGATCCAGAGTTCAAAACTCCTCCAGTCTTATGAACATCTCTGGTTGCTTTACAACCTCCCACTGCAATGGCGTTCCGGTGTATAACAGTAATAACATTAGGTGCAGTCAGTGGTGTACTGCTACTCGGTTAGGCTGGTTCTCAGTCTTTCCATTCCTCAATTTTAAAGTACTATGTCAGTTAGGGCATTGTAGTTTATCTAATAGTATTCCTCTAAGAACCGGGTGAGGATACCCATCTGGTTCGTAGTACTATTGAACACACAATTACTTGTTCTTCTAGGATTATTCTACAACCACATAGAATGTGTCGTTGTATCCAGAAATATCCATAGAACATAGGTAGTTCCGAATAAACTTGTCCTTTTACTATTAGAATCCCATTTCTTATTCCTGACACACCATGTCTACACATCAGTGTATGGTGTAGTCTTTTGAGACTTAATCTCAATCTTTGATTTATGCTATGTGTTATTTAGATAGGTGATAGCCTCCGCGAACAAGTCGCAGGCTCCTAATGGATATACTTTGAAGGTTCCCCATAATGGCTTTGTGTTGAAAAACACTCCGCTTTTATGGCACAACAAGTAGTCTAATCCATCTTCGAGTATTCTTGAAGGAATAACTCGTACCTCCTCTAATTACACATACCGCATTAATCATCAATCATTTTCTATACTTGTCCGAATTCCATCCTTTATCCAGAAAGGTTAACTTAGTTGTATCATCTATCAAAATCGATTCTTAGGTCGGGAGGTCCATTCCTCCAACTATAATTGATCAAATCAATTTCGACCTTTTGAATCCCTTTTGAATAGATACTACCAAGTACAAGAATTCACAAGTATAATGATTAATAAGAGAAATACATCTAATAAGTAAAACAAGTTATACACTACGGTTTGTTGCATCGTGGTAGACTAAAGATTCATCATTCACATATTGCTATCTAATGTACCATAATAGATATCACCATTATTTCTTATCCAAACCATCAAATGATTAAAGAAATAAAATATCCATTAATAATAAAGAAAACCAGAACGAAGTTCTTTTTCAAAATAAAGGGGTACATAAGCAATAACTGAAATGAAAACTTAAAACAGATAAATGTCTTCCACTGCAACCGCTGCTACCCCAAGAGCTTCGCCCATGTAGACTCGAATTCTTCTTCTCTAAGTCGCCGGGTTTTCTGGAACCCCTGCATTTAAAGAAATGCACATACCGTCAGTGGTTCCATATCTACACACCAGAATTCTGGTAGATAATACCGCTGACTATGTTTTTACGACTAAAGAAAAATTCGTACCTCTAAGAGGACATTCAGACTTCCAGTGTCCAGACTTCTTGCACCGGAAGCACAAACCCTTTGGCTTACTAGCCCCCACTCGTGGTCCATTCCTCTTGGCACCACTGGGTTTTATGGCTTGCTTCCTTTTCTTGCCCCTACCTCCAATAGCTTTCAAGCTTTTGGACTTGGTAGCCACAAGCGCTTGAGACTTGCCCTTCTTGTAGATCCCCTCTGCCGCCTTCAGTTCAGTCAAGAGTTGCGCAAGAGTATAAGATAGTTTACCCATATTATAGCTCATACGAAACTGCTCAAACTTAGGGGTCAGAGACTGGAGTATGATGTCGACTTGCGTCTCATCATCAATCGAAGCTCCTAGGACCTCAAGTTCATTCAACAAACTCATCATCTTAAGAACGTGCTCCCCAACGGGCGTTCCTTCAGACTGAGTAGTCGACATAAGGACTCTCATGGCTTCTTGCCTTGCCGCACGATCCTGCTCCCCAAACATCTCCTTGAGGTTGGTCATCATATCCCGGGCAGTGTCCATCGGCTCATGTTGGGTTTGGAGTACATTTGACATGGAAGCCAAAATATAACACCTAGCCATTTCATCAGCCTTTTTCCACTTCCGATATGTTGCCTTTTCCTCATCAGTCGAGGCAGCCGTGGGCTCAGCAGGGCATTTATCAGAGAGTACAAACTTGTACTCTTCAGCAGTCAGGACAATGTCCAAATTTCTTTTCCAATCAATGTAATTGGGACCAGTGAGTTTGTGTTCCTTAAGTATCACAGAAAGTGGATTCATAGCTATTCTCTAAACCTATAAGCACATGTAAACAAACAATCAATTTAATGTCCGACGTTATTGATGGAGTTGTATTCTAAATGTCTAGTTTAGTGCAAATACGGAACTCCTTATCTATACCTTAGTTCGAGATATGATTCAAACATGATTGCATTTAATGCAATAGTCCTTGATGTATACGTTGTAGACAGTATGGCGTGAGGAGACACGCGGAAGATCATACTGTCGGTTACTCGTATACTATCGAACAGTAGCTCACGACTTAGATGGACAGGGACAATCCATCGGTACGTCGTAGTGTGACTGGTAGATAGTCGGTCTTGACTATCATGTTACACTCGTACACTTGGTGTATTGAGCAGGACCACGGGAGGGCGTTCGATTTATACTAATCGCAGTAATCGAACTAGACCTCAGATATTACGGATATACGAATTCTTAATCCCTATATAATTATAGGTGCGTGTGTCCAATTCTCGGTTCTTTGACTTGCCAATGAGTGAGACTAAATGATTAGTCGAGATTCTCGGTAAATTGGGAATCGTAATTGTACGCACGGCATGCTATAGATTATAGACAGGAAACCGTGTCCCGTTTATCGGGTTGATGACGTCCCCGAGATGAGCTCATAAAGTTTATCATGTAAACCCTGCAGGTGGATTCGTTCCACATGATAATAAGGATGAGTGGTACTAGTCTCGGATAATAAGAAACGAATTAATTTAATTGTTAGTAATTAAATAAATTCGTGGACGTTCGATATCTTAAACACGGGGAAAGTCGTATATGTAATTTCGGCGGAAATATTATTGGTAAAATAATATAGATTAATTAATTGAGAATTCAATTATAATTTTATAGTGGAATTAATTATAATTAAAATTGGATTTAATTAAAGGTTTTCTTTTAAGGACACCGGTTTAATTAAATTACAATTTAGCCTAATTAATTAATTGTCCTAAGGTCCCTAGTGTGGCCTATATAAACCCCTCGTCTCTCTTCTCTAAACCTACAGAACGCCGCTATTTTATTTTTGCGGAGAAAAATTATTTTTTTAACGCAATTAATTTTTCTGTGAAAATAAATAGATTAGCGCAGTAATTTTTCTGCTCCAGAAAGAAAATTATATTTTTGCGCAATAAATTATTCTGTAGAAATTAATTTGCTAGCGCAAATATATTTCTGGAGACAGAATAATTAAAACGTGAAAAAGAGGGTTTGAGAGAGAAGAAGAAGAGAAGACTCCGGTGGATCGTTGCCCACACAACGTCCGGCGTCGAGGGCTAGGATACACACTAGAAGATCTCAGGGTGTTCGCCTATTCGGCTTCTCCGAATCACGCTTCAAAGGTATGAAATCGAAAACCTTATTCCGCATCGTTTCGATTTCTTTCTCGTACGTAATCATACAACGAACCACCGATCGTGTTCGATGGCTTGGGTTTCGATGGTCTCGGACTGCTGGGCGTTCTCCGATCGCCGGAACAGTAGTCGGATCGAGAAAAACGGCCAGAACAGCCCGAACAGCCGCGACCCGCTGCTGGAACAGCGACGCTGTCGGCCGACATGTATAACTGTCGGCCGACACAGCCCTGTCGGACGACATCCTCCTGGTGTCGGGCGACAGACAGGGCAGAAGCCCTCGGTTTTGCGCGGTTGTGCCTCGGGCATGATGGCTGGGCGTAAACCGGGTCTGGGGCTTCGTGCTGAGTGTAGTAGGGACGCCGGGGGTCGACTGGGCTTGTCCGGATGTTCGAGTAGTCGAACGGACATGTCCCGGGTAGTCGATTTCCAACAATTGGTATCAGAGCCGGTTTATCGGTTTGTTGTATTGTTCGTACGTTTTGTGATGCAGGATGAACCCGATTATTATGGCCAATGTTGTGATGGATGTTGTGCTTTAATTTTGTGGTTTGATTAAACTCTCGGGCTTGTCGAGATTGTTTTGTTTTTGGAATAACGTTGCTTGTTTGTAATAGATAAAAACGACGGGTTGAGTCGTTAGGTTTATTTATTTATTTCGTCGTTTCCGGGCATGTATAGGGTCGATCACCTTGTATAGGATCGATGCCGGATTTAGTAGATTTATTCTTGTAATTTTTCTTACTAATTTTGGTGGATCGAGACGAGACCAAAACCCGGAGAAACGAGGATCGAAGAGGGCGAACCGGCAACGGGCAGCCATCGAACACACCCCGTGTTCGCGACGGGCAGCAGCGGGGCTGGGGTTCGTTCGACCCCACGGACGACTCAACGAGGCTCGAGACGAGGCTCCAGAGGGAGGAGTTCGTCTCTTGACCCTCGAGCGAGTCGGTGGTGGACCGAGATCGAGACGAGCAACGAGATGAAGTTCCAAGAGACGTGCATTGGAGAATACTTAAGGCCATAATAATCGGGGCCACGTTAATTGCTTTTTATGTGATTTACGTGCCTTTTATTATGCTTAATTATTTTATGCATGTTATCCCTCAATCGTAAAATACTAAGTGGGATAGGGATTGGAAACAATCCCGCGGTCTCCATTCTCTGTTTTGAATGTGATGTGTATTGACTTACGAGTTGGCTTTAGTGTCATCCTCCCTATCGGATAAAGTCGATACACGGATATCACTGGATCAAAATTCGAATTAAATTCCACTTATAATAATCGAACAATTATATTTTTCAAAAGCAAGTGCCTAATCTGTCTTTCAAAGACTAAGTTCAACTCGACTCATTCTCACCCCGGGGAGTGGAATGGAGCCAAAGCGCTTGCTTATGTCGATGACACAGATTAGAGACATTCGATGACTAGATCGATTGTCTGGTTGGCTCCCTCACCTAGTGAGAGATAGGGCTCAATTGCATGATTGATCGCTGGTTAGAAACTTCGAGTTTCACTTACGAGATATCAAGCTTTGAATAATAAAATTGTGAAATTTAATAAATGTAAGAGTCAATTAACAAAGGTGTTTGTTTTAGTAAACGTCCACACTATCGTGGCTTGCTAAATGGAAACAGTACTTTGGGTTAATTGAGACTCTATGACATTTAAATAAATGGGATTCAATTAATAAAGTTGTTTGTTTTAGTAAACGTCCACACTAACGTGGCTTGCTAGATGGAAACGGAACTTTAGGATTAATTGAGGCTCGACAGTTATAGAAAGTCGTGGAGGACCGCATGTCAACGTAAACGTCCACATGAACGTGGCTTGCGGTGGGCATGTAGTTCCCGAGCGGTGGACTTAGTACTGAGAAATGGTATACACTTAGGTACGCTTTATAGTATCCTCCCCATCGGAGTCACTGCTATAATGATGTACGACCGAAGTAAAAATCCAATTATAAAATCGTTTGGATTAGTATACGTCCACAAGAACGTGGCATGCTAGTCTGATGGGATTTTGGAAATGATTGGTAGTTTAATGATATCACTTGAGGGAAATGATATCGAATTAAACTCATTGTTTGTTTTATATGGTATTATTCCCATTAAAAGTCAACAAACTCACTGAACCTGTTTTGTATGGATTAAAGGAGAAACTTGGACATTGTCCTAACTGCAGAGGAGTACAATTATGTACTCCAAGTCAATTGACCTGCTGAACCAAATGATGCTTCCACTCCTGAGGAAAGGAAGCTCATGGAAATGGATCAAGGCTCTGAGATGGCGCGGAGCTACATTATGGCTTTCATGTCAAATGTACTGCGACATCGGGATCAAGCCATGACCATTACCTATGATATGATGCTTAACCTCAAGAAGTTTTTTGGTTATCAGGACAGGACAGCCGGGCAAAATGCAATGAGGCAACTCATGACGGCCATCGCATCCGAAGGAACACCCGTGAGGGATCACGTTCTTAGGATGATGTGCTATCTGAATGAGATAGAGATTCTAGGATCAGTTATCGATGGGGTAACCCAAGTCGATATTGTGCTCCAGTCTCTGCCGAGAAGTTTTGAGCAGTTCCGCCTGAACTATAACATGAATAAGGGGTCTTACTCATTGGCGGAACTCCTGATTGAACTTCAAGCGGCTGAGGGAATCTCTAAGGGCTCTCAAGCACTTGTGGTTGAGAAATTGGCTCTTCCTAGGCCTCCGGGCGGCAAAAGGAAGAAGAAGCAAATACGGAAACCCAGTGGGCCTAATATATCTGGACCACGGAATGGGACAAGCAAGCCCAAGGGGCAAGTGCTTCCGTTGTAAGCAGTCTGGATACTGGTAGTTTTAATTTTCTTCTAAAGCAACAAGAAGTTGACTCTTCCTTAGTCACCGAAACATGTTTAGTGGTAGTATCTGCCAGTACCTGGTGTGTGGATACGGGAACCACTAATCATGTCTGCACTTAATGCGGGGGTTCCAGGAAACCTGGAGACTTAGAAAGGAAGAAGTTATAACCTACATGGGCAATACTGTTAAGGTAACAGCCGTTGCAGTGGGAGATGTTAAATGGTTTTAACAGTAGGATTTTAGTTCTAATAAATTGTCTTTATGTGCCGGTATTTAGAAAGAAATTTCATTTCGGATTTCTAAATTGGTTTAGAATGGATATTCCGTTTCTTTGGATGGTTTCATACCTATCAGAGTAGGAAACGGGGATATTATCTATTCTGTTACATTGATAGACAATTTAATACTAAATCCGTGTTCTTCCACGATGCAACACACCGGAGCTAATAACACATTGTCAAAACCCTATAAGAGTAAAGATCCTTCTAGGATGAATCAAATGTACTTATGGAATCTTAGGCTAGATCATTTTAACTTGAGTACGATTCAAAGGGTGAAAGCTGATGGACTACTCAGCTAGGTTGAAGGAAAGGACTTTCCAACCTTCGAATCATACTTGGAAGTTTAAATAACCTGGCAACCCTTTACGGTTAAAGGGAAAAGATCCAAGAAAGTACTAGAGTTGATTCGCTCTGATATATGCAGACCTCTTTGAGGAGTAAGGCATACTTATAAGAAAATGGGATTAACTCCCGACAGACTACACCATTTATGCCTCGGCAAAATAATGTGTTGTAAAGAAGGAATAGGACTCTTATAGATATGGGAAAGTAGACAATGAGTTATTCGGAGTTACCTAATTTGTTTTTTGGATATGGCTTGGAAACAGCGGCGTTTATCCTGAACTTGATTCCTTTGGAAACTTGTACTGATATTCGGCTGTTTATAAGATACCCTAAGAAAACGAATTGAGATATGTAATATAGTCCAAAGGACCAGATGTTCGTTGATTGCATCAATGTTCGGTTCTTAGACATGGACTATATATATGCAATATCACAAGCCCAAGAGTAGGGTAATACTTAATGTGCTTAGAGGGACTGATCAAGACTTAGAACCAGCCTAACTAAGTAGTTCACTACTATAATCTTTAGTCACTAAAGATACACCGGAGCGTCGTCGTAGTGGGAGGGTTGTTAGACAACCCAACAGGTTCATGTTTATAGGTGAGTCTTCGGACTTGTTACCTGGAGAACATGAAGCCGAACCCTGGATCTATGACGAGACGCTGAAAGATCAAGATGCTCAGTCTTGGCAAAAGTCGATCCGGATTCTTTTGTCTTCACATGGAAGATGGAAGTCAAGACAGATTTCCTAAATCGAAGTCTTAACGGGGCCATCTGTGTGGGACAGCCAGAGGGATTCATCGAAAAGAGCCAGGAGCATTCGGTAAGCAAGCTTAATCAATCTTGGGATTGAAGGAAGCTTTAAGATCTTGGACACATGCGGACCTATGAGAAAATCCATTTCATGGATTCATTCAAGGCATGTTTAGGTCCTGTGTGTAATAAAGATGTGACAGAAAATATGTGGTGTTTTCTCATTATTTATGTAGACGACATCCTTCTAAATTGGCAACAATATGAAGGATGTTGTCGGACATGAAGGGATGGTTGTCCGAGTAATTCAATGTAAGATACTTAGGAGAAGTCGAGAATGTTCTTGGGATCAAAGTTACAAATGATCGCCAGAAAAGAACATAGAACTTATCTGGAGTCTCATACATAAATACAATTCTTACTCGTTGCAGCATACAGAATTCCAAGAAAGGTCTTCACCTTTTAGATATGGAATTCATCTATCTAAAGTTTTGTGTCCGACACAATAAAGGAGATAGATGAAGATTAAGCAGTTTCCTACACCTTAATGGTGGGAAGCTTAATGTATGTAATGCTATGCATGAGACTGATATCTACTATGCCGTGGGCATGGTGGTAAGATATCATAGTAATCCTGGAAAGGATCACTCGACTGATGTCAAGAACATGATTAGGCTCCTGCAGAGGACCAGGAATTATGTTCTGAGTTACAAAGCATTCAAGTTATTTCCATTGGATTACATAGAATTGGATTTCCAAATCAAACAGGGACAGTTGAAAGTCGAAGTCAGGCTATGTGTTCTCACTGTAAAGTGGAGCAGTCACATGGAAGAATGTAAAGCAGCGATGCATTACGGACTCTACCATGGAAACTGAAAGGATAACGGCCTCTGAGGCAGTTAAAAGGTCAGTGTGGCTCCAGAACTTCCTAAGGGACTTAGATGTGGTTTCTAGTTCACCCAAAGCTATTTTGAATAGCGGTATTGGCAAACTTGAAATGCCACGAGTCCACAGTGGGAGATAACACGTAGAGCGCAAGTACCACCTGATTCAAGAGATCGTCTAGTAAGACGATGCAGTTGTCACCTAGATAGCATCGAGAGGATTTCCTGGTAAAACCCGTTCACAGAGGCACTTCCAGCGAAAGCGTTGGGTAGGCGTAATGAGGTTATGGGAATCTTATGTTTGGGAGAGGGCGACTAGACTTTTAGTATAAGTGGGAGATTGATGGAGTTGTATTCTAAATGTCTAGTTTAGTGCAAATACGGAACTCCTTATCTATACCTTAGTTCGAGATATGATTCAAACATGATTGCATTTAATGCAATAGTCCTTGATGTATACGTTGTAGACAGTATGGCGTGAGGAGACACGCGGAAGATCATACTGTCGGTTACTCGTATACTATCGAACAGTAGCTCACGACTTAGATGGACAGGGACAATCCATCGGTACGTCGTAGTGTGATTGGTAGATAGTCGGTCTTGACTATCATGTTACACTCGTACACTTGGTGTATTGAGCAGGACCACGGGAGGGCGTTCGATTTATACTAATCGCAGTAATCGAACTAGACCTCAGATATTACGGATATACGAATTCTTAATCCCTATATAATTATAGGTGCGTGTGTCCAATTCTCGGTTCTTTGACTTGCCAATGAGTGAGACTAAATGATTAGTCGAGATTCTCGGTAAATTGGGAATCGTAATTGTACGCACGGCATGCTATAGATTATAGACAGGAAACCGTGTCCCGTTTATCGGGTTGATGACGTCCCCGAGATGAGCTCATAAAGTTTATCATGTAAACCCTGCAGGTGGATTCGTTCCACATGATAATAAGGATGAGTGGTACTAGTCTCGGATAATAAGAAACGAATTAATTTAATTGTTAGTAATTAAATAAATTCGTGGACGTTCGATATCTTAAACACGGGGAAAGTCGTATATGTAATTTCGGCGGAAATATTATTGGTAAAATAATATAGATTAATTAATTGAGAATTCAATTATAATTTTATAGTGGAATTAATTATAATTAAAATTGGATTTAATTAAAGGTTTTCTTTTAAGGACACCGGTTTAATTAAATTACAATTTAGCCTAATTAATTAATTGTCCTAAGGTCCCTAGTGTGGCCTATATAAACCCCTCGTCTCTCTTCTCTAAACCTACAGAACGCCGCTATTTTATTTTTGCGGAGAAAAATTATTTTTTTAACGCAATTAATTTTTCTGTGAAAATAAATAGATTAGCGCAGTAATTTTTCTGCTCCAGAAAGAAAATTATATTTTTGCGCAATAAATTATTCTGTAGAAATTAATTTGCTAGCGCAAATATATTTCTGGAGACAGAATAATTAAAACGTGAAAAAGAGGGTTTGAGAGAGAAGAAGAAGAGAAGACTCCGGTGGATCGTTGCCCACACAACGTCCGGCGTCGAGGGCTAGGATACACACTAGAAGATCTCAGGGTGTTCGCCTATTCGGCTTCTCCGAATCACGCTTCAAAGGTATGAAATCGAAAACCTTATTCCGCATCGTTTCGATTTCTTTCTCGTACGTAATCATACAACGAACCACCGATCGTGTTCGATGGCTTGGGTTTCGATGGTCTCGGACTGCTGGGCGTTCTCCGATCGCCGGAACAGTAGTCGGATCGAGAAAAACGGCCAGAACAGCCCGAACAGCCGCGACCCGCTGCTGGAACAGCGACGCTGTCGGCCGACATGTATAACTGTCGGCCGACACAGCCCTGTCGGACGACATCCTCCTGGTGTCGGGCGACAGACAGGGCAGAAGCCCTCGGTTTTGCGCGGTTGTGCCTCGGGCATGATGGCTGGGCGTAAACCGGGTCTGGGGCTTCGTGCTGAGTGTAGTAGGGACGCCGGGGGTCGACTGGGCTTGTCCGGATGTTCGAGTAGTCGAACGGACATGTCCCGGGTAGTCGATTTCCAACATCATTAAATTACTAATTGCATCTAAAATCCCATCAGGTAAGGCAAGCCACGTGGTGTGGACGTTTACCCACCCAAATGATTTAGCAATTAGTTTTTCTTCGGTCATACATCAATCATAGCGTAACTTCGTGGGGAAGAATACTATGACGCGTATCTAAGTGTAAACCATCACTCAGTACTAAAGTATATCGCTTGGAATTGCTACGTCACCGCAAGCCACGTGGTGTGGACGTTTACGACAATTTCACAACTCTTCACAATCACTTATAACTGTCTACATCAATTAATCCAAAATCCGTCGGTACAGCAAGCCACGTGGTGTGGACGTTTACTGCACCAAGAGATCTTTATAATTGAATCCCAGTTACAAGATCCATTCGATTTCGTAAATCAAGACTCGGAGAATCATAAGTGAAACTCGAAGTTTCTAACCAGTGATTCACCATGCGAGCGACCCTATCTCTCATAAATGAGGGAGCCGAGCAGACAAACGACCCACCTATCAAAGAATGGCACGAAAGTCTCTAATTTGTGTCATCCACATGACCAAGTGGCTCTGGCTCCATTCCACTCCCCGGGGTGAGAATGAGTCGACTTGAAGTCAGTTTCAGAAAGACAAATTAGGCATTGTTTGATAAACTCGATCAATGTTTCTTGTAAGAGGAATTACAAGAATTCTCCTCCAACGACTTGTCTATATGAACTTCGAAAGTCTATAAAAGTCACCAAGAGAACAGTGATGGAGACCATGGGAATGTTTCCATCCCCTCTCCCACTTAGCTTTTTACGATAAAGGGATACGCTATCTAGTGCATAAAAATTAAACACATATAGCATGCATGAAAGCAATGAAGCACATAGATCACATAGTCAAAATAATGCTAGAGAATTATTTTCCCGACTATCATGGCTTTATCTTCATATGCATCCTCTAGTCTTCAGTCTTCGTTTCTTGAATGCTCCATGTGACGAGAATATTAATTTCCAATATTTAAATCTATTTATTTTCAATTAATCCAAAAGTTACTTAATTCGAAAATTAAGTCAATTGAATATATCAAAAATAAAATTAAATATTATTAATATTTTTATTTATTTATTTTCCTATCGATTGATGACCTTGCGATCTTCCTACGTATTCCTCGCACTTCGTCCGAACGTCGTGTGGGCGACGATCTATCGGATTCCTATGGATCTCCTTCACTCTCCAAGACTTTATGATTGGCGTAGGTCAATTATTATGTGTTATGAAAAGTGAAGACCATGTAGTGCTTATATAGGCTACGTAGGGGATCATAAGGAGACTAAATATTGGGCTTCTAAATATTGAAGATTAAATTGGGTCCAACCCAAATCCATTAATCCTTATCAATAATAATTTTATTTATTTTCCACTATATAAATAAAATTGCACTCCCAATATTAATCCATATTATATCAAATATGTTATAAATATATATATTATTGTGAATGACTTGTTGGCTAAGTCAGAAACCCTAGATTGTATCCTATATAAAGGGGTCTCCCCTCATTAATAAATTCATTCAATTCTATCTCAATTCTCTCAACTCTCTTTACTTTATAACACGTTATCAGCACGAGAAGCTCAACCGCGTTCTTTATCCAAGTTCTACCCACCCAAGATCCGAAGTACAAGGCAAGAATTTATATTTTGTTTATATTTATTAAAATAATTATAAATATATCTACTTCTTCTCTCTTCTTCACAAAAGTAATATGTTCCCGAAGAATTATATAATCTGATATTCCTGAAATAATATCATATGTTCCTGAAGAACATCATAATTTGATATTCCTGAAGTAATATCAAATTAATTATCAAAAATAGATCAATTAAAATTTTAATGTTCCTGAAGAACATTATGATATGATATTCCTAAAGAGATATCAAATCAAAAAAAACTTAAATGTTCCTGAAGAACATCATGTCATGATATGATATTCCTGCAGAAATATCAATATCGAATTGATTATATACAAATTATCTCGAATAACATCTTTGAAAATCGAGATCTGATGTATCTTATTTTGGGAAGAATTATTTATCGTGGAACCTTGATGCTGAGATTCATTTGATCTCCAAGGGTTTGGGTGAGACAATCAAAGAGGCAAACACGTCATCCCCGCAGGATCGTGCAAAATCACTCATATTCCTTCGTCATCATATTCATGAAGGATTGAAAGTTGAGTATCTCACTGTCAAAGATCCCCACGTCTTATGGAAAAATTTGGCTGATAGATTTGATCACCAAAAAACCATTGTCCTCCCTAAAGCACGCTATGAGTGGATGCATCTCCGCTTACAAGATTTCAAAACTATTAGCGAGTACAATTCTGAACTATTCAGAATAACGTCAAAATTAACTTTGTGCGGAGAAAAGATCAATGAAGAGGATATGATGGAAAAGACGTTCTCCACATTTCATGCATCAAATGTGCTCCTGCAGCAGCAATACTGTCTGCGTGGCTTCAAAAAGTATTCTGAGCTCATATCATGTTTGTTAGTAGCAGAACTAAACAATGAGCTACTGATGAAAAATCATGAGAAACGACCAACTGGATCCACACCGTTGCCTGAAGCAAATGTTAATGAACGTGGACGTGGTCGTGGTAATGGGCGAGGACGTGGACGTGGATACGAACAAGGACGTGGCCGTGGGAGGTCTCATGGGCGAAATAATTGGCAAAATAATCAGCAAGGTAGTAGCTTCAAAAGGCATAAGCCAAACGAGAACAAGGTGCGCGAAGAAAAATGCTATAGATGTGGAATTGTGGGGCATTTGAGTCGTGCCTGTCGCACGGCTAAACACCTTGTTGAGCTCTACCAGAATTCTATCAAAGGAAAAGGTAAAGTAGAGACCAATCTTGCTGATTACAATGACTCAATCTTTGAGGATTATGATGGCCCAGTTGACATCACAAAATTGGAGACCTCTGACTTCTTTGAGGACCCGAATGGCAATATTGATAATCTGATTGGCAATGGCGTATTGGAAAACATGGAAAACATTGATTAGTTTATTTTCAAAGCATTTTCGTTTTGATCAAAATGTTTAGATCATTTTATTAATTTATCGTACTTTGTTTATCTTTTCAAAATAAATTTTAAAACTATTTTATTTTTATAGATGGATGAATGCCTTGCCGATAGCGCCACCACCCATACAATACTTCGAGATAAAAAGTATTTTATAAACTTGACATTTGCAAAGAACAATGTCGTTACAATTTCTGGTGCATCCAGTATTATTGAAGGCTCCGGAAGAGCTAGTGTTATCTTGCCAAATAACACCATACTAGACCTAAAAGATGCATTGTATTCTAGCAAATCGAGAAGGAATTTGCTAAGTTTTAAAGATATTCGTTGTAATGGATATCACATAGAAACAATGCATGAAAATCATATTGAATATCTGTGCATAACTTCTTTTGAATCTGGAAGAAAACAGATAAAAGAAAAACTGCAATCACTTCCATCTGGCATGTATGGAACCGTGATAAAATCAGTTGAAGCAAACAATGTAATGAACTAGAAGTTCACTAATTCAAAAGCTTTAATGCTTTGGCATGATCGACTTGGGCATCCTGGGACAACTATGATGCGTCGAATCATTGGTAATTCAAATGGGCACCAACTAAAGGATAAGATGATCCTTTTAGCGAATGAATATCCATGTAGTGCGTGTTCGCAAGGCAAGTTAATCATTAGACCTTCTGTTACGAAGGTTAATACAGAATGTCCAACATTCTTAGAAAGAATCCAAGGAGATATTTGTGGACCAATACATCCACCATGTGGACCATTTCGTTATTTCATGGTGTTGATTGATGCTTCCACACGATGGTCGCATGTTTGCTTGCTCTCTACAAGAAACGCAGCATTCGCTAAATTACTTGCTCAAATGATAAAATTACGAGCACAATTCCCTGACTACTCAATCAAGAAAATTCGTCTTGACAATGCTGCCGAATTCAAGTCGGAAGCATTCGATAACTATTGTATGTCAATTGGAATTGAAGTTGAACATTCGGTAGCTCATGTTCACACACAAAATGGTTTAGCTGAATCGTTTATAAAACGTCTCCAGTTAATTGCTAGACCATTACTTATGAAAACAAAGCTCCCACAATCTGTTTGGGGACATGCCATACTGCATGCTGCTTCACTGATTCGTATAAGGCCTACACATTATCATCAGTATTCGCCTTTACAACTTGCAGTTGGTCAAGAACCTAATATATCACATCTAAAGATCTTTGGTTGTGCGGTCCAAGTTCCGATTTCACCCCCACAACGTACAAAGATGGGTCCCCAACGGAGGCTTGGAATTTATGTTGGGTTTGACTCACCATCAATAATTAGGTATCTTGAACCATTAACAGGGGATTTGTTTACTGCAAGATTTGCAGATTGTCATTTTGATGAAATGACTTTTCCCACTTTGGGTGGAACAAAATTGAATACTGAGAATCCTCGTATTATCTCTTGGAATGAAAAAACATTGTCACACTTTGATCCTCGAAATAAGTTGTGTGAGGAGGAAGTTGTAAAGATCATTAATTTGCAAAGAATCGCAAATCAACTTCCCGATGCTTTTGTTGATACAACAAAAGTGACAAAATCACATATACCAGCAGTAAATACTCCTGCGAAAATTGATGTCCCTGAAGGGCAAATTAACATAGCAAATGAGTCTCAAATACGCCAAAAGCGTGGTCGACCACCCGGTGCAAAAGATATTGTACCGAGAAAGAGAAAAATACATATACAAGAGAAAACTCATACTCAAGCTATGGATAAGATAGTGATTGATCAATCAAATGAAAATGAAGTCGTTCCTGAAGAACCGTTAGTGCCCGAAAATAATGAGATCGCAATTAATTATTTATCATCTCATAAATTATGGGAGCGAACTAATGTTGTCATGGATAACATATTCGCCTTTAATATGGCACTTGAAATAATGCAAAATGAGGATCCTGAACCACAATCTATGAAAGATTGTCAAGTTAGAAGTGATTGGCCAAAATGGAAAGAAGCCATACAAGCAGAGTTAAATTCATTGGAAAAACGAAAAGTTTTTGGACCTGTAGTCCGAACTCCTAAAAATGTAACCCCTGTAGGGTACAAATGGGTTTTTGTAAGAAAAAGAAATGAAGATAATGAAATTACAAGATATAAAGCTCGACTTGTAGCCCAAGGCTTATCACAAAGGCCAGGAATTGATTACGAGGAGACATATTCTCCAGTAATGGACACTATAACATTCAGATTTTTAATAAGTTTGACCGTGTCACAAAAGCTCGATATACGCCTTATGGACGTAGTAACTGCGTATTTGTATGGTTCACTCGATAGTGACATTTACATGAAAGTTCCTGAAGGACTTAAAATACCACAAGCAAATGATACATGCCCTAGAACTATGTTCTCAATCAAGTTGCAAAGATCCCTGTATGGATTAAAACAATCCGGGCGAATGTGGTACAATCGTCTTAGTGAATACTTGCTGAAAGAGGGATATAAAAATGACGACCTATGCCCTTGCGTTTTCATAAAGAAAACAAATGTTGGATTTGCAATCATTGCAGTTTATGTTGATGATTTAAATTTGATAGGAACTCCTGAAGAGCTCAACAAAACTGCAAATTACTTGAAAAATGAATTTGAGATGAAAGATTTAGGAAAAACTAAGTTTTGTTTGGGTTTGCAAATTGAGCATATCAAAGATGGATTATTTGTTCATCAATCGTCGTATACAGAAAAATTGCTAAAACGATTTAATATGGATCAAGCATACCCATTGGATTCACCAATGGTTGTTCGTTCACTTGATGTGAAAAAGGATCCATTTCGTCCACTTGAAGATGGGGAAACAATTCTTGGTCCTGAAGTACCATACTTAAGTGCAATTGGTGCATTAACTTATCTTGCTAATTGCACTCGGCCTGATATAGCATTTTCTGTTAATCTCCTCGCGAGATATAGCTCTGCACCCACTAAAAGACATTGGAATGGTGTTAAGCACATACTGCGATACCTAAAGGGTACCATTGACTTAGGTTTATTCTATTCACAAAATTTGGGATCTTCTTTAGTTGGATATGCAGATGCAGGTTATCTTTCAGATCCACATAAAGCAAAATCACAAATGGGATACGTTTTTACTCGTGGAGGAACTGCCATATCATGGAGATCCGTGAAACAAACATTGACGGCAACATCTTCAAACCATTCTGAAATTATTGCAATTCACGAAGCAAGTCGAGAGTGCGTATGGCTAAGGAATATGACTCACTACATCCAATCATCATGTGACCTTGGCTCTACAAAGGATGGTCCAACAATACTATACGAAGACAATGCCGCTTGCATAACACAACTCAAAGGAGGCTACATCAAAGGAGACAGAACAAAGCACATCTCTCCAAAGTTCTTCTACACACACGAGCTTCAGAAGAATGGCGAAATTGAAGTTCAAAAAGTACGATCAATTGACAACTTAGCCGACCTATTCACGAAGTCATTACCAACTACCATTTTCAAGAAACTAGTCAATGGAATTGGTATGCGTCGACTGAAGGATGTTCAGTAATCTAAATCAGGGGGAGCAAGCTGTACTCTTTTTCCTTCGTTCAGGTTTTGTCCCACTGGGTTTTCCTGACAAGGTTTTAACGAGGCAGCAATCCTATAAATAGTCATTCAAGGGGGAGTGTTATAAATATATATATTATTGTGAATGACTTGTTGGCTAAGTCAGAAACCCTAGATTGTATCCTATATAAAGGGGTCTCCCCTCATTAATAAATTCATTCAATTCTCTCTCAATTCTCTCAACTCTCTTTACTTTATAACAAAATAATATTTCTCCGATTAGTATTATTTATTCCGTGTATTTAAGATTTAAATATCCATGAATAAATTTATTTATTGCTCAATAAATAATATTCATATCTTATATCCGAGACTAGTACCGTTCAACCTTTATTATTGTGCGGAACGAATCCACTCATGAGGTTTACACAATAATTCCTTATGAACTCATCTCGGGGATATTATCAACCCTTCCGGGATACACTTTCCCGTCAAGTATTCACGGCATGTCATATATAAAATATAGCGACCCAATTTTACCGGTAATTAACCCAATAATAAAATCGGTTAATTCCTTTGGAAAATCAAAGTCTCTAATATTAAATATACACACCCGCAATAATATCGGGGATTAAGAATAAAATACTCTGAGATTTAAATTGATTATCCAAGGCAATCCTAATCAATAAATCTCAAGCGATCCGCCCAATACACCAAGTGTATAAGTGTGATAAAATAATTAAGATAAATTATTTTCTCTCTCACACAACGACTATACCGATGGATTGGTCCGTGTCCATCTAGGTCGTGAGCAACTGTTTGATTAAATACGAGTAACCGATAGTATGATCTTCTGTGCGCCCATGCACACCATACTAACTACAACGTATAAAATCTAGGACTATATTTTTGCATAATTAATTAATAATAATTAATTGCAAATAATTGTTTATTAATTAAATAGGTTAAATGCTATGACGGGGAGTTTACCGATACTTAAATCTAGACATTAAGTACACAACTCCAACAATCTCCCACTTGTACTAAGGTCTAGTCATTTCCTCCAAACTCCCGACTCTCATACTCATCACGTGCTTAAGTTATACTTCCCAGAAGTATTATGTGAATGAGCAATCTAGGTTGCCGCTCTGAAGTTATCTTGGTGACTACTGCGTCGTCTCCCTTGACGATGACTCGTATCAGGTGGTACTGGCTCTATGTGTTATCATCATCTTTTGAACTTATGACTTCTTCCAGTTCTCCATGCACCGCTATGTACATAGCCTTTGGTGAACCAAGAATCATATCCAAGTTCAGAGGTCATTCCGGAACCTAACCAAAACTTCCGCTGCCTCTGAGGCCGCTATTCGGTTTATGATAGAGTCCGAGAAGCATTACGCTTATCACTCTTTCATCCTTAGGTTCCACCTCTTCTAAAAGTGAACACATAGCCTGATATCGACTTACACTGGTCCTTCTCTGATTTTGGATCTGAGAAACTGTAATCTAAGAAGATTTCGTATTGCTAGTAATCCAGTACTTTCAAGTACTTTTACAGCATTCGAGTACCTCTTATCCAGATTACTTTGATATCCTCCCACTACGCTAACCGCATAGTTGATATCAGGTTCTTGTTTTTCAACATTGCATCTACAAAGCTCTCTACACTTGAAGTGTAGGTAACTGCTTTGTCCATATCCATCTCCTTCATGTGTTCGAAACACATACCTTTAGATAGATGTATTCTGTTCCCAAAAGGCAATAACCTTTCTCAGAATTGTGCATGTTTAAAACAAACCATAATCGTATAAGATATCTTAAGAGAAGTACAAATGTTCTTATCTAGAGATCGAAAGATTTCTAAGAACATGATCCAACTTCATCTTAATCTTATATCTCGATTTATTTAGACAACCTCTATTTTATGTCTGACAACACTTTTACATTGTTGCCAATGATGAAGTGTTATCTACACAAAATTCCGAGAAATACCACCCTTGTTTCCATTACGTCTCTAACACACCTTTCTCGCAAATTCCTATGCAGACCTAGGGATCGATTTCATGTCTACTAGATCCAGAGTTCAAAACTCCTCCAGTCTTATGAACATCTCTGGTTGCTTAACAACCTCCCACTGCAATGGCGTTCCGGTGTATAACAGTAACAACATTAGGTGCAGTTAGTGGTGTACTACTACTCGGTCAGCCTGGTTCTCAGTCTTTTCCTTTCCTCATTTTAAAGTACTTTGTCAGTTAGGGCATTGTAGTTCATCTAATAGTCTTCCTCTAAGAACCGGGCGAGTACACCCCTCTGGTTCGTAGTACTATTGAACATACAATTACTTGTCCTTCTAGGATATTCTACAACCACATAGAATGTGCCGTTGTATCCAGAAATATCCATAGAACACAGGTAGTTCCGAACAAACTTGTCCTTTTACTATTAGAATCTCATCTCTTATTTCTGACACACCATGTCCACACATCAGTGTATGGTGTAGTCGTTTGAGACTTAATCTCAACCTTTGATTTATGCTATGTGTTATTTAGATAGGTGATAGCCTCCGCGAACAAGTCGCAGGCTTCCAATGGATATACTTTGAAGGTTCCCCATAATGGCTTTGTGTTGAAAACACTCCGCTTTTATGGCACATCAAGTGTTCTAATCCATCTTCGAGTATTCTTTAAAGAACGACTCGTACCTCTCTAATTACACATGTCACCGCATCAATCATTAATTATTTTCAATACTTGTCCGAATTCCTTCCTTTATCCAGAAAGGTTAACTCAGTTGTATCATCTTTCAAGATCGATTCTTAGGTCGGGAGGTCCATTCCTCCAACTATAATTGATCAAATCAATTTCGACCTTTTGAATCCCTTTTGAATAGATACTACCAAGTTCAAGAATTCACAAGTATAATGATTAATAAGAGAAATACATCTAACAAGTAAAACAAGTTATACATAACGGTTAGTTGCATCGTGGTAGACTAAGGATTCATCATTCACATATTGCTATCTAATGTACCAGAATAGATATCACCATTATTTCTTATCCAAACCATCAAATGATTAAAGAAATAAAATATCCATTAATAATAAAGAAAACCAGAACAAAAGTTCTTTTTCAAAATAAAGGGGTACATAAAGTAATAACTGAAATGAAATCCTAAAACAGATAAATGTCTTCTACTGCAACCGCTGCTACCCCAACAGCTTTGCCCATGTAGACTCGAACTCTTCTTCTCTAAGTCGCCGGGTTTTCTGGAACCCCTGCATTTAAGACAATGCACATACCGTCAGTGGTTCCATATCTACACACCAGAATTCTGGTAGATAATACCGCTGACTATGTTTTTACGACTAAAGAAAAATTCGTACCTCTGAGAGGACATTCAGACTTCCAGTGTCCAGACTTGTTGCATCGGAAGCACTTGCCCCTTGGCTTACTAGCCCCCACTCGTGGTCCATTCCTCTTGGCACCACTGGGTTTTATGGCTTGCTTCCTTTTCTTGCCCCTACCTCCAATAGCTTTCAAGCTTTTGGACTTGGTAGCCACAAGCGCTTGAGACTTGCCCTTCTTGTAGATCCCCTCTGCCGCCTTCAGTTCAGTCAGGAGTTGCGCAAGAGTATAAGATAGTTTACCCATATTATAGCTCATACGAAACTGCTCAAAACTAGGGGTCAGAGACTGGAGTATGATGTCGACTTGCGTCTCACCATCAATCATAGCTCCTAGGACCTCCAATTCATTCAACAGACTCATCATCTTGAGAACGTGCTCCTCAACGGGCGTTCCTTCAGACTGAGTAGTCGACATGAGGACTCTCATTGCATCTTGCCTACCCGCACGGTCATGATGCCCAAACATCTCCTTGAGGTTAAATAACATATCCTCGGCAGTGTTCATCGACTGATGCTGGGTTTGGCGTACATTTGACATAGAAGCCAAAATATAGCACCTAGCCATTTCATCAGCCTTTTTCCACTTCCGATATGCTTCTTTTTCCTCATCAGTTGAGGCGGCCGTGGGTTCAGCAGGGCATTTCTCATAGAGTACAAACTTGTACTCTTCAGCAGTCAGGACAATGTCTAAATTTCTCTTCCAATCAATGTAGTTTGGACCGGTGAGTTTTTGTTCCTTGAGTATCATAGAAAGTGGATTCATAGCTATTCTCTAAACCTATAAGCACATGTAAACAAACAATCAATTTAATGTCCGATATTATCTCCCTCAAATAATATCATTAAATTACTAATTGCGTCTAAAATCCCATCAGGTAAGGCAAGCCACGTGGTGTGGACGTTTACCCACCCAAATGATTTAGCAATTAGATTTTCTTTGGTCATACATCAATCATAGCGTAACTTCGTGGGGAAGAATACTATAACGCGTATCTAAGTGTAAACCATCACTCAGCACTAAAGTACACCGCTTGGAATTGCTACGTCACCGCAAGCCACGTGGTGTGGACGTTTACGACAATTTCACAACTCTTTACAATCACTTATAACTGTCTACATCCATTAATCCAAAATCCGTTAGCATAGCAAGCCACGTGGTGTGGACGTTTACTACACCAAGAGATTTTTATAATTGACTCCCAATTACAAGATCCATTCGATTTCGTAGATCAAGACTTGGAGAATCATAAGTGAAACTCGAAGTTTCTAACCAGTGATTCACCATGCGAGCGACCCTATCTCTCATAAATGAGGGAGCCGAGCAGACAATCGACCCACCTATCAAAGAATGGTACGAAGGTCTCTAATTTGTGTCATCCACATGACCAAGTGGCTCTGGCTCCATTCCACTCCCCGGGGTGAGAATGAGTCGACTTGAAGTCAGTTTCAGAAAGACAAATTAGGCATTGTTTGATAAACTTGATCAATGTTTCTTGTAAAAGGAATTACAAGAATTCTCCTCCAATGACTTGTCTATATGAACTTCGAAAGTCCATAAAAGTCACCAAGAGAACAGTGATGGAGACCATGGGAATGTTTCCATCCCCTCTCCCACTTAGCTTTTTACGATAAAGGGATACGCTATCTAGTGCATAAAATAAACACATATAGCATGCATGTAAGCAATAAAGCACATAGATCACATAGTCAAAATAATGCTAGAGAATTATTTTCCCGACTATCATGGCTTTATCTTCATATGCATCCTCTAGTCTTCAGTCTTCGTTTCTTGAATGCTCCATGTGACGAGAATATTAATTTCCAATATTTAAATCTATTTATTTTCAATTAATCCAAAAGTTACTTAATTCGAAAATTAAGTCAATTGAATATATCAAAAAATAAAATTAAATATTATTAATATTTTTATTTATTTATTTTCCTATCTAGTTCTATTAAATCTCTAGAATAATCTATCCAAGTAAAATTTGGAATATTCTAGAAGACATCTATAATAGAACAAGGAAATAAAATAAATTAGGACTACTACTTTCCATTTATTTTTATTCCTAATCCATGAATATTCCCATGAGTAGGAATAATCAAATAGGAAAAATAAATTTAGTACTAAATTAATTAAATTCCTAATCCATGAATATCTCCATAAAGGAAATAAATCAATAGGAAAAAAAATTAATTCAAATTAATTCTTTTCCTAATCCATGAGAGTTTCCAAAAGGAGAACACTCAAATAGGAAAAATCCGAATTAATTAGGAAAGTAATATCTTGGTAGAAGTGGCATGGGTTGGGAGACCCCATACCACCATACCATGATGGATCGGCCGGCCACTCGGGGAGGAGCGCCGCCGCCGCCTAGCCACGCCGGCTAGGCCATGGATCGATCACCATCATGGGATCGATCCCAAGCCCTACTCTCTTCGTCACTTCTTCGTCTTCCGGCGATCGTCTCATCATCGAACCAACGTAAAATAAATTACAATAATCTAAATTACACTATCCGGTATCGATTCTATACATGAAATCGACCCTATACATTTTCCGGAAAATAAAGAGCGTAATAATAAATCCTAAATTCGGTCAACCCCCGAATTTTTACTATTACAAACATTCAACCACACAAAAACGAATCTTGACATGTCCGAGAGTTTAATAAATAATCATGATAATTAATTAAGCAATATTTAAATCCAACCATGATAGCCGGAAATCCTGCAAGGTAGAACAATAATCGAACATATACATGAACACGAAACCAAACGCTCTGATACCAATTGCTGGGATTCGATGTCCCGGGCTATCAAAAAATTGCGGAACCGATAACCCGACCGAAAACCCTAGATTGTCGGAAGACCCGAACACCGACTCATCCGCAGGAGTCCGACCTTTGGAGACTACGCGCCCGAAGACACGCAGCCCGCCCCCAGCCGAAGTCCCCCGCGAGTCGGAAACCACGAACGCAAACCACCTCACGAGTCGGGGCCCGACCGAACGCCCAGCGAGGCCCGAAGGCCGCGTGCGCCAGCCGAGCCCCCGCGAGGGGCTCGCGATCGTCCTCGGACAATCGCTGGGGATGCGCGAGGCATCCCCGGGGCTGCTCGTAGCAGCCCCGCAGCGAGTCGCGTGACTCGCTGCTCGCGAGGGCCGAGCCCCGCACGCATCCGCTGCGGGCGAACCCGCAGCACGTACGGGGTCGCTGCGGGTGACCCCGCAGCTTACCCGCGATCGATTCGAGGATCGATCGCACCCCTCGGCTCCAGCCGAGGGTTCCTCGCGCCACGCGCCTCCGACGAGGGGCCGGCGGATCCTCCCGCCGTGGCACCAGCCCACGGCGGATCCCCGACGATCAAACCCTAGGTTCGATCGTGTGCCCCGGCGTCCTGCCGGGGCTCCCTCTCTCGTCGCGCGTCCGGCGGTCCGAACCCTAGGGTTCGACCTGTTGGAATTCGATTTCCCGGGTTATCAAAATTTGCGGAACCGATAACCCGAACGAACCCTTCGCCGGAGATCACATGAACGCCGACTCATCCGCCGGAGTCCGGGCTTTGGAGACCACGCGCCCGAAGGCGCGCAATCCGCCCCCACCCGAACCCCCGCGAGCCGGGGTTCGCGCGATCGTGGATCGCGTTCGATGGGGCTGCATCCGGCAGCCCCCAGCAGCAGGTCCGGCGACCTGCTGCCCGCCGTGGAGAAGCCCCCACCGTCGCGGTGGGGAGGTGACGGCACCAGCCCGTCACCGCCGGCGATCGCGCCCAGCGATCGCCCCCTCGGCCGAGGCCGAGGGTTCTCCTTCGCGCGCCGAACCCTAGGCATGCGGTCCACGCGGTCCGGTGGCTTCGCCACCACCGCGTGGTCCTTCGTCTAATCCGGGTTCGATCCTTCGGATCTTGCATTCTACGGTATTCTCGATAAATCCAAAATCGAACAATTATCAAGGGTGTTTAGATATTGTACCTACGATTCGTTGTTCGGAGAAACGAAATCAAGATGACCTCGTGATCTTCCCGCGTATTCCTTGCACTCCGTTCGAACGTCGGGTGGGCGACGATCTATCGAACTCCTTATGGATCCTCTTCACTCTTCAAGACTTTATGATTGGCGTATCTTAGGTTAATGAATTGTGAATACCATGTAGTGCTTTTATAGGCTACGTAGGGGATCAAAAGGAGATTAAATATTGGGCTTCTAATATTGAAAATTAAATTGGGTCCAAACCCAAATCCATTAATTCTTATCAATATTAATTTTATTTATTTTCCACTATATAAATAAAATTGCACTCCCAATATTTATCCATATTATATCAAATAATATTTCTCCGGTTAGTATTATTTATTCCGTGTATTTAAGATTTAAATATCCATGAATAAAATTTATTTATTGCTTAATAAATTTATTCATCTCTTATATCCGAGAATAGTACCACTCAACCTTATTTATTATGCGGAACAAATCCACTCGCGAGATTTACATAATAAATCCTTATGAGCTCATCTCGGGGATATTATCAACCCTTCCGGGATACACTGTCCCTTCAAGAATTCACGGCATGCCATATATAAAACATAGTGACCCAACTTAACCGGTAATTAACCCAATAATTAAATCGGTTAATTCCTTTGGAAAATCAAAGTCATTTATATTAAATATACACACCCGCAATTGTTTCAGGGATTAAGAATAAAATACTCCGAGACTTGAATCAATTATCACAGAGCAATCCTAATTGATAAGTCTCAAGCGATCCGCCCAATACACCAAGTGTACAAGTGTGATAAAATAATTAAGATAAATTATTTTCTCTCTCACACAACGACTATACCGATGGATTGGTCCGTGTCCATCTAGGTCGTGAGCAACTGTTCGATTAAATACGAGTAACTGATAGTATGATCTTCTGTGTGCCCATGCACACCATACTAACTACAACGTATAAAATCCAGGACTATAATTTGCATATATTTAATTATAAATAATTAAACGCAAATAATTGTTTATTTAATTAAATAGATTAATGGCAATGGATCGTGAGTTTCCGTTACTTAAATCTAGACATTAAGTACACAACTCCAACACGACCGCCGCGTTCGATCCTCGCCGGGGATCTCGAATCCCCGTCCCCGAGGTTCGTCGTTTTTCCGGATCGTGCGTTCATGTATACATCACAATTAACGAACACATAAATCATAAAAGGGGGTTTATGATTTTACCTTCGATTCGTTGTACGGAGAAACGAAATCGATTGATGACCTTGCGATCTTCCTACGTATTCCTCGCACTTCGTCCGAACGTCGTGTGGGCGACGATCTATCGGATTCCTATGGATCTCCTTCACTCTCCAAGACTTTATGATTGGCGTAGGTCAATTATTATGTGTTATGAAAAGTGAAGACCATGTAGTGTTTATATAGGCTACGTAGGGGATCATAAGGAGACTAAATATTGGGCTTCTAAATATTGAAGATTAAATTGGGTCCAACCCAAATCCATTAATCCTTATCAATATTAAATTTTATTTATTTTCCACTATATAAATAAAATTGCACTCCCAATATTAATCCATATTATATCAAATAATATTTCTCCGATTAGTATTATTTAATCCGTGTATTTAAGATTTAAATATCCATGAATAAATTTATTTATTGCTCAATAAATAATATTCATATCTTATATCCGAGACTAGTACCGTTCAACCATTATTATTGTGCGGAACGAATCCACTCATGAGGTTTACACAATAATTCCTTATGAACTCATCTCGGGGATATTATCAACCCTTCCGGGATACACTTTCCCGTCAAGTATTCACGGCATGTCATATATAAAATATAGCGACCCAATTTTACCGGTAATTAACCCAATAATAAAATCGGTTAATTCCTTTGGAAAATCAAAGTCTCTAATATTAAATATACACACCCGCAATAATATCGGGGATTAAGAATAAAATACTCTGAGATTTAAATTGATTATCCAAGGCAATCCTAATCAATAAATCTCAAGCGATCCGCCCAATACACCAAGTGTACAAGTGTGATAAAATAATTAAGATAAATTATTTTCTCTCTCACACAACGACTATACCGATGGATTGGTCCGTGTCCATCTAGGTCGTGAGCAACTGTTTGATTAAATACGAGTAACCGATAGTATGATCTTCTGTGCGCCCATGCACACCATACTAACTACAACGTATAAAATCTAGGACTATATTTTTGCATAATTAATTAATAATAATTAATTGCAAATAATTGTTTATTAATTAAATAGGTTAAATGCTATGACGGGGAGTTTACCGATACTTAAATCTAGACATTAAGTACACAACTCCAAGAACTGGGTGAGTCTTCGGACTCTGGACCTGGAGTACATGAAATCGATCCCTAGACCTATGATGAGGCGGTACAAGATATAGATGCAGCTTCTTGGAAGAAAGCGATGAAATCCAAAATAGAATCTATGAATTCTAATAAAGTCTGGGATCATGTAGAACCACCAAGTGGCGTAAAGCCAATTAGGTGCAAATGGGTCTACAAGAGAAAGAGAGGATCTGACGGAAAGGTTGAAACCTTTAAAGCAAGGCTTGTTGCGAAAGGATATACTCAGAAAGAGGGAATCAATTATGAGGAGACCTTCTCGCCGGTAGCTAAGATAAAGTCGATCCGGATTCTCTTATCCATAGCATCTCATTTGAACTATGAGGTGTGGCAAATGGATTTCAAGACAGCTTTCCTAAATGGAAGTCTTGACGAGACGATTTATATGAAACAACCAGAAGGATTCATTGCTAAGGGGCAAGATCATCTAGTGTGCAAGCTTAATTGATCCATCTATGGATTGAAACAAGCCTCGAGATCGTGGAACATGGGATTTGATGAAGTAGTCCAATCTTATGGATTCATTCAAAGCATGGACGAATCGTGTGTGTATTGGAAACGTGATGGGAAGAAGGTGGTGTTTCTTGTGCTTTATGTAAACGACATTCTTCTCATTGGCAACAATGTAAAGATGTTATCAGACATAAAGAGATGGTTTTATAGAAAATTCGATATGAAAGATTTAGGAGAAGTTGAACAGGTTCTAGGGATCAAAGTTATAAGGGATCGCCAGAATAGAACATTGTACCTTTCCCAGGCATCTTACATAGACAAGATTCTGGCTCGCTTTAACATGCAAGATTCCAAGAAGGGTGAGTTACCCTTCAGCAAAGGAATTTATCTTTCCAAGAAATTGTGTCCTCAGACACAAAAGGAGAAAGATGAAATGAAAGCAGTTCCCTAGGCCTCGGCTGTGGGAAGCTTGATGTATGCAATATTATGCACGAGACCTGATATCTGCCATGCACATGGCGTAGTGGCGCGATATCAGAGTAACCCTAGAAAGGAACATTGGTCTACTGTAACGAGCATTTTCAAGTATTTGCGAAATATTAAGGATTATGTTCTGAGGTACAAAGCAGACGAGCTGTTTCCTTTGAGTTACACAAATTCGGATTTCTAATAAGCACGATGTTGGAATTCGATATCCCGGGCTATTAAAATTTACGGAAAACAATAGCCCGATCAAAAACCCTTCGCCAGAGATCACACGAACGCCGTCTCACGAGCCGGAGCCCGGCCGAGGAGACCACGCACCCGAAGGCACGCGGCTGCCCCCAGCCGAGCCCCCGCGAGGCGGGGCTCATGCGATCGATCGATCGCGTCGATCACGCGATCGGCTGGGGCTGCATGGGCAGCCCCCGCGGCGAGTCCAGTGACTCGCCGCCGCCTGGAGGGCCCCACCGTCACGGTGGGGAGGAGCGCGGCACCAGCCCACGCTCCAGCGATCGATCCTTGTGATCGATCGCACACCCTCGGCCCAGCCGAGGGTCGATCCCTCTGCGCGTCCTCGAAACCCTAGGCGGGCGATCGTCGTGGTCCGGCGATCCTAGATCGCCACCACGCGTTCTTCCGTCTATTCCGGGGTTCGTACCTCGGAACTTGGTTCTACCGTATATTCAATAATTATCGAATAAAATCATCAAGGGTGTTTGCGATTTTACCTTCGATTCGTTGTTCGGAGAAACGATATCAATCGATGACCTTTGAATCTTCCTACGTATTCCTTACACTCGTTCGAACGTCGGGTGGGCGACGATCCTCCGAACTCTATGGATCTCCTTCACGAACTCTCTAGAATATCAAGTGTGATAATCTTGTCTTATGATTTGTGAAGACCATGTAGTGCTTTTATAGGCTACGTAGGGGATCTAAAGGAGGTGGAATATTGGGCTTCCAATATTAATGATTAAATTGAGCCAAAGCCCAAATCTATTAATCCCATTAATATTAATTAATTTATTTTCCACTATATAAATTAATTGCACTCCCAATATTATATCATATTATATCAAATAATATTTCTCCGGTAGTATTATTTATTCCGATTATTTAATATTTAAATATCCATGAATAAAATTTATTTATTGCTTGATAAATTTATTCATCTCTTATATCCGAAAATAATACCACTCAACTTTATTATTATGCAGGAACAAATCCACTCGAGAGGTTTACATAATAAATCCTTATGAGCTCATCTCGGGGATATTATCAACCCTTATCGGGACACACTTTCCCGTCAAGAATTCACATCATGTCATACATAAAATACCAAGACCCAACTTTACCGGTAATTGACCGAATATAACTAATTAGTCAATTCCTTTGGAAAATCAAAGTCACTTATATTAAATATACACACCCGCAATAATATCGCGGATTAAGAATAAAATACTCTGAGATTTAAATCAATTATCAAAGGCAATCATAATTGATAAATCTCAAGTGATCCGCCCAATACACCAAGTGTACAAGTGTGATAAAATAATTAAGACAAATTATTTTCTCTCTCACACAACGACTATACCGATGGATTGGTCCGTGTCCATCTAGGTCGTGAGCAACTGTTTGATTAAATACGAGTAACCGATAGTATGATCTTCCGTGTGACGTCGCACACCATACTAACTACAACGTATATAATCTAGGACTATTATTTGCATATATTTAATTAACAATAATTAAAAGCAAATGAATGTTCATTTATTAATAGATAAATGACAGTGTACAAGGAGTTCAGAACACTTAAATCTAGACATTAAGTATACCACTCCAACATTCTCCCACTTATACTAAGGTCTAGTCTTATCTTCCAAACTTCTGACTCCCAAACACTTCAAGTGCTTGAAATATACTTCCTTAGGAAGTATCTTTGTGAAGGGGTCTGCTAGGTTGTCTTTTGAAGCTATCTTGGTGACTACAGCATCGCCTCTCTTGACGATGTCTCGAATCAGGTGGTACTTGCGCTCTATGTGTTCCGTAGCACTATGGCCGGCCTAATCGTGGTATCGTATGGCCTAACTCGATTAATTGTGATTTCCGATTATGAGAGTTTTTACGTGTGAAGTGACTCTATATAACCTCGTTTTGATATTTAGACTTGAATTTCGGGGTGGTATGGTCGAAGTTGATCACGAGTTAGTGTAGTTTCCTTAGCATTGTTATTCATGTATTGCATTGAACTCATTCAAATTACTACGATCTCATTCCCTAACGTTCCACTCACTTGATCATTTGCATTTTAAATAGTTTAGTATTTATTAGTCTTTGCATGCTACATTTTACTTAAGTTCTCAAAACTTTCACCTTTCACAAAACCCCCCTTGTTTGTTTATTTTAGTTATTTTATTTTCTTCCCTTGAGCAAGATAAATTCTCTTGAGACGACACACAAGGCCGATAGTATTGCTCCTCTCGAGAACGACACACGGGCATTTATATTACAAATCGAGAACACACTTTTGAGCGAAACAAATTTTTGGCGTCGTTGCCGGGGAGCAATTCAGGCGTTTGTGTTAGTTGATTGATTGTTTGTCTTGCACTTTTTTTTCTTGTTTTCATATACTTCATTTGCTCGTGTTATCATTTGTTTTCCACTCGGTACATGTGATTTTATACTTTAGTGTTGTGTATGCAAGGGTGAAGACGTTTATCCTTTCATATCTTCTACTACGACTGAGGTGACATCATGGCTAGACGCAACGGTAACCGATTTTATGACGATGATTATTACGATTTTCCATCTGAGAGGGACTTTTCTCCACGTTATTGTTCAAGCCGCCATGCTCATGATTTATATCGCCGACCTCGGCATGCCGGTGTTTCTTATTATGACGATCGAGATTACTCACCTCCACGCCACCGAAAGCATCATAGATACCGCGACCAAGATCTTGATTACTCAACCACCGAGAGGGATTCGATGTTACCACCACCTTGCCAAACTCAAAGACCAAGGAAGCCTTCTCGACCAACGATTGCCGATTTCTCAAGGCCACGACTTCACCATGTGTTACCTCCACGACATGACATCGAGGATTCCAATCGATCGAGGTACAATTACGAATATTCTTGCAAAAGTCGTGTTCTGAGGGTCCAAGACGACAAGCTATTGCCGCATCATCTAGCTCGACTACCGTCATTCTCCGGGTTTCCTAATGAAGACGTTTCTTTGTTTCTCAAAGATTTTGTTATTGAAATTGAGACATTTCCATTGGACGGCTTTGATAAGAATGAATTGAGAGTATGGTGCTTCAAATATTGCATGCGAGATGGAGCCTGTGATTGGGTTATGTCATTGTCTTCTAGATTTGTGAGCTCGTGGAAAAATCTCCTCGACGCATTTATCGCCCGTTTCTTTCGGCCACCACCACGGTCCCCTAGGATATTTCATTCTTCTATGGATGTTTTGATGGACACGATCGAAGGTGAGATGGACCACTTGTTAGTTGAGGGCATATTACACTACATTGAGGAGTGCACCGTCGAGGACGAGTGGGATTTGGAGCCCGGCATGTGCATCGAGGAAGAGAAGCCCCCTTTTGGGGATGATGATGTTATAGCCAACCAAGAAGATGATCCATTGATGATTGATACCGGTGTTGAGCCCGAGTGTTCTCCTCTATATGACACGAGTGATGGGGAAGACGAGTTTGAGGACATGTTTCTTCCGTTGGAACTCGAGAAGCCGAGTGTGAGCCGAGTTACACCACCATCTATCTTGGTTGGCCCCGATCTATGTAAGATGGGATCCGGTTGGAGCTTTGGTAGACGCATTTCGGGATTGGTTGATTTGGGAGTGGACATTGGTTTTTCCCTAGGTGTTGAAGATGTGTCGGGTATTGATGATGGATAAATAGTTGATCTTGGTTGTGATTCTAAGAAAGTTCAATGGGCTTTGGAGGAGATGATCTTTCTCCAAAAGTTGAGTTCGATATATTTAGAGGTCCCGGTGGAGGAGAGGAGTAGAAACGGCTTAATGGACTTATTGTGTTTCGTAAATCGATCATTCACTCATTCATATTTGGAGGATCGAGTCCCTTTGGCCGAAACGCTCTATCTTAGGAAGTATAGCTCGATCTTTTTAGCGGCCGAGTTGGAAGATATTTACAATCTACCGTTTGACGCAAGTGTGGGGGAGACCTTCTTATCTAAGCTTATTATTCGGTGTCTCACCTTGCGTTTCCTTGATGGACCCTCTCTTGAGAACCGAGCGCCCTTGGCCGAGATGATTTTCTTGAGAAGGTGGAGTTCGATATTTTTAGTGTCGAGTTGGTAGATTGTTGATGATAATTAAGCTCGAGATGTGAATCGAGTGCCTCGTGGGGGCGGGCCCACGGACGTCAAGCTAATAAGGACGTAAAACCAAGCGCTTCTTGGGAGGCAACCCAAGTTTATCTTTTATGTTTTTATTTTCTTTTTTGTAGGAGAGAGTACGTGGATCCCCATTCCCGATGCCCAAGCCCTCGATGCGATGATTGTCTCTTCTCGACTAAGTCTACCATTCCACGACCACAAACCATGATAGGATTCATGTTTTGATTTTGAGGTTGGATGTCCATTGTCGCCCCGTTGATTAGTCTTCAACTTGCCATGTCCGGTTCTCGCCATTCTAGGGAAGTTTCGTTATCCTTTTCGTCTCTTTTCCCTTTATTTTTCGCATGAGGACATGCTTTCATTTTAAGCGTGGGGGAGGTTTTGTGGATTTCACCTTGTGTTTTGGGGTTTGGGTTTTGTATGTGTGGTTGTGTCTTGTGTTTTGTCTTGTTTTGTTCATTGGATGCCTAAATGTTTACCTCTATTGCTAGAGTTTTGGTGAAATTGTTTTTGTGAATGATCCTTGTTTGGTGTTCATGAGTATTGGGTGAAATATGATTCTCATGTTTGTTGTGGCTAATTCACTTACCATTGTACCTTGCGAGATTTTGAGCCTTTTAAGCTTTCTTCTTGAGCGATATTCTTTTTGATTGACTCGTTGTGCTAGCATGAACCTCATGTTTCTTTGTTTCAACAACTTGTGTGTCACTATGAACTAGAGAAAACTAGAACTTGCTCAAGTTGATTTTCAAAGCTTTATGTCATAACCTACTTGATTTCGAATATGATTGGAAGGATCGTTTAGGATTAACCACTTAGCCATATATTTTTCGACCTTGAGCCCATCGAAGGACACCCTAGTAGCCCCTTTGTGCCTACATTTAAACTATTTTATTCATCACCTTAATTCTTTCTATCTTGGAGGATGTTGTTTTGAAGATCATATGAGTTGTAATCCTTGTGAAGTGATGAATGTGAAATAAAAGGGTGTGCTAGTAGCTTCAATGTGTAATGTAATGTCGATGTGCTCCAAAAATAAAAAAATAATAAAAAAGAAAAAGAAAAAAAGAAACAAAAAAATGAAGAATAAAGAGCACACAAATGTATATGATTCATTGTTTGGTGTCAAGTATTTGTCGTTTGAGTGAGTTAATTGTGTTTCTAAGAATGAAGAAAGGATCCAACATGTAAAAATCCGACCCGGGGCAAGGAGTGATAAGGAAGGGCAATGATATGTCGTATTATAAGTCCACTTATCCCAAAAAAAATCCAAATACCTTGAGCCTAGCCCCATTACACCATTTGAACGACCTTCCATGATTCTTAAGATGGTTAAATTTGATTTGTGGAGTCTATCACTTGAGTAAGCTTATGGCTATTGTTCTATGATGCTCATTGTTGTTACTTGAGGTTTTCATTTCCATACATTCCTTAGTGCACTTATTTCTTGGCATATGCAAGTTTTTTCATTGCTTATACTCTTTCACTTGCATATAATTTTGAGTGAATACCATGCTTCGAGTGGAAAAGAAGAGAGTGAACCTTAGTGAGGGAAGGTGGATTGGCCCGACACTCATTTGCATTTTTATGATCCTAAGTGTTGCATGTTCATGGAGCTCGTGTTTGTGTTGGAGTTGTGTACTTAATGTCTAGATTTAAGTATCGATAAACTCCCGGTCATGGCATTTAACCTATTTAATTAATAAACAATTATTTGCAATTAATTATCATTAATTAATTATGCAAAATATAGTCCTGGATTTTATACGTTGTAGTTAGTATGGTGTGTCGGGCCCACACAGAAGATCATACTATCGGTTACTCGTATTTAATCGAACAGTTGCTCACGACCTAGATGGACACGGACCAATCCATCGGTATAGTCGTTGTGTGAGAGAGAAAATAATTTGTCTTAATTATTTTATCACACTTGTACACTTGGTGTATTGGGCGGATCAGCTTGAGATTTATTGATTAGGATTGCCTTAGATAATCAATTTAAATCTCGGAGTATTTTATTCTTAATCCCCGATATTATTGCGGGTGTGTATATTCAATATTAGAGACTTTGATTTTCCAAAGGAATTAACCGATTTTATTATTGGGTTAATTACCGGTAAAATTGGGTCGCTATATTTTATATATGACATGCCGTGAATACTTGACGGGAAAGTATATCCCGGAAGGGTTGATAATATCCCCGAGATGAGTTCATAAGGAATTATTGTGTAAACCTCATGAGTGGATTCGTTCCGCACAATAATAAAGGTTGAACGGTACTAGTCTCGGATATAAGATATGAATATTATTTATTGAGCAATAAATAAATTTATTCATGGATATTTAAATCTTAAATACACGGAATAAATAATACTAATCGTAGAAATATTATTTGATATAATATGGATTAATATTGGGAGTGCAATTTTATTTATATAGTGGAAAATAAATAAAATTTAATATTGATAAGGATTAATGGATTTGTGTTTGGACCCAATTTAATCTTCAATATTTAGAAGCCCAATATTTATTCTCCTTATGATCCCCTACGTAGCCTATATAAGCACTACATGGTCTTCACTTTTCACAACCTAAGTTACGCCAATCATAAAGTCTTGGAGAGTGAAGGAGATCCATAAGAATCCGATAGATCGTCGCCCACACGACGTTCGGACGAAGTGCGAGGAATACGTAGGAAGATCGCAAGGTCGTCAATAAAGATTCGTTTCTCCGTACAACGAATCGAGGTAATAATCGAGAAACCTCTTCTATGATTATTTGTGTTGTTTAATCGTGATATATACATGAACGCACGATCCGGGAAAACGACGAACCTCGGGGACGGGGATTCGAGATCCCCGGCGAGGATCGAACGCGGCGGTCGAACCCTAGGGTTCGGACCGCCGGACGCGCGGCAAGGGAAGCCCCGGCTGGACGCCGGGGCACGCGATCGACGCGAAGTCGATCTCCGGGAGGTTCGCCGTGGGCTGGTGCCACGGCGGGTGGACCTCCCAGCCACCCTTGGCCGGCGGCGGTGGCGCACGGAAAAGCCCTCGGCTGGAGCCGAGGGCGTGCGATCGATCCTCGGATCGATCGCGGGTAAGCTGCGGGGTCACCCGCAGCGACCCCGTACGTGCTGCGGGTTCGCCCGCAGCGGATGCGTGCGGGGGCTACGCCCCGCTGGGCAGCGAGTCATGGACTCGCTGCGGGGAGCAGCCCCGGGGATCGCTACGAGCGATCCCAGCGATCGTCCGAGGACGATCGCGAGCCCCTCGCGGGGGCTCGGCTGGGCGCACGCGGCCTTCGGGCCTCGCTGGGCGTTCGGTCGGGCCCCGGCTCGTGAGGTGGTTCGCGTTCGTGGATCCGACTCGTGGGGGACTTCGGCTGGGGGGCGGGCTTCGTGTCTTCGGGCGCGTAGTCTCCAAAGGTCGGACTCCTGCGGATGAGTCGGGGATCCAATCTCCGGCGATCTAGGGTTTTTGATCGGGTTATCGGTTCCGCAATTTTTGATAGCCCGGGACATCGAATCCCAGCAACTGGTATCAGAGCGTTTGGTTTCGTGTTCATGTATATATTCGATTATTGTTCTACCTTGCAGGATTTCCGGCTATCATGGTTAATTAATTATTGTTTGTTAATTAATTATCATGATTATTAAACTCTCGGACATGTCGAGATTCGTTTTCTGTGGTTGAATGTTTGTAATAGTAAAAATTCGGGGGTTGACCGAATTTAGGATTTATTATTACGTTCTTTATTTTCCGGAAAATGTATAGGGTCGATTTCATGTATAGAATCGATACCGGAATTGTAATTTAAATTTTGTAATTTATTTTACGTTGGTTCGATGATGGGACGATCGCCGGAAGACGAAGACGTGTGACGAAGACGAAGGGGACGAAAAACCGGGGGGGTCGATCATCCCCATGATCGATCCCCATGAGGATCGATCGACCCCATCGAAGGGGCTGCCCGCTAGGGCTTCCGGCCACGCCGGCCACCGGTGGTGGTGGCGCGTGGGCTGGGGGCGGCGGCGGCGGTGGTCCCGGGCGGTGGAGGTCGACGGTGGGGATGGCATGGGATCTCCCAATCCCATGCTATTCCTACCAAGAAATTACTTTCCTGATTAATTCGGATTTTTCCTATTTGATTGTTCTCCTTTTGGAAACTCTCATGGATTAGGAAAAGAATTAATTTGAATTAATTTTAATTCCTATTGATTTATTTCCTTCATGGAATTATTCAAAGATTGGGAATTTAATTAATTTAGTACTAAATTTATTTTTCCTATTTGATTATTCCTACTCATGGGAATATTCATGGATTAGGAATAAAAATAAATTTGGAAAGTAGTGAGTCCTAATTTATTTTATTTCCTTGTTCTATTATAGATATCTTCTAGAATATTCCAAATTTTACTTGGATAGATTATTCTAGAGATTTAATAGAATTAGATAGGAAAATAAATAAATAAAAATATTAATAATATTTAATTTTATTTTTGATATATTCAATTGACTTAATTTTCGAATTAAGTAACTTTTGGATTAATTGAAAATAAATAGATTTAAATATTGGAAATTAATATTCTCGTCACATGGAGCATTCAAGAAACGAAGACTGAAGACTAGAAGATGCATATGGAGATAAAGCCATGATAGTCGGGGAAAATAATTTCTCTAGCATTATTTTGACTATGTGATCTATGTGCTTTATTGTTTACATGCATGCTATATGTGTTTATTTTATGCACTAGATAGCGTATCCCTTTATCGTAAAAACCTAAGTGGGAGAGGGGATGGAAACATTCCCATGGTCTCCATCACTGTTCTCTTGGTGACTTTTATGGACTTTCGAAGTACATATAGACAAGTCATTGGATGAGAATTCTTGTAATTCCTCTTACAAGAAACATTGATCAAGTTTATCAAACAATGCCTAATTTGTCTTTCTGAAACTGACTTCAAGTCGACTCATTCTCACCCCGGGGAGTGGAATGGAGCCAGAGCCACTTGGTCATGTGGATGACACAAATTAGAGACCTTCGTACCATTCTTTGATAGATGGATCGATTGTCTGCTCGGCTCCCTCATTTATGAGAGATAGGGTCGTTCGCATGGTGAATCACTGGTTAGAAACTTCGAGTTTCACTTATGATTCTCCGCGTCTTGATTTACAACATCAAATGGATCAAGTAATTGGATTTCAATTATATAAATCTATTTGGGGTAGTAAACGTCCACACGAACGTGGCTTGCTATACTGAAAGGGATTTTAGAATAATTGATGTAGACAGTTATAGGAAATTGTGAGGGATTGCGAGTTATCGTAAACGTCCACACGAACGTGGCTTGCGGTGACATAACAATTCTAAATGATTCGCCTTAGTACTGAGTGATGGTTTACACTTAGGTACGCTTTATAGTATTCTTCCCAACGAAGTAACGCTATAATGATGTACGACCGAAGCAAACCTAATTGCTAAATCATTTGGGTGGGTAAACGTCCACACGAACGTGGCTTGCCTTACCTGGTGGGATTTTAGACGCAATTAGTAATTTAATGATATTATTTGAGGGAGATAATATCGGACATTAAATTGATTGTTTGTTTACATGTGCTTATAGGTTTAGAGAATAGCTATGAATCCACTTTCTGTGATACTCAAGGAACATAAACTCACTGGTCCCAATTATATTGATTGGAAGAGAAATTTGGACATTGTCCTGACTGCTGAAGAGTACAAGTTTGTACTCTCTGATAAATGCTCTGCTGAGCCCACGGCTGCCTCAACTGATGAGGAAAAGGCAACATATCGGAAGTGGAAAAAGGCTGATGAAATGGCTAGGTGCTATATTTTGGCTTCCATGTCAAATGTACTCCAAACCCAACATGAGCCGATGGACACTGCCCGGGATATGATGACTAACCTCAAGGAGATGTTTGGGGAGCAGGATCGTGCGGCAAGGCAAGAAGCCATGAGAGTCCTTATGTCGACTACTCAGTCTGAAGGAACGCCCGTTGGGGAGCACGTTCTTAAGATGATGAGTTTGTTGAATGAACTTGAGGTCCTAGGAGCTTCCATTGATGATGAGACGCAAGTCGACATCATACTCCAGTCTCTGACCCCTAAGTTTGAGCAGTTTCGTATGAGCTATAATATGGGTAAACTATCTTATAGCCTTGCGCAACTCCTGACTGAACTGAAGGCGGCAGAGGGGATCTACAAGAAGGGCAAGTCTCAAGCGCTTGTGACTACCAAGCCCAAAAGCTTGAAAGCTATTGGAGGTAGGGGCAAGAAAAGGAAGCAAGCCATAAAACCCAGTGGTGCCAAGAGGAATGGACCACGAGTGGGGGCTAGTAAGCCAAAAGGCAAGTGCTTCCGATGCAACAAGTCTGGACACTGGAAGTCTGAATGTCCTCTCAGAGGTACGAATTTTTCTTTAGTCGTAAAAACATAGTCAGCGGTATTATCTACCAGAATTCTGGTGTGTAGATATGGAACCACTGACGGTATGTGCATTATTTTAAATGCAGGGGTTCCAGAAAACCCGGCGACTTAGAGAAGAAGAGTTCGAGTCTACATGGGCAAAGCTGTTGGGGAAGCAGCGGTTGCAGTGGAAGACAATTATCTGTTTTAAGTTTTCATTTCAGTTATTGCTTTATGTACCCCTTATTTTGAAAAAGAACTTTTTGTTCTGGTTTTCTTTATTATTAATGGATATTTTATTTCTTTAATCATTTGATGGTTTGGATAAGATATAATGGTGATATCTATTCTGGTACATTAGATAGCAATATGTGAATGATGAATACTTAGTCTACCACGATGCAACAAACCGTTATGTATAACTTGTTTTACTTATTAGATGTATTTCTCTTGTTAATCATTATACTTGTGAATTCTTGAAACTTGGTAGTATCTATTCAAAAGGGATTCAAAAGGTCGAAACTGATTTGATCAATTATAGTTGGAGGAATGGACCTCCCGACCTAAGAATCGATCTTGAAAGATGATACGACTAAGTCAACCTTTCTGGATAAAGGATGGAATTCGGACAAGTATAGAAAATGACTTATGATTAATGCGGTATGTGTAATTAGAGAAGGTACGAGTCGTTCTTCCAAGAATACTCGAAGATGGATTAGAATACTTGATGTGCCATAAAAGCGGAGTGTTTTCAACACAAAGCCATTATGGGGATCTTTCAAGTATATCCATTGAAAGCCTGCGACTTGTTCGCGGAGGCTATCACCTATCTAAATAACACATAGCATAAATCAAAGATTGAGATTAAGTCTCAAGCGACTACACCATACACTGATGTGTGGACATAGTGTGTCAGAAATAAGAGATGAGATTCTAATAGTAAAAGGACAAGTTTGTTCGGAACTACCTATGTTCTATGGATATTTCTGGATACAACGGCACATTCCATGTGGTTGTAGAATATCCTAGAAGAACAAGTAATTGTATGTTCAATAGTACTACGAACCAGATGGGTATCCTCACCCGGTTCTTAGAGGAAGACTATTAGATGAACTACAATGCCCTAATTGACAAAGTACTTTAAAATGAGGAAAGGGAAAGACTGAGAACCAGCCTGACCGAGTAGTAATACACCACTAACGGCACCTAATGTTATTACTGTTATACACCGGAACGTCATTGCAGTGGGAGGTTGTTAAGCAACCAAAGATGTTCATAAGACTGGAGGAGTTTTGAACTCTGGATCTAGTAGACATGAAATCGATCCCTAGTTCTGCATAAGTATTTGCGAGAAAGGTGTGTTAGAGACGTAATGGAAACAAGGGTGGTGTTTCTCGGAATTTTGTGTAGATAACACTTCATCGTTGGCAACAATGTAAAAGTGTTGTCAGAAGGGGTGTTCATCGGTCCAAAACCGGACCGAACCGGACCGGAACCGAATGGAACCGGAACCGGAATCATGAAAAAGCATGACCCGGAAACCGGACCGGAATAATACCGGTTCGGACCGAATCGAACCGGTAAATTCGGGTCCGGTCCGGTTTTAGACCGGATAAAACCGGATTAATTTAAAAATTAAATAAATTAAATAAAAAATAATAATTTAATTTAATTTTTATATTTATAAATTTTAAATTTATTTAGTAAATATTAAACATTATTATTTTTAAGTAAATAATATTTTATAAATTAAAAAATATATAATTTTTTATTAATTTTAGATTATTTTGTTATATTGTAATTAAATTACATATTAATAATTTAATATATAGTGAAATTTTAGTTAATAAAAAAATTATATTTGATAAATAGAAAATTTTTAAATAAAAAACACAATTTATGAATTTATTTATTTATTTTTTAAAAAATATAACAATTAATATTATTAAAAAAATAATAATATATATATAATAAATTAAGATTCGGTCCATTCCGGTCCGGACCGGATTTTTCCGGTTTTTAACCGGAACCGGACCGGAAACCGGAATCTCATTTTTATGTGGACCGAGAACCGGACTGGAATTTTACCGGTCCAGACCGAACCGGACCAACCGGTCCGGTTCCGGTCCGGTTTCCGGTCCGGTCCTATTTATGAACACCCCAAGTTGTCAGACATAAAATAGAGGTTGTCTAAATAAATCGAGATATAAGATTAAGATGAAATTGGATCATGTTCTTAGAAATCTTTCGATCTCTAGATAAGAACATTTGTGTTTCTCTTAAGATATCTTATACGATTATGGTTTGTTTTAAACATGCACAATTCTGAGAAAGGTTATTGCCTTTCAGGAACAGAATACATCTATCTAAAGATATGTGTTTCGAACGCATAAAGGAGATAGATATAGACAAAGCAGTTTCCTACACTTTGAGTGTAGAAAGCTTTGTAGATGCAATGTTGGAAAAACAAGAACCTGATATCAACTATGTGGTTAGCGTAGTGGGAGGATATCAAAGTAATCTGGATAAGAAATATTCGAATGCTGTAAAGTACTTGGAAGTACTGGATTACTAGCAATGCGAAATCTTCTTAGATTACAGCTTCTCAGATCCAAAATTAGAGAAAGACCAGTGTAAGTCGATATCAGGCTATGTGTTCACTTTTAGAAGAGGTGGAACCTAAGGATGAAAGAGTGATAAGCGTAATACTTCTCGGACTCTATCATAAACCGAATAGCAGCCTCAGAGGCAGCGGAAGTTTTGGTTAGGTTCCGGAATGACCTCTGAACTTGGATATGATTCTTGGTTCACCAAAGGCTATATATATAGCGGTGCATGGAGAACTGGAAGAAGTCATAAGTTCAAAAGATGATGATAACACATAGAGCAAGTACCACCTGATACGAGTCATCGTCAGAGAGACGACGCAGTAGTCACCAAGATAACTTCAGAGCGGCAACCTAGATTGCTCATTCACATAATACTTCTGGGAAGTATAACTTAAGCACGTGATGAGTATGGGAGTCGGGAGTTTGGAGGAAATGACTAGACCTTAGTACAAGTGGGAGATTGTTGGAGTTGTGTACTTAATGTCTAGATTTAAGCATCGATAAACTCCCGGTCATGGCATTTAACCTATTTAATTAATAAACAATTATTTGCAATTAATTATCATTAATTAATTATGCAAAATATAGTCCTGGATTTTATACGTTGTAGTTAGTATGGTGTGTCGGGCCCACCCAGAAGATCATACTATCGGTTACTCGTATTTAATCGAACAGTTGCTCACGACCTAGATGGACACGGACCAATCCATCGGTATAGTCGTTGTGTGAGAGAGAAAATAATTTGTCTTAATTATTTTATCACACTTGTACACTTGGTGTATTGGGCGGATCAGCTTGAGATTTATTGATTAGGATTGCCTTAGATAATCAATTTAAATCTCGGAGTATTTTATTCTTAATCCCCGATATTATTGCGGGTGTGTATATTCAATATTAGAGACTTTGATTTTCCAAAGGAATTAACCGATTTTATTATTGGGTTAATTACCGGTAAAATTGGGTCGCTATATTTTATATATGACATGCCGTGAATACTTGACGGGAAAGTGTATCCCGGAAGGGTTGATAATATCCCCGAGATGAGTTCATAAGGAATTATTGTGTAAACCTCATGAGTGGATTCGTTCCGCACAATAATAAAGGTTGAACGGTACTAGTCTCGGATATAAGATATGAATATTATTTATTGAGCAATAAATAAATTTATTCATGGATATTTAAATCTTAAATACACGGAATAAATAATACTAATCGGAGAAATATTATTTGATATAATATGGATTAATATTGGGAGTGCAATTTTATTTATATAGTGGAAAATAAATAAAATTTAATATTGATAAGGATTAATGGATTTGGGTTTGGACCCAATTTAATCTTCAATATTTAGAAGCCCAATATTTATTCTCCTTATGATCCCCTACGTAGCCTATATAAGCACTACATGGTCTTCACTTTTCACAACCTAAGTTACGCCAATCATAAAGTCTTGGAGAGTGAAGGAGATCCATAGGAATCCGATAGATCGTCGCCCACACGACGTTCGGACGAAGTGCGAGGAATACGTAGGAAGATCGCAAGGTCGTCAATAAAGATTCGTTTCTCCGTACAACGAATCGAGGTAATAATCGAGAAACCTCTTCTATGATTATTTGTGTTGTTTAATCGTGATATATACATGAACGCACGATCCGGGAAAACGACGAACCTCGGGGACGGGGATTCGAGATCCCCGGCGAGGATCGAACGCGGCGGTCGAACCCTAGGGTTCGGACCGCCGGACGCGCGGCAAGGGAAGCCCCGGCTGGACGCCGGGGCACGCGATCGACGCGAAGTCGATCGCCGGGAGGTTCGCCGTGGGCTGGTGCCACGGCGGGTGGACCTCCCAGCCACCCTTGGCCGGCGGCGGTGGCGCACGGAAAAGCCCTCGGCTGGAGCCGAGGGCGTGCGATCGATCCTCGGATCGATCGCGGGTAAGCTGCGAGGTCACCCGCAGCGACCCCGTACGTGCTGCGGGTTCGCCCGCAGCGGATACGTGCGGGGGCTACGCCCCGCTGGGCAGCGAGTCATGGACTCGCTGCGGGGCTGCTGCGAGCAGCCTCGGGGATCGCTACGAGCGATCCCAGCGATCGTCCGAGGACGATCGCGAGCCCCTCGCGGGGGCTCGGCTGGGCGCACGCGGCCTTCGGGCCTCGCTAGGCGTTCGGTCGGGCTCCGGCTCGTGAGGTGGTTCGCGTTCGTGGATCCGACTCGTGGGGGACTTCGGCTGGGGGCGGGCTTCGTGTCTTCGGGCGCGTAGTCTCCAAAGGTCGGACTCCTGCGGATGAGTCGGGGATCCAATCTCCGGCGATCTAGGGTTTTTGATCGGGTTATCGGTTCCGCAATTTTTGATAGCCCGGGACATCGAATCCCATCAGTTTGTTCTTTTACTTATTCATTTTTCTATACCAAAATCTCATTCTTGTATGCATAAGAGTGTTTTCATGATGTCATCCATTGTTTTTGTGTTCCGGTTAGTGTTGAATTTGCTTGAGGACAAGCAAAAGTGTAAGTGTGGGGGAGTTGTTTCGCACGTTTTTCTGCGACTTTTTCTATTGTTTTGTGTACTTTGTTGTGTTATTTTTGTGATCATATTCATCTTATTCATGTGAGTTTTTTTAAATATCTTTATGGTTGTGGTTTTGTAGGATATGGACGAGAATTGAGGAAAAACGAGAAAATAATGCACGAAGAAGGCCAAACCGGCGCCCAGCTTTGTGCGGGCTTAGGAAAATCGTCATCCCCGCTTATTCAGCCGTTAGATCGTCTCCAAATTTTCCAGGCACGTAGAAGACTTCTAGAGCTACAATATGAACGGTGGGTTTTACGAAATAACAATCTAAGACAAAGATATAGTACACAGACGGAAGCAGCAAAAACTAGAAGACTGGCGCATTTGCGCCAAACTGCTGAGAGCGTGGCGCATTTGCGCCAGACTGCTGAGGGCGTGGCGCATTTGCGCCAGACGGCTGGGAGCGTGGCGCATTTGCGCCACATGGTGTTGACCCAAGTTTGACCAGCCTTTTGGAGCTCTTTTGGAGGGGCATTTTCGTCTATTCAAGACCAAGATAGAGATACTATATAAGGATTTTGTGGGCACTAGAAGCATCTTATCCATTCCATCTTCACCAACACCCACCTTTCCCCCATTTTCTCTCTCTTAGATATTTTCATATTCTTAGATCTAGTTTTAGTTCCAATTTTATCTCCATCATCCATTGAGATTTTGTATTCAAGCATTTGAAGAAGGTTGCTTAGATTGCTTCAAGGAACACATTGGTGTAAACAATATTCGATTTGAAGCTATTTGGTAATATCTCCCTTTTTCTTGTTTGTTTATGATTTTGATGATGAATGTTTGTGTTGATATGATTGATATGTTTGGTTAGATTGCATGTTAGGGATTGAGTGATGAGTAATTAGGTTTGGGTGATTTGTAATTACATGAATATGGGGATAATTGATATTTTGACTTGTTGAGGAGATGGACCAAATCCCTCATTCTTGGTATGCTTCTAGTATTAAATATATTCATGTTAGACCTTAATCAATTATCCTTGGCCTAATCGTGGTTACGTATGGTCGGCCTAATCGTGGTATCGTATGGCCTAACTCGATTAATTGTGATTTCCGATTATGAGAGTTTTTACGTGTGAAGTGACTCTATATAACCTCGTTTTGATATTTAGACTTGACTTTCGGTTGGGTATGGTCGAAGTTGATCACGAGTTAGTGTAGTTTCCTTAGCATTGTTATTCATTTATTGCATTGAACTCATTCAAATTACTACGATCTCATTCCCTAACGTTCCACTCACTTGATCATTTGCATTTTAAATAGTTTAGTATTTATTAGTCTTTGCATGCTACATTTTACTTAAGTTCTCAAAACTTTCACCTTTCACAAAACCCCCCTTGTTTGTTTATTTTAGTTATTTTATTTTCTTCCCTTGAGCAAGATAAATTCTCTTGAGACGACACACAAGGCCGATAGTATTGCTCCTCTCGAGAACGACACACGGGCATTTATATTACAAATCGAGAACACACTTTTGAGCGAAACAAATTTTTGGCGCCGTTGCCGGGGAGCAATTCAGGCGTTTGTGTTAGTTGATTGATTGTTTGTCTTGCACTTTTTTTTCTTGTTTTCATATACTTCATTGGCTCGTGTTATCATTTGTTTTCCACTCGGTACATGTGATTTTGTACTTTAGTGTTGTGTATGCAAGGGTGAAGACGTTTATCCTTTCATATCTTCTACTACGACCGAGGTGACATCATGGCTAGACGCAACGGTAACCGAGCTTATGACGATGATTATTACGATTTTCCATCCGAGAGGGACTTTTCTCCACGTTATTGTTCTAGCCGCCAAGCTCATGATTTATATCGCCGACCTCGGCATGTCGGTGTTTCTTATTATGACGATCGAGATTACTCACCTCCACGCCACCGAAAGCATCATAGATACCGCGACCAAGATCTTGATTACTCAACCACCGAGAGGGATTCGATGTTACCACCACCTTGCCAAACTCAAAGACCAAGGAAGCCTTCTCGACCAACGATTGCCGATTTCTCAAGGCCACGACTTCACCATGTGTTACCTCCACGACGTGACATCGAGGATTCCAATCGATCGAGGTACAATTACGAATCTTCTTGCAAAAGTCGTGTTCCGAGGGTCCAAGACGACAAGCTATTTCCGCATCATCTAGCTCGACTACCGTCATTCTCTGGGTTTCCTAATGAAGACGTTTCTTTGTTTCTCAAAGATTTTGTTATTGAAATTGAGACATTTCCATTGGACGGCTTTGATAAGAATGAATTGAGAGTATGGTGCTTCAAATATTGCATGCGAGATGGAGCCCGTGATTGGGTTATGTCATTGTCTTATAGATTTGTGAGCTCGTGGAAAAATCTCCTCGGCGCATTTATCGCCCGTTTCTTTCGGCCACCACCACGGTCCCCTAGGATATTTCATTCTTCTATGGATGTTTTGATGGACGCGATCGAAGGTGAGATGGACCACTTGTTAGTTGAGGGCATATTACACTACATTGAGGAGTGCACCGTCGAGGACGAGTGGGAGTTGAAGGTTTTCGATGCTGATCCAATCGCATGATTACCTCGTTCGTGTGTGCGGAAGCGTGTAAAACGAGTAAACACGAACAACAAGATCTAGTGCACACATATATATGTATAGACACATATTTATATATATATATATATATATATATATATTGTTGGAAATCGATATCCCGGAATTAATAAATTTAAATAAATAAATTATCTAATTAATTCCGACCGAAATCCTTTGGAGATCGAATATCCGGAGTTGTTAAAATTGCGGAACGACAACTCCAAACGAAATCCCGGTTGCCGGAAATCCGCCACGAACCTCCACGGGGATAGCCCAACCAAACAAACCCTAACCGCGAACGAACACGGGCTGTTCGGTCGAGCCTCCGCGTGGGGCTCGCGGCTGTCCGTAGCAGCCACAAGGGGCTGCCCAGCCACGTCCCGGTTGATCGCCCTCCAGCCACGGCTAAACCGTGGCTAGCGATCAACCCTAGCAGCCACCGCCGCGCGAGCGGCGGTCCAGCCGCGCGAGCGACGATCAGCCCGCGCGAGCGGCGATCGCGCCGTGCAAGCGGCTGGGCGTGCGAGGCAACTCGCATCAGCCCGCTGTGAGTCCCGTGCGTGCGTGCGGGGCTGCTCGCAGCAGCCCGCTGATCGTGCACGGGGAGGGCTCGGACAGCCCGCGTCCAGCCGAGGCTCACGCCCCTCACGTCCCGTCCAGCCGAGTCGTCGAGCCGCCGGCGGTCCGGTGGTCCTCCACCACCGCCCGGTTCGACCTCGTCTTGGGTTACGTTATTGGATCTTGGTTCACGATATTTTCACGACAATTAACATGTAAAATCATCGTGGGGGTTTTCACGATTTTACCTTTGTTCTCGTTGTACGGAGAAACGAGATCTATGAAGACCTTGAGACCTTCCCACGTATTCCTTGCACTAGCTCGAACGTCGGGTGGGCGACGATCTTCCGAACTCCATGGATCTCCCTCTCTACTTTCTCTCTCTAGAATTGTGATCTTCAAGTTATGAGAATAGAGAAGACCATGTAGTGCTTTTATAGGCTACGTAGGGGATCTTAAGGAGGTGGAATATTGGGCTTCCAATATTAATGATTAAATTGAGCCCAAGCCCAAATCTATTAATCCATTAATATTAATTAATTCTATTTTCCACTATATAAAATTAATTGCACTCCCAATATTAAACCATATTATATCAAATAATATTTCTCCGGTAGTATTATTTATTCCGTGTATTTAAGATATAAATATCCATGAATAAAATTAATTTATTGCTAATTAATTTATTCATCTCTTGTATCCGAGACTAGTACCATTCAACCTTAATTATTATGCGGAACAAATCCACCTGCAGGGTTTACATAATAATTCCTTATGAACTCATCTCGGGGATATTATCAACCCTTACGGGATACACTTTCCCGTCAAGTATTCACGGCATGTCATATATAAAATATAGCGACCCAACTTAACCGGTAATTGACCCAATAATTAAATCGGTTAATTCCTTTGGTAAATCAAAGTCACTTATATTAAATATACACACCCGCAATAGTATCGGGGATTAAGAATAAAATACACTGAGACTTAAATCGATTATCGCCGGCAATCCTAATCGATAAATCTCAAGCAGATCCGCTCAATACACCAAGTGTACAAGTGTGATAAAATAATTAAGATAAATTATTTTCTCTCTCACACAACGACTATACCGATGGATTGGTCCGTGTCCATCTAGGTCGTGAGCAACTGTTCGATTAAATACGAGTAACCGATAGTATGATCTTCTGTGCGCCCATGCTTGCACCATACTAACTACAACGTATAAAATCCAGGACTATGATTTGCATATATTTAATTATAAATAATTAAACGCAAATAATTGTTTATTTAATTAAATAGATTAGTGGCAATGGATCGTGAGTCTCCGTTACTTAAATCTAGACATTAAGTACACAACTCCAACAATCTCCCACTTGTACTAAGGTCTAGTCATTTCCTCCAAACTCCCGACTCCCATACTCATCACGTGCTTAAGTTGTACTTCCAAGAAGTACTATGTGAATGAGCAATCTAGGTCGCCGCTCTAAAGTTATCTTGGTGACTACAGCGTCGTCTCCCTCGACGATGACTCGTATCAGGTGGTACTTGCACTATGTGTTATCTTACACTTATGGACTTGTGATTTCTTACCATTTGCCATTGCACCGCTATTTACATAGCCTTTGGCAAATTAAGAATCACATCTAAGTCCCAGAGATTATCCCGGAGTTATACCAAAACTTCCGCTGCCTCTGAGGCTGCTATTTGGTTACCCATGGCAGAGTCCGAAAAGCATCGTGCTTATCACTCTTCCATGTTAAAACTCCTTCTCCTTCAATAGTGAAACACATAGCCTGATATCGACTTACACTGATCCTCATTCGATTAGAAATCTAAGAGAATGTAATCCAAAGGAAAAACTCGTCTGCTTCGTAGTCTAGAATAGTACTTCGAGTACTTTTACAGCAGTCGAATATTCCTTTTCAGGATTACCTTGATATCCTCCCACTATGCTCACCGCATAGCCGATATCAGGTTCTTGTTTCCAACATTGCATTTATTAAGCTTTCTACACTCAAAGTGTAGGAAACTGCTTTCATTGCTTCTATCTACTTTTGTGTTCCAAAACACATATCCTTAGATAGATGCATTCCGAATCTGAAAGGTAACGAACCTTTCTCGAAATCTTGCATGTTAAAACGAACCATAATCATATATATGTAAGATGTCCAGGAGAAGTACAATGTTCTTTTCTTGAGATCCTAGATCTTAAGAACATGCTCTAACTTCTTCTTCATCTCATATATCGATTTTTCTAGACAACCATCATTTTATGTCTGACAATATCTTTACATTGTTGCCAATGATAAAATGTTATCTACATAAAAACTCCGAGAAACACCACCTTGTTTCCATCACGTTTCCCATACACACGATTCGTCTATGCTTTTGATGAATCCATAAAATGGACTATCTCATCAATTTGCAAGTACCACGAACTCAATGCTTTGTTCCAATCCATAAATGGATCAACTAAGCTTGTACTCTAAATGATCTTGCCTCTTAGCAATAATCTTTATTGCTCTCCAAGAAGGCACATTTAGATCTAGTACGGCCTTCATGTAGATCCAGGGATCGATTTCATGTATACTAGGTCCAGAGTCCGAAGACTCTCCTAGTCTTATGAATATCTCCGGTTGTCCCACAACCTCCCACTACAATGGCGTTCCGGTGTATAAACAGTGATAACAGTAGGTGCAGTTAGTGGTGTACCGCTACTCGGTTCGGCTGGTTCTAAGTCTTAATCTTTCTCTCTCATTTCAAAGTATTACGTCACTTTGGGCTTGTGGTTCATCTAATAGTCTTCCTCTAAGAACCGGGCGTTAGAACTTATAACGTCCTTCTGGTTCATAGTACTATTGAACACACATCTTTTGTTCTTCTAGGATATTCTACAACCGCATTTGAATGCGCCGTTGTTTCCAGACATATCCATAGAACACAGGTAGTTCCGTATAACTCATGCTTTTACTATTTCTATAAGAGTTCCACTTCTTATTTCCGACACACCATTTCTACACAAGAGTGTATGGTGTAGTCATTTGGGATCAAATCCCAATCTCTGATCAGTATGCCATGCATTCCTCAGACAGGCACTTGCCTCCGCGATTAGATCGCAGGCTTTCAATGGATATACCATGATGGTTCCCCACAATAGCTTTGTGTCCATTGACTTGTCAAAACACTTGCTTTTGTGGCACATCAGGTATTCTAATCCATTTCTCGAGAAATCATCAAATGAAGTACTCGTACCTTATTGTCTGAGTAGACATAGGTCTGCATACATCAGAGTCAATCAATTCTTATACTTGTCCGGATCTTACATCTTATATCCATAAAGGATTGCTTAGTCATATTATCTTCCAAATTAGATTCTTAGGTCGGAAGGTCCACTCCTTCAACTGAATTGATCAAAATATCAATTTTCGACCCTTGAACTTCTTATTTGAATAAACATGACTCAGCATAAGAATCCACAAGTATAATTGATAAAGAAATCTCTTATTAGTAAAACGAGTTTCATACTACGGTTCGTTGCATCATGGTGGACTCAGGATTCATCATTTATATATTGCTAGCTAATGTACCAGAATAGATAATATCATTATTTCTTCTTATAACCATCAAATGATTAAAAGAAATAAAATATCCTTTTATTAGAAATCCAGAACAAAGTTCTTTCTAATATGAAAGGTACATAAAAGCAATAACTCAAAATGAAATCCTATAAAATGTCCTCCACTGCAACTGCTGTCTCCTCTACAGCATTGCCCATGTAGACTACGATTTCTTCTTCTCCAAGTCGTCGGGTTTCCTGGAACCCTTGCATTTAAAATGCACATACTGTCAGTGGTTCCATATCTACACACCAGGTTCCGGTAGATAATACCACTGACTATGTTTTACGACTAAAGAAAATTTCGTACTTTCTTTGAGAGGATAATCAGACTTCCAGTACCCAGACTGTTTGCATCGAGAACACTTTCCTCTTGGCTTTCTCGTCCCATCTCGTGGTCCAAGAAACTTAGGACCACTTGGTTTCTTTGCTTGCTTTTCCTTTCCCCCGATTTTGCCCATAGGCTCGAAACCTTTGGCATTAGCTACAAGAGCTTGCGATTTCCGTCTCAACTCGTCTAAAAGGTCGATCATCTCAAAAACGTGTTTAAGCGTTTCCTCGAATCGACTGGCCTTTATGAGTATCCTCATCGCCTCTTGTCTAGCCTCTACATCATGTCTAAACATCTCCTTGAGTTTGAACATGATATCAAAATCAGTCCTTTCCTCATCAGTTAAGACATTTGTAGGCTCGGGAGGACAAAGCTCACTGAGTACAAACTTGTACTCTTCAACAGTTTGGGTAATGTCTAGATCTCTATTCCAATCATTACATTCAGGAACCAATGAGTTTAAAATCCTTACGTATCACATAAAGTGGGTTCAAAGCCATATCCTAATCTATGAGCACATATAACAACAAACAATCGATTTAATCTCCGATATTATCTCCCTCAAATAATATCATTAAACCACTAATCGCATCTAAAATCCCATCAGATATGGCAAGCCACGATAGTGTGGACGTTTACCTATCCAAATGATTTAGCAATTAGATTTCCTTCGGTCGTACATCATCATTAGCGTTACTTCGATGGGAAGAATACTAAGAAACGTACCTAAGTGTAAACCATTACTCAGTATCTAAGAAGATTGTTTGGGACACGCATATTCACCGCAAGCCACGATAGTGTGGACGTTTACGTTAACATACGCTCCTTTACTCCCTTCTATAACTGTCTACATCAATCGTTCCAAAATCCCATTCAATGCAGCAAGCCACGATAGTGTGGACGTTTACTACACCAAAAGACTTTTACAATTGACTCCCAATTACATGAATCATTCAATCTTGTAAATCAAGGCGCGGAGAATCATAAGTGAAACTCGAAGTTTCTAACCAGTGATTCACCATGCGAACGACCCTATCTCTCATAACTGAGGGAGCCGAGCAGACAATCGATCCACCTTCAAAAGGATGGTACGAAGGTCTCTAATTTGTGTCCTCGACATGACCAAGTGGCTTTGGCTCCATTCCACTCCCCGGGGTGAGAATGAGTCGACTTGAAATCAGTTTCAGAAAGACAAATTAGGCATTGTTTGATAAACTTAATCAATGTTTCTCGTAAAAGGAATTACAAGAATTCTCCTCCAATGATTTGTCTATACGAACTTCAAAAGTCCATAAAAGTCACCAAGAGAACAGCAATGGAGACCATGGATATGTTTCCATACCCTCTCCCACTTAGCTTTTTACAATAAAGGGATACGCTATCTAGTGCATAAAGTAAACACATATAGCATGCATACATGTAATAAAGCACATAAATATTATCACATAGTCAAAATAATACTAGAATATTATTTTCCGACTATTATGGCTTTATCGCATCCCCGTACGCATCTTCTAGTCTTGAGTCTTCGTTCTTGAATGCTCCATGTGACGAGAATATTAATCTCAATATTTAAATCTATTTATTTTCAATTAATCCAAAAGTTACTTAATTCGAAAATTAAGTCAATCGAATATATCAAAAATAAAATTAAATATTATTAATATTTTTATTTATTTTTATTTTCCTATCTAATTCTATTAAATCTCTAGAATCCCATCCAAGTCAAACTTGAAATATTCTAGAAGACTTCTATAATAGAATAAGGAAATAAAATAAATTAGGACTCTTCTACTTTCCAAAATTAATTAATTTCCATCTATTAAAAATTCCCAAGAATAGGAATAATTAAATAGAAAATAAATTAATTCCAATTTAATTCTTTTCCTATTCCATGAGAGTTCCTAAAATTAAGAACACTCAAATAGGAAAACCGAATCAAATAGGAAAGTCGGATTATGGTAGGAGTAGCGCGGGTTGGGAGTCCCCGCACCACCCCCACCACCATCGATCGATCACCAAGGGAAGGACCCGCCGCCACCACCCCAGCCGACCAGCCACCACCCACCGGCGGCAGCCCACGGCCGAGGGGCGCGTCGCCCCTCCCACTCGATCGATCGTAGGGTCGATCATTGGGATGATCGGCCCTATGGTCCTTCGTCTTCTTCGTCACACCTTCGTCTTCCGGCGGTCGTTTCGGCATCGATCCAACGTAAATAAAATTACAAGAATTAAAATTACATTATCCGGTATCGATTCTATACATGAAATCGACCCTATACATTTTCCGGAAAAAGTAGAACATAATAATAAACCTAAATTCGGTCAACCCCCGAATTTTTACTATTACAAGCATTCACCACACATAAAACGAATCTCGACATGTCCGAGAGTTTAATAATCAAGAACAATATTATGACAATAATTAAGAACAATTATATCTAGCCATAATAGTCGGAAACCCTGCAAGGTAGAACAATTTATCGAAAAATACCGTGAACGAAAACCAACGCTCTGATACCAATTGTTGGAAATCGATATCCCGGAATTAATAAATTTAAATAAATAAATTATCTAATTAATTCCGACCGAAATCCTTTGGAGATCGAATATCCGGAGTTGTTAAAATTGCGGAACGACAACTCCAAACGAAATCCCGGTTGCCGGAAATCCGCCACGAACCTCCACGGGGATAGCCCAACCAAACAAACCCTAACCGCGAACGAACACGGGCTGTTCGGTCGAGCCTCCGCGTGGGGCTCGCGGCTGTCCGTAGCAGCCACAAGGGGCTGCCCAGCCACGTCCCGGTTGATCGCCCTCCAGCCACGGCTAAACCGTGGCTAGCGATCAACCCTAGCAGCCACCGCCGCGCGAGCGGCGGTCCAGCCGCGCGAGCGACGATCAGCCCGCGCGAGCGGCGATCGCGCCGTGCAAGCGGTTGGGCGTGCGAGGCAACTCGCATCAGCCCGCTGTGAGTCCCGTGCGTGCGTGCGGGGCTGCTCGCAGCAGCCCGCTGATCGTGCACGGGGAGGGCTCGGACAACCCGCGAATCCGCTACGGGAAAAACCCGTAGCTCGCGGCCGAGCCCGTGCGATCGAGCCCTCGGCGTCCAGCCGAGGCTCACGCCCCTCACGTCCCGTCCAGCCGAGTCGTCGAGCCGCCGGCGGTCCGGTGGTCCTCCACCACCGCCCGGTTCGACCTCGTCTTGGGTTACGTTATTGGATCTTGGTTCACGATATTTTCACGACAATTAACATGTAAAATCATCGAGGGGGTTTTCACGATTTTACCTTTGTTCTCGTTGTACGGAGAAACGAGATCTATGAAGACCTTGAGACCTTCCCACGTATTCCTTGCACTAGCTCGAACGTCGGGTGGGCGACGATCTTCCGAACTCCATGGATCTCCCTCTCTACTTTCTCTCTCTAGAATTGTGATCTTCAAGTTATGAGAATAGAGAAGACCATGTAGTGCTTTTATAGGCTACGTAGGGGATCTTAAGGAGGTGGAATATTGGGCTTCCAATATTAATGATTAAATTGAGCCCAAGCCCAAATCTATTAATCCATTAATATTAATTAATTCTATTTTCCACTATATAAAATTAATTGCACTCCCAATATTAAACCATATTATATCAAATAATATTTCTCCGGTAGTATTATTTATTCCGTGTATTTAAGATATAAATATCCATGAATAAAATTAATTTATTGCTAATTAATTTATTCATCTCTTGTATCCGAGACTAGTACCATTCAACCTTAATTATTATGCGGAACAAATCCACCTGCAGGGTTTACATAATAATTCCTTATGAACTCATCTCGGGGATATTATCAACCCTTACGGGATACACTTTCCCGTCAAGTATTCACGGCATGTCATATATAAAATATAGCGACCCAACTTAACCGGTAATTGACCCAATAATTAAATCGGTTAATTCCTTTGGTAAATCAAAGTCACTTATATTAAATATACACACCCGCAATAGTATCGGGGATTAAGAATAAAATACACTGAGACTTAAATCGATTATCGCCGGCAATCCTAATCGATAAATCTCAAGCAGATCCGCTCAATACACCAAGTGTACAAGTGTGATAAAATAATTAAGATAAATTATTTTCTCTCTCACACAACGACTATACCGATGGATTGGTCCGTGTCCATCTAGGTCGTGAGCAACTGTTCGATTAAATACGAGTAACCGATAGTATGATCTTCTGTGCGCCCATGCTTGCACCATACTAACTACAACGTATAAAATCCAGGACTATGATTTGCATATATTTAATTATAAATAATTAAACGCAAATAATTGTTTATTTAATTAAATAGATTAGTGGCAATGGATCGTGAGTCTCCGTTACTTAAATCTAGACATTAAGTACACAACTCCAACATATATATATACATCCAATATATATGTATATATAAGGATTAACGAGAACACTTACAACCGGTGTAGCGTGCCTCGTTGATGTTGATTAAGGTGGTGTTGAGTCGATTGAACCACCTTAATGGATCAGCCATTAGATTCTCTCCTTGTGAATGACCTCGTCACGCCTTTGGATCATCCGGATGTTTAAGCCGCACAAATGGCCCGGCCTCTACGTGTTGCACACGAACCCGGATGATGAATACCTTGCTTGGTTGAAGTGGTTCTCCAAGAACACTCTCTATTCTCTCCTTTTGGTGTGGATTTCGTGGCTGATGATGATGGTGTTAGAATGAGACATGAAAATCTGATTTTCATGCTCATTATACCTCTTTTACTTCACATGTAACCCCCACCATAATGTGTGTGTCATAACCACACATAATGGGGTGTTATGGTGAAGTTCAAAGGTCACCTCCACATAATCATGCCAAATCATGATATGTGGTCCCATTGGCTTGTGTGGCATGCCATGTCACACTATGTGACATGCATTCCATGCAAGCCATGCATCCCATGCATGTGAAAATTCACGTAAATATTGATTCTAAATCAATATTATTATCAAGCAACGTATATCAATATCGAGTCCGTGTGTGACCCTGTAGGTTTGATTATCGATCAATATTATATTGTTCCCAACAATTAATATTATCGACTAATCATTTAACATCCATAGACGACCTTATGACTTTATCGATTGCACACGTAGGATCGAAGGACATATCCCAACAATCTCCCACTTGGCCTTCAGAGCCAGAGTGCTGCCAATTTCCTGTTGTCACTTTATGTCTAAGTTTGAACTTGAGGCAAGACTTGAGTCATCCTCAATCGGTTCAAACCTTTCTTGGACTATGAGTCAGACTGTAAAACCAGATTTATCACTATGATACGAATCTGGACGTGGCCACGTATTTTCCACAGTCTCGACTCTCCAAGTGGCCGGTAAGACATATATCCCATTATAAAAATGGAGGACAATCCCATCTTGTCAATCCAAGCTCTCCCACTTGCTTCCTGATATACCCAATAAAAAGTTTTATAACCTCCTTTTACGAAAGGCGTTTACTTGTATCAAAGTATACCATTTCACAATGGAGTCACTCTGGACTACTCAGGTCAGAGGAAATTGCTCGACAGTCAATGAAATAGTATTATGACTCGAAATCTTAAATATTATTCCAGTCGGTTCTGTTCGATCATTAGCTCCCAGCTAATATCTATGTAATTGTACTTGATGTCCCACATCACTAGCCCATGAAGCGGAGCTATAATACACATTACAATCTAGTTCATTGTATTATCGGTTTGTCCGTACTCGATTATACGAACCAGGAACAACTATATGATTCAAGTATATCAGTTCAACCATTGGGACTTCATTATGCGGTAAGTCGACCTCATAACCCAATTGATATTACTTAATCATTTGGACAATTCATATAAATTAAACCATATTTATATGAAGAAATATGTATTATACATATGAGTGAATGTTTATAAGATCTCCAAAAGTATATAATACAGTAATAGAAATCACAACCCATCTCTAAGATGTCTGATCTCTATTGCAGTCGTGAAAACCTCAAGCTTAGACTGCTGGAGAGGTTTAGAAAGCGGGTTTGCAACCTTACCAAAAGTTGCAACTTTATTATCTTGATGTCTCCACAAAAATATCTCCCAGATAATGTGGAACTTCCTGAGCACCAGTTTTAGACTTGTGGTGCTTCCTAGCTCATTGGCTTGCGCGATAACTCTATTATAAATAGAGAACTATCGGATGGGCTGAGCTAGTTACGCCACCTAGTTCATTCAAGAACTTTCAAATCCTAACTGCCAACATTACTGCATCCAATGCAATACTGTGCTCAGCTTCTGTAGTTTAATCAGCTATATTGCATTGCATGGAACTATTCCAGCAAATTTCACCTCTAACTAGACAAAAGATATAACCAGATTAAAATCGGAAATTATCTTAGTCTGTTTTGAAGTTAGCATTCAAACAGCTTGTTAATATCAACTCCTTTTGTCTTCCAAAGACAACAAAATATTCTTTAGTCCATCTAAGGTACATAAGAATATTCTTGGCCGCAGTCTAATGCGCCTCACCTGGGTTTCGTTGAAACCGAATCGTCATGCTCAAAGCATACGATACATTCGGTCGTGTACATATCATGACGTACATTATAGACCCTATTGCCGAAGCATAAGGAATGTTTTCCATCTTCCTTTGCTCATCAGGCCCCGAAGGGCACTGCCTCTTGCTCAGAGATGTACCATGAGTCATTGGAATGAGACCCTTCTTGGCGTCTTTCATTCTGAACCTGTCAAGCACCTTATCAATATAGGTGGCTTGACTAAGTCCAAACATCCTTTTCGATCTGTTCCGACAGATCTTGATGCCCAATATGTACTGTGCTTCTCCAAGATCCTTTATTGAAAAACAATTTCCAAGCCATTCTTTGATAGAATGAAGCATAGAAAAATTGTTTCCAATAAGGAATATGTCATCGACATACAACACAATGTATACAACGTAACTCCCACTGTTCTTCTTGTAAAACAAGACACTTCCGAGTTCCTCTGAAATCCAAAACCCAGTATGAATTCATTGAACTGAAGATTGCTACTCCGATATGCTTTGCTTTATTCCATAAATGGAATTATAAGATTGCATAATTTCTCAGCCTTATTAGGATCGATAAAACTCTTTGGCTGTGTCAAAACACATTCTCTTCTAGAATCCAATTCAAGAAGTTAGTTTTAACATCCAATATTACCATTACTCATTATCAAGATGAGTAGCAATGCTAAGATAATCTGAATGATTTAATCAAAGCAACTGGTGAAAGTTTTTCCATAATCCACCTCGTGAATAAAACTTTTACCATCAACCTTGCTTTGAAAGCCCTAGGTTTTCCATCTGTCTGTTTAGATCTTAAAGATCTATTAGCATTCATTGGGTCTAACCCCGTGATGCAAATATATCAAGTTCCAAACTTGATTATCAGATATTGATATCATCTCAGATTTCATGGCACCATGCCAATTTTATGTAGATGGACTCGTCATAGCTTGAATATAGGTCGAAGGTTCATCACTTTCCAAAAGCATGAATTCATATCTCTCATTGATCACAATATCTAAGTATTTGAATAATAGAGATCTATGCATTTCTGGACCTACGAGGGCTGGTATGGTTTCCAAAACCATAAGAATACTCTCAACCCAGTCTTGAAATTCATCATTAGTTGTTCCACTTGAACCTAGTTCAAGACAACCGAGCTCCCACTAACTTTCTAGGAAAGACTACTCTTTTAAAGAAAATCACTATCTGAGCAACAAAATATTGTTCTCAGATAGATCGTAGAAGTTGTACCCTCGAGTTTCTTATGAATACCATAAAGAAACTTTTATCCCATTTGAGTTCAAGCTCTATAGAGATAAATCTCGTCAGAGAAGCTTTTAGAACCTCAAATTTTGATGAAAACAGTTTAGGGACCCTCCCTTTCCATACCTAGTATGGTGTCTTATCAACAGCTTTTGACAGCGTCCTATTCAGTGTATAAGTTGAAGTCAAGAATTGTGTGTTCCCAAAAGAGACCAGTAGTTCATTTAGACCTCTAATTGAATGGTCGAACTATATCTAATATAGTTTGTTTTCTCTTTTCCGAAACATAACCTTCATGTGCTTGTGTACTGATAGGTTCCACATACATCAGTATGGATCATCCCTAATTAATCACTCACATGTTCTCCTTTCTCCAAGATAGATGACATTGTTATCTTGTCCATCATATATCATTTACATGTATCAAATGACTCCAAGTCAAATGATTCTAGAATGCATTCTAAAAGAAGCTTCGTTACATGTTTAGATTTTGATTTGATCTAATCAACAATGTTTCAGTTATGTCTCATTGAGACTTATTCGATTTGGCCTTTGGTGTTTAATGTTATATATGCTTTTTCAAGTTAAAGTATACATAAACAATATAATAATCGTACCAAAACAAAGAATAATTCACAATTAAAATAGTTGCCAAACTATTTAATAGTGAAATCTAATCCATCAGTATCCAATACTGAACCAATATTCATTGTTTATTGAAGGTACGAAATTACATGGTTATAATACTAAAACAAGGCCCTAAGGCAAAATAACATCATATGATCATACGGCTAATGCAGCGCCCTTCGCTCTATTTCTCGCCCGTAGATCGACATCTCTACTCACCAAACTTATACTTCTATGTAGTTCCTCCACATACAAATGTGAGAACCACATTTGGCATCCAATACCCAATAAGTTAAATTTGTGAAGTTTAATGTCTATAACATTAATATCTGAAGATGAAGCAACCCCGTTCTTCACATCTTCTTTGAACTTTGGGCAAATTCAATTATTCCCAATAATTGAGTCTCATTCAAATTTCCCATTCAAAATTATCCCAATATCAAAACGTGATAAATCGTAAGTGAAAACTCGATGTTTTCTAACCAGCGATAATATCATGCAATTGAAGCCCTATCTCTCATAAAATATGAGGGAGACAACCAGACAATCGACTAACGCCATCCCATGGCTCGAAAGTCTCTAATTTGTGTCATTTATGAACTAAGTGTTTTGGATTAAATCACTCCCCGAGGTGAAAATAATCCTAACTTTAGAATCCATCATATGAAAGACAAATTAGGCATTTGTTTTGAATTTGAATAAAATATGAACTTCTACATATTTGCAAGTAGTGTCCAACACCTTTGCAGTAGACGCATTCTGATTCCCTAGGAACCCTAGTAGCCTTCTTGCCCATGCTCTTTTGATTACCTCATCCTTTATCACAAGAATATCCCTCTTAGGGTCCATTTTTAATTGACGACTCATCATCTTAGAAAAATTTAGGAGATCACTTAAAGCAAATAATCCAATCATTTGCTGTACATGTGGTCCTTATAGATTTTTCTTATTCAGCCTAGCTGAAGCGATGACCCTGGTCATTCAGAACTGCTCAATCTTAGCATATTCTCTGAACATGCTATTGAGTTGTTCAATGATATCTTAGGATGTGGTTATCTAACACATTTTCCTTGTCTTCGTGTTTGAGGACCATCCTCAAATTACGTTGTGAATCAAGAAAATTTGTTCAATTTTTCATAATCAAGAATTGAACCAAACTTGAATTGAGTTGATATTTGACATGATTGATGGAGTTGTATTCTAAATGTCTAGTTTAGTGCAAATACGGAACTCCTTATCTATACCTTAATTCGAGATATGATTCAAGCATGATTGCATTTAATGCAATAGTCCTTGATGTATACGTTGTAGACAGTATGGCGTGAGGAGACACGCGGAAGATCATACTGTCGGTTACTCGTATACTATCGAACAGTAGCTCACGACTTAGATGGACAGGGACAATCCATCGGTACGTCGTAGTGTGACTGGTAGATAGTCGGTCTTGGCTATCATGTTACACTCGTACACTTGGTGTATTGAGCAGGACCACGGGAGGGCGTTCGATTTATACTAATCGCAGTAATCGAACTAGACCTCAGATATTACGGATATACGAATTCCTAATCCCTATATAATTATAGGTGCGTGTGTCCAGTTCTCGGTTCTTTGACTTACTAGTGAGTGAGACTAATTGATTAGTCAATATTCTCGGTAAATTGGGAATCGGAATTGTACACACGGCATGCTATAGATTATAGACAGGAAACCGTGTCCCATTTATTGGGTTGATGATGTCCCCGAGATGAGCTCATAAAGTTTATCATGTAAACCCTGCAGGTGGATTCGTTCCACATGATAATAAGGATGAGTGGTGCTAGTCTCGGATAACAAGAAACGAGTTAATTTAATTATTAGTAATTAAAGTTAATTCGTGGACATACGATATCTTAAACACGGGGAAAGTCGTATATGTAATTCGGCGGAATTATTATTGTTGAAATAATATAAATTAATTATTGGGAATTCAATTATAATTTTATAGTGGAATTAATTATAATTAAAATTGTTGAATTTAATTAAGGTTTGCCTTTTAGGACGCCGAGTTAATTAAATTGCAATTTAGCCTAATAATTAATTTCCATAAGGTCCCTGGTGTAGCTCTATAAATACCTCACCCTCTCTTTCTCTAAACCTAAGAAACGCCGCTATTTTATTTTTGCGGAGAAAAATAAATTGTTGCGCAATTATTTTTCTGTAAAAATAAATAGATTAGCGCTGTTATTATTTTCTGGAGAAATTGATTGCTAGCGCAATTATATTTCTGAGGCAGAAGATCAAAACCTACGCCGCTATAATTAATTCTGCAGAGAAAATAAAAGCTTGCGCAATTGATTTTCCTCTGCTTAATTAATTCAGATTAGCGCAGTAATAATTCTGTAGAAATAATTTTGCTTGCGCAAATATATTTCTGAGACAGAGGATATTATTCCTACGGTGGGTTCAAGAGAGAAAGGAGAAGAGGAAGGTTCAGCGGATCGTTGCCCACTCAACGGCTGAACGTCGGGGATAGAGACATACACCGGAAGGCTTCGTGGTCTCAACAATTCGGCTTCTCCGAATCACGCGACAAAGGTATACGAAATCGAAACCCTTATTCCGCATACGTTTCGTTTTCTATTTCGTTAAAAATACATCGGATCTAAGATCGGGTTCCGGGCGTCGTGGATCATGTTCCTCGACTACTGGGGGTCAAGGACCTCCGGGTCGGTAGTCGGAAGAGGAAAATCGACCCGGAAACGCGCTCGGAACAGCAGGTCGCGTTGTTGTTCGCGGACAAACGGCGGTCGCCGTTTCGCTGTTTTTCGGGCAACCAACTCTGGTTCGCGCGGTTGTCCTTCGGGGCAATGGCTGGGCGTGAATCGGGACATGGGCTGGCACGTGAACGGAGTAACGGACCTGGAGGTCGACTGGGATCGTTCGGATGTTCGAGTGATCGAACGAACGCATCTCGGGTAGTCAATTTCCAACAATTGGTATCAGAGCCGGTTTTGTCGATTCGTTGTATTTTTGCGAGATTTGTTTTGCAGGTTCGAACCCGGTTATTATGGCCAACGTTGTGATTGTATGTTGTGCTTTAATTTGTGGTTTTGATTAAACTCTCGGGCTTGTCGAGATTGTTTTCGTTTTGGAAAAACGATGCTTGTTTGTAATAGATAAAAACGACGGGTTGAGTCGTTAGGTTTATTTATTTTTCGTTGTATCCGGGACATGTATAGGGTCGATCACCTTGTATAGGATCGATGCCGGATTTAGTAAGTTTATTCTTGTAATTTTTCTTACTAATTTTGGTGGATCGAGACGAGATCAAAACCCGGAGAAACGAGGATCGAGGAGAGCGAACCGGCAACGGGCAGCCATCGAACACACCCCGTGTTCGCGACGGGCAGCAGCGGGGCTGGGGTTCGTTCGACCCCACGGACGACTCAACGAGGCTCGAGACGAGGCTCCAGTGGGAGGAGTTCGTCTCTTGACCCTCGAGCGAGTCGGTGGTGGACCGAGATCGAGACGAGCAACGAGATGAAGTTCCAAGAGACGTGCATTGGAAAATATTTAAGGCCATAATAATCGGGGCCACGTTAATTGCTTTTTATGTGATTTACGTGTTTATTATTATGCTTAAATTATTTATGCATGTTATCCCTTATCGTAAAATACTAAGTGGGAGAGGGATTGGAAACAATCCCGCGGTCTCCATTCTCTGTTTTGAATGTGATGTGTATTGACTTACGAGTTGGCTTTAGTGTCATCCTCCCTATCGGATAAAGTCGATACACGGATATCACTGGATCAAAATTCGAATTTAAAATCCACTTATAAAATTGAACAATTATATTTCTCAAAAGCAATGCCTAATCTGTCATTCAAAGACTAATTTCAACTCGACTCATTCTCACCCCGGGGAGTGGAATGGAGCCAAAGCGCTTGGTTATGTCGATGACACATATTAGATACTTTCGAGTCATTCGATGACTAGATCGATTGTTTGATTGGCTCCCTCACTTTGTGAGAGATAGGGCTCAATTGCATGATTGATCGCTGGTTAGAAACTTCGAGTTTCACTTACGAGATATCAAGCTTTGATTAATAAAATTGTGAAATTTAATAAATGTAAGAGTCAATTAACAAAGTTATTTGTTTTAGCAAACGTCCACACTATCGTGGCTTGCTAAATGGAAACGGTACTTTGGGTTAATTAAGATTCTATGAAATTTAAATAAGTGAGATTCAATTAATAAAGTTGTTTGTTTTAGTAAACGTCCACAAGAACGTGGCTTGCTAAATGGAAATGGAACTTTGGGATTAATTGAGGCTCGACAGTTATAGAAAGTCGTGGAGGACCGCATGTCAACGTAAACGTCCACAAGAACGTGGCTTGCGGTGGACATGTAGTTCCCGAGCGGTGGACTTAGTACTGAGAAATGGTATACACTTAGGTACGCTTTATAGTATCCTCCCCATCGGAGTCACTGCTATGATGATGTACGACCGAAGTGAAATCCAATCATAAAATCATTTGGACTGGTAAACGTCCACAAGAACGTGGCTTGCTATGTCTGATGGGATTTTGGAAATGATTGGTAGTTTAATGATATCACTTGAGGGAAATGATATCGAATTAAACTCATTGTTTGTTTTATATGGTATTATTCCCATTAAAAGTCAACAAACTCACTGAACCTGATTTTATAGATTTGAAAAGAAACTTGGACATTGTCCTAACTGCAGAGGAGTACAAATATGTACTCCAAATCAATTGACCTGCTGAACCAAATGATGCTTCCACTACTGAGGAAAGGAAGCTCATTGGAAATGGATCAAGGCTATGAGATGACGCGGAGCAACATTATGACTTTCATGTAAAATGTGCTACGACATCAGGATCATGCCATGACTATTACCTATGATATGATGCTTAACCTCAAGAAGTTTTTGGTTATCAGGACAGGACAGCCAGACAAAGTGAAATGAGGCAACTCATGACGGCCATCATGTCGGAAAGAACGCCCGTGAGGGATCACGTTCTTAGAATGATGGGCTATCTTAATGAGATAGAGATTCTAGGAACAATTATCAATGGGGTAACCCAAGTTGATTTTGTGCTCCAGTCTCTGCCGAGAAGTTTTGAGCAGTTCCGCCTAAAATATAACATGGATAAGAGGTCTTATTCAATGGCGGAGCTCCTGGTTGAACTTCAAGCGGCTGAGGGAATCTTTAATGGCTCTCAAAACACTTGTGGCTGAGAAATTGGCTCTTCCTAGGCCTTCGGGCGGCAAAAGGAAGAAGAAGAAAATACGGAAACCCAGTGGGCCTAATATATCTGGACCACGGAATGGGAAAAGCAAGCCCAAGGGGTAAGTGCTTTCAATGTAAGCAGTTTGGATACTGGGAGTTTGATTGTCCTCTCAAAGCAACTAGAAGTTAACTTCTCCTTAGTCACCGAAACATGTTTAGTGGTGTTATCTACTAGTACCTGGTGTGTGGATACGGAAACCACTAATCATGTCTGCATTTAAATGCGGGGGTTCCAGGAAACCCGGAGACTTAGAAAGGAAGAAGTAGTAACCTACATGGGCTATAATGTTAAGGTAACAGCCGTTGCAGTGGGAGATGTTAAATGTTTTAACGGTAGGATTTTAGTTCTAATAAATTGTCTTTATGTGCCGGCATTTAGAAAGAAATTTTATTTCGGATTTCTAAGTTGGCTTAGAATAGATATTCCGTTTCTTTAGGAAATGGGGATATTATCTATTCTGGTATATTGATAGACAATTTAATACTAAATCCGTATTCTTCCACGATGCAACAGACCGGAGCTAATAACACAATGTCAAACCCCAATAAGAGTAAAGATCCTTCTAGGATAAATCAAATGTACTTATGGAATCTTAGGCTAAATCATTTTAACTTAAGTACGATTCAAAAGGATGAAAGCTGATGGACCACTCAGCTAGGTTGAAGGAAAGGACCTTCCAATCTTTGAATCATACTTGGAAGTGTAAATGACCAAGCAACCGTTTACGGTTAAAGGGAAAAGATCCAAGAAAGTACTAGAGTTGATTCGCTCTGATATGTGCAGACCTCTTTGAGGAGTAAGGCATACTTATCAGAAAATGGGATTAACTCCCAACAGACTACACCATTTATGCCTCGGCAAAATAATGTGTTGTAAAGAAGGAATAGGACTCTTATAGATATGGGAAAGTAGACAATGAGTTATTCGGAGTTACCTAATTCGGTTTTGGGATATGCCTTGGAAACAGCGGCGTTTATCCTGAACTTGATTCCTTTGGAAACTTGTACAGATATTCGGCTGTTTATAGGATACCCTAAGAAAACGAATTGAGATATGTAATATAGTCCAAAGGACCAGGTATTTGTTGATTGCATCAACGTTCGGTTCTTAGACATGGACTATATATGCAAGAATCACAAGCCCAAGAGTAGAGTAATACTTAATGTGCTTAGAGGGACTGATCAAGACTTAGAACCAGCCTAACTGAGTAGTTCACTACTATAATCTTTAGTCACTAAAGATACACCGGAGCGTCGTCGTAGTGGGAGGGTTGTTAGACAACCCAACATGTTCATGTTTATAGGTGAGTCTTCGGACTTGTTACCTGGAGAACATGAAGCCGAACCCTGAATCTATGACGAGACGTTGAAAGATCAAGATGCTCAGTCTTGGCAAAAGTCGATCCGGATTCTTTTGTCTTCACATGGAAGATGGAAGTCAAGACAGATTTCCTAAATCGAAGTCTTGACGGGGCCATCTGTGTGGGACAGCCAGAGAGATTCATCGAAAAGAGCCAAGAGCATTCGGTAAGCAAGCTTAATCAATCTTAGGATTAAAGGAAGCTTCAAGATCTTGGACACGTGCGGACCTATGAGAAAATCCATTTCATGGATTCATTCAAGGCATGTTTAGGTCCTGAGTGTAATAAAGAAGTGGCAGAAAAGATGTGGTGTTTTCTCATTCTTTATGTAGACGACATCCTTCTAAATTGGCAACAATATGAAAGATGTTATCGGACATAAAGGGATGGTTGTCCGAGTAATTCAATGTAAGAGACTTAGGAGAAGTTGGGAATGTTCTTGGGATCAAAGTAATAAATGATCGCCAGAAAAGAACATAGAACTTATCTCGAGCCTCATACATAAATACAATTCTTACTCATTGCAGCATACAGAATTCAAAGAAAGGTCTTCACCTTTTAGATGTGGAATTCGTCTATCTAAAGTTTTGTGTCCGACACAATAAAGGAGATAGATGAAGAGTAAGCAGTTCCCTGCACCTTAATGGTGGGAAGCTTAATGTATGTAATGCTATGCACGAGACTGATATCTACTATGCCGTGGGCATGGTGGTGAGATATCATAGTAATCCTGGAAAGGATCACTCGACTGATGTAAAGAACATGTTTAGGTTCCTGCAGAGGACCAGGAATTATGTTCTGAGTTACAAAGCAGTCAAGTTGTTTCCTTTGGATTACATAGAATTGGATTTCCAAATCAAACAGGGACAGTCGAAAGTCGAAGTCAGGCTATGTGTTCTCACTGTGAAGTGGAGCAGTCACATGGAAGAATGTAAAGCAGCGATGCATTACGGACTCTACCATGGAAACTGAAAGGATAACGGCCTCTGAGGCAGTTAAAAGGTCAGTGTGGCTCCAGAACTTCCTAAGGGACTTAGATGTGGTTTCTAGTTTACCCAAAGCTATTTTGAATAGCGGTATTGGCAAACTTGAAATGCCACGAGTCCACAGTGGGAGATAACACGTAGAGCGCAAGTACCACCTGATTCGAGAGATCGTCTAGTAAGACGATGCAGTTGTCACCTAGATAGCATCGAGAGGATTGCCTGGTAAACCCGTTCACAGAGGCACTTCCAGCGAAAGCGTTGGGTAGGCGTGATGAGGTTATGGGAATCTGATGTTTGGGAGAGGGCGACTAGACTTTTAGTATAAGTGGGAGATTGATGGAGTTGTATTCTAAATGTCTAGTTTAGTGCAAATACGGAACTCCTTATCTATACCTTAATTCGAGATATGATTCAAGCATGATTGCATTTAATGCAATAGTCCTTGATGTATACGTTGTAGACAGTATGGCGTGAGGAGACACGCGGAAGATCATACTGTCGGTTACTCGTATACTATCGAACAGTAGCTCACGACTTAGATGGACAGGGACAATCCATCGGTACGTCGTAGTGTGACTGGTAGATAGTCGGTCTTGGCTATCATGTTACACTCGTACACTTGGTGTATTGAGCAGGACCACGGGAGGGCGTTCGATTTATACTAATCGCAGTAATCGAACTAGACCTCAGATATTACGGATATACGAATTCCTAATCCCTATATAATTATAGGTGCGTGTGTCCAGTTCTCGGTTCTTTGACTTACTAGTGAGTGAGACTAATTGATTAGTCAATATTCTCGGTAAATTGGGAATCGGAATTGTACACACGGCATGCTATAGATTATAGACAGGAAACCGTGTCCCATTTATTGGGTTGATGATGTCCCCGAGATGAGCTCATAAAGTTTATCATGTAAACCCTGCAGGTGGATTCGTTCCACATGATAATAAGGATGAGTGGTACTAGTCTCGGATAACAAGAAACGAGTTAATTTAATTATTAGTAATTAAAGTTAATTCGTGGACATACGATATCTTAAACACGGGGAAAGTCGTATATGTAATTCGGCGGAATTATTATTGTTGAAATAATATAAATTAATTATTGGGAATTCAATTATAATTTTATAGTGGAATTAATTATAATTAAAATTGTTGAATTTAATTAAGGTTTGCCTTTTAGGACGCCGAGTTAATTAAATTGCAATTTAGCCTAATAATTAATTTCCATAAGGTCCCTGGTGTAGCTCTATAAATACCTCACCCTCTCTTTCTCTAAACCTAAGAAACGCCGCTATTTTATTTTTGCGGAGAAAAATAAATTGTTGCGCAATTATTTTTCTGTAAAAATAAATAGATTAGCGCTGTTATTATTTTCTGGAGAAATTGATTGCTAGCGCAATTATATTTCTGAGGCAGAAGATCAAAACCTACGCCGCTATAATTAATTCTGCAGAGAAAATAAAAGCTTGCGCAATTGATTTTCCTCGGCTTAATTAATTCAGATTAGCGCAGTAATAATTCTGTAGAAATAATTTTGCTTGCGCAAATATATTTCTGAGACAGAGGATATTATTCCTACGGTGGGTTCAAGAGAGAAAGGAGAAGAGGAAGGTTCAGCGGATCGTTGCCCACTCAACGGCTGAACGTCGGGGATAGAGACATACACCGGAAGGCTTCGTGGTCTCAACAATTCGGCTTCTCCGAATCACGCGACAAAGGTATACGAAATCGAAACCCTTATTCCGCATACGTTTCGTTTTCTATTTCGTTAAAAATACATCGGATCTAAGATCGGGTTCCGGGCGTCGTGGATCATGTTCCTCGACTACTGGGGGTCAAGGACCTCCAGGTCGGTAGTCGGAAGAGGAAAATCGACCCGGAAACGCGCTCGGAACAGCAGGTCGCGTTGCTGTTCGCGGACAAACGGCGGTCGCCGTTTCGCTGTTTTTCGGGCAACCAACTCTGGTTCGCGCGGTTGTCCTTCGGGGCAATGGCTGGGCGTGAATCGGGACATGGGCTGGCACGTGAACGGAGTAACGGACCTGGAGGTCGACTGGGATCGTTCGGATGTTCGAGTGATCGAACGAACGCATCCCGGGTAGTCAATTTCCAACAATGATAAACTATAAAAGAAAGATAACTAAAGTATGTAAACATCCACAAAACGGTAAACAAATAAGGTTGTCTAACAATTGAACTTATTTATTTCATTTTGTTCAATTGATATCCAATATCATTGTCCCTTAGAACAAAACGATTCTGAGATCCTCATCTTGCAAATCTTTAAGACGACTGAGTCCGCACTTAAGTATTTCAAGATAGGTAGACATACCCATGTCAATGATATCTAATATCACTCTCGGTCGATGAGAATCCCATTCTCATCTCATGTCTCGATAGCCACGCCTGCAGTGGATCTATCGATGAGAAAACCAAACTCACGTGTAAAGGTCTAACCTTTACTCCCACTTATCCCAAGATAACAAGTAGTACCCCGCTGAGGCGGACCTACCAACTTATGATCGAGGGCTTCATGAGTGTGATGTTTTGGACAAGACATTATACTCATTATTTTCGGGACATGCATGTTAAGGTTTGTATGTACGTTGGTTGAACATTTATAACATAATCAACCTATAACTAGCAAAGCATGTAAATACGTATTCGAAAGGCCCCTAGAACCTCACAACTCTCAAATGAAAAGATTAAAAGCAACAAAATAGGCCTTGAACATCTTCTAGACTGGTCCTCGCCTGCATTTTCAGTTCCGTGCCCTCCGATTTTGGTCAAATCTATTCTGTACCCAAAAAACCACGAACGGCGCCCGCCGTTTCACAATCAGCGGTCGCCGAACACCACCGACGGTCGTCGTTTCCAAAACGGCGCCCGCCGAAAGGGCACGGAAAAAATCTGCCAAGAATCAGGCCTTTCGGCGGTCGCCGTTTCCAAAACGGCGCCCGCCGAATCAAAACGGCGCCCGCCGGAGCTAAAACGGCGCCCGCCGTTTGGCTCCAGCAGCCCCGGTTTGCTTCATTTTGCTTCGTTTCTTCTCGTTTTCGCCGGAGAGCTGAGATCCTCCATCGAACCATGGACCAAGTCCATCGCTTACAAGTAGTAAAATACAAATATAATAGAAAACCTATCTATTAAAAATGATTCCGAGGGATTCAGCCCTCCAAAACTATGGCCAATCGTACGTAAAAAACGACAATTTCATTCACCCGGCCACTAACGGTGGCCGGCCTTATATCTAAACACATAATCACATAATCACATAAAACAATTAAGCCAATTATGTTGATTTAAACATATTGTGTCCAACACAAAAGTGTGCACGAGCCCTAAGCTCTGATACCAATTGAAGGTTTTCGATGCCGATCCAATCGCATGATTACTGATGGAGTTGTATTCTAAATGTCTAGTTTAGTGAAAATACAGAACTCCTTATCTATACCTTAATTCGATATGTGATGCAAGCATAATTGCATTTAATGCAATAGTCCTTGATCTATACGTTGTAGACAGTATGGCGTGAGGAGACACGCGGAAGATCATACTGTCGGTTACTCGTATACTATCGAACAGTAGCTCACAACTTAGATGGACGGAGACAATCCATCGGTACGTCGTAGTGTGACTGGTAGATAGTCGGTCTTGACTATCATGTTACACTCGTACACTTGGTGTATTGAGCAGGACCACGGGAGGGCGTTCGATTTATACTAATCGCAGTAATCGAACTAGACCTCAGAAATTACGGATATACGAATTCTTAATCCCTATATAATTATAGGTGCGTGTGTCCAATTCTCGGTTCTTTAATATGCCAATGAGTGAGACTAAATGATTGGTCGAGATTCTCGGTAAATTGGGGATCGTAATTGTACGCACGACATGCTATAGATTATAGACAGGAAACCGTGTCCCGTTTATCGGGTTGATGACGTCCCCGAGATGAGCTCATAAAGTTTATCATGTAAACCCTGCAGGTGGATTCGTTCCACATGATAATAAGGATGAGTGGTACTAGTCTCGGATAATTAAATTGCAATTTAGCCCGGGATTTATTTACCTAAGAGGTCCCTAGTGTAACTCTATAAATATCCCCCCCCCCCTTGCCTCTCCTAAACCTACAGAACGCCGCAACAATTCATTTCAGCAGAGAAAATAATTGCGTTAGCGCAATTAAGATTTTTCTCTGTTAAAATTAATTTGTTAACGCAAATAAAATTATTTTCAGAGAATAATTTATTACGCTGGTTTGAGAAAGGAGAGAGCAGAAAAGGGAGACCCAACGGATCGTTGCCCACACAACGGTCGGAGTCGGGAAGAGGCATACGCTAGAAACGTCTAAGGTTTCAACAATTCGGCTCCACCGAATCACGCGACAAAGGTATGAGATCGAACCCTATTTCCGCAATTTATCGATCTCATTTTGTCTCGTTGATCATACATGAACGAAGATCGGGTCCCGTGGCTTGGATGTGATATTCTCGGACTGCTGGGAGGTTTCTGACCTCCGGCGTGGCAGTCGGATCGAGAAAATCGCGTCGGAAAAGCCAGAACGGGCGAATCGGGTCGCTGTTCGCAGCAGGCAGGCGCCCGCCTGAGGGGCAAGCGCCCGCTCGCGACAGGTCGCGGGCGCTCGCCTGGGCAGCAAGCGCTCGCTTGCCTTGCTGCGCGAGCGCTCGCCTGGTGGGCAGGCGGCCGCCTGCTCCGGGCAGATCGCGAGCCGCGGCTTCGGCCGCGGCGGACGCGCGATCTCTTGGGTGGGCGGCCATGGCTGTCCGAGGGTGACTTCCAGAAGTCGATTGGGGACGTCCGGATGTTCGAGGGTTCGAACGGATGTATCCCGGGTAGTCGATTTCCAACAATTACCTCGTTCGTGTGTGCGGAAGCGTGTAAAACGAGTAAACACGAACAACAAGATCTAGTGCACACATATATATGTATAGACACACACACATATATATATATATATATATATATATATATATATATATATATATATATATATATATATATATAATATATATGTATATATAAGGATTAACGAGAACACTTACAACCGGTGTAGCGTGCCTCGTTGATGTTGATTAAGGTGGTGTTGAGTCGATTGAACCACCTTAATGGATCAGCCATTAGATTCTCTCCTTGTGAATGACCTCGTCACGCCTTTGGATCATCCGGATGTTTAAGCCGCACAAATGGCCCGGCCTCTACGTGTTGCACACGAACCCGGATGATGAATACCTTGCTTGCTTGAAGTGGTTCTCCAAGAACACTCTCTATTCTCTCCTTTTGGTGTGGATTTCGTGGCTGATGATGATGGTGTTAGAATGAGACATGAAAATCTGATTTTCATGCTCATTATACCTCTTTTACTTCACATGTAACCCCCACCATAATGTGTGTGTCATAACCACACATAATGGGGTGTTATGGTGAAGTTCAAAGGTCACCTCCACATAATCATGCCAAATCATGATATGTGGTCCCATTGGCTTGTGTGGCATGCCATGTCACACTATGTGACATGCATTCCATGCAAGCCATGCATCCCATGCATGTGAAAATCCACGTAAATATTGATTCTAAATCAATATTATTATCAAGCAACGTATATCAATATCGAGTCCGTGTGTGACCCTGTAGGTTTGATTATCGATCAATATTATATTGTTCCCAACAATTAATATTATCGACTAATCATTTAACATCCATAGACGACCTTATGACTTTATCGATTGCACACGTAGGATCGAAGGACATATCCCAACAGGAGTTGGAGCCCGGCATGTACATCGAGGAAGAGAAGCCCCCTTTTGGGGATGATGATGTTATAGCCGACCAAGAGGACGATCCATTGATGATTGATACCGGTGTTGAGCCCGAGAGTTCTCCTCTATATGACACGAGTGATGGGGAAGACGAGTTTGAGGACATGTTTCTTCCGTTGGAACTCGAGAAGCCGAGTGTGAGCCGAGTTACACCACCATCTATCTTGGTTGGCCCCGATTTATGTAAGATGGGATCCGGTTGGAGCTTTGGTAGACGCATTTCGGGATTGGTTGATTTGGGAGTGGACATTGGTTTTTCCCTAGGTGTTGAATGTTGGGAATCGACTTCCCGGGACATGTCCGTTCGACTACTCGAACATCCGGACAAGCCCAGTCTACCCTTGGCGTCCCTACTGACCTCAACGCAAAGCCCCAGACCCGAAACACGCCCAGCCATTGCACCGGAGGTGCAACCGCGCGTTTCGAAGGCTTCTGCCCTGTCTGTCGCCCGACACCAGGAGGGTGTCGTCCGACAGGGCTGTGTCGGCCGACACATATAGCTGTCGGCCGACAGCGTCGCGATTCCAGCAGCGGATCGCGCCCGTTCAGCCCTTTCCGACGCGTTTTTCTCGATCCGACCACCGTGCTGGAAGTCAGAAACTTCCCAGCGGTCCGAGGAACACGAATCCAAGCCACGGAAACCAATCGATGATTTGTTGTGCAATTACGTAGAAAGTAGAAACGAAACGAAGCGGAATTAAGGTTTCGATTCTATACCTTTGTTGCGTGATTCGGAGAAGCCGAATAGGCGAACACCCTGAGATCTTCTAGTGTGTATCCTAGCCCTTGACGCCGGACGTTGTGTGGGCAACGATCCACCGGAGTCTTCTCTCCTTCTTCTCCCTCAAACCCTCTTTCTCACGTTTTATTTTCTCAAGTGAAGAAAAATAAAAGCTGCGTAAGTTAGGTTAGGAGAAGAGAGAATAAGGGGTTTATATAGGCCACACTATGGACCTTAGGATAATTAATTAATTAGGCTAAATTGTAATTTAATTAAACCGGTGTCCTTAAAAGAAAACCTTTAATTAAATCCAATTTTAATTATAATTAATTCCACTATAAAATTATAATTGAATTCCCAATTAATTAATCTATATATTATTTTACCAATAATATTTCCGCCGAAATTACATATATGATTTTCCCCGTGTTTAAGATATCGCATGTCCATGAATTAATTAATTACTAATAATTAAATTAATTCATTTCTTATTATCCGAGACTAGTACCACTCATCCTTATTATCATGTGGAACAAATCCACCTGCAGGGTTTACATGATAAACTTTATGAGCTCATCTCGGGGACATCATCAACCCAATAAATGGGACACGGTTTCCTGTCTATAATCTATAGCATGCCGTGTGTACAATTCCGATTCCCAATATACCGAGGATATTGACTAATCAATCAGTCTCACTCATTGGCACATTAAAGAACCGAGCATTGGACACACGCACCTATAATTATATAGGGATTAGGAACTCATATATCCATAATGTCTGAGGTCTAGTTCGATTACTCCGATTAGTACAAATCGAACGCCCTCCCGTGGTCCTGCTCAATACACCAAGTGTACGAGTGTAACATGATAGTCAAGACCGACTATCTACCAGTCACACAACGACGTACCGATGGATTGTCCCTGTCCATCTAAGTCGTGAGCCACTGTTCGATAATATACGAGTAACCGAAAATATGATCTTCTGCGTGTCTCCTCACGCCATACTGTCTACAACGTATATATCTAGGACTATAGAGCACAGAGTTATAATAAACAAAAATGCAGACTGTTTGATTAATAGATAATAAAACACAGATAAGGAGTTCCATATTGTCACTAAACTAGACATTTAGAATATAACTCCATCATTGAAGATGTGTCGGGTATTGATGATGGAAAAATAGTTGATCTCGGTTGTGATTCTAAGAAAGTTCAATGGACTTTGGAGGAGATGATCTTTCTCCAAAAGTTGAGTTCGATATATTTAGAGGTCCCGGTGGAGGAGAGGAGTAGAAACGGCTTAATGGACTTATTGTGTTTCGTAAATCGATCATTCACTCATTCATATTTGGAGGATCGAGTCCCTTTGGCCGAAACGCTCTATCTTAGGAAGTATAGCTCGATCTTTTTAGCGGCCGAGTTGGAAGATATTTACAATCTACCGTTTGACGCAAGTGTGGGGGAGACCTTCTTATCTAAGCTTATTATTCGGTGTCTCACCTTGCGTTTCCTTGATGGACCCTCTCTTGAGAACCGAGCGCCCTTGTCCGAGATGATTTTCTTGAGAAGGTGGGGTTCGATATTTTTAGTGTCGAGTTGGTAGATTGTTGATGATAATTAAGCTCGAGATGTGAATCGAGTGCCTCGTGGGGGCGGGCCCACGGACGTCAAGCTAAGGACGTGAAACCAAGCGCTTCTTGGGAGGCAACCCAAGTTTATCTTTTATGTTTTTATTTTCTTTTTTGTAGGAGAGAGTACGTGGATCCCCATGCCCGATGCCCAAGCCCTCGATGCGATGATTGTCTCTTCTCGACTAAGTCTACCATTCCACGACCACAAACCATGATAGGATTCATGTTTTGATTTTGAGGTTGGATGTCCATTGCCGCCCCGTTGATTAGTCTTCAACTTGCCATGTCCGGTTCTCGCCATTCTAGGGAAGTTTCGTTATCCTTTTCGTCTCTTTTCCCTTTATTTTTCGCATGAGGACATGCTTTCATTTTAAGCGTGGGGGAGGTTTTGTGGATTTCACCTTGTGTTTTTGGGTTTGGGTTTTATGGATTTCACCTTGTCTTGAATTCCTTGAACTTTTCAAAGGATTCACTCTTGCGGCGCATCAGGTAAACAAATCCATACCTTGAATAATCATCAGTAAAAGTGATGAAATACTCGTACCTTCCTCTTGCCTGGGTAGACATAGGTCCGCATACATCAGAGTGAATCAAATCCAATACTTGCTCGGATCTTCGTCCTTTACCAGAAAAAGAACGCTTGGTCATTTTGCCCTCCAAACAGGATTCGCAGGTTGGAAGGTCCTTCCTTCAATACCACTGATGAGGCCATCAGTTTTCAACCTTTGAATTCTATTCGAATTAATATGACATAGCCTTAGATGCCACAAGTATAATTGATTCATTTTAGAAGGTTCCTTTCTCTTATTGGTGTTCGTAGATGTGTTATTACTCTCGGTTAGTTGCATCGTGTTAGACTCAAGATTTAGTACATATAAATCGTCTATCAATGTACCAGAACAAATAATTTCACTATTTCTTCTTATGACCACGGAGTGATCAAAAGAAACAGAATACCCATTCAGAATTAGCTTAGAAACCGATATTAAATTCTTTCTAAAATTCGGTACATAAAGACAATTTTGTAAAACTAAAATCCTATCACTACTAAAGCGTAAGTGAACGTCTGCCACTGCAAAAGTCGCCACCTTCGCGGCATTGCCCATGTAGACCACGATCTCTCCCTCTCTAAGTCTCCGGGTTTCCTGGAACCCCTGCAATGAATTGCAGACATGGTCAGTGGCCCCCGTATCTACACACCAGGTGCTGGTAGATATCACCGCTGACAATGTTTCAGTGACTAAGGAAAATTTCGTACCTTTGATGAGAGGACAATCAGACCTCCAGTGTCCAAAATGTTTGCATCGAAAGCATCTGCCTAATAGCTTGCTTCTCCCATTCTGTGGTTCGAAACCACTGGGTTCCTTTGCGCGCTTTTCCTTTAGCCTTTCCACAAGAGCTTGTGATGTCCTTAACTTACGCACAAACTCCGCTCTCGCTGAATCCTTTTTAAGAGACTCGTTAAGAAGGAATTCCGTGAGTATGTTAATCACCTCTTGCCCGGCTTCCACGCTATGTCTCAACATCGCCCTGAGGTCATTCTTATTGTCCTCATCAGTTGGGACAACAGTGGATTCGGAAGGCTCAACAGTCTGAACAGTTTCCAGATTTCGTTCCCAATCATTACTATATGGAACCAGTGAGTTTTCATCCTTAAGTATATCACAAAGTGGGGTCACAGTCATTCTTAACCTATAAGCACATAAAACAAACAAACAATTTAATACCGATATTATCTCCCTCAAATAATATCATTAAATCACTAATCACATCTAAAATCCCATCAGGTATGATAAGCTACGATAGTGTGGACGTTTATCTACCCAAACGATTTCGCAATTAGATTTGCTTCGGTCGTACATCATCAATAGCGTTACTTCGATGGGAAGGATACTATGAAGCGTACCTAAGTGTAAACCATTACTCAGTACTAAGAAATTCGTTTGGGATTCGCATGTCACCGCAAGCCACGATAGTGTGGACGTTTACGTTAACACACTGATCCTTCACTCCCTTCTATAACTGTCTACATCAATTGATCCAAAATCCCATTAAGTGAAGCAAGCCACGATAGTGTGGACGTTTACTACACCAAAATTTTTACAATTGACTCTTAATTACTTGATCCATTCGATCTTGTAAATCAAGACGTGGAGAATCATAAGTGAAACTCGAAGTTTCTTACCAGTGATTCACCATGCGAACAACCCTATCTCTCATAAATGAGGGAGCCGAGCAGACAATCGATCCACCTTCAAAAGGATGGTACGAAGGTCTCTAATTTGTGTCCTCGACATGACCAAGTGGCTTTGGCTCCATTCCACTCCCCGGGGTGAGAATGAGTCGACTTGAAATCAGTTTTGGAAAGACAAATTAGGCATTGTTTGATAAACTTAATCAATGTTTCTTGTAAGAGGAATTACAAGAACTCTCCTCCAATAACTTATCTATATAAACTTCAAAAGTGTATAAAAGTCACCAAGAGAGCAGCAATGGAGACCATGGGAATGTTTCCATTCCCTCTCCCACTTAGCTTTTTACAACAAGGGATACGCTATCTAGTGCATAAAATAAACACATATAGCATGCATACATGTAATAAAGCACATAGTATTATCACATAATCAAAATAAAACTAGAATATTATTTTCCAACTATTATGGCTTTATAACATCTCCGTACGCATCTTCTAGTCTTCAGTCTTCGTTCTTGAATGCTCCATGTGACGAGAATATTAATTCCAATATTTAAATCTATTTATTTTCAATTAATTCAAAAGTTACTTATTTCGAAAATTAAGTCAATCGAATATATCAAAAATAAAATTAAATATTATTAATATTTTTATTTATTTTATCTTCCTTTTCTACTCCATTAAATCTCTAGAATCCCATCCAAGACCCACTTGGAATATTCTAGAAGATTTCCATAATAGAATAAGGAAATAAAATAATTTAGGACTCTCATACTTGCCAAATTTATTTTATTCCTAATCCATGAATATTCCCAACAATAGGAATAATCAAATAGGAAAATAAATTTAATACTAAATTAATTATTTTCCTATTTCATGAGAGTTCCCAAAAATAGGAATACTCAAAATAGGAAAAATGAATTAATTAGGAAAGTGGATTTTCGGGAGGACACGAAAACCCTAGGGCTCCCGCGCCCCCCAATCTACTTCCGCCTACCGGGGCATCATTGCCGCCGCCGCCCAGCCCACGCGCCACCACCACTGGTGGCCGGCGTGGCCGGGACTCCCGCGGACAGCCCCCTCGGCCGTGGGTGGATCGATCCTCATGGGATCGATCATGGAGATTGATCGATCCCCGGTCCTTCGTCTTCTCGTCACTTCGTCTTCTCCGGCGGTCGTCTCGGCATCGATCCAACGTAAATAAATTACAATAACTTAAATTACAATTCTGGTATCGATTATATACATGAAATCGACCCTATACAATTTCCGGAAAAACGTAGAACAATAATAATAAACCTAAATTCGGTCAACCCCCGAATTTTTACTTTTACAAGTATTCACCACCAAAAACGAATCTCGACATGTCCGGGAGTTTAATAAAACCAACAATCATGACAAAATAATTAACGAATAATTAACTAAGCCACAATAGTCGGAAACCCTGCAAGGTAGAACAATTTTATCGAAAATACCGCGAACGTAAACATCGCTCTGATACCAATTGTTGGAATTTGATATCCCGGGCTATTAAAATTTGCGGAAAACAATAGCCCGATCAAAAACCCTTCGCCGGAGATCACACGAACGCCGCCTCACGAGCCGGAGCCCGGCCGAGGAGACCACGCACCCGAAGGCACGCGGCTGCCCCCAGCCGAGCCCCCGCGAGGCGGGGCTCATGCGATCGATCGATCGCGTCGATCACGCGATCGGCTGGGGCTGCAAGGGCAGCCCCCTCGGCGAGTCCGGCGACTCGCCGCCGCCTGGAGGGCCCCACCGTCACGGTGGGGAGGAGCGCGGCACCAGCCCGCGCTCCAGCAATCAATCCTTGTGATCGATCGCACGCCCTCGGCCCAGCCGAGGGTCGATCCCTCCGCGCGTCCTCGAAACCCTAGGCGGGCGATCGCCGTGGTCCGGCGATCCTAGATCTCTACCACGCGTTCTTCCGTCTATTCCGGGGTTCGTACCTCGGATCTTGGTTCTACGGTATATTCAATAATTATCGAATAAAATCATCAAGGGTGTTTGCGATTTTACCTTCGATTCGTTGTTCGGAGAAACGAGATCAATCGATGACCTTTGAATCTTCCTACGTATTCCTTGCACTCGTTCGAACGTAGGGTGGGCGACGATCCTCCGAACTCTATGGATCTCCTTCACGAACTCTCTAGAATATCAAGTGTGATAATCTTGTCTTATGATTTGTGAAGACCATGTAGTGCTTTTATAGGCTACGTAGGGGATCTAAAGGAGGTGGAATATTGGGCTTCCAATATTAATGATTAAATTGAGCCCAAGCCCAAATCTATTAATCTCATTAATATTAATTAATTTATTTTCCACTATATAAATTAATTGCACTCCCAATATTAAACCATATTATATCAAATAATATTTCTCCGGTAGTATTATTTATTCCGTGTATTTAAGATTTAAATATCCATGAATAAAATTTATTTATTGCTTAATAAATTTATTCATCTCTTATATCCGAGAATAGTACCACTCAACTTTATTATTATGCGGGAACAAATCCACTCGCGAGGTTTACATAATAAATCCTTATGAGCTCATCTCGTGGATATTATCAACCCTTACGGGATACACTTTCCCGTCAAGTATTCACGATATGTCATATATAAAATATAGTGACCCAACTTTACCGGTAATTGACCCAATATCTAATCGGTCAATTCCTTTGGAAAATCAAAGTCACTTATATTAAATATACACACCCGCAATAGTATCGGGGATTAAGAATAAAATACTCTGAGATTTAAATCAATTATCAAAGGCAATCCTAATTGATAAATCTCAAGCGATCCGCCCAATACACCAAGTGTACAAGTGTGATAAAATAATTAAGACAAATTATTTTCTCTCTCACACAACGACTATACCGATGGATTGGTCCGTGTCCATCTAGGTCGTGAGCAACTGTTTGATTAAATACGAGTAACCGATAGTATGATCTTCCGTGTGACGTCGCACACCATACTAACTACAACGTATATAATCTAGGACTATTATTTGCATATATTTAATTAACAATAATTAAAAGCAAATGAATGTTCATTTATTAATAGATAAATGACAGTGTATAAGGAGTTCAGAGCACTTAAATCTAGACATTAATATACCACTTCAACACACGATACTTTTCGGACTCTACCATGGGTAACCAAATATAGCAGCCTCAAAGGCAGCGAAAGTTTTTGGTGTGGCTCCGGTATAACCTCTGGGACTTAGATGTGATTCTTAGTTTACCAAAAGCTATAAATAGCGGTGCAATGGCAATCTGTAAGAAATCACAAGTCCATTGTGCGAGATAACACATATAGTGCTAGTACTACCTGATACGAGTCATCGTCATGAGAGACGACGCTGTAGTCACCAAGATAACTTCAGAACGACAACCTAGATTGCTCATTCACAAGGCACTTCCTGGAAGTGCATATTAAGCACGTGAAGAGTATGGGAGTCGGGAGTTTGGAAGAAGACTAGACCTTAGTATAAGTGGGAGATTGATGGAGTAGTATACTTAATGTCTAGATTTAAGTGATCTGAACTCCTTGTACACTTTCATTTATCTATTAATAAATAAACATTCATTTGCTTTTAATTATGTTTAATTATATATATGGAAATTATAGTCCTAGATTATACACGTTGTAGTTAGTATGGTGTGCGTCGTCACACGGAAGATAATACTATCGGTTACTCGTATATAATCGATTAGATATATGGAGAAGATATATCATATCGCCCCATACACCAATTGTTATATCACGGATTTGTGTAATTGTTACACGTATATAATAGATTAGATATATGGAGAAGATAAGAAGAGAATAGAATTGTTATGAATTGTTATTTGATTCATATGGAAACTCTTTATATACCCTTTATATAGGATACAAAGGAGGGTTTCTGTTTGTTCACCGTAAACTAGTCATTCACTAATTAATACTCCCTCTGACCCAACACAATAGTCACACTTCCTTTGTAAATTACAAAGGAAGTGTGACTATTGTGTTGGGACAGAGGTAGTACTCTATCTGGCATGTCATACTTTGCTGGATACGAAGTTTAAGAAAATAATTATTTTTTAATTTTTTTTATTAAAAAGTAAAGAGTAAAAATATATTTTAAAAATGAAAAGTAAAGTAGTTGTGAGTAAAGTTTAAAAAGTAGATGAGGTAAAGTATAATAAAATTGTATATTAAAATAAAAAAGTTAAAATAATTTTTTTTTTTTTTTGGGTGTGTCAACAACACTCCAAAAAAAAATTATGACAATTGTTTTTGGACCGAGAGTATATTCATAACATGTAAATTATATTTAAACCCTACAAAAATGGAAAATGTATTAAGAAGGAAATAAACAAAGGGAAACAGGGGATTGATGCAAAAATTGTACGGTCAACAAACTTAAACAGAATTTAGAAAGAAAAAAAGAGGCAGTACTTTAATATTAAAAAAAAAAGCAGTACCATATCCCCAAACTTTTAACCTACGATTTGATTCTCAAATAAAATCTTGACCCCGCGCAGCAAAAGAACGACCACCGTTGACCGGAGTTCCAGGTTTTCGGCACCAAAGAGAGAAAAAATATATTAATAATAATAAAAGATGATACAGTGGATAAACCAATTACGGATCGCTTTCGGAGCCTCATTTTTGTGGCTGGTTTGCTTGATTTATTTCACCCAGGTTCCATTTCTCCATTTGCTTTTTTTTATTTTTTATTTTTTTGTTAGATTTTCGTAATTGTGATTGTTGTTGTTGAGAGTATGTTGCACAATCTTGATTATTAATTTGATTTTTTTATTCCAATAAATGTAGAGATATTATAATATTAATTTTTAGGAGTTTTTTGTTCGATTGTGTTGGTTCTTTGTCGAGATCACGCGTGCTGTGTATTATTCCGTTTCGACAACTATGAGGCGACTGGATTGGTGTCTTTGTGCGGATTCAGATATTAGTAGCTCATGTGATTGATTTTTTGTTGTTCTTCGAACAGCTCTGCCACGAAAGAGTAGTGTGTTTGGCTGTTTGCTGTTTATTATAAGTCACCATTGGTGACAAGGTTTGTCCTAATGTATGTTATCTTGCAATATCATAATCGAGAATTCTAATGGGGAAGGAAAACAAGTTTATTCACTAAAGGTACATTAGTAATATGCAAATTAGCTGCTAAGAGATATACGAGAATTTGAGATTATTCTATACCGAGGTTGAAGAAAAGTCGAGTTTCTAAACTCTACCTCTTGATATTGGGTGGAATTAGGAGTCAAGGCAAATGAAAATAAAACAATTTTGCATCATTGATATTTTGTTCTTTTTACCTTCAAACTTAACAACTTAAGCTCGTTTAGCTTCTTCTTATTTCTGATTTTAATGAACCAGGGGTTTAGGTCATTCGTATGGACTGCGGTTTCATACCAGCTAAAAGACAAGCTAAAGCTGTCACCTTCTGCTTCCCAGTTTGTGACCTCGGTTGCCTTTTTCCCATGGAGTATCAAACCAATATATGGGTATGCATCATAACCATGTTCCTAGTATAATACTGTAGTAGCTTAATTTGAAAACATATGGAGTATTATTAACGTAGAAACTGAAAAATGAGTGTTCGATAAAATCAATGGGCGAGTCTAGCATTAATGTTACGATGGTTTTAGTCTGTGTACGAAGGGGTTATTGTGGTCTATTTAATGTTAGTGAAAATTCAATATCTAAATATACGATTTTTTCTTTTTTTCTTTTTCAGGATCATATCGGATTGCATACCAATCCGGGGAAGAAAAAGGATCCCTTACTTAGTAATAGCAACATTGTTGTCCCTTTTCCCGTGGCTTGTCTTAAGCATCAATATATCCATGAGGAACTCTAGATTCCCTTTCATGGTTTTTTTGACGGTGCAAAATTTGGGCTCTGCAATGGCTGATGTTGTGATTGATGCCATGATAGCTGAGGCCGTAAGATATGAGAGGTAATAAAAATCTTCACAATCACCTATTGAAAATGTTAAATTATATGAATACAATAAATATTTATTCGGAACTTACATTTATCTTAAAAACAGGGCCTCTTATGCGGGTGACCTTCAGTCCATATCCTGGATGTCAATGGCTTTTGGAGGAATCTGTGGGAGTTTAGTTGGGGGATATTCTCTAACCAACCTACAAATCGATAAAACATTTCTACTCTTTTCAGGATTACAAGCCATACAACTGCTTTCGTGTGGTTTAGTCGAGGAATGCTCCGTAGACCGTAAAGTTTATCCTGAATACTTGACTTCAAACGGAGGATCCCTTTTGACAAATGCAAAAGATTTCAATGAAGACACTTTGGAGGGCCATCTCAGTATTTCTACCAAGAAGTCTACAAACAAGACTTCAAACAGAAAGAGGACATCTAAAAGTGCTAAACAAGTACCTGTAACTGCGATTCAGGTTCCTGAAGTGAAAGATCCCGTTCCAAGAAAATGGATTCGTTCTCTGCAATTGGCCACATATACCTTGTTTGGGGCTTTTCGACAGCCTATCATTTTGAGGTGATAATGGTTCCATCGAAATGCAACCTTAGTTTAGTTACTGCCAGTTGCATTCATATGCTTGAGTTATAAATTATTGTATGCTTTATAAATTGATCTGTTCTGAATGGTTTGAATCAACATGGCATGACGAAAGTTAATAGTTGAGAAATTCATGGGTTAAATATTTACAGTCAATTTTATGATTCATTCCAAACATAAAATATTTATTATGCTGTTCTTGTGAATTCTCTCACTGGTAGACTGAATAAGCTGTTTTTATTTCTTGAACTATCTGTATTGGGAAGTGTAGGCCTATGACGTGGTTTTTCCTGGCACATGTGACCGTCCCGAACCTCTCAACAGTCATGTTTTATTACCAGACTGAAATTTTGAATCTGGAAGCATCCTTCTTGGGAACGACACGTGTCGTCGGTTGGTTGGGCCTCATGTTTGGAACTTTTGCTTATAATCGCTACTTGAAGAAGATGAAATTACGTAGGATTCTCTTGTAAGTTGGTTGATCTTAGCCTGTCATTTTGTTGTTCTGTTTTTTTTTTCATTAACCAAAATATGCTTTCATTTTTATTTTTTTTGGCTAAAAATATTTTAAAACATAATTTATTTGTGCTTTAATTAGGTGTGCCCAAATTGGCTTGTCTTTTTTGAGTCTTCTGGATTTAGTTCTTGTGTCAAGATCACATCTTACGCTAGGCATGTCGGATAAGGTGATGGTGCTATTTGGCTCAGCTCTTTCAGACGGCATCAATCAATTTAAGTACGTATGACGGAAGTTGTTCTTGTTCTTACAGTAGTTCTTATAAACTGATTTTCATAATCCTTGCTTCAGTTGGCTGTACTTACTGTCTCTGATTTTCTAATCGTGGAGGATAACTATTTTTGTTTTCTTGTCCCTTTTATTTCGGTTTACTCCTTAGTACTTTTATACTACTCCTATGTTTTTTGTTTTTTATAATAATTTCTACTTAGGGGTATAAAAACGAATATGGAAACACTTGTTTTTAAGCCCTTCCTAATACTTTAGATTTCTCCTGTTGCAGGTTTATGCCATTCTTGATTTTATCAGGACAACTTTGCCCTCCTGGTATAGAAGGGACTCTATTTGCACTCTTTATGTCCATAAACAACTTGGGCTCAACAGTAGGATCTTTCGTAGGTGCTGGGCTTGCTTCGATTCTGAACACTTCCTCCGGAAATTTTGACAATCTTTTCCTCGGCATCCTCATTCAAGTTCTGTGCACTTTCATTCCGGTTGGATTTCTATTCTTGATACCAAAAGAAGCTACAGGAATATCAGCTTAGAATATACTGTATATAAGCACGTCATTTTAGGTTATACGGAGCTAAAGGTGAGATTTATCCTTGATTCCAGCTTGATTTTTGTCCGAGGTCAGCCAGCTTAGATACATTACACAAATCAAACTGAAGAAAACGGTGGCGATCGTTTACGGTTAACAGATTAACATAGTACTACGGCTATTGCGTGATATTTGTATATACATTTTAGATTGTTTAGAGGGAGACAAGGACAATATGTAGAAATCCTAATATGTAACTTCAACTTGTTGTTGAATGTTGCTGGTACAAAATCAATAGATATTAGAGAAGGAAGAAACATTAGATATGCAGATTGTATTAATGTTGTAACTTGATACTTAATACACCTTTTTTATTGTGTCAAATCTTTTTACGCGCATCATATCTCATATAAGTGTGCAGAAGAATAGTTCGAATTTGTTACTAAACATCCAACTACAAAGCTTGATTGTGTTTGAACATACTGCAGTTTGTGTGTTGAATTCAATTGAATTTAGTTTGATATTGTTATGCATGTTTTTGCTACCGACCGAGTTGAATTTTGTATAACATAGAGCAAAAAAAGTTTGATTTCTTATGCTAACCGAATGGAGTAAAACGTATTTTTCGAGTTCTTGGAGTTATATGATGTTTACGAAATGCAAATAAAGGGTCCAAAACTCTTATGGAAAAATGAGAAAGCAGCAAAAAATAGGAAAAAAAGAGAAAGTTCTTGGAGTTGTCTGATGGTGTTTAAAAAAATAGGAAAAAATGAAAAATGAGAAAGGAAAAAAATAGAGTGTTCTTGGAGTTGTCTGATGGTGTTTAAAGAAATAGGAAAAAATGAAAAATGAGAAAGCAGGGTCCAAAACTCCTATGGAAAAATGAGAAAGCAAAAAAGAGAAAAGTCTGATGGTGTTAAAAAAAAACAGAAAATATCAGAGCCAGGTTTCGATCCTGGGACCTGTGGGTTATGGGCCCACCACGCTTCCGCTGCGCCACTCTGATTTGTTATTTTAAAAACGCACAATATAATAAATATCCTATTCTTTCACAGACCATCTCTGTATTGGAATAAACAAAAGTAAGTGCTTGCAAACGAGACACGGAACAATCGAAAAAAAATAATGAGGCGAAGGCCGGGAATCGGAGGCTTGCAAAACGCCGTCGCCGCTAGGGTTTTTCCTCTTTTCTCCCTGAGTATATTTTTTTTTATGTTCGTGTTTGTATGTCTTATAATTATTATTTATTTGTGAATATGTTGAATCAAATCGAAGGATCAATATCGGCTGCTCGGAGAAAATGTGGCGAAATTGCGGACGGATCTCATGAAAGAGCAGCTCTCTACTTTTCGTTCCCAGTTAGAAGATTTTGCTCGCAAACACAAGGTCATTTTTAGCTCAATTGGTCTCTCTCTGTGTGTGTGTTTGGGGTAAATCAAGCTGGTGCAAATTCATTACCAGCACAGTTCTCAAGAAAAAAAATCATGGCGATATTCTTGAACAAGCTAACTTGTGGTGACACGGTTCGTAAATGAATTTAGTTAACAACGAAGAAAAAGAAGAATAGTGCTTGATTGTTTTGAGCTGTGTTTTGAATCGGTTATATGTTAAGACTAGTTGGAACAAATAAGTGAAAATATAGGTATGTCAGTTTAACTGTGATTTCACTCTTTCTATAGGTGAAAATTGGAAGTAGAGTCAGGATTATTTGACTGTTATATGCATTTATTTTAGCACACAAGCTGTATATGCATCCAAGTGTCCGAGCAATTAAATTTTTTTTTTTACTTTTATGCAAAAAAATATATCTATAAGAATGGGATTGAAACATGTAAAAGCGTTAGCTTCTCGCATTGACTTTTACTTGCGAATTGAGCAGAATGACATTCGCAAGAATCCAGCATTCAGGTCACAGTTTCACGAAATGTGTGCCAAAGTCGGAGTGGACCCACTGGCCTCAAACAAGGGTTTCTGGGCTGAGCTACTGGGGATTGGTGACTTCTATTACGAACTCGGTCGGTACCATACTTGTTTATAGTGCTTAGTAGTGTTTTTTTACTTATAATTATACATCAATAATCCCGTCTAGACAGGAGTGCAAATTGTCGATATTTGCTTGGCAACTAGACCTCTCAATGGGGGTTTGATCAGTTTAGAAGAGTTGTGTAAAGTGCTTGGTCAGAGGAGGAAGGGAGCTCGAGAGGTGGTCTCTCAAGATGATTGCTTGCGTGCAATAAGTAAGCTGAAGGTATTATATGATGCTCGATTTAATAAGGTGCTAGATCAACTGTTTTATTTATTATCACGATGAACCTAAGGATGCCTTTTTTTGTATATGAAATAGCAACATTTGCATCTTGTATATACTTTTTGAAGGTTTTAAGCTTTGCTGAATTTTTATTCAAAAATCTATTTCAAGTTGGCATTTTTGTATGAAATAGCAATATCTGCATTATTTATTTTTTTAACGTTTGTAAGCAGGTGCTGAATTAACGTCTGTATTTTTTTCCAACGGAAAAATATTTACTTCTTCAATCTTAGTTGAACTTGAATTAGTAGTTTTACATGTTTCAACACTCAATTTAATATGTTTTTCAAGGCTCTTATAAGATTCACACGTTTATTAATTGTGTTTTAAGGCTTGATTTCCAGCACATTAATTATTTCGGATTTATCAAAGATCAAATTGATATGTTTCATACCCCTTTTCTAATATCATAGCCTGTCTATCTATCCATTAATGTGCTATTTTTTTCTAGTAAATATTCAAACATGATATGTTTATTTTCTACTGTTTTACGATATATAAATTTTCAGGTGCTTGGTAATGGTTTTGAGGTTATTTCTCTCGGAAAGAAGAAGCTCATTAGATCTGTCCCTACAGAACTGAATAAAGACCACAATGAAATTCTAGAGTTGGCACAGGTTTTCCCCTCGTCTGTATTATCCTTACATTTCCATTCTTTTATTTGTTATTTTCCTTTGCATGTAGTATATGAATTATATACAGTATATTCCTTAACTTTTGCTTTTCTTTAGGGTCAAGGCTTTGTGACCGTTGAGGAAGTTGAGAGACGGCTATCTTGGTCTTCTGGACGTGCAACGGATGCCTTGGAAACTCTATTAGAAGTAAGTAATCAGCTTTGCTTAATAATTTTTTTTTTTTAAAACATCCGCATTTAAACAGTCAATACCTTCCTAACGTCTTGCGTTGGGGTATACAGGAAGGTCTTGCCATGATTGATGATGGTCACAAGGATGGTCAACGTCGTTATTGGTTTCCATGCGTATCGTCTGTCTCTTCCTACACAGTGACCGATACTATTTAAGGTTTCTTCATCTCTTATAATGTTGTTTCATTGTGTGTATAAAAGATGTAGCTGCGTTAAGATTGCTATATCATCATTTACTTTTCTGTCATAGAAAATATTCATTTTTAAACCAGTGGGTTTGGATTTTATTCAATTTTTTCTGTGGGAAGATGCTACATGGCAGAGGATTTGAGGGCTTGAAACTAATTTTCGCTTTTACCTCAGTTTCCTCATAATGTTTGAATCTAGTCATGACTCGCCACATTAAGACAAACCCGTCTGCTTGTTTAAATTTCGTCGTTTAGTGCTTTTGAAAAGTAGGAAACATTGTTGAAATCATTCTTGTATCTAGAAAAAGCAAGAAATATTAATTCAATTCAGTAAATGTATCATTCAAAATGTACGTATGAGCCAAATAAGTTCTCTTTTCAAGAATTTTAATATTATTCTAAAAAAAATAGTAATGAGAACACAATGTCTAACAAGGTACTTCCCTCTGTCTCAGTAAAAGATGCAATACTTTCTTTGTAATTTACAAAGGAAGTATTGCATCTTTTGTTGGGACAGAGGGAATATCTTATCTAGTAGGTAAATAGGACAATTTACACAAAATTGGATTGTTCAACTCTTTTATACACTACAGTACATAATAAAAAAAGCTATCGACGTATGGCAAAGTCGTCAAGGTTTTTTGTTTATGTCAAAAAGAATCGTCCGGAGTATTAAATTAAACGTACTATTAGCATGGCAAAGTCGTCAAGGTTTTTTGTTTATGTCAAAAAGAATCGTCTGGAGTATTAAATTAAACGTACTTTTAGCATATTGTCAATTTTTGGGTAGAAGAGATTGTTTTCTAAAAAGTAATGTAAACAAGAGTTTTGTGTATTTTAAAATTTACCCTTCTTAATGAAAACTACCGTACGTAGGAGTACTGTTCACTCCTTTTTCTAAAAGGACGAACACGGATCCCAGCCCTTTAAACCAAAATTTATCAACAAATTAATTGTTTGAGGCAAATGTAAGATCTTAGCAAAACTAATAGGAATAATGGTTTTAACAAAAAGCAAAATTATTAAATTATTAATTTGGTAATTGAGTGTATAAATAAGTAAATTATGAGGATGTATAAAAGATTAACTTTGCAAAAAGTAGATATATATATAGAGACCCATTTACACTAGTATAGTACACTAGGAGTATTACATCTCTAAACCATTTTCATCAACATCCAAGTTAACTTCTTCTCTCTAGTTAGGATTTCACATGACTTGCCCAAAACATAAAAACTCAGTCACAACAAGCAAGGCCACGAAAACCAAAAGGCCGGAAACCTGGCACGTCTCCACGTGGTCTCAGCGTGCATGGCTAACCACCGGGTGCGCATCCGTACTGTTCTCCTTAGCCAAATCTATTCAGTTACATGGACTCGAGTCCATATTATTATCCGGTTTCATGGCGTACATCTTGGCGGACCTTTGTTCCGGAATCTACCACTGGGCCATCGACAACTACGGCACCTCTCAAACTCCGATTTTCGGATCCCAAATCCACGGCTTTCAGGGCCACCACGATCAGCCGTGGGCAATCGCCACAAAGCAAGTGGCCAACAACCTCTACCTCACAGCGGCATCGGTGGCCTCATTCGTGATCCCGATAAGCATGTTGTCAAGTGACCAGACTCTGCTGGCCTTCGTCGGCGTTTTTGGGGTTTGCCAAATCTTCAGCCAACAGATCCACGCGTGGGCCCACACCCCCAGGCGGAAGCTTCCGTGGGTGGTGGTGAGGCTTCAGGATGCTGGATTCCTGCTGTCGCCATATCAGCACGCTGAGCACCACCGACAGCCGCACAATAGTAATTACTGCATCGTGAGTGGAATGTGGAACGGGTTACTCGACAGAACCGACTTCTTCCTCGGGTTGGAGCTGCTTTTCTATCGGGTTTTCGGGTACACACCCAGGTCTTGGATTCGGACCGGACCGACCCAAATAGCAGCTATTGTTAATTAAGAATGCTTTTCATTTCATAAAAATGTGAATCGATCGATGCTTTTAAAATTGATAGTTCGCGTATTTTATCAATTATGTATCAAAATAAAATTTCATATTTTTTCTTATTTTACTCGCAATTTACTTTTACTTTTTAATTTTAAATATAATTTTATTTTTAATTTATTAATAATAATAATAATAATGTTTTTTTAAAGCATGAAGAATTTACATTACAAAAAGAACATAATTTCTTTTTTTTTTCCTTTAGTTTAATGTGGGGGTGAAATTTTATTTACTTTAATAAGACATTCAATATAAATATTAAGCACGCCTAAATCTGCGCTGCAATATTTAATTCAATACAAATATGTTTTTAAGTATATAAAAATAATTTTAAAAAAATACTATATATGATATCACAAGTGATATCATCACAATATTTAATTGCATACAAATATGTTTTTGGTTATATAAAAATAAAATATATGATGTTAAAAGTGATATCATGTCAAAGGGTTGTTAGCTCAATTGGTTGAGGATTTGAGAACTAAAAGTTTTAAGTTCTAACACCAAGATATTGTAATTGACTTATACCAAAAAAACAAAGTGATATCATCACAATTTAAAATAGTAAGGTCATTTCCAATCGAAAAACAAAACTTAAATTAAAATAGTAAGGTTATCTTCAATAAACAAAATTTAAATTTAAAAGAAGATTAATTTTAAGTTTACAGTCTCCAAGTACAAAACTAATAATTTAACTTAAAAAAATATTCTCCAAATATTTTTCTTATACCACTTTTTATATATTTTTTTAATAATCAATATATTTACAAATTTATAATTTAACACTTTAACTTTTGATATTAAAAAATATAATAAATATTATATTTAATTTAAAATTTCAAGCACAAATAAATATAAAAAATATGAAATAAAATATTAATTAAATATTGTGATTTGTATTTTTATTTCATTATTAAAAAAAATTATTAAATTTTATTTTAATTATTAATAATATGATTATTAAAAAAATTACATTAAAAAAAATTAAATAAGAAATTAAAAAAAAATGATAGGTCATTTTCATTTAGTTGTAAAAGAGAAATAACTTTTTTATATATAAAGAATAGATTTAGGTTTGAGTTTGAGATAAGGAGTATAGGATTTTTTGTGTGGGTCTTTCAAAACAAAAATAGGTTTATGTTTAGGTATCGAATTGATGCATCTCGATGCATCTCGTTTATTTCAAATTGAATTTTTGGTATCGGTTGGAGATGCTTAGTATTGTTTAATCAAATTCATCTTTTCATATTTCATATTTTTAGGAGAGATGTTTCAACCGATACCAAAACATAAACCTATTATAGGTTTTATGGTGGGACCCACCAAAAAAATAATTAAATTTACGTCTACTGTAAACTCAAACAAAAAATTGTTCATTATTTATAAAATAATCTTTTTTTACCAAATTAATAAAAATGACCTATTAATATTTTTTGTTTTTTATTTAATATTTTTTATAATGTAATGTTTTTAAATAATAATATCATTAATAATTAAAATAAATTACATCATAAAAAAATAAATATCACAAAAAGATAATTAAATATTTAATATTTAATTGATATTAAAAATAAAATAACATTAAAATAGAAATAATATACTTAAAATAAAATGCTACAATTACAAAAATAAATAAACTATGAATCACAACAACAAAATTGATCAATAAGGAGGTAAATTGAAAATAATATTTATTAAATTTTTTTAATGTCAAAAGTTATGAGGTTAAATCGTAAATTTATAAAGATATTGGTTATTTATAAAAATAGTATAAATAATTGTATAAAAAAGAATATTTCAAGAAAAACCAAAACTTAAACTCAAAATAAGTTTAAGTTTAAGTTTACAGTAATTAGACTCCAACCGAAAAACCAATATTTAAACTAAAAAGAATATTTCAAAAATATTCTTTTAAGTTTAAATATTGGTTTTTCGGTTGGAGTCTAAGAGCATCTCCAACCGATACCAAAAACCTATTTTGGAGTAGGGGAGATGCTCCAACCGATACCAAAATATAAACTTATTATAGGTATTATGGTGGGACCCACATGAAAAATACTTAGATTTACGTTTACCTTAAACTCAAACCAAAAACTATTTATTATTTATAAAATCATCCTTTTATTTTACAAACTAATAAAAAAGACCTATTAACCTTTTATTTTAATTTTTTATTTAATATATTTTGTAATGTAATTTTTTTAATAATCATATATTAATAATTAAAATAAAATTTTATTTTAAAAATAAAAATAAATATTTATAATTAAATATTAAATATTTAATGTTTGCGCAATTTTGTTATATTTAATTAATATTTTATTATATTTTTTATTTTTGAAATTTTAAATTGAAAATAATATTTATTAATTTTTTTAAATTTAATTTCAAAAGTTACGGGGTTAAATTATAAATTTGTAAAGATATTGGTTATTTATAAAAATAGTATAAAAATTGTATAAGAAGAATAATTTGAGAATATTTTTTTAAGTTTAAGTATTGGAATCTCGATTGAAGCTAATTTACTGTAAACTTAAAACTAAACTTATTTTTGAGTTTAAGTTTTTGTGTTCGGTTGGAGATGGCCTAATTACTGTAAACTTAAACTTAAACTTATTTTGAGTTTAAGTTTTGGTTTTTCGGTTGGAGATGACCTTAGGTATATTAAAAAAAATTGACTTATATAACTATTCATAAACCGAACAAAAACTGAATCGAGTCATTCAATAATTGACTTATATAACTATTGATAAACCGAACCAAAACTGAAGGACCAAAAACTAGACCAAACTATTGAAATTGGTTTTCGATTTTAATTTGTTCGAATTTTTCGATTACTTATTTCTTATGATTTTTAACAGAATAAAACTAAACGAAACAAAAATACAAATATATATATGACATGTCTTGTCAAAATTAAAATTAAAATTAAAATAAGAGACCTCTTGTCTATCCACTACTACTAGTATTTATTAAAAAAATTAAAAAAATAATAATTATTTTAGATTTTTAATAAATTTCTCTATTTTTGTGAATGTTCTAAAAATCTTCGCCTAGTTTCGATTAATTCTCGCCTAAGCTCTAGGTTGCACTCGACCGCCTCGATTTTAGGCTCTAGGCCCCTAACCCGCCTAAGCGTCGCCTAAACTCGCTCAGGCCCGCCTAAACTGCTTTGGGCCGCCTAATTTCAATTAATTTCGTCTTTATTTACTTAGACGATTTTCGAGCAAATTTAATTGAACAATCAAATTAGATGCAAATTTTGATAAATCAAATAAAAAGATGATGCTATGATAAATTTTGAGTTACGAGACAAAAATTTTAAAAAATATATTAAATATATAATGAAAATGATCTAAAATTTTAAATTTACAAACTATTTTGATTATTTTACTATGTTGATTATTTATTGATTATTTTGTTCAAAATATTAATTTATTATACATAAAAATATTTTTTAAATATAATATTAATTAATTAAATATAAAAATGTAAAACGATTAATTCCTACCTAATTTCCATTAATCCTATGTTGATTATTTATTGATTATTTTGTTCAAAATATTAATTTATTATACATAAAAATATTTTTTAAATATAATATTAATTAATTAAATATATAATATTAATTAATTAAATATAAAAATGTAAAACGATTAATTCCTACCTAATTTTCATTAATCCCTCTACCCCTAGTCACCGACTAATAACTAGCATCTTTTAGAACCTTGATTTTTGCGCCCTCCATTTAAATAAAATATTACCATTTACTTAATAGTAAATAAAATAATATTTTATTATTATTTATTTTTAATTTAATATAAATATTAAATTTAAACAGAAAGAGTACTATCACATTTATTTGTTTTTAACCTTTTTTTTACACAATGATATTAATCAATACATTTTTTTTGTTGTTGTACTTGTAGTCCTAAATATACCTAAAACATGGATTTAAAAACAAAAAAAAAGTGTATTTAAATATAAATATTAATATTTAATACTCACTCTATTATATAATAATAATTGAGCAACTTTTTTAAAATAGATATTTAATAGTAATAGAATTTTCTTAAAAAATTATTATTATTATTTTTTTAATTTTCACTTTAAAATACATTTTAAAATTATTTTTTAATTTTACTATAAATTACCTTACTTTTAAGTATAAAATTTTATACTTTTCAATTTTAGTTAAAAAATTGAAAATTAACTTTTTTTTAATTACTGTATTTAAAAAAACAATCCTATAATTCTAAAACGAAGAGAGTAGCTTATAAAGATGGGGAAGAAAAATAAAACCAGCAAAGTCAATCAAATATTAACTTTTTATTTACTTTTTAGACTTTTAGTACTTTTTTTTTCTTGTATCCTTAAAAAAATAAAATTATTTATTTTAGTCACGTCCAAGATAATATCCGAAAAAGTCAAATTTCTCGATACATCAAAGAAAAAAAAAAAATGACAAAGCCAACCACATATGAAATGGAATCCAAACAAAAAGTAATTAATCTCAGATTCTCTGGCTATCAACTAAAATCTTATTGTTTAATAGCATATCAATTAATAATATACTTGTGTATGGGAGTAATGAAAATATTTGGCGTGATAAAAAAAGACATATATTAGAACATGAGTCTATAGTATAACTCCCGACGACAATTATTGGTAATCGAACTGACTCATTAAAGTCGAGTTTCGATCATTATAAATAGTATCAGAGCAAGTGCCGACCGAAATTGAAGGAAATAATTTTTACATCACACGTAATTGATTTACAAATTGATAAATGTAAATTATTTGTGATGACATTCAATTTTAAACAATAGGTATGTTGAGATACACTATTGTAGATGATTGAGAAATAAATTTTGTGGAACTCACCTATTTTTATATTGTCGTATTTTTCATTTATTAAATTTTGTTACTTTCTAAAAATTGATGGGGCCAATTAATCAAGTTTTTTTAATCTATAAAAGCTTCCCGATCCCATGTCGACCCCACCCCACCTATCCTAATTTCTTTCATTCGATGCCTCCTCCTCCTACTAACATTCAAAACGACGTGGTCCCCACTAAATCAGAAAACCGTTACAAGGCCACGTGGGCCCACCAAGCCCGGTTCGCGGCTGGCTGTGCCACCCTGCTCATCTCTCTAGCCAAACTAATCTTCCAAATCTCCAAAATGCCCCTGGCCCCACCACAACCATGGATCCACCTCGCCCTCTCCGCCGCGCTCGGCTACCTCCTGGCGGACCTCGCCTCCGGCATCGTCCACTGGGCCTTCGACAACTACGGCACTCCCCAAACCCCTTTCGTGGGCCCCCAGATCGAGGCGTTCCTCCGCCACCACAGCCACCCTTCCGAGATCACCAGGTGCGACACCGCCAGGCACGCCAACACCGCGGCCGCCGGAGCCGCCGCGGCGATGGCGGCGCTCAGCCTATTCTCCTCCGGCGAACCTGCCGCCCTCGCGTTCGCACTGGTTTTCGCCACGTGCGCTGTGTTCAGCGCAAAGTTCCACGCGTGGGCCCACTCGCCCAGGAACCGCCTGCCGCCGCTGGTGGCGGCTCTCCAATGGGCCGGGGTAATACTAGGCCCGTCGCGCCACGGCCCGCACCACCGCCCTCCGTACGGCGGAAGCTACTGCACGGTGAGTGGGATCTGGAACAGAGCTTTGGATGCGTCTAAGGTTCTTACTTTGGTGGAGACGCTCGTGTTCTATCTCACCGGAGTCGAGCCCAGGTCGTGGTCGCAAAAATGAGTCATTTGAATGAAGATGATTGTAATCGACATCTAATAAATTCCTGCACTGATCAGTTAAGGTTACAAATTTTCCCGATTATCCTCTAAACAGATCAAATTCATGAACCTTATCAGAAGAACACTGATTAATATTTAATACAAGTCAATGATTTGGATTAGTAGTAGAGTGTATGTTAACAGTAACTGGTAATAAAAACTTAGATGCACCACCACATTTTAACTTTAACAACAATTAATTAAAACTCCTTCCATTAATAACAAGAATTTCTTCCATTAATTAAAAGAGGTTTGGGCCTTTGGGGGTTTAATGTTTGAATTTTTTTGCATACAAAAGAGGTGAAATTTGATAAATTTCAGAAAACTCGATCTTTGTTTTTTTTTATCTTCTTCTTGGTGGTTAGGCGGTGGTTATTGTGATTCATCCAAGTTGTTGAACTTAAAATGTTGAAGTATTATGTTTTAGACCTCGCCTAGCTTCTAACTTTAGTGTATGTGGACTTCTAAATCAATACAAGCTACACAACACGATCGAGTCTATTCAAATGAATAAAAGTTTGTGGTCGGGTATATTCTAAACCACGTCTAGTCTAGCTACATACATTATAAATATAGCAACAATGATCACCCATCTTATCACCCCAAGAGCATCCAGTGGGTAACGGAACTACCAAGTTATGTATCAATCTCAGTCCCATGTCAACTTTGGGCTACCTCTGACTTTATACGACAGGGCCGCAAAGCCATATTAAACTATGAAATAATGTATGCAATGTATGATGATTTGTCCATCAAATTTATTTTTATTTCATATGGAATTCAAATCATAGTTTCAACAATTTTACATGATATCTCTAATTCAGATAAAAGTTAGTAATGGACTAAAAGCATGTGTCATGTAGCCCTCATCAATCATCTCTGGTCTGGACAAAATTGACATCCAACTCTACTTTGTCATCTCATCATCATGTTATTTCACTGCATGCAAGAAAAAGCACATTCGGTAAAATCAAAAGTTTGAAACAAGCCCAGGCCTCCAAGTTAATACAAATAGATTTTTTAATGAGAACAAATATAATAAGAGATTTGGAAATGTCTGGAGAAAAACAACCCAAAAAATGAAGGAGAATCACTATACTATCTTTACTATTATTTATTTCTTAAATTAAGTTATCAATCATTTATTTAATTACTTAGTCCAGAAGTCAGTCATTAGAGTTTTAGTAGTTCTCTTTAGCTTATAAGTGTAGGTACGGGTGTTTTGAAGTATTATGCAAAAAGTATTACTCCTTTTGTTCCAGAGCTATAGACAATTTTTTTTTAAAACAAAGGATTTGTCTCGGGTGTTTTGAAGTATTATGCAAAAAGTATTACTCCTTTTGTTCCAGAACTATAGACACATTTTTAAGTCTGAAACAGAAGGAGTATTTATTTTGAAATATTTTGTCTATATAGCGTTTTTTTCTAGGAGAATTCAAGATTCTCATCTTTGGTTGCTAGAACTGTACCCCTCTTGAGGTTTCATCAATTGGTGGGACCCCAAACGAAGGCCCCGCGGCCGCAATCAACAAACTGTTTCTCCGAGACGCCTTCACGAACTCGTTCGTAGCTCTTGTTCTAAACACTTGAGTTCACCTTAATCGTTCTTTAGCACCGCGCGCCTCGACTTCTAGTCAATGAGACTCGACCGTCTTTCGGGTTGTGTGCCTTTCGGTTGCTTCGAAATTACTAGTCCAAGAACTCAGTAATTCCTTCAAACGGGTCATTAGCCGTGTTCGAATCCTCGCTCGAGAATTCAAGCTACTCGTTTATCTTTTGCGGTATCTGCGAGTTCAAGCCCCACACCCTTCCTTTGCTTCAGTTTTAGGGCAGAGCTTAGGACCCTCGAGTAGTAAGATTCGAAAGTTCAAGCCTTTCAATTGATTATCGGCTGAAGCACTACAAGTGAATCAGGCCTAGGAGAGTCTTACTAAGAAGAACTGAGAGGAAAAGCACTCAAAGGAGGCCAAAGTGCTTCTCCTTTGATTTCTTAGTAAGACTCCACAAGGCCTGATTCACGGCTTTATAGTGTTTTAGCCGATAGTCGATCGAAGGGCTTGTACTTTCGAATCTTACTATTCGAGGATCCTAAAGCTCGGTCTAACAACCGGGCTTGTACTTTCAAACCTTACTATTCGAGGATCCTAAAGCTCGGTCTAACAACCAACGCTAAGGAGGGGTACGAGGCCTTGAACTCGTAGATACTACGGAAGTTATTCGAAAGGCTTGATTGAACTCTCGAGAGCGAGGTTTCGAACGCGGTTAACGACCCGTTTGGAGGTAGAAATTGCTAGTCTTTAGACTAGAAATTTGAAGCAGGCAAGAGGCACACAACTCGAGCGAGAAGTCGAGGCGGGCGGTGTTTAATTACAAAAAAGGTGAATGGAAGCGCTTAGAACAAGAGCTACGAACGAGTCCGCAAAAGCGCCTCGGGAAAATCGGGATTTGAGAGGTATTATACGAGTTGAGAGGTATAATACGAGTTGAAAAGCGCCTTCGACCAGAGTCCCCATCAAACTGGTGCTCTCATTATACGAGTTGTTCAAGAAGCTAACGTGAGTCAAGTCAATGCCTCGCGACAGCGGCAAGACCACCGAAGAGGGGTACATGAACCTCGAGAAAGACGCAGAGAAAGGCCGAGCTAGAACGGCTCAAGACATCGGTGGATAATATCACCGAGATTCGATAAACAAGTCGAGAGGGCTAAGAAGATGAAGGAAAAACTACATAAGCACTGTTAGCAAAAGATTACCACCAACCCATTCACGTACAAAGTCTTCCAAGAGAACGAAAGGAATCAAGGTACACAACTGCTGAAAAGTGGCATCATGACTTTGACCAAGACCAAACATTTAGAGGATAAAGAACCCATATGCTGCTCCACCTCGGTTTGATGATGGGACCCATCGATACTTTGGGATACTGAACCGATCGATGAATCGGCCGCTATTGGCTGTGTAATTTGAGATACGGATTCAAAAGACGAACTGACGAAGATCTGGGATGACGAGCCGCTTCTTCCTCCTATCGTTGCTTCCCTTGCGCCAATGCTTCAAGCCGCTGTGCTGGCGTTGATTCCTGATGCCATTGCCCCTTCCCCACATCAACATGTTGCCCTTCTGCCACTGCCTCAAGCTGAAAAGATTGTGTACGTCTTGGATCGTTTCCAGCTTAAAACTTTGAGGACAAGGTTCTAGTTGAAGGCGGGACAAACTAGGACATATATGATAAGAGATTTGAAAAGATATATCACAGAAGTAAAACAACACAAGGAAGGGGAATCAACATAAAGTATTGAGGTTTTTTTTTTTAAAATGTTTTTTAGATTAATAACCTGCTTGCTTGAAGGATTGCCGTCCCCATGAGAGTCGGATGTTCTGCCCCCCTATAATGGTACCATTTAAGTTTGACAAAGCTTGCTCAGCACATGACCTATATATCAAACATTTCAGAAGTAATACAATTATATATAGTATATTACTCCACTGATTAGATTCACAGTGGTTAAACTGATCATTTTTACCTATCAGCAAACTGAACAAACCCACAACGCTTGCCTACTGGTATTTTAACATGGACAAGTTTACCATACTGGGAGAAGACTTGTTTCAAATATTCATCTGTCACACTCGGGTCTAGCCCACCAACAAATATCTACACTTGCGATGCAAAATGGTCGCCAATATGACCACAAGAAACAAAAAATAAGAACGAAGACCAAGAACAAATATTATGCACTATCGTATTATTAGGATCATTCTCACCCTGGCTTCCTTGAGAACTCTGAAATGAAGCTGCAAAGTGAAAAATAACGGTGATGATAGTAAGTTTAGTAACAATATACTGTAGTAAAATAAACTAATAGAAACAAGAGAGAAACCAACGCCAAAATAGAACATGTGGTTCAGAAACCTTCAAGGAATTTGTGAACAAATAACTCAGTAACAAGAATGAATTACGTGTAAACCTCAAATATTGCTAAAGTATAAAATTATAAACTAGAATTGCAGCTAAATACTATGTGATGCACATAAGACATTGGATGAAATTCTGTAATTGTAGCAAGTGAATAGTTAGTTGATAGATTAGATTCCTTGCACAAATACCACCGAAATGACACAAGAAAACACCACAATGCATAAAAACGGAAGCAAAAAAGCATATACACATAAGACATCAAATAACATTCCGCAATCTTAGCAACTGAATAGTTGATAGATGCCTAACACGGACACAAAAATATGACAGTGTATAATACAAAGAGGGCCATTTATAGATGGCCATACATTCATCTCTAATGACTATGATCAAGAAAACATGAATAATTAGATAGCTTCTTGCACGCATCACATATTTTGTTGAAAGGCTATTCCCTTACACGTATGACACTAATTGTAATACAGAGTCTACAATCTTAATAAACAATAGAAAAAACCTTCCATTCCAGGGTACTGTTAAAATAGATCAACAAACTACTTTTCACAATGTGATACAATCAAGGGAAAATCATCCAACCCCTGTTCCAACCCCACACACAGGAGGTGAGGGGTATAAAGGCTTAGGCTAAAATTAATTAAAAAAAAAACTAGCAAACCAAAAGCTTAAGGAAAAATTAGCATATAAATCGAGGGAAGAAATGGATGTAGCTGAATTGAAGTGGCAATAGAAGGTAATCTTTGCAAGAGAATCTTAATTGACTGATAAATTACCGGAGGAAAAAATAAGAAACCAATGAGTATCTGTAGCGAAAGAAAAGCCACGAAGGAATGGAGGAAGCTTATCGCAAAAACAAATTAACTGACCTACATGGAGGCCATGCATTATCGGAGAATCATTTCACAGATGAAATCAGTTCCCGGCCCCCTTAAGTGAGAGAGCCTCCTCTCTTTCCTGCTTTGAGACAACATGAAGTTATAAGCTTTTTCAAGTCTTATAATCAATTATATTTGTCCACAAGTCTAGCAAACTACTGGTAAGGAATTGACTTAGTAAAACCCAGGATTCTTCAATTGAATCTCCTAGATTGTACGAATCTTAAAGCAGCCTTATTCACATGCACATCAAGAACTACCTAGATTCATCTCATATAGTTGTAAATAGAATACCTATAAATTCACAACAATGGATTACATACAACTGAACATACTCAAATACGAGGCTGATTAAGATTAATAATTAAATAATGCCTACTAGCAATTTCTAAGTTCTTACAAGTTTGAGTTGGAGCAGACATAGGTTTTCTATTTGGCTGCGGGCCCAACCCTCATTGGTCTAGTTAAACACACCAAGCCACTCATTTCAGTCATGGCCCGTTGTTGCTCTCTCTCATCTCCAATTTTGATAAACCCGTAACCCTTAGAACGCCCAGTAATCCTATCAGTAACAACTTTGGCACCCTTAATAGATTGATACACAGAATGAAATGTCTCCTGAATGACAAAATCAGTGACATCAGCAGCCAAGTTACCCACAAAAATCGTATGCTCGGGAGAATTATCTGTACGCTTATCACCAGAACCAAGAGAAGCCCAGATTATTCGGAAGGTCTGTTCGGAATTGGGCATCATTGTAACATTATATGATTGCAATATAGCCTCAGCTGAAGCACGGGTCCTGAATTCTAAGAAACCGTAGCCCTCAGAACGATTTGTCTGCTTGTTACGAATTTACCTTAGCATAAGCTGAATAAAGAAAACAAGTTGTCAATGTTTATAATTTGATTAATCTACACATACTAGTTATTAGTTATTTCATTTGGGTCAGTGCCGTGTGGCTTTGTTGATTAGACTATTTAAGATATCAAAAAAATACTACAGTAACATATTTCGGATCGTTGGAGAAAAAATAATCGGCACCTCAATCTAATGCAGTGACATAATCAGAGCAAGTAATAGATATATTCAGATTTTACTAAAAGGCAAAATTAAAGTCAAATATAACATTTTTTATAACTGCGTATAACCTGAAAAGCCAATTAAAAACTCAAAGCAAGTGCAGCATAAGAAATACCAACTCAGAATAAGAAAATCTTCAAGCCGAAAATACTGTCTCCTTACTCCTTACACAAGAGGGTGGCAGGAATGGAAAATGAACACTAGCAAGTAAAATTAATTTTACATTAAAGTAAACATACATATAAACATTATGTCAATTGTAAGTCAATGTCTGAGAAAAAATTAACAAGAAAATATATCAAAGTTTTAAAATACAAAAACAAAAAAAAACACAAACTCACTGGACTTCCTTAATCAACGGCTTGCCACTTCTCCGGGCCTTCTCCTCCAGCCTCACACCCCACGTTTTACTGCCAGCGCATTCCACCGCAGACGCCTTCTCCATGTCCACGATCCCTGCCAAGTCAGACCAAGCTTCGTACACCTGCTCGTGCACCCAACACATGACGAAGTAAATCTTCCTCTCAGCAGACCTTAGCTTACCCCTCACCTCCGCCCTTTTCCTCTTCCCCACTCTCTCAGACTTCACCTCTATCTCGCCCGCCTGAACCAACCTCTGCAAGTCGCACAACAAGCACACCAAAGCATTACCTCCGAGATAAAGCAAATGAATGACATCATCCACGACCCTCAGCCCGAACTGAAAACCGCCCACATGTTTATAAGACGGAGAGCACGTTCTCTCCAAACAATTTGACAAGGCTTCAGACACGGTTTGAGGTTGTCCTCCACCCAAAACAGAAGACACACTCAGAGCCACCATGGATGATTCTAGAGCGTCGGCTCTCGGGTCCCCATTGTAGAGGCGGAGTGTGAAGCAGTAACTGTATATGATATCGATGAGGTGGACTGCTAGTAATGGAGACGGTTCAGAAGCTGTGAGTTTGGCAACTGGTGACAGGGGAGTTTCGGGTCCTCTTGGGATGTCAAGCCACTTGTCGGAATCTGGTTCATTTACAATTGGTTGGACTAATTGGGTTCCGTCGGAACCCAGTGATATGTGTTTCGCCGAAGGTTTTAACCACCATGGGTCCCACGGTTGGATTAATTTGCTAAGTTCGCCGGAGGTGACAGCTCTCTGGAAATGTTTTTTCTCTTCAATGGATAAATCATCGAGATTCATCTGACCACCTGCGAAACAACGAGGAAAATAGCTTTCTTTATAATTGAAAAATAATAGTTTTGGAAAAAAGGACTTATGCCATCACCGAGAAACGCGTGTGCTATTGAATTTCACCAGAAAGAATCTTCTGAATGGTCTCCTCCGAGAAAGATAATTCCGAATCTGAAAAATCATGGAAATTGGTGGACTATATGAGAAGGTTGCTCTGTACATGCAAATGTGGAAGGGTAATGAAGAATATACCATGAACTAACATTATATTTCATGCAACCAATATTGTTCCAATTTTAACACTTTTGTAAACAACTACAACTTATACTGGCAACCTAATGAACAAATGAAACTACAACAAAATTATTTGCAAAATACGTGGTGTAGTACAAATACAGCATAACTTGGGTAAAACCCCATTTCCCCCTCTTTTTTAATAGAAAAATCTATTACTTTCCTGAATATCAGTTATCATCAATTCTTTATCAGAACAGCTATTTAATATAACAAGATAGAGGAAGAGGAAAAAAACCAAAGATATGTTTTTTTTACATAATAGCATTTCAGGATGCATGTAGCTATGCAATGCAAACAAGAATTGTCGGAAAACTCGCATACCCTCTTCATCCAAGCTATCTGCCTCGTCTTCGTCATGGAGTCGTTTAAGAATGTTCAGCATTTTAGATTTACTTTCTTCATCAGGTTGCATTTGATGTAGTTCTTCCATTACATTCTCTTTCATAAAAGACTCTGTGCAACGTAGACTATGAGACTGCAAAAGTACCATACGAGAGCTTTTCAAAATCCAAAAACAGCTCGTTTTACTATATGTACTTAAAATATAATAAAACACAGTAATCAAAATAAAGGATAGAAGAATCCCCTAAAAGCATATAATTACTTATAGTATGCACCCTGAAAAACTGGTACCTTATAACAATGCAGAGAACAGTATCGAATATTGCATCGAGGACATGTATATTGGGAAAATTGCTTTTCGCAGCTGCAAAGAGTACAGAAAACAAATTAATTTATTTAATATGTAGTATTAGTTAATGAGAAATCAAGCTGTTAGAAACTAGAACAAGGCATTAGTAGATTTTTAAAACCAAAAAAAAAAAAAAAGACGCAAGAGCCAAGAAGTTTATTTGTAAGTGGCTGAAACTGAAACAAATAAATATCACTTGTATCTTTTATTCAGCTTACAACATCAATATGAGAATAACGAGGAGTCCTGTGAAATTTATATAGATTCGTGATTAGGGTTTGAGTAACTACAACAACAAGACTAAGTAAACTAGAAATAACTACCAGAGGGTAAACAAATAACATCTTCTTGAGCTCTATCTCTATCAGGACTACCAGATAAAAAAAACGCCTTAACAAAATCTTTTTAACAATTTTATCTTCCATGATTTCATTAAAAAATTAACATTTTAGGTTTGGCATGAGAACGAGAAACAGAGTAAAGAATTCACATGTACAGACTCCACATTTCAGAACTGGAGTATACATCAAGGATCATGAACTTTATTTATATTTCATGAGCATATAATCCTATGAACCAAAACACTGAAACATAAACGAAGCTAACAATTAGAGAAAAACTATAAATCAACGAAAATAAAAATATCAAATAAATAAAAATAAAAAATGGAATGATATATAGTTGGAAGGGAGTCAAGCTTACACACGACAGATTACACGGGTGTTGGAGTTGAGTTCTGCTGATTTGGAAGATGCCTCCGAGGTAAATATATTGTCCATCTAGAAAAATCAAAAATAAATAAATTATAAGGCTCACGTGCAATTATTATTATTAAGTTAGTTCTACAGAACAAAAGAGACTGAAATATTTCATTCTGAACAATGGAATTTCAGATTTGCATTGGGTGTTAATTTCAGATAAAATCAAAACCAATAACCCAAAGAATCGCGAAGAATAATTGCAGTATGGACTAAAAGTGCATCTAATTCTCAAAAGCACACCCCTAAACTATTAAGTTATTTTATTTTTTACCTAAAATCTCAAAGCTAAAATTACATAATTCAGGAGATAGCTATACAAGTCCATGGAAGTAAGAAAGAATAAGTTGACACGTGAATTGAGAAACTGAGAGAGATCTGACCTAATAGAGGCGGTGATTGTTCTGCAAATAGAATTGAAGGTTTCTACAGGAGCCACCTTACGAGGACACGAATAAACTCGAATGCCGGAGAAGAGCCCGACTGAGATCACAGCCAAGCTTCGAATTCGACTCTGGCTTTGCCTCCGTCGATATCTATCTCTCTTTCTCTTTTAGCCAGATAATTTCATTATTAGTCCTTTTTACAAGCCCTATTCCATAAGTAGTACTTTTGAACTTTGAATTATCAAATTTGGTCCTTTGTCGAATTATCAAATTTATTTATATTAATTATATTTCATTAAAATTTAAATTATTTTGATTATAATTAATATTATAATTATTAAAATAGGTAAATAAATTTATTTTTATAATTATTATTCAATTTCAAAATAATTTATTTTTGTAAATATTAGTATTTATGAAAATTTTATTAAAAAAATAGTTTATGAGAATTAATTTTGTTATGAGAAATAAAAAAATAGTTTATGAGAATTACTTTCAACACCCCACATTTACAAAGTCGTCTACACCGACTTATTTTCAACAATCCACCTTAACAGAAGTACCGGTATCTGATTTGTGTCGTGTGTGTGTGTTTTAGTCGTTGTTTTTAGTTGTCATTTGTTAGTCGTGTGAGTTGTTTTGTATTATTTATTTATGTTTATGTCGAGTCTTGTGTGTTGATCTCACGTGTGTTTGGAGTTTGTTATTGTGTATGTTTCAGGTGCAAAGTCGAAAGAAACGAGTCGAGAATGGAATGACAAAAGCGGGCTGGACATTTACATTTTGTCGGCCGATACTTTTGAAAAAATTCCAGAAATGAAGTTGGCGGTTGCGGGGCGGTTACGGGGTAGTTTTGGGGGCATTTGGACATGGATATAAGTGATTTATCTTGTAGAAAATCATCATCTCTCGTCTTGGAACTCGACGTAGAGTGAGGGACGTCGATATTGACGACATCGACGTTCTAAGAATCGTAATCGAGTTCTACGGCTTTCGAAAACTCTGTAATGTAATCATTTCTTAGTTTTTCATTCCGTTCTTAGTTTAAGAATGTTGATTATATTATGTTCGATTGTGTTTTAAATTTCTTTTTATTTAATGTCTTAATGTTATTTCTCAATTCTCTTTAATTGTTTTCGTTAATCATGCTTTCGTTTATGTTTAGATATTTTGTTTTCATGTAATTTCCATGTTTGCTCGAATGATGAATCGAGAGTCGCGAAAAAGGAATTTCATATTCAATTGAACTATGTCATTAGAAATGACACAACCTTAGGACTCGTAACTTGATCGAGAGCGAGACTCCTAAGTGAATTAAACACTTTTGAGTGAGTTTAGTAACCCGACTGGGAGCTTAACTTTCATGTGTCGAATATTTTGAAATATGAGATGTTGTTATGAAATGGCCGGAAACGATTTGATATAAATTATTCGAGTGTTTAATTTCATGTCTTTTATTTTCTTGTCATTTAATTTATGTCATTTACTTTTTATTGCAACTTGAACTTATGATTTAGTAGATATAAAAAAATGCATCTAAAACTATTTCATTCACGAAAACTCTACTCTTCCGTTTCCTTGGATTGATAACCGAGTCAACTACAACTGACCTCGGATTTTGACGAGAGACGCACACAAAAACGTCTAATCAAAATTGGCGCCGTTGCCGGGGAAACGGATAGTTTGTTTAAGTGTTTGTTAGTTTTAGTTTCATATTTCATTTAGTTTAGTTTAATTAGTATAATTGTTTTGTTATTTCTAACCCTTCTACTTTAAGTGTGAATATTTTTACAAGGGTTGAAGAGAAGGTAATAAGTCAAGCTCTTGACAATAAACTGAGAAAGAACAAAAGCTTGGGGACGAGATCGTGTTTCGGAGGACGAAAGAATTAAATAAACGAGTTAAAAAAAATGGAAAATCAGGATTCAAAGGCAAATAATGCTCGCGGATCGTCTTTGGCGACCTCCATTAGTAAACAGCGGGCGCCTGCGAAGCTTTAGCGATCGCTGAAAAGGGAGAAAAACTCACCAGAACATCTGCCCAGTTTTTAGACCAATTCGCGGTCGTCGTTGAGAATTCGGCGATCGCAGAATGAATTCCGCGATCGCGGGAGTAAAGCAGCGGTCGCGGGGTTTTAAAAATCAGGAAATTAAAAGGAGTGGGCAGCGGCAGTTTATTCTTCATACCCTCTTTTCCATTTTGTCTTTGGGCGAATTTCTCTCTATATTCTTACTCGTTTTTCCTCAGAATTCTTACATCAAATCACTCTCATATATCTTGTGAACATTCATGTGCAGGTGGTTGGGCAAGGATGAAATAAATATTCAAGAAATTCATCAAGTTCTTCAGCGCACACAAGGTGTTCGACAAATTTCCTGAGTGAAGATTTTCGAATTTTTCTTCTCCGATCGACATGGCACCAAAGAAGAAAGCTACTCTCCCGTCTGTACGGACTACGAGGAGCAGAGGAAGAGCTTCCTCATCCACTCAATCTCCGGCAGCTCCGACAACTCCACCGAACATTCCACTCGATACGGGGCTCCGTTTGCTATTATAAATTAAAATGAAGGCTGGGGATGATGATGATGATGATGAGGAGCAGCAAGGTGACAAGGCTTCGGATCAAGCATATGCTCAGTGCACAAATGAGACGGGCTACTGGGAAGGAGCTACTAGAGCAACACTACACTTCTGAAACTCGACGTTACATAGACGAGAAGGATCGACATTGACTATGACCAGCAAGAAGCGATGACTCGTCGGATAACTACGCTTGAAGAGGAGAACCGAGCTCTCAGGGATGAATTTGAACGACTATCACCAAGATTTCGGACATCACCACCACCCGACACGTGAGAGAGGTCGTGCTTGACACGACCTAGGTATGTTTTCTTTTTCTTTGTATTTTTATTTTTTATTTTTATTTTTATTTTGTGTTTTGTATATATTATATTTTTATTTTTATTAGTTTTTGCTTAGTTGTTTTTGTGTGAGTTTGTGTGTTGGGATTATCTTACTACGCTCAATGACTAGTTGTCCCGAATGTGGTCGTGTTTGTATGTGGATATTGGTCAAGTTGTTGCTTGAACTTGCACGGTTTGATTGTTTGGAACCACTTGTCATATTTGAGGATTTTGATTATGTCATTGCATGCTTTTCTTGTTGAGAGTACTAGAGCCTATTTCATTGTGAGTTTTCATGCTTTTTCTTGAGAGACGAGAGTGAGATGACATGTTGTGATTAGTTGAAAGTGCATGAACTTGGGATGTTATATTATGTGTATGAATGCTCTTGATTTGAAATATTTGAGAAGACGATGAATGTGATCTTAGGGTGAACTCCACTATTATAATTATCCCAAAAATACCGTGCCCGTCGTGGGACTCCCTAGATAACCCGTTGAGCTTACATGGAGCCTTTTCTTGTAACCGAGCGTTTAACGAGATATGTGAGTTGTGGTGGTACAAGTTGATGTTGTGGTTATTGGTAATTGTTGTATCGAACGTTACGTGTTCTTAGGTAAAATGAAAAAGCTTTCACCCCTTAAAAAATGAGAATAAAAAAAACTTATCGATTGTGGAAACGATTGATGTAGTTGAAAAAAAAAAAGCAAAAGAAAAAAAATGAAAATAGAAAAAAAAAGAACAATAAAAAAAAGGACTAATCGATTGTGGGAACGATTGATGTAGGCAATAAAAAAAAAGGGGTGAAGGTCTAGACGAGACGAGACACGTTCGTTATTGAGTTTTCATTGATTATTGGGATTCGATATTTACCATTGTGGAGTTTGTTGAGGTCTACATTTGAGCGTATTATTATTCGATCATTATTATGTAGTATTTGACCTTCCGACCTATATCGATCACATTTTGATTCTCATCGTTTCTTTGAGGGAGTATTTGTATGCATGCGAGAGGTGTTCATGTATTGTTGGATGTTGTTCTCATTTGCATTCGTGTGGAGAGTTTTCAGATTATTTTCCATATCATTTTCTTTTTCCACATATTGTCTCGATGGATATTTTTGTGTGATGAGAGGTTTTGTTGTTCATGGAGACATTTTCATTTTCTCTTATATGACTTGTCGGTGGGATTGTGGTATGATTGCAAGTTCATGTAGGTGATTTGTACAAACACGTTGTTGGATGATTTGACCTTGCTCGGGACTAGCAAGGATTTGAGCGTGGGGGTGTGATTTGTGTCGTGTGTGTGTGTTTTAGACGTTGTTTTTAGTTGTCATTTGTTAGTCGTGTGAGTTGTTTTGTATTATTTATTTATGTTTATGTCGAGTCTTGTGTGTTGATCTCACGTGTGTTTGGAGTTTGTTATTGTGTATGTTTCAGGTGCAAAGTCGAAAGAAACGAGTCGAGAATGGAATGACAAAAGCGGGCTGGACATTTACATTTTGTCGGCCGATACTTTTGAAAAAATTCCAGAAATGAAGTTGGCGGTTGCGGGGCGGTTACGGGGTAGTTTTGGGGGCATTTGGACATGGATATAAGTGATTTATCTTGTAGAAAATCATCATCTCTCGTCTTGGAACTCGACGTAGAGTGAGGGACGTCGATATTGACGACATCGACGTTCTAAGAATCGTAATCGAGTTCTACGGCTTTCGAAAACTCTGTAATGTAATCATTTCTTAGTTTTTCATTCCGTTCTTAGTTTAAGAATGTTGATTATATTATGTTCGATTGTGTTTTAAATTTCTTTTTATTTAATGTCTTAATGTTATTTCTCAATTCTCTTTAATTGTTTTCGTTAATCATGCTTTCGTTTATGTTTAGATATTTTGTTTTCATGTAATTTCCATGTTTGCTCGAATGATGAATCGAGAGTCGCGAAAAAGGAATTTCATATTCAATTGAACTATGTCATTAGAAATGACACAACCTTAGGACTCGTAACTTGATCGAGAGCGAGACTCCTAAGTGAATTAAACACTTTTGAGTGAGTTTAGTAACCCGACTGGGAGCTTAACTTTCATGTGTCGAATATTTTGAAATATGAGATGTTGTTATGAAATGGCCGGAAACGATTTGATATAAATTATTCGAGTGTTTAATTTCATGTCTTTTATTTTCTTGTCATTTAATTTATGTCATTTACTTTTTATTGCAACTTGAACTTATGATTTAGTAGATATAAAAAAATGCATCTAAAACTATTTCATTCACGAAAACTCTACTCTTCCGTTTCCTTGGATTGATAACCGAGTCAACTACAACTGACCTCGGATTTTGACGAGAGACGTGATGGAGTTATATTCTAAATGTCTAGTTTAGTGACAATATGGAACTCCTTATCTGTGTTTTATTATCTATTAATCAAATTGTCGGCATTTTGTCTTTCATGTACTTTATGCAATAGTCCTAGATATATACGTTGTAGACAGTATGGCGTGAGGAGACACGCGGAAGATCATACTGTCGGTTACTCGTATACTATCGAACAGTAGCTCACGACTTAGATGGACAGGGACAATCCATCGGTACGTCGTTGTGTGACTGGTAGATAGTCGGTCTTGACTATCATGTCACACTCGTACACTTGGTGTATTGAGCAGGACCACGGGAGGGCGTTCGATTTATACTAATCGCAGTAATCGAACTAGACCTCAGATATTACGGATATACGAATTCCTAATCCCTATATAATTATAGGTGTGTGTTTCCAATTCTCGGTTCTTTAACTTGCCAATGAGTGAGACTAATTGATTAGTCGAGATCCTCGGTAAATTGGGAATCGTAATTGTACGCACGGCATGCTATAGATTATAGACAGGAAACCGTGTCCCGTTTATCGGGTTGATTACGTCCCCGAGATGAGCTCATAAAGTTTATCATGTAAACCCTGCAGGTGGATTTGTTCCACATGATAATAAGGATGAGTGGTACTAGTCTCGGATAATAAGAAACGAATTAATTTAATTATTAGTAATTAAATAAATTCGTGGACGTTCGATATCTTAAACACGGGGAAAGTCGTATATGTAATTTCGGCGGAATTATTATTGTTGAATAATATTAAATTAATTTCGGGAATTCAATTATTATTATTTAGTGGAATTAATAATAATTAAAAGTGTAATTAATTAAGGATTTCTTTTTAAAGACTCCGAGTTAATTAATATTACATTTTAGCCCTTAATTAATTTATCCTTAGGTCCCTAACGTAACTCTATATAAACCCCCCTTGCCCTCTCCTAAAACCTACAGTTCACCGCAACATTTTATTTCAGCAGAGAAAAAGAATTGTTAGCGCAATTAAAAAGTTTCTCTGTTAAAATAAAATAGTTAACGCAAATATAATTTTTCTCTCAGAGAGAATAATTAAATCTTTGCGCTGGTTTGAGAAAGGAGAGAGCGGACAAGGAATTTCCAGCGGATCGTTGCCCACACAACGGCTGGAATCGGGAAGAGTCATACGTTAGAAGCTCTAAGGTCTCAACCATCGACCGATAAGGTATGAGATCGGATCTCTATTCCGCTTTTATCGATCTCATATTTCGTTGATTATACTTTGAACGTACGATCGGGATCCGGACATCGTGGATCGTATTCTTCGATTACTGGAGGTTCTAGGACCTCCGGATCGGTAGTCGGAAGAGGAAAAACGATCCGGAAACGAGCCCGGAACAGCAGGTCGCGCTGCTGAAGGACAAACGGCGACCGCCGTTTTGCTCTTTTTCAGGCAGCCCACTCCGGCTCGCGCGGTTGTCCTCCGGGGCAACGGCTGGGCGTGAATCGGGGCACGGGCTGGGCACGTGGACGGAGTAGCGGATCTGGAGGTCGACTGGGATCGTTCGGATGTTCGAGTGATCGAACGAACGCATCCCGGGTAGTCGATTTCCAACAAATGGTATCAGAGTGAGGTTATTGGTTTGTTGTATTGTTCGTACGTTTATGATGCAGGATGAACCCGATTATTATGGCCAACATTGTGAGATGTTGTATGATAATTTTATTGTGGTTTGTTAAACTCTCGGGCTTGTCGAGATTGTTTTGTTTTGGAAATCGTTGCTTGAATGTAATAGATAAAACGACGGGTTGAGTCGTTTAGGTTTTACGTTTTTCGTGTTTTGCGTTTATCCGGATGTATAGGATCGATCAACCTGTATAGGATCGATGCCGGAAGTAGTTAGTTTACCTTGTAATGTTGCTGCTGCTTGGTGAATCGAGACGAGATCGAAGGCCGGACGAACGAGGGTCGAGAAGTCGAACCCGCGGCTGCTGAAGGGCAAACGGCGGTCGCCGTTCCCTAAACGACGGTCGCCGTTTCGCTGGACTTCGGGCAGCAGCTCCGCGGGGGTTCGACGGACATCACGGAACGCTCGTCTTTGCCCGGGATGATACTCCAGTGGGAGGGGTTCGTCTCTTGGCACTTAGACGAGTCGGTGATGGACCTAGACCTAGACGAGCAACGAGACGAAGATCCGAGAAGACGTGCATCGAAGATTTTAAAGGCCATAATAATCGGGCCACGTTAAATGCTTTCTATGTGTTTACGTGCTTTATTATGCTTTAATTTTATATGCATGTGAATGTTATCCCTTTCGTAAAAACTAAGTGGGAGAGGGATTGGAAACAATCCCGCGGTCTCCATTCTCTGTTTTGATGGTGATGTGTGTCGCTTACGAGTTGGCTTTAGTGTCATCCTCCCTATCGGATAAAGTGGACACACGGATATCACTGGATCAAAATTCGAATTCAATTCCATTTATAGAATTGAACACTTAAGTTTTTCAAAGCAAATGCCTAATTTGTCTTTCAAAGACTAAGTTCAACTCGACTCATTCTCACCCCGGGGAGTGGAATGGAGCCAAAGCGCTTGCTTATGTCGATGACACAGATTAGAGACATTCGAGTCATTTGATGACTAGATCGATTGTCTGGTTGGCTCCCTCACTTTGTGAGAGATAGGGCTCAATTGCATGATTGATCGCTGGTTAGAAACTTCGAGTTTCACTTACGAGATATCAAGCTTTGATTAACGAAATTGTGAAATTTATTAAATGGAATTCAATTAACAAAGTTGTTTGTTTAGTAAACGTCCACACTATCGTGGCTTACTAGACGGAAATGGAACTTTGGGTTAATTGAGGCTCGACAGTTATAGGAAATCGTAAAGGGACCGCATGTCAACGTAAACGTCCACACTAACGTGGCTTGCGGTGGATATGTAGTTCCCGAGCGGTTAACTTAGTACTGAGAAATGGTATACACTTAGGTACGCTTTACAGTATCCTCCCCATCGGAGTCACTGCTGTAATGATGTACGACCAAAGTAAAAGTCCAGTTATAAAATCGTTTGGACTAGTATACGTCCACATGAACGTGGCATGCTGGTCTGATGGGATTTTAGGATTGATTGGTAAATTTAATGATATTAATTAAGGGAGTTAATATCGAATTAAATTTGACGGTTTGATTTGTCTCTTTTATAGATATGGCACTCAACCCACTGTCTGTGATACTAAAAGAAAACAAACTCACTGGTCCAAATTATGTTGATTGGAAACGAAACTTGGACATTGTCCTAACTGCTGAGGAGTACAAGTATGTACTCCAGGTCGAATGTCCTGTTGCACCTACTGAAACATCCACTCCTGAGGAAAAGGAAGCTCATCGGAAGTGGGTCAAGGCTGATCAGATGGCGCGGTGCTACATTTTGGCATCTATGTCAAATGTGCTGCAACATCAGCATGAAGCCATGGACACTGCCTATGATATGATGCTTAACCTCAAGGAGATGTTTGGTAGTCAGGACAGGGCAGCCAGACAAGATGCTATGAGGCAACTCATGACGGCCACTATGTCCGAAGGAACGCCCGTGAGGGATCACGTTCTTAGGATGATAGGCTATCTGAATGAGATAGAGATTATGGGAGGTGCTATCGATGGGGAAACCCAGATCGATATAGTGCTCCAGTCTCTGCCTAGGAGTTTTGAGCAGTTCCGCCTGAACTATAACATGAACAAGAGGTTATATACGTTGGCGGAACTCCTGACTGAACTCCAGGCGGCAGAGGGTATCTTTAGGAACTCTCAAGCACTTGTGGCTGTGAAATCGACTCTTCCTCGCCCTTCGGGGATTAAGAAGAAGAAAAAGCAAGGACGGAAACCCAGTGGGCCCAGAGTTGGTGGACCACAGAATGGAGTGAATAGGCCTAAGGGCAAGTGTTTCCGTTGCAAGCAGTCTGGACATTGGAAGTCTAATTGTCCTCTCAGACAAGGAGGTATGAACTTTTCCTTAGTCACTGAAACATGTTTAGCGGTGTTATCCACCGGTACCTGGTGTGTGGATACGGGAGCCACTGATCATGTCTGCAATTCTTTGCAGGGGTTCCAGGAAACCCGGCGGCTTAGAGAGGGAGAGATCACCATCTACATGGGCAACGCTACGAATGTGGCGGCGGTTGCAGTGGGAGATGTTCATTTATCTTTTAATAATAATGTTTTGGTATTGAATAATTGTCTTTATGTACCGGATTTTAGAAAGAACCTTGTTTCGGTTTCTAAATTGGTTTTGAATGGATATTCAGTTTCTTTTGATAATTCTGTTATTGTCAAGAAGAATGGTGATTATATCTGTTCTGGTACATTAATAGGCAACTTATATATACTGAATCCTAATTATTCCACGATGCAACGAGTAGAGTCGTATAACACATCTAGTACCAATAAGAGAAAGGAGCCTTCTAGGATGAATCAAAAGTACTTATGGCATCTTAGGCTAGGTCATATTAACTTGGGCAGAATTCAAAGGTTGATAACTGATGGAATACTCAGTGATGTGAAAGATGAGGACTTTCCAACCTGCGAATCATGACTGGAAGGAAAAATGACCAAGCGACCCTTTAGTGATAAGGGGTATAGATCCAAGGAAGTGCTGGAATTGATTCACTCTGATTTGTGCGGGCTTTTTGTTGGAGTTGTGTACTTAATGTCTAGATTTAAGTAACTAAAACTCCCGATCCATTGCCATTAATCTATTTAATTAAATAAACAATTATTTGCATTTAATTATTTATAATTAAATATATGCAAATCATAGTCCTGGATTTTATACGTTGTAGTTAGTATGGTGCAAGCATGGGCGCACAGAAGATCATACTATCGGTTACTCGTATTTAATCGAACAGTAGCTCACGACCTAGATGGACACGGACCAATCCATCGGTATAGTCGTTGTGTGAGAGAGAAAATAATTTATCTTAATTATTTTATCACACTTGTACACTTGGTGTATTGAGCGGATCGTTGAGATTCATCAATTAGGATTGCGGGTGTGTATATTTAATATAAGTGACTTTGATTTACCAAAGGAATTAACTGATTTAATTATTGGGTTGATTACCGGTTAAGTTGGGTCACTATATTTCATATATGACATGCCGTGAATAATTGACCGGACAGTGTATCCCGGAAGGGTTGATAATATCCCCGAGATGAGTTCATAAGGAATTATTATGTAAACCCTGCAGGTGGATTCGTTCCGCATAATAATTAAGGTTGAATGGTACTAGTCTCGAATATAAGAGATGAATAAATTAATTAGCAATAAATTAATTTTATTCATGGATATTTATATCTTAAATACACGGAATAAATAATACTACCGGAGAAATATTATTTGATATAATATGGTTTAATATTGGGAGTGCAATTAATTTTATATAGTGGAAAATAGAATTAATTAATATTGATAAGGATTAATGGACTTGAGCATTGGGCTCAATTTAATCTTCAATATTAGAAGCCCAATATTCCACCTCCTTAAGATCCCCTACGTAGCCTATAAAAGCACTACATGGTCTTCTCTATTCTCATAACTTGAAGATCACAATTCTAGAGAGAGAAAGTAGAGAGGGAGATCCATGGAGTTCGGAAGATCGTCGCCCACCCGACGTTCGAGCTAGTGCAAGGAATACGTGGGAAGGTCTCAAGGTCTTCATAGATCTCGTTTCTCCGTACAACGAGAACAAAGGTAAAATCGTGAAAACCCCCTCGATGATTTTACATGTTAATTATCGTGAAAATATCGTGAACCAAGATCCGAGAACGCGACCCATGTCGAGGTTGAACCGGGCGGTGGTGATCGAAGATCACCGGACCGCCGGCGGCTCAACGGCTCGACTAGAGAGGGGTCGAGGGGCGTGAGCCTCGGCTGGACGCCGAGACTCGATCGAGCATGAGCTCGATCGCCCATGCTTGTCCAGCGGGCTGCTGGAGCAACCGCTCGCACGGCGCGATCACCGCTCGCGCGGACTGATCGCCGCTCGCACGGCTGGACCGCCGCTCGCGCGGCGGTGGCTGCGGGCTGATCGCTAGCCACGGTTCGTCCGTGGCTTGGGGGCGATCAGCGGGACATGGCGGGCTAAGGGCTGAACCCTAGCGCTCGCACGATGCGAGCGCACGCCTCCATCGGGCAGCCGCGGCTTGGCCGTGGCGAGGGTTCGATGGTGGGCTGATCCGCGAGGGTTCGACCATGCCCACGGTTTGAGGGCTGCTACGAGCAGCCCTAGGCGGCTGCCAAGGACAGCCGCGAGCCCTTCGCGAGGGCTCGACCGAACAGCCCGGGTTATCCCCGTGGTTAGGGTTTGGTTGAGTCCGGCTTCGCGTGGTGGTTCGTGGCGGGATGTTCCGGCAACCGGGAGTCGATTGGATTGTCGGTTCCGCAATTTAGACAATCCGGATATTCGATCTCCAAAGGATTTCGGTCGGAATTAATTAGATAATTAATTTTAATTAATTTATTAATTCCGGGATATCGATTTCCAACACTTTTATCTGTCTAAGCGAGAGGAGGTTACGAATATTTTGTAACCTTCACTGATGATTACTCAAGGTATGGTTTTATATACCTGATGCGCCGCAAGAGCGAGTGCTTTGACAAGTTCAAGGAGTACAAAGCTCTTGTGGAGAACCTTCATGGTAAAACCATAAAGACTCTACGATCTGATCGTGGAGGAGAGTACCTCTCGGGAGAGTTTAAGGCGTACTTATTAGAGAATGGGATTGACTCCCAGATGACTGCACCATACATGCCCCAGCAGAATGGTGTAGCAGAAAGAAGGAATAGGACTCTTATGGAAATGGTAAGATCTATGATGAGTTACTCAGAACTACCAATTTCGTTCTGGGGATATGCCTTGGAAACAGTGGCTTATATCTTGAACTTAGTTCCTTCCAAATCAGTCCCTAAGACGCCCTCGGAATTGTGGACCGGGCGTAAGCCAAACTTGAAACACATTCGGATCTGGGGTTGTCCAGCACATGTGCTGAAGCACGGGGCTGATAAGTTGGAGTCACGTTCAGATATTCGGTTGTTTATAGGATATCCTAGAGGAACGAAAGGTGGTCTATTTTATAGTCCTAAGGACCAGAAGATCGTTGTTAGCACCAACGCTCGGTTCTTGGAAGAGGATTATATAATGGACCACAAGCCCAATAGTGAGATAATACTCAACGAACTGAGAGGGAACGATCAAGGCTTAGATCCAACCCAACCGAGTGATACGCCACCACAGTCTGCACCTGTAGTTACTGAGGTTACACCGGAGCGTCGTCGTAGTGGGAGGGTTGTTCGACAACCCGACAGGTTCATGTTTATAGGTGAGTCTTCGGACTTGTTACCTGGAGAACATGAAGCCGATCCCTGGACCTACGACGAGGCGCTTAAAGATCAAGATGCTTAGTCTTGGCAAAAGGCGATGAAATCTGAGATTGAATCTATGGATTCAAATCAGGTCTGGGATCTTGTAGCACCGCCCAAAGGTGTAAAAGCCATTGGTTGCAAGTGGGTGTACAAGAGAAAAAGAGGATCTGATGGGAAGGTGGAAACCTTCAAAGCTAGGCTTGTTGCGAAAGGGTACACTCAGAAAGAAGGGATCGATTATGAGGAAACCTTTTCGCCGGTAGCTATGCTAAAGTCGATCCGGATTCTTTTGTCTATAGCATCTCATATGGATTATGAGGTGTGGCAAATGGACGTCAAGACAGCATTCTTGAATGGGAATCTTGACGAGACCATTTATATGAGACAGCCAGAGGGTTTCATCAAGAAAGGCCAAGAGCATCTAGTGTGTAAGCTAAAGCGATCCATTTATGGATTGAAGCAAGCTTCTAGATCTTGGAACATGCGGTTTGATGAGGTTATCCAGTCGTATGGATTCATTCAAAGCATGGATGAGTCGTGTGTATATCGGAGAAGTGACGGAAACAGCGTGTGTTGGAAATCGATATCCCGGAATTAATAAATTAATTAAAATTAATTATCTAATTAATTCCGACCGAAATCCTTCGGAGAACGAATATCCGGAATTGTCAAATTGCGGAACGACAATTCCAATCGACTCCCGGTTGCCGGAAATCCGCCACGAACCTCCACGGGGATAGCCCAACAAAACAAGCCCTAACCGCGAACGAACACGGGCTGTTCGGTCGAGCCTCCGCGTGGGGCTCGCGGCTGTCCGTAACAGCCGCCTAGGGATGCCCTTGGCAGCCCCCCTTGGGCATGGTCGAACCCTCGCGGATCAGCCCACCATCGAACCCTCGCCACGGCCAAGCCGCGGCTGCCCGATGGAGGCGTGCGCTCGCATCGTGCGAGCGCTAGGGTTCAGCCCTTAGCCTGCCATGTCCCGCTGATCGCCCCCAAGCCACGGTCGAACCGTGGCTAGCGATCAGCCCGCAGCCACCGCCGCGCGAGCGGCGGTCCAGCCGTGCGAGCGGCGATCAGCCCGCGCGAGCGGTGATCGCGCCGTGCGAGCGGTTGCTCCAGCAGCCCGCTGGACAAGCATGGGCGATCGAGCTCATGCTCGATCGAGTCTCGGCGTCCAGCCGAGGCTCACGCCCCTCGACCCCTCTCTAGTCGAGCCGTTGAGCCGGCGGCGGTCCGGTGATCTTCGATCACCACCGCCCGGTTCAACCTCGACATGGGTCGTGTTCTCGGATCTTGGTTCACGATATTTTCACGATAATTAACATGTAAAATCATCGAGGGGGTTTTCACGATTTTACCTTTGTTCTCGTTGTACGGAGAAACGAGATCTATGAAGACCTTGAGACCTTCCCACGTATTCCTTGCACTAGCTCGAACGTCGGGTGGGCGACGATCTTCCGAACTCCATGGATCTCCCTCTCTACTTTCTCTCTCTAGAATTGTGATCTTCAAGTTATGAGAATAGAGAAGACCATGTAGTGCTTTTATAGGCTACGTAGGGGATCTTAAGGAGGTGGAATATTGGGCTTCCAATATTGAAGATTAAATTGAGTCCAATGCTCAAGTCCATTAATCCTTATCAATATTAATTAATTCTATTTTCCACTATATAAAATTAATTGCACTCCCAATATTAAACCATATTATATCAAATAATATTTCTCCGGTAGTATTATTTATTCCGTGTATTTAAGATATAAATATCCATGAATAAAATTAATTTATTGCTAATTAATTTATTCATCTCTTATATCCGAGACTAGTACCATTCATCCTTAATTATTATGCGGAACAAATCCACCTGCAGGGTTTACATAATAATTCCTTATGAACTCATCTCGGGGATATTATCAACCCTTCCGGGATACACTTTCCCGTCAAGTATTCACGGCATGTCATATATAAAATATAGCGACCCAACTCAACCGGTAATTGACCCAGTAATTAAACCGGTCAATTCCTTTGGAAAATCAAAGTCACTTATATTAAATATACACACCCGCAATAGTATCGGGGATTAAGAATAAAATACACTGAGACTTAAATCGATTATCGCCGGCAATCCTAATCGATAAATCTCAAACGATCCGCTCAATACACCAAGTGTACAAGTGTGATAAAATAATCAAGACAGATCATTTTCTCTCTCACACAACGACTATACCGATGGATTGGTCCGTGTCCATCTAGGTCGTGAGCAACTGTTCGATTAAATACGAGTAACCGATAGTATGATCTTCTGTGTGGGCCCGACACACCATACTAACTACAACGTATAGAATCCAGGACTATAATTTGCATATATTTAATTATAAATAATTAAACGCAAATAATTGTTTATTTAATTAAATAGATTAATGGCAATGGATTGGGAGTTTCCGTTACTTAAATCTAGACATTAAGTACACAACTCCAACAGCGTGGCGTTTCTCGTGCTTTATGTAGACGACATTCTTCTAATTGGCAACAATATGAAGATGTTGTCGGACATAAAGGGATGGTTGTCCAAGCAATTCGATATGAAAGACTTAGGACAAGTAGGGCATGTTCTTGGGATCAAGGTTATACGAGATCGCCAGAAAAGAACATTGAGCTTGTCCCAGGCCTCATATATTGATACGATTCTAGCTCGTTTCAACATGCAGAATTCCAAGAGAGGTTCTCAACCTTTCTGCCATGGAATTCATCTATCTAAAGATATGTGTCCCAAGACACAAAAGGAGATAGATTACATGAAGACGATTCCTTATGCTTCGGCAGTGGGTAGTCTAATGTATGCTATGTTGTGCACGAGACCTGATATCTGCTATGCCGTAGGCATGGTAGCTAGATATCAGAGTAACCCTGGACAGGGTCACTGGACTGCTGTAAAGAACATACTTAAGTACCTGCGAAGGACTAGGAATTATGTTCTGAGTTACAAAGCGTCCGAGTTGATTCCTATTGGTTACACAGACTCGGATTTCCAATCTGATAAGGAACAGCGAAAGTCTACATCAGGCTATGTGTTCACATTGGGAGGTGGAGCAGTTTCATGGAGGAGTGTTAAGCAGAAATGCATTTCGGACTCCACCCTGGAAGCCGAATATGTAGCAGCCTCTGAGGCAGCTAAAGAATCGGTGTGGCTCCGGAACTTCATCATGGACTTGGATGTGATTCCTCATTTGCCTAGAGCTATCACAATTTATTGTGACAATAGCGGTGCAGTGGCAAATGCGAAGGAACCACGAGCCCACAATGCGAGTAAACACATAGATCGCAAGTACCACCTGATTAGAGACATCGTCAAGAGAGGCGATGCGGTTGTTTGAGTTGTGTACTTAATGTCTAGATTTAAGTAACGGAAACTCACGATCCATTGCCATTAATCTATTTAATTAAATAAACAATTATTTGCGTTTAATTATTTATAATTAAATATATGCAAATTATAGTCCTGGATTTTATACGTTGTAGTTAGTATGGTGTTGCATGGGCACACAGAAGATCATACTATCGGTTACTCGTATTTAATCGAACAGTTGCTCACGACCTAGATGGAAACGGACCAATCCATCGGTATAGTCGTTGTGTGAGAGAGAAAATAATTTATCTTAATTATTTTATCACACTTGTACACTTGGTGTATTGAGCGGATCGATTGAGACTCATCAATTAGGTTTGCTCGGCGATAATTGATTTGAGACTCGGAGTATTTTATTCTTAATCCCTGAAACAATTGCGGGTGTGTATATTTAATATAAGTGACTTTGATTTTCCAAAGGAATTAACCGATTTAATTATTGGGTTAATTACCGGTTAAGTTGGGTCACTATATTTTATATATGGCATGCCGTGAATTCTTGAAGGGACAGTGTATCCCGGAAGGGTTGATAATATCCCCGAGATGAGCTCATAAGGATTTATTATGTAAACCTCGCGAGTGGATTTGTTCCGCATAATAAATAAGGTTGAGTGGTACTATTCTCGGATATAAGAGATGAATAAATTTATTAAGCAATAAATAAATTTTATTCATGGATATTTAAATCTTAAATACACGGAATAAATAATACTAAGTTGGAGAAATATTATTTGATATAATATGAATAATATTGGGAGTGCAATATTATTTATATAGTGGAAAATAAATAAAATTAATATTGATAGGAATTAATAGATTTGGGTTGGACCCAATTTAATTTTCAATATTAGAAGCCCAATATTTATTCTCCTTATGATCCCCTACGTAGCCTATATAAGCACTACATGGTCTTCAATTTTCATAACCTAAGATACGCCAATCCTAAAGTCTTGAAGAGTGAAGAGGATCCATAGAGTTCGATAGCTCGTCGCCCACCCGACGTTCGAACGGAGTGCAAGGAATACGCGGGAAGATCACGAGGTCATCGATTTCGTTTCTCCGAACAACGAATCGTAGGTACAATTCTCAACTAACTTGATTATTGTTCGATTTTTGTTTATCGAGAATACCGTAGGACGAAGATCCGAGATACGAAACCATGAACGGGGGACGATCGCGTGGTGGTGGCGAAGCCACCGGACCACGGGCGATCGCCCGGACTAGGGTTTCGCGGGGCATGGAGCGAACCCTCGGCTGGGCAGAGGGTGTGCGATCGACCCGAGGGGATCGATCGCTGGGCACGGGCTGGTGCCGTGCCCTACCCCGCCGTGAAGGCGGGGGCCTCCTGGTGGTGGCGGGTCGCCGGACCCGCCGCGGGGGCTGCTGGGCAGCCCCACCCCGATCGGTCGCCTTGTGCGATCGATCCATGCGATCGCGCGGTGGCGCGATCCTTCGATCGTACGAATCCCGGCTCGCGGGGGTTCGGGTGGGGGCGGGCTACGTGCCTTCGGGCGCGTGGTCTCCAAAGCCCGGACTCCGGCGGATGAGTCGGCGTTCGTGTGATTTCCGGCGAAGGGTTCGTTTGGGTTATCGGTTCCGCAAATTTTGATAACCCGGGATATCGAATTCCAACAATTGGTATCAGATCGTGGTTTACGTTCGCGGTATTTTCGATAAATATTGTTCTACCTTGCAGGGTTCCGACTATTATGGCTTAATTTATTATTCGCTTAATTTATTTTGTCATGATTGTTGGTTTTATTAAACTCTCGGACATGTCGAGATTCGTTTTTGGTGGTGAATGCTTGTAATAGTAAAAATTCGGGGGTTGACCGAATTTAGGATTTATTATTATGTTCGTTGTTTTTCCGGAAAATGTATAGGGTCGATTTCGTGTATAGAATCGATACCGGAATTGTAATTTAGATTTTTGTAAATTTATTTTGCGATTGGATCGACGAATCGAAGACCGCCGGAGAAGACGAAGTGACGAGATGGACGAGGGCCGGGGATCGATTGGATCGATCCCATGGGGGTGCCCGATCGAAGCCATGGGGCGGGGGGGCTGGTTGCCCTAGCCGCGGCTGCCACCGGTTCGGTGGTTGGCGGCGTGGCTGGGCGGTGGCGCTTCTCCCCGTGGCTGGCCGATCGATCGAAGGTGGGGGTGGCTTGGGGTCTCCCAACCCGGGCTACTCCTACCGGAAATATACTTTCCTAATTAATTCATTATTTCCTATTTTGATTATTTCTTTATGGAATATTCTAGAAAAATAGAAAAAGAATTAATTTAGTACTAAATTTATTTTTCCTATTTGATTATTCCTACTCATGGGAATATTCATGGATTAGGAATAAAATAAATTTGGAGAAGTATAATAGTCCTAATTATTTTATTTCTTTATTTCATTATGGATATCATCTAGAATATTCCAAGAATATCTTGGATAGATTATTCTAGAGATTTAATGAAGTGGAAAAAGAAAATAAAATAAATAAAAATATTAATAATATTTAATTTTATTTTTGATATATTCAATTGACTTAATTTTCGAATTAAGTAACTTTTGGATTAATTGAAAATAAATAGATTTAAATATTGGATATTAATATTCTCGTCACATGGAGCATTCAAGAAACGAAGACTGAAGACTAGAAGATGCGTACGGAGATGTGATTAAGCCATAATAGTCGGAAAATAATATTCTAGTATTATTTTGACTATGTGATAATACTATGTGCTTTATTACATGTATGCATGCTATATGTGTTTATTTTATGCACTAGATAGCGTATCCCTTTATTGTAAAAAGCTAAGTGGGAGAGGGTATGGAAACATACCCATGGTCTCCATTGCTGCTCTCTTGGTGACTTTTATAAACTTTTGAAGTTTATATAGATAAGTCATTAGAGGAGAGTTCTTGTAATTCCTTTTATAAGAAACATTGATTAAGTTTATCAAACAATGCCTAATTTGTCTTTCCAAAGCTGATTTCAAGTCGACTCATTCTCACCCCGGGGAGTGGAATGGAGCCAGAGCCACTTGGTCATGTAGAGGACACAAATTAGAGACTTTCGTGCCATTCTTTGATAGATGGGTCGTTTGTCTGCTCGGCTCCCTCATTTATGAGAGATAGGGTTGTTCGCATGGTGAATCACTGGTTAGAAACTTCGAGTTTCACTTATGATTCTCCACGTCTTGATTTACGAGATTAAATGGATCAAGTAATTGGGAGTCAATTATAAAAGTCTCTTAGTGTAGTAAACGTCCACACCACGTGGCTTGCTATGCTGACGGACTTTGGATTAATTGATGTAGACGGTTGTAAGTAATTATGAAGAGTTGTGAAGTTATCGTAAACGTCCACACCACGTGGCTTGCGGTAATGTAGTGATTCCAAGTAATTTACTTTGGTACTGAGTAATGGTTTACACTTAGATACGCATTATAGTATTCCTCCCCACGAGGTTCCGCTATAAGTGATGTATGACCAAAGAAAATCTAATTGCTAAGTCGTTTGGGTGGGTAAACGTCCACACCACGTGGCTTGCCTTACCTGATGGGATTTTAGATGTGATTAGTGGTTTAATAATATTATTTGAGGGAGAAAATATCGGAGATTAAATCGATTGTTTGTTGTTATATGTGCTCATAGATTAGGATATGGTTTTGAACCCACTTTATGTGATACTTAAGGATTTTAATTCACTGGTCCCTGATTATATTGATTGGAATAGAGATCTGGACATTGCCCAGACTGTTAAAGAGTACAAGTTTGTACTCAAGTGAGCTTTGTTCTCCCGAGCCTACCAATGTCTTAACTGATGAGGAAGGGACTGATTTTAATATCATGTTCAAACTCAAGGAGATGTTTAGACATGACGTAGAGGCTAGGCAAGAGGCGATGAGGATACTCATAAAGGCCAGTCGATTCGAGGAAACGCTTAAACACGTTTTCGAGATGATGAACCTTTTTGACGAGTTGAGACGGAAATCGCAAGCTCTTGTAGCCAATGCCAAAGGTTTCGAACCTAAGGGCAAAAACCGGGGGAAAGGAAAAGCAAGCAAAGAAACCCAGTGGTCCTAAGTTTCTTGGATCACGAGATGGGACGAGAAAGCCAATAGGCTAGTGTTCTCGATGCAAATAGTCTGGGTACTGGTAGTCTGATTATCCTCTCAAAGAAAGTACGAAATCTTCTTCAGTCGTAAAACATAGTCAGTGGTATTATCTACCGGAACCTGGTGTGTAGATATGGAACCATTGACGGTATGCGCATTCTAAATGCGAGGGTTCCAGGAAACCCAACGACTTTGAAAAGAAGAAATCGTAGTCTACATGGGCAATGCTGTTGAGGAGGCAGCTGTTGCAGTGGAGGACAATTTTATAGGATTTCATTTTAAGTTATTGCTTTTATGTACCTTTTAGAAAGAACTTTGTTCTGGATTTCTAATGAATGGATATTTTATTTCTTTTAATCATTTGATGGTTATAAGAAGAAATAAGGATATTATCTATTCTGGTACATTAGCTAGCAAAATATAAATGATAAACCCTAAGTCCACCACGATGCAACGAACCGTAGTATATAACTCGTTTTTACTTTTAAGAGATATTTCTGTCATTTATACTTGTGGATTCTTATGCTAAGTAATGTTTATTCAAATAAGAAGTTCAAAGGTCGAAAATTGATATTTTGATCAATTAAGTTGAAGGAGTGGACCTTCCGACCCAAGAATCTAATTTGGAAGATAACATAACTAAGCAATCCTTTATGGATATAAGATATAAGATCCGGACAAGTATTAGAATTGATTAACTCTGATGTATGCAGACCTTTGTCCACTCAGACAATAAGATACGAGTACTTCATTTCATGATTACTCGAAAATGGATTATCATACCTGATGTGCCACAAAAGCAAAGTGTTTTGACAAGTCAATGGACACAAAGCTATTGTGGGGAATCATCATGGTATATCCATTGAAAGCCTGCGATCTAATCGCGGAGGCAAGTGCCTGTCTGAGGAATGCATGGCATACTGATCAGAGATTGGGATTTGATCCCAAATGACTACACCATACACTTTTTGTGTAGAAATGGTGTGTCGTAAACAAGAAATGGAACTCTTATAGAAATAGTAAAGGCATGAGTTATACGGAACTACCTATGTTCTATGGATATGTCTGGAAACAACGGCGCATTCAAATGCGGTTGTAGAATATCCTAGAAGAACAAAAGATGTGTGTTCAAATAGTACTATGAACCAGAAGGACGTTATAAGTTCTAACGCCCGGTTCTTAGAGGAAGACTATTAGATGAACCACAAGCCCAAAGTGACGTAATACTTTGAATAAGAGAGAACGATAAGGACTGGATACAGCCGAACCGAGTATAGATACACCACTAGAACCTGCACCTAATACTGTCACTGTTAATACACCGGAACGCCGTCGTAGTGGGAGGGTTGTTAAACAACCGGACAGATGGATTGGACTGGGTGAGTCTTCGGACTCGGCACCCGGAGTTCATGAAGTCGATCCCTGGACCTATGATGAGGCGGTACAAGATATAGATGCGCCTTCTTGGAAGAAAGCGATGAAATCCGAAATAGAATCTATGGATTCTAATAAAGTCTGGGATCTTGTAGAACCACCAAACGGCGTAAAGCCAATTGGGTGTAAATGGGTCTACAAGAGAAAGAGAGGATCTGACGGAAAGGTTGAAACCTTTAAAGCTCGGCTTGTTGCGAAAGGATATACTCAGAAAGAGGGAATCGATTATGAGGAGACCTTCTCGCCGGTAGCCAAGATAAAGTCGATCCGGATTCTCTTATCCATAACAGCTCATATGGATTATGAGGTGTGGCAAATGGATGTCAAGACAGCTTTCCTTAATGGAAGTCTTGACAAGACAAACAACAAGAAGGATTCATTGCTAAGGGGCAAGATCATCTAGTGTGCAAGCTTAATCGATCCATTTATGGATTGAAACAAGCCTCGAGTTCGTGGTACTTGCAAATTGATGAGATAGTCCATTTTATGGATTCATCAAAGCATAGACGAATCGTGTGTATGGGAAACGTGATGGAAACAAGGTGGTGTTTCTCGGGTTTTATGTAGATAACATTTTATCATTGGCAACAATGTAAAGATGTAATCAGACATGAAATGATGGTTGTCTGGATAAATCATTATGAAAGATATAGGAAGAAGTTGGACCTGTTCTTGAGATCTTGAATCTCTAGGAGAGAACATTGTACTTCTCCTGGACATCTTACATATATATGATTGTGGTTCGTTTTAACATGCAAGATTCCGAGAAAGGTTCGTTACCTTTCAGAGACGGAATGCATCTATCTAAGGATATGTGTTTTGGAACACAAAAGGAGATAGAAGCAATGAAAGCGGATTCCTACACTTACAGTGAGGAAAGCTTAATAAATGCATTGTTGAAAACAAGAACCTGATATCGGCTATGCGGTTAGCATAGTGGGAGGATATCAAGGTAATCCTAGAAAGGAATACTTGACTGCTGTAATGAACATTTTAAGTACTTTCAAAGTACTGGAAACTATGTTTCTGGATTACGGAGCAGACAAACATTTCCTTTGGATTACATTCTCTTAGATTTCTAATCGAATAAGGACCGGTGTAAGTCGATATCAGGCTATGTGTTTCACTATTAAAGGAGAAGGAGTTTTAACATGGAAGAGTGATAAGCACGATGCTTTTCGGACTCTGCCATGGGTAACCAAATAAGCGGCCTCAGAGGCAGCGGAAGTTTTGGTATAGCTCCGGGATAATCTCTGGGACTTAGATGTGATTCTTAATTTGCCAAAGGCTATGTCAATAGCGGTGCGATGGCAAATGGTAAGAAATCACAAGTCCATAAGTGTAAGATAACACATAGAGCAAGTACCACCTGATACGAGTCATCGTCGAGGGAGACGACGCTGTAGTCACCAAGATAACTTCAGAGCGGCAACCTAGAGTGCTCATTCACATAGTACTTCTTGGAAGTACAACTTAAGCACGTGATGAGTATGGGAGTCGGGAGTTTGGAGGAAATGACTAGACCTTAGTACAAGTGGGAGATTGTTGGAGTTGTGTACTTAATGTCTAGATTTAAGTAACAGGAACTCACGATCCATTGCCATTAATCTATTTAATTAAATAAACAATTATTTGCGTTTAATTATTTATAATTAAATATATGCAAATTATAGTCCTGGATTTTATACGTTGTAGTTAGTATGGTGTTGCATGGGCACACAGAAGATTATACTATCGGTTACTCGTATTTAATCGAACAGTTGCTCACGACCTAGATGGACACGGACCAATCCATCGGTATAGTCGTTGTGTGAGAGAGAAAATAATTTATCTTAATTATTTTATCACACTTGTACACTTGGTGTATTGAGCGGATCGATTGAGACTCATCAATTAGGTTTGCTCGGCGATAATTGATTTGAGACTCGGAGTATTTTATTCTTAATCCCTGAAACAATTGCGGGTGTGTATATTTAATATAAGTGACTTTGATTTTCCAAAGGAATTAACCGATTTAATTATTGGGTTAATTACCGGTTAAGTTGGGTCACTATATTTTATATATGGCATGCCGTGAATTCTTGAAGGGACAGTGTATCCCGGAAGGGTTGATAATATCCCCGAGATGAGCTCATAAGGATTTATTATGTAAACCTCGCGAGTGGATTTGTTCCGCATAATAAATAAGGTTGAGTGGTACTATTCTCGGATATAAGAGATGAATAAATTTATTAAGCAATAAATAAATTTTATTCATGGATATTTAAATCTTAAATACACGGAATAAATAATACTAAGTTGGAGAAATATTATTTGATATAATATGAATAATATTGGGAGTGCAATTTTATTTATATAGTGGAAAATAAATAAAATTAATATTGATAGGAATTAATAGATTTGGGTTGGACCCAATTTAATTTTCAATATTAGAAGCCCAATATTTATTCTCCTTATGATCCCCTACGTAGCCTATATAAGCACTACATGGTCTTCACTTTTCATAACCTAAGATACGCCAATCCTAAAGTCTTGAAGAGTGAAGAGGATCCATAGAGTTCGATAGCTCGTCGCCCACCCGACGTTCGAACGGAGTGCAAGGAATACGCGGGAAGATCACGAGGTCATCGATTTCGTTTCTCCGAACAACGAATCGTAGGTACAATTCTCAACTAACTTGATTATTGTTCGATTTGTGTTTATCGAGAATACCGTAGGACGAAGGTCCGAGATACGAAACCATGAACGGGGGACGATCGCGTGGTGGTGGCGAAGCCACCGGACCACGGGCGATCTCCCGGACTAGGGTTTCGCGGGGCATGGAGCGAACCTTCGGCTGGGCCGAGGGTGTGCGATCGACCCGAGGGGATCGATCGCTGGGCACGGGCTGGTGCCGTGCCCTACCCCGCCGTGAAGGCGGGGGCCTCCTGGTGGTGGCGGGTCGCCGGACCCGCCGCGGGGGCTGCTGGGCAGCCCCACCCCGATCGGTCGCCTTGTGCGATCGATCCATGCGATCGCGCGGTGGCGCGATCCTTCGATCGTACGAATCCCGGCTCGCGGGGGTTCGGGTGGGGGCGGGCTACGTGCCTTCGGGCGCGTGGTCTCCAAAGCCCGGACTCCGGCGGATGAGTCGGCGTTCGTGTGATTTCCGGCGAAGGGTTCGTTTGGGTTATCGGTTCCGCAAATTTTGATAACCCGGGATATCGATTTCCAACAGCGGTTGTCACCAAGATTGCATCAGCGGATAACCTGGCAGACCCCTTTACGAAGGCACTTCCAGCGGAAGCGTTCAAGAGACACGTGAAGGGGATGGGTATCGGATGTATGGGAGAGGGCAACTAGACTTTTAGTATAAGTGGGAGATTGATGGAGTTATATTCTAAATGTCTAGTTTAGTGACAATATGGAACTCCTTATCTGTGTTTTATTATCTATTAATCAAATTGTCGGCATTTTGTCTTTCATGTACTATATGCAATAGTCCTAGATATATACGTTGTAGACAGTATGGCGTGAGGAGACACGCGGAAGATCATACTGTCGGTTACTCGTATACTATCGAACAGTAGCTCACGACTTAGATGGACAGGGACAATCCATCGGTACATCGTTGTGTGACTGGTAGATAGTCGGTCTTGACTATCATGTCACACTCGTACACTTGGTGTATTGAGCAGGACCACGGGAGGGCGTTCGATTTATACTAATCGCAGTAATCGAACTAGACCTCAGATATTACGGATATACGAATTCCTAATCCCTATATAATTATAGGTGCGTGTGTCCAATTCTCGGTTCTTTAACTTGCCAATGAGTGAGACTAATTGATTAGTCAAGATCCTCGGTAAATTGGGAATCGTAATTGTACGCACGGCATGCTATAGATTATAGACAGGAAACCGTGTCCCGTTTATCGGGTTGATTACGTCCCCGAGATGAGCTCATAAAGTTTATCATGTAAACCCTAAGTTTATCATGTAAACCCTGCAGGTGGATTTGTTCCACATGATAATAAGGATGAGTGGTACTAATCTCGGATAATAAGAAACAAATTAATTTAATTATTAGTAATTAAATAAATTCGTGGACGTTCGATATCTTAAACACGGGGAAAGTCGTATATGTAATTTCGGCGGAATTATTATTGTTGAATAATATTAAATTAATTTCGGGAATTCAATTATTATTATTTAGTGGAATTAATAATAATTAAAAGTGTAATTAATTAAGGATTTATTTTTAAAGACTCCGAGTTAATTAATATTACATTTTAGCCCTTAATTAATTTATCCTTAGGTCCCTAACGTAACTCAATATAAACCCCCCCTTGCCCTCTCCTAAAACCTACAGTTCACCGCAACATTTTATTTCAGCAGAGAAAAAGAATTGTTAGCGCAATTAAAAAGTTTCTCTGTTAAAATAAAATAGTTAACGCAAATATAATTTTTCTCTCAGAGAGAATAATTAAATCTTTGCGCTGGTTTGAGAAAGGAGGGAGCGGACAAGGAATTTCCAGCGGATCGTTGCCCACACAACGGCTGGAATCGGGAAGAGTCGTACGTTAGAAGCTCTAAGGTCTCAACCATCGACCGATAAGGTATGAGATCGGATCTCTATTCCGCTTTTATCGATCTCATATTTCGTTGATTATACTTTGAACGTACGATCGGGATCCGGACATCGTGGATCGTATTCCTCGATTACTGGAGGTTCTAGGACCTCCGGATCGGTAGTCGGAAGAGGAAAAACGATCCGGAAACGAGCCCGGAACAGCAGGTCGCGCTGCTGAAGGACAAACGGCGACCGCCATTTTGCTCTTTTTCGGGCAGCCCGCTCCGGCTCGCGCGGTTGTCCTCCGGGGCAACGGCTGGGCGTGAATCGGGGCACGGGCTGGGCACGTGGACGGAGTAGCGGATCTGGAGGTCGACTGGGATCGTTCGGATGTTCGAGTGATCGAACGAACGCATCCCGGGTAGTCGATTTTCAACAAATGGTATCAGAGCGAGGTTATTGGTTTGTTGTATTGTTCGTACGTTTATGATGCAGGATGAACCCGATTATTATGGCCAACATTGTGAGATGTTGTATGATAATTTTATTGTGGTTTGTTAAACTCTCGGGCTTGTCGAGATTGTTTTGTTTTGGAAATCGTTGCTTGAATGTAATAGATAAAACGACGGGTTGAGTCGTTTAGGTTTTACGTTTTTCGTGTTTTGCGTTTATCCGGATGTATAGGATCGATCAACCTGTATAGGATCGATGCCGGAAGTAGTTAGTTTACCTTGTAATGTTGCTGCTGCTTGGTGAATCGAGACGAGATCGAAGGCCGGACGAACGAGGGTCGAGAAGTCGAACCCGCGGCTGCTGAAGGGCAAACGGCGGTCGCCGTTCCCTAAACGACGGTCGCCGTTTCGCTGGACTTCGGGCAGCAGCTCCGCGGGGGTTCGACGGACATCACGGAACGCTCGTCTTTGCCCGGGATGATACTCCAGTGGGAGGGGTTCTGTTGGAGTTGTGTACTTAATGTCTAGATTTAAGTAACGGAAACTCCCGATCCATTGCCATTAATCTATTTAATTAAATAAACAATTATTTGCGTTTAATTATTTATAATTAAATATATGCAAATTATAGTCCTGGATTCTATACGTTGTAGTTAGTATGGTGTGTCGGGCCCACACAGAAGATCATACTATCGGTTACTCGTATTTAATCGAACAGTTGCTCACGACCTAGATGGACACGGACCAATCCATCGGTATAGTCGTTGTGTGAAAGAGAAACTAATTTGTCTTAATTATTTTATCACACTTGTACACTTGGTGTATTGAGCGGATCGCTTGAGATTTATCGATTAGGATTGCCTTGGATAATCGATTTAAATCTCAGTGTATTTTATTCTTAATCCCCGATACTATTGCGGGTGTGTATATTTAATATAAGTGACTTTGATTTTCCAAAGGAATTGACCGGTTTAATTACTGGGTCAATTACCGGTTAAGTTGGGTCACTATATTTTATATATGACATGCCGTGAATACTTGACGGGAAAGTGTATCCCGTAAGGGTTGATAATATCCCCGAGATGAGTTCATAAGGAATTATTATGTAAACCCTGCAGGTGGATTTGTTCTGCATAATAATTAAGGATGAATGGTACTAGTCTCGGATATAAGAGATGAATAAATTAATTAGCAATAAATTAATTTTATTCATGGATATTTATATCTTAAATACACGGAATAAATAATGCTACCGGAGAAATATTATTTGATATAATATGGTTTAATATTGGGAGTGCAATTAATTTATATAGTGGAAAATAAATTAATTAATATTAATGGGATTAATAGATTTGGGCTTGGGCTCAATTTAATCGTTAATATTGGAAGCCCAATATTCCACCTCCTTAAGATCCCCTACGTAGCCTATAAAAGCACTACATGGTCTTCTCTATTCTCATAACTTGAAGATCACAATTCTAGAGAGAGAAAGTAGAGAGGGAGATCCATGGAGTTCGGAAGATCGTCGCTGATACGAACCTCGTCGGGGATAGAAAGATAGAAGATGAACGAAGAACAAGAAAGATAAAAAGATACCGGCGGAAGTCCCAAAACCTCTGAATCTGATTCGTGAAATCATCTAAGGACGAAACCCTAGACCCCAACACGTGATCGACGCAGCAACTCGGGGATGAGGAAGACACACGAACGAAGGGTGGATCGCTTCGTTGATTCGTCGGTTGAATTCTTTGGATAGTCGGGTAGAATTCAAACCCCAGAGAGAATTTTAGTAAAACTCACAAAAAGTAATTTTATTCATCAATAATGTTCTGATTAAAACATTGCGTTGGAGAGCTTTATATAAGCAATACCCTAATTATTAAATAAAAGAAATAAAACAATTAAAATCAATACAATTAAAAACTGACGCAAATAAAACAATTAAAACTGACGCAAATAAAACATAACGCTAAACATTAAATTTCTGGCGCTGCGCTGATTTTCTGAAGATGTCGGCCGACAGAATATGGGTGTCGGCCGACACCAACCCAAACTCGGGTTCTTCCTCGGGTTGAGCCGCGGGATCGTCAGAATCTCGATTTTCTGCACTCATGTCGGCCGACAGGCCTTGGTGTCGGCCGACACCAAGCCAGAAACTCGACCGAACTTCACGGCGCGTCCTCGGCACACTCTCGACCTCCGTTCTACCGTCTTCGTCGTCGTTCTAGCTTGAAACAGAACTCGGGTCACATCATTCCCCTCCTCTTGAAGAGGATTTGTCCTCAAATCCAAGCTTATGCCAGGCTCGAACACCACTCTCACGAACAAGCTCGGAACTACATAATTCTGCAGCTCACACCCTCGATGTAGCGGGAAATTAGGAGATTTATCTTCAGGGAAGACATCATGAAATTCCTGCAAAGTATAATGAGTAGAAGGGTGTAGAGAGAATAAAACGTTAGTGGTAATCAGCTCCTTCTTGCACAACATCACCAACGTCGGCTGCCCCTCATTCACTGCACGCGTCACTTGGTTGACATCGGTTGCACCAACCACACTCATGCAACTTTTCGTGTGAAGAAGACCCTCGGACTCCACCGAAACCTCCTCCTCGGACTCTACCGAAGCCTCCTTCTCGGGCCCTACTGAAGTCGACGTTTCTGACTTCTCACCCTCATCATCAGTCGCTACATTCCCAGCAGCCATGGACGCATGTACTAGCTCCTCTAACAGTCGCTCAATATTGCTCCACCTCTCGTCCTGGATCTCAGCTCGGGACCTCCTCTCATCAATGTCAGAGGCTTTATCCTTCTCAACACGAAACTCCCGACTACGATCACGGGCTCGATGATGGTTATTCCGAAATCCTCGGTATCCGCCGCCACCTCTTTGATACCATGCATTATCTCGACGAGGTCTCTCCTTCAAGGTGGTAAGTCTCTCATGCTCCGACTTAATGAATTCCCTCATTTCAAAACGCAAGGTCTCCATCATGAACTTAGCCTGTGGGTCATCCAACTCAGTCATCCTGCAAAAGTGTTAGAAATAAAATGGAGAAATCCTCACCACTCTCGTGTTTCACTCAAGTTTTTGAATCCTCACAGCACTCGTGTTTTCTCTCAACTTCTCTCTCAAAGAATCGAACAATCTCAATCTACCGGTAGAATTCAACTCCAACAAAATCCACGAATCCAAAATAAGGTCGGAAGGGTGATAAACTTGGTACGAAAAAATTGCTAGATTCAAATTGGCTCACAACGATGCCGGGAAGATAAAAAAATCACTCACAAAATTTTGGTATAAGTTTTTTTTTATTAATTTTTTTTTACTGATGAACAGTAATTTTTTTTAATAAAAAAATATTGTTCATGAACAGTAAAAATAAAAAAAATATATATTTTTTTAAAAGGAAGAAGAAGAAGAAAATAAGAAGAAACGAAAAAAAAAGAACGAGGCTACGTATTCAGAAAAATAAAGAACCCAAACCTGGGCTCTGATACCAAATGATATGAACCCTAACTCTGATACCAAATGATACGAACCCTAGCTCTGATACCAAATGATACGAACCTCGTTAGGATAGAATTGATGGAAGAAGAACGAAGGAAAACGATAAAAAAAAGATACCTTGGAAGTCCCAAAACCTCTGAATCTGATTCGTGAAATAATCTAAGGACGAAACCCTAGACCCCAACACGTGATCGACGCAGCAACTCGGGGATGAGGAAGACACACGAACGAAGGGTGGATCGCTTCGTTGATTCGTCGGTTGAATTCTTTGGATAGTCGGGTAGAATTCAAACCCCAGAGAGAATTTTAGTAAAACTCACAAAAAGTAATTTTATTCATCAATAATGTTCTGATTAAAACATTGCGTTGGAGAGCTTTATATAAGCAATACCCTAATTATTAAATAAAAGAAATAAAACAATTAAAATCAAAACAATTAAAAACTGACGCAAATAAAACAATTAAAACTGACGCAAATAAAACATAACGCTAAACATTAAATTTCTGGCGCTGCGCTGATTTTCTGAAGATGTCGGCCGACAGAATATGGGTGTCGGCCGACACCAACCCAAACTCGGGTTCTTCCTCGGGTTGAGCCGCGGGATCGTCAGAATCTCGATTTTCTGCACTCCTGTCGGCCGACAGGCCTTGGTGTCGGCCGACACCAAGCCAGAAACTCGACCGAACTTCACGGCGCGTCCTCGGCACACTCTCGACCTCCGTTCTACCGTCTTCGTCGTCGTTCTAGCTTGTATAGATAAGTCATTGGAGGAGAGTTCTTGTAATTCCTCTTACAAGAAACATTGATTAAGTTTATCAAACAATGCCTAATTTGTCTTTCCAAAGCTGATTTCAAGTCGACTCATTCTCACCCCGGGGAGTGGAATGGAGCCAAAGCCACTTGGTCATGTAGAGGACACAAATTAGAGACCTTCGTACCATTCTTTTATAGATGGATCGATTGTCTGCTCGGCTCCCTCATCTAATGAGAGATAGGGTTGTTCGCATGGTGAATCACTGGTTAGAAACTTCGAGTTTCACTTATGATTCTCTGCGTCTTGATTTACAAGATTAAATGATTCAAGTAATTGGATGTCAATTATAAAGATCTTTTAGTGTAGTAAACGTCCACACGAACGTGGCTTGCTATGCTGAATGGGATCTTGGATTAATTGATGTAGACAGTTATAGAAGGGAGTGAAGGAGCGTATGTTAACGTAAACGTCCACACGAACGTGGCTTGCGGTGAATATACGTGTCTCAAACAATCTTCTTAGTACTGAGTAATGGTTTACACTTAGGTACGCTTTATAGTATTCTTCCCAACGAAGTAACGCTATAATGATGTACGACCGAAGCAAATCTAATTGCTAAATCATTTGGGTGGGTAAACGTCCACACGAACGTGGCTTGCTTTACCTGATGGGATTTTAGATGTGATTAGTGGTTTAATGATATTATTTAAGGGAGATAATATCAGAGATTAAATCGATTGTTTGTTGTTATATGTGCTCATAGATTATGGATGGCTTTGAACCCACTTTATGTGATACTTGAGGAATTTAACTCATTGGTCCCTGAATGTATTGATTGGAATAGAGATCTGGACATTTTCCAGACTGTTAAAGAGTACAAGTTTGTACTCAAGAGAGCTTTGTTCTCCCGAGCCTACTAATGTCTTAACTGATGAGGAAAGAACTGATTTTATCATGTTCAAACTCAAGGAGATGTCTAGACATGATGTAGAGGCTAGACAAGAGGCGATGAGGATACTCATAAAGGCCAGTCGAATCGAGGAAACGCTTAAACACGTTTTTGAGATGATTGACCTTTTGGACGAGTTGAGACGGAAATCGCAAGCTCTTGTAGCCAATGCCAAAGGTTTCGAACCTAAGGGAAAAACCGGGGATAGGAAAAGCAAGCAAAGAAACCCAGTGGTCCTAAGTTTCTTGGATCACGAGATAGGGCGAGAAAGCCAATAGGCTAGTGTTCTCGATGCAAACAGTCTAGGTACTGGAAGTCTGATTATCCTCTCAATGACAGTACGAAATCTTCTTTAGTCGTAAAACATAGTCAGTGGTATTATCTACCGGAACCTGGTGTGTAAATATGGAACCATTGACGGTATGCGCATTCTAAATGCGAGGGTTCCAGGAAACCCGACGACTTGGAAAAGAAGAAATCGTAGTCTACATGGGCAATGCTGTTGAGGAGGCAGCTGTTGCAGTGGAGGACAATTATAGGATTTCATTTTGAGTTATTGCTTTTATGTACCTTTCATTTTAGAAAGAACTTTGTTCTGGATTTCTAATGAATGGATATTTTATTTCTTTTAATCATTTGATGGTTATAAGAAGAAATAAAGATAGAAATCATTCTGGTACATTAGCTAGCAATATATAAATGATGAATCCTGAGTCCACCACGGTGCAACGAACCGTAGTATAAAACTCGTTTTACTAATAAGAGTTTTCCTTATTAAATCAATTATACTTGTGGATTCTTATGCTAAATCATGTTTATTCAAATAAGAAGTTCAAAGGTCGAAAATTGATATTTGATCAATTAAGTTGAAGGAGTGGACCTTCCGACCTAAGAATCTAATTTGGAAGATAACATGACTAAGCAATCCTTTATGGATATAAGATATAAGATCCGGACAAGTATAAGAATTGATTAACTCTGATGTATGCAGACCATTGTTTACTCAGACAATAAGGTACGAGTATTTCATTTTATGATTACTCGAAAAATTGGATTAGCATACCTGATGTGCCACAAAAGCAAAGTGTTTTGACAAGTCAATGGACACTAAGCAATTGTGGAGAACCATCAAGGTATATCCATTGAAAGCCTGCGATCTAATCGCGGAGGCAAGTGCCTGTCTGAGGAATGCATGGCATACTGATCAGAGATTGGGATTTGATCCCAAATGACTACACCGTACACTCTTGTGTAGAAATGGTATGTCGGAAATAAGAAATGGAACTCTTATAGAAATAGTAAAAGCATGAGTTATACGGAACTACCTGTGTTCTATGGATATGTCTGGAAACAACGGCGCATTCAAATGCGGTTGTAGAATATCCTAGAAGAACAAAAGATGTGTGTTCAATAGTACTATGAACCAGAAGGACGTTATAAGTTCTAACGCCCGGTTTTTAGAGTAAGACTATTAGATGAACCACAAGCCCAAAGTGACGTAGTACTTTGAAATGAGAGAGAAAGATTAAAACTTAGAACCAGCCGAACCGAGTAGCGGTACACCACAAACTGCACCTACTGTTATTACTGTTTAAACACCGGAATGCCGTTGTAGTGGGAGGTTGTGGATCAACCGGAGATATTCATAAGACTAGGAGAGTTTTCGGACTCTAGGACCTAGTATACATGAAATCGATCCCTGGATCTACATGGAGGCAGTACTAGATCTAAATGTGTCTTCTTGGAAAGCAATAAGGATTATTGCTGAGAGGCAAGATCATTTAGAGTACAAGCTTAGTTGATCCATTTATGGATTGGAACAAAGCATTGAGTTCGTGGTACTTGCAAATTGATGAGATAGTTCATTTTATGGATTCATCAAAGCATAGACGAATAGTGTGTATTGGAAACGTGATGGAAACAAGGTGGTGTTTCTCGGGTTTTATGTAGATAACATTTTATCATTGGCAACAATGTAAAGATGTAATCAGACATGAAATGATGGTTGTCTGGATAAATCATTATGAAAGATATAGGAAGAAGTTGGACATGTTCTTGAGATCTTGGATCTCTAGAAAAGAACATTGTACTTCTCCTGGACATCTTACATATAAATGATTATGGTTCGTTTTAACATGCAAGATTCCGAGAAAGGTATGTTACCTTTCAGATGCGGAATGCATCTATCTAAGGATATGTGTTTTGGAACACAAAAGGAGATAGAAGCAATGAAAGCGGTTTCCTACACTTACAGTGAGGAAAGCTTAATAAATGCATTGTTGAAAACAAGAACCTGATATCGGCTATGCGGTTAGCATAGTGGGAGGATATCAAGGTAATCCTGGAAAGGAATACTTGACTGTTGTAATGAACATTTTAAGTACTTTCGAAGTACTAGAAACTATGTTGCGGAGCAGACGAGCATTTCCTTTGGATTACATTCTCTTAGATTTCTAATCAAATGAGGACCGGTGTAAGTCGATATCAGGCTATGTGTTTCACTATTGAAGGAGAAGGAGTTTTAACATGGAAGAGTGATAAGCACGATGCTTTTCGGACTCTGCCATGGGTAACCAAATAGCGGCCTCAGAGGCAGCGGAAGTTTTGGTATAGCTCCGGGAATCTCTGGGACTTAGAGATGATTCTTAATTTTCCAAAAGGCTATGTGAATAGCGGTGCGATGGCAAATGGTAAGAAATCACAAGTCCATAAGTGTAAGATAACACATAGTGCAAGTACCACCTGATACGAGTCATCTGTTGGAGTTGTGTACTTAATGTCTAGATTTAAGTATCGGTAAACTCCCGGTCATAGCATTTTACCTATTTAATTAATAAACAATTATTTGCAATTAATTATTATTAATTAATTATGCAAAATATAGTCCTGGATTTTATACGTTGTAGTTAGTATGGTGTGTCGGGCCCACACAGAAGATCATACTATCGGTTACTCGTATTTAATCGAACAGTTGCTCACGACCTAGATGGACACGGACCAATCCATCGGTATAGTCGTTGTGTGAGAGAGAAAATAATTTATCTTAATTATTTTATCACACTTGTACACTTGGTGTATTGGGCGGATCGCTTGAGATTTATTGATTAGGATTGCCTTGGATAATCAATTTAAATCTCAGAGTATTTTATTCTTAATCCCCGATACTATTGCGGGTGTATATATTTAATATTAGAGACTTTGATTTTCCAAAGGGATTAACCGATTTAATTATTGGGTTAATTACCGGTAAAATTGGGTCGCTATATTTTATATATGACATGCCGTGAATACTTGACGGGAAAGTGTATCCCGGAAGGGTTGATAATATCCCCGAGATGAGTTCATAAGGAATTATTGTGTAAACCTCATGAGTGGATTCGTTCCGCACAATAATAAAGGTTGAACGGTACTAGTCTCGGATATAAGAGATGAATATTATTTATTGAGCAATAAATAAATTTATTCATGGATATTTAAATCTTAAATACACGGAATAAATAATACTAATCGGAGAAATATTATTTGATATAATATGGATTAATATTGGGAGTGCAATTTTATTTATATAGTGGAAAATAAATAAAATTTAATATTGATAAGGATTAATGGATTTGGGTTGGACCCAATTTAATCTTCAATATTAAGAAGCCCAATATTTAATCTCCTTATGATCCCCTACGTAGCCTATATAAGCACTACATGGTCTTCACTTTTCACAACACATAATAATTGACCTACGCCAATCACAAAGTCTTGGAGAGTGAAGGAGATCCATAGGAGTTCGATAGATCGTCGCCCACACGACGTTCGGCGAGGTGCGAGGAATACGTAGGAAGATCGCAAGGTCGTTTGATTTCGTTTCTCCGTACAACGAATCGAGGTAATAATCATAAACCCCCTTCATGATTATTTGTGCGTATTAATTGTGATATATACATGAACGCACGATCCGGAAAAACGACGAACCTCGGGGACGGGGATTCGAGATCCCCGGCGAGGATCGAAGGAGGCGGTCGAACCCTAGGGTTCGGACCGCCGCAACGCGCGACGAAGGACGAGCCCCGGCTGGACGCCGGGGCATACGATCGACTTCGGTCGATCGCCGGGGTGCCACGGGCTGGTGCCGTGGCGGACCCCAGTCGCCGTCGTCGTAGGCGCGTGCCGCGCGAAGCCCTCGGCTGGAGCCGAGGGGCGATCGAGCCCGTGAGCTCGATCGCGGGCGTGCTACGGGATGACCCGTAGCTGCCTCGTATGCGCTACGGGTTCACCCGTAGCGAGGCGTGCGAGGGCGACGCCCTCGCGAGCAGCGAGTCACGCGACTCGCTGCGGGGCTGCTACGAGCAGACCGGGGATCGCTACGAGCGATCCCAGCGATCGTCCGTAGACGATCGCGAGCCCCTCGCGGGGGCTCGGCTGGCGCACGCGGCCTTCGGGCCTCGCTGGGCGTTCGGTCGGGCCCCGGCTCGTGAGGTGGTTCGCTTTCGTGGTTTCCGACTCGCGGGGGACTTCGGCTGGGGGCGGGCTGCGTGTCTTCGGGCGCGTAGTCTCCAAAGGTCGGACTCCTGCGGATGAGTCGGTGTTAGTAATCTACGGCGATCTAGGGTTTTTGATCGGGTTATCGGTTCCGCAATTTTTGATAGCCCGGGACATCGAATCCCAGCATCATCGTCGAGGGAGACGACGCTGTAGTCACCAAGATAACTTCAGAGCGGCAACCTAGATTGCTCATTCACATAGTACTTCTTGGAAGTACAACTTAAGCACGTGGTGAGTATGGAAGTTGGGAGTTTGGAGGAAATGACTAGACCTTAGTACAAGTGGGAGATTGTTGGAGTTGTGTACTTAATGTCTAGATTTAAGTAACGGAAACTCCCGATCCATTGCCATTAATCTATTTAATTAAATAAAAAATTATTTGCGTTTAATTATTTATAATTAAATATATGCAAATTATAGTCCTGGATTCTATACGTTGTAGTTAGTATGGTGTGTCGGGCCCACATAGAAGATCATACTATCGGTTACTCGTATTTAATCGAACAGTTGCTCACGACCTAGATGGACACGGACCAATCCATCGGTATAGTCGTTGTGTGAAAGAGAAAATAATTTGTCTTAATTATTTTATCACACTTGTACACTTGGTGTATTGAGCGGATCGCTTGAGATTTATCGATTAGGATTGCCTTGGATAATCGATTTAGATCTCAGTGTATTTTATTCTTAATCCCCGATACTATTGCGGGTGTGTATATTTAATATAAGTGACTTTGATTTTCCAAAGGAATTGACCGGTTTAATTACTGGGTCAATTACCGGTTAAGTTGGGTCACTATATTTTATATATGACATGCCGTGAATACTTGACGGGAAAGTGTATCCCGTAAGGGTTGATAATATCCCCGAGATGAGTTCATAAGGAATTATTATGTAAACCCTGCAGGTGGATTTGTTCCGCATAATAATTAAGGATGAATGGTACTAGTCTCGGATATAAGAGATGAATAAATTAATTAGCAATAAATTAATTTTATTCATGGATATTTATATCTTAAATACACGGAATAAATAATACTACCGGAGAAATATTATTTGATATAATATGGTTTAATATTGGGAGTGCAATTAATTTATATAGTGGAAAATAAATTAATTAATATTAATGGGATTAATAGATTTGGGCTTGGGCTCAATTTAATCGTTAATATTGGAAGCCCAATATTCCACCTCCTTAAGATCCCCTACGTAGCCTATAAAAGCACTACATGGTCTTCTCTATTCTCATAACTTGAAGATCACAATTCTAGAGAGAGAAAGTAGAGAGGGAGATCCATGGAGTTCGGAAGATCGTCGCCCACCCGACGTTCGAGCTAGTGCAAGGAATACGTGGGAAGATCTCAAGGTCATCAATTGAGTTCTTCGTTTCTCCGTACAACGAGAACAAAGGTAAAATCGTTGAACCCCCTTCGATGATTTTAATGTTTAATTATCGTGAAAATAACGTGAACGTAAGATCCGAGGTTCGGGATCCTCACCGGGGTCGAGCTGGGTGGTGGTGATCGAAGATCACCGGACCACCGCGGCTAGAGTGACCCGACGGCGACGAATCGCGCGTAGGGCTTGACTGCCCAGGCAAGCGGCCGCCTGGGGGGTCAAGCGGCCGCCTGGTATGCCCAGGCAGCGGGCTGCGGGTTTTTCCCGCAGCGGATCCGCAACCCACGCGAGTCGTGCACGGGGCTGCTACGGGCTCTCCCGCACGGGCTGCTGCGACCAGCCGTGGCTTGTGCGATGACGCGATCGAACCTTGTGGGGTTCTCCCGCGGATAGGGTTCGATCGACGCGTCTTCTCACATGCGGCTGGGGGTGATAACGGACCATGGTTCGACCATGGTGGATACGCCATCACTCGGGACGTGGCTAGGTCAGCCCGTGGCGCAGCTGGGGGTTCCCAAGAACAGCCGCGAGCCTACACGAGGGCTCGACCGAACAGCCCGGGTTATCCCCGTGGTTAGGGTTTGGTTGAGTTCGGATTCGTGGTGGTTCATGGCGGGATGTTCCGGCAACCGGGAGTCGATTGAAGTTGTCGTTCCGCAATTTGACAACTCCGGATATTCGATCTCCGAAGGATTTCGGTTGGAATTAATTAGATAATTAATTTTAATTAATTTATTAATTCCGGGATATCGATTTCCATCAATTGGTATCAGAGCGATGGTTTTCGTTCACGGTATTTTTCGATAAATTGTTCTACCTTGCAGGGTTTCCGACTATTATGGCTAGATATAATTGTTCTTAATTATTGTCATAATATTGTTCTTGATTATTAAACTCTCGGACATGTCGAGATTCGTTTTATGTGTGGAGAATGCTTGTAATAGTAAAAATTCGGGGGTTGACCGAATTTAGGTTTATTATTACGTTCTACTTTTTCCGGAAAATGTATAGGGTCGATTTCATGTATAGAATCGATACCGGAATTGTAATTTAAATTATTGTAATTTATTTACGTTGGTTCGATGATGAGACGATCGCCGGAAGACGAAGACGTGTGACGAAGAAGACGAGGAGGATTCCGGGGATCGATCAACCCCATGATCGAACCCCATGAAGGGTCGATCGATCGAAGGGAGAAGGGGGGCTGCCCGAGGCCCTCGGCCACGCCTAGCCACCGGTGGTGGTGGCGCGTGGGCCGGGACGGTGGCGGTGCTCCTCCTCGAGCCGCGATCGATGGTGGTGGGGCGCGGGGACTCCCAATCCGTGCTCTCCCGCCGAGATCTAACTTTCCTAAATTATTCGGTTTTCCTATTTTGAGTATTTCTATTTTTGGGAATTCTCATGGAATAGGAAAAGAATAAATTTAGAATAAATTTATTTTTCCTCATTGATTATTCCCTTGGAATTTTCATGGAATAGGAAAGGAATAAATTTAGAATTAATTTATTTTTCCTATTTTATTATTCCTTTATGGAATTTTAAATGGATTAGGAAAATAATTAATTTGGAAAGTTTTAAGAGTCCTAAAATTAATTTTTCCTTATTTAATTATTCCTTTATGGAATTTTTAATGGATTAGGAAAGGAATTAATTTGGAATTCAATTAATATTAAATTAATTTCAGGTACCGGTGGAATTAATATTAAATTAATTTCGGGAATTCAATTATTATTATTTAGTGGAATTAATAATAATTAAAAGTGTAATTAATTAAGGATTTCTTTTTAAAGACTCCGAGTTAATTAATATTACATTTTAGCCTTAATTAATTTATCCTTAGGTCCCTAACGTAACTCTATATAAACCCCCCCTTGCCCTCTCCTAAAACCTACAGTTCACCGCAACATTTTATTTCAGCAGAGAAAAAGAATTGTTAGCGCAATTAAAAAGTTTCTCTGTTAAAATAAAATAGTTAACGCAAATATAATTTTTCTCTCAGAGAGAATAATTAAATCTTTGCGCTGGTTTGAGAAAGGAGAGAGCGGATTTGACCTTGCTCGGGACTAGCAAGGATTTGAGCGTGGGGGTGTGATTTGTGTCGTGTGTGTGTGTTTTAGTCGTTGTTTTTAGTTGTCATTTGTTAGTCGTGTGAGTTGTTTTGTATTATTTATTTATGTTTATGTCGAGTCTTGTGTGTTGATCTCACGTGTGTTTGGAGTTTGTTATTGTGTATGTTTCAGGTGCAAAGTCGAAAGAAACGAGTCGAGAATGGAATGACAAAAGCGGGCTGGACATTTACATTTTGTCGGCCGATACTTTTGAAAAAATTCCAGAAATGAAGTTGGCGGTTGCGGGGCGGTTACGGGGTAGTTTTGGGGGCATTTGGACATGGATATAAGTGATTTATCTTGTAGAAAATCATCATCTCTCGTCTTGGAACTCGACGTAGAGTGAGGGACGTCGATATTGACGACATCGACGTTCTAAGAATCGTAATCGAGTTCTACGGCTTTCGAAAACTCTGTAATGTAATCATTTCTTAGTTTTTCATTCCGTTCTTAGTTTAAGAATGTTGATTATATTATGTTCGATTGTGTTTTAAATTTCTTTTTATTTAATGTCTTAATGTTATTTCTCAATTCTCTTTAATTGTTTTCGTTAATCATGCTTTCGTTTATGTTTAGATATTTTGTTTTCATGTAATTTCCATGTTTGCTCGAATGATGAATCGAGAGTCGCGAAAAAGGAATTTCATATTCAATTGAACTATGTCATTAGAAATGACACAACCTTAGGACTCGTAACTTGATCGAGAGCGAGACTCCTAAGTGAATTAAACACTTTTGAGTGAGTTTAGTAACCCGACTGGGAGCTTAACTTTCATGTGTCGAATATTTTGAAATATGAGATGTTGTTATGAAATGGCCGGAAACGATTTGATATAAATTATTCGAGTGTTTAATTTCATGTCTTTTATTTTCTTGTCATTTAATTTATGTCATTTACTTTTTATTGCAACTTGAACTTATGATTTAGTAGATATAAAAAAATGCATCTAAAACTATTTCATTCACGAAAACTCTACTCTTCCGTTTCCTTGGATTGATAACCGAGTCAACTACAACTGACCTCGGATTTTGACGAGAGACGTGATGGAGTTATATTCTAAATGTCTAGTTTAGTGACAATATGGAACTCCTTATCTGTGTTTTATTATCTATTAATCAAATTGTCGGCATTTTTTCTTTCATGTACTTTATGCAATAGTCCTAGATATATACGTTGTAGACAGTATGGCGTGAGGAGACACGCGGAAGATCATACTGTCGGTTACTCGTATACTATCGAACAGTAGCTCACGACTTAGATGGACAGGGACAATCCATCGGTACGTCGTTGTGTGACTGGTAGATAGTCGGTCTTGACTATCATGTCACACTCGTACACTTGGTGTATTGAGCAGGACCACGGGAGGGCGTTCGATTTATACTAATCGCAGTAATCGAACTAGACCTCAGATATTACGGATATACGAATTCCTAATCCCTATATAATTATAGGTGCGTGTGTCCAATTCTCGGTTCTTTAACTTGCCAATGAGTGAGACTAATTGATTAGTCGAGATCCTCGGTAAATTGGGAATCGTAATTGTACGCACGGCATGCTATAGATTATAGACAGGAAACCGTGTCCCGTTTATCGGGTTGATTACGTCCCCGAGATGAGCTCATAAAGTTTATCATGTAAACCCTGCAGGTGGATTTGTTCCACATGATAATAAGGATGAGTGGTACTAGTCTCGGATAATAAGAAACGAATTAATTTAATTATTAGTAATTAAATAAATTCGTGGACGTTCGATATCTTAAACACGGGGAAAGTCGTATATGTAATTTCGGCGGAATTATTATTGTTGAATAATATTAAATTAATTTCGGGAATTCAATTATTATTATTTAGTGGAATTAATAATAATTAAAAGTGTAATTAATTAAGGATTTCTTTTTAAAGACTCTGAGTTAATTAATATTACATTTTAGCCCTTAATTAATTTATCCTTAGGTCCCTAACGTAACTCTATATAAACCCCCCTTGCCCTCTCCTAAAACCTACAGTTCACCGCAACATTTTATTTCAGCAGAGAAAAAGAATTGTTAGCGCAATTAAAAAGTTTCTCTGTTAAAATAAAATAGTTAACGCAAATATAATTTTTCTCTCAGAGAGAATAATTAAATCTTTGCGCTGGTTTGAGAAAGGAGAGAGCGGACAAGGAATTTCCAGCGGATCGTTGCCCACACAACGGCTGGAATCGGGAAGAGTCATACGTTAGAAGCTCTAAGGTCTCAACCATCGACCGATAAGGTATGAGATCGGATCTCTATTCCCCTTTTATCGATCTCATATTTCGTTGATTATACTTTGAACGTACGATCGGGATCCGGACATCGTGGATCGTATTCTTCGATTACTGGAGGTTTTAGGACCTCCGGATCAGTAGTCGGAAGAGGAAAAACGATCCGGAAACGAGCCCGGAACAACAGGTCGCGCTGCTGTCCGCGCTGCTGAAGGACAAACGGCGACCGCCGTTTCTTAAACGGCGACCGCCGTTTTGCTCTTTTTCAGGCAGCCCACTCCGGCTCGCGCGGTTGTCCTCCGGGGCAACGGCTGGGCGTGAATCGGGGCACGGGCTGGGCACGTGGACGGAGTAGCGGATCTGGAGGTCGACTGGGATCGTTCGGATGTTCGAGTGATCGAACGAACGCATCCCGGGTAGTCGATTTCCAACAAATGGTATCAGAGCGAGGTTATTGGTTTGTTGTATTGTTCGTACGTTTATGATGCAGGATGAACCCGATTATTATGGCCAACATTGTGAGATGTTGTATGATAATTTTATTGTGGTTTGTTAAACTCTCGGGCTTGTCGAGATTGTTTTGTTTTGGAAATCGTTGCTTGAATGTAATAGATAAAACGACGGGTTGAGTCGTTTAGGTTTTACGTTTTTCGTGTTTTGCGTTTATCCGAATGTATAGGATCGATCAACCTGTATAGGATCGATGCCGGAAGTAGTTAGTTTACCTTGTAATGTTGCTGCTGCTTGGTGAATCGAGACGAGATCGAAGGCCGGACGAACGAGGGTCGAGAAGTCGAACCTGCGGCTGCTGAAGGGCAAACGGCGGTCGCCGTTCCCTAAACGACGGTCGCCGTTTCGCTGGACTTCGGGCAGCAGCTCCGCGGGGGTTCGACGGACATCACGGAACGCTCGTCTTTGCCCGGGATGATACTCCAGTGGGAGGGGTTCGTCTCTTGGCACTTAGACGAGTCGGTGATGGACCTAGACCTAGACGAGCAACGAGACGAAGATCCGAGAAGACGTGCATCGAAGATTTTAAAGGCCATAATAATCGGGCCACGTTAAATGCTTTCTATGTGTTTACGTGCTTTATTATGCTTTAATTTTATATGCATGTGAATGTTATCCCTTTCGTAAAAACTAAGTGGGAGAGAAATTGGAAACAATCCCGCGGTCTCCATTCTCTGTTTTGATGGTGATGTGTGTCGCTTACGAGTTGGCTTTAGTGTCATCCTCCCTATCGGATAAAGTGGACACACGGATATCACTGGATCAAAATTCGAATTCAATTCCATTTATAGAATTGAACACTTAAGTTTTTCAAAGCAAATGCCTAATTTGTCTTTCAAAGACTAAGTTCAACTCGACTCATTCTCACCCCGGGGAGTGGAATGGAGCCAAAGCGCTTGCTTATGTCGATGACACAGATTAGAGACATTCGAGTCATTTGATGACTAGATCGATTGTCTGGTTGGCTCCCTCACTTTGTGAGAAATAGGGCTCAATTGCATGATTGATCGCTGGTTAGAAACTTCGAGTTTCACTTACGAGATATCAAGCTTTGATTAACGAAATTGTGAAATTTATTAAATGGAATTCAATTAACAAAGTTGTTTGTTTAGTAAACGTCCACACTATCGTGGCTTACTAGACGGAAACGGAACTTTGGGTTAATTGAGGCTCGACAGTTATAGGAAATCGTAAAGGGACCGCATGTCAACGTAAACGTCCACACTAACGTGGCTTGCGGTGGATATGTAGTTCCCGAGCGGTTAACTTAGTACTGAGAAATGGTATACACTTAGGTACGCTTTACAGTATCCTCCCCATCGGAGTCACTGCTGTAATGATGTACGACCAAAGTAAAAGTCCAGTTATAAAATCGTTTGGACTAGTATACGTCCACATGAACGTGGCATGCTGGTCTGATGGGATTTTAGGATTGATTGGTAAATTTAATGATATTAATTAAGGGAGTTAATATCGAATTAAATTTGACGGTTTGATTTGTCTCTTTTATAGATATGGCACTCAACCCACTGTCTGTGATACTAAAAGAAAACAAACTCACTGGTCCAAATTATGTTGATTGGAAACGAAACTTGGACATTGTCCTAACTGCTGAGGAGTACAAGTATGTACTCCAGGTCGAATGTCCTGTTGCACCTACTGAAACATCCACTCCTGAGGAAAAGGAAGCTCATCGGAAGTGGGTCAAGGCTGATCAGATGGCGCGGTGCTACATTTTGGCATCTATGTCAAATGTGCTCCAACATCAGCATGAAGCCATGGACACTGCCTATGATATGATGCTTAACCTCAAGGAGATGTTTGGTAGTCAGGACAGGGCAGCCAGACAAGATGCTATGAGGCAACTCATGACGGCCACTATGTCCGAAGGAACGCCCGTGAGGGATCACGTTCTTAGGATGATAGGCTATCTGAATGAGATAGAGATTATGGGAGGTGCTATCGATGGGGAAACCCAGATCGATATAGTGCTCCAGTCTCTGCCTAGGAGTTTTGAGCAGTTCCGCCTGAACTATAACATGAACAAGAGGTTATATACGTTGGCGGAACTCCTGACTGAACTCCAGGCGGCAGAGGGTATCTTTAGGAACTCTCAAGCACTTGTGGCTGTGAAATCGACTCTTCCTCGCCCTTCGGGGATTAAGAAGAAGAAAAAGCAAGGACGGAAACCCAGTGGGCCCAGAGTTGGTGGACCACAGAATGGAGTGAACAGGCCTAAGGGCAAGTGTTTCCGTTGCAAGCAGTCTGGACATTGGAAGTCTAATTGTCCTCTCAGACAAGGAGGTATGAACTTTTCCTTAGTCACTGAAACATGTTTAGCGGTGTTATCCACCGGTACCTGGTGTGTGGATACGGGAGCCACTGATCATGTCTGCAATTCTTTGCAGGGGTTCAAGGAAACCCGGCGGCTTAGAGAGGGAGAGATCACCATCTACATGGGCAACGCTACGAAAGTGGCGGCGGTTGCAGTGGGAGATGTTCATTTATCTTTTAATAATAATGTTTTGGTATTGAATAATTGTCTTTATGTACCGGATTTTAGAAAGAACCTTGTTTCGGTTTCTAAATTGGTTTTGAATGGATATTCAGTTTCTTTTGATAATTCTGTTATTGTCAAGAAGAATGGTGATTATATCTGTTCTGGTACATTAATAGGCAACTTATATATACTGAATCCTAATTATTCCACGGTGCAACGAGTAGAGTCGTATAACACATCTAGTACCAATAAGAGAAAGTAGCCTTCTAGGATTAATCAAAAGTACTTATGACATCTTAGGCTAGGTCATATTAACTTGGGCAGAATTCAAAGGTTGATAACTGATGGAATACTCAGTGATGTGAAAGATGAGGACTTTCCAACCTGCGAATCATGCCTGGAAGGAAAAATGACCAAGCGACCCTTTAGTGATAAGGGGTATAGATCCAAGGAAGTGCTGGAATTGATTCACTCTGATTTGTGCGGGCTTTTATCTGTCCAAGCGAGAGGAGGTTACGAATATTTTGTAACCTTCACTGATGATTACTCAAGGTATGGTTTTATATACCTGATGCGCCGCAAGAGCGAGTGCTTTGACAAGTTCAAGGAGTACAAAGCTCTTGTGGAGAACCTTCATGGTAAAACCATAAAGACTCTACGATCTGATCGTGGAGGAGAGTACCTCTCGGGAGAGTTTAAGGCGTACTTATTAGAGAATGGGATTGACTCCCAGATGACTGCACCATACACGCCCCAGCAGAATGGTGTAGCAGAAAGAAGGAATAGGACTCTTATGGAAATGGTAAGATCTATGATGAGTTACTCAGAACTACCAATTTCGTTCTGGGGATATGCCTTGGAAACAGCGGCTTATATCTTGAACTTAGTTCCTTCCAAATCAGTCCCTAAGACGCCCTCTGAATTGTGGACCGGGCGTAAGCCAAACTTGAAACACATTCGGATCTGGGGTTGTCCAGCACATGTGCTGAAGCACGGGGCTGATAAGTTGGAGTCACGTTCAGATATTCGGTTGCTTATAGGATATCCTAGAGGAACGAAAGGTGGTCTATTTTATAGTCCTAAGGACCAGAAGATCGTTGTTAGCACCAACGCTCGGTTCTTGGTGTTGGAGTTGTGTACTTAATGTCTAGATTTAAGTACCGGTAAACTCCCTGTCATAGCATTTAACCTGTCTAATTAATAAACAATTATTTGCATTTAATTAATTATGCAAAATATAGTCCTGGATTTTATACGTTGTAGTTAGTATGGTGGGGCATGGGCACACAGAAGATCATACTATCGGTTACTCGTATTTAATCGAACAGTTGCTCACGACCTAGATGGACACGGACCAATCCATCGGTATAGTCGTTGTGTGAGATAGAAAATAATTTATCTTAATTATTTTATCACACTTGTACACTTGGTGTATTGGGCGGATAGCTTGAGATTTATTGATTAGGATTGCCTTGGATAATCAATTTAAATCTCGGAGTATTTTATTCTTAATCCCTGAAACAATTGCGGGTGTGTATATTTAATATAAGTGACTTTGATTTACCAAAGGAATTAACCGATTTAATTATTGGGTTAATTACCGGTTAAGTTGGGTCACTATATTTTATATATGGCATGCCGTGAATTCTTGAAGGGGCAGTGTATCCCGGAAGGGTTGATAATATCCCCGAGAGGACTTCATAAGGAATTATTATGTAAACCCTGCAGGTGGATTTAATCCGCATAATAATTAAAGTTGAACGGTACTATTCTCGGATATAAGAAATGAATAATATTTATTGAGCAATAAATAAATTTATTCATGGATATTTAAATCTTAAATACACGGAATAAATAATACTAAGATGGAGAAATATTATTTGATATAATATGGAATAATATTGGGAGTGCAATTTTATTTATATAGTGGAAAATAAATAAAATTAATATTGATAAGAATTAATGGATTTGGGTTGGACCCAATTTAGTTTTCAATATTGGAAGCCCAATATTTATTCTCCTTATGATCCCCTACGTAGCCTATATAAGCACTACATGGTCTTCACTTTTCATAAGACAAGAGACCCTAAGATACGCCAATCATAAAGTCTTGAAGAGTGAAGGAGATCCATAGGAATCCGATAGATCGTCGCCCACACGACGTTCGGACGAGGTGCAAGGAATACGTGGGAAGATCGCAAGGTCATCAACGCGTTATTTCGTTTCTCCGTACAACGAATCTAAGGTAAAATCATAAACCCTCTTTTATGATTTTGTGTGAATTAATTGTAGCATATACATGAACACACGATCCGGATAAACGTACGAACTTCGGGGACGGGGATTCGAGATCCCCGGCGAAGATCGAGAGAACCCTCGGCTTGGAGCCGAGGGGGCGATCGAACCCTAGGGTTCGATCGCGGCATGCACGCGACGGAGGGGGAAGCCCCGGCTGGACGCCGGGGCACACAGTCGATCCTTGATCGACCGCCGGGATGGCGTGGGCTGGTGCCACGCCGGATCCCGGCCACCCTCGCCGGTCAGGTGCGCGCACGGGAGGACCCCGGCTGGAAGCCGGGGCGATCGATCGACCGTGAGGTCGATCGTGAGGGGAAGCCGCGGCTGGGCCGCGGCAGGTCAGCTGGAGGCTGACCGCCCTCCTCCGGCGGCGGTGGTGAGTCGCCGGACTCACCACCGGGGGCTGCTGGGCAGCCCCGGCGATCGCGGCGTGCGATCGCGAGCCCCCTCGCGGCGGGGGGGCTCGGCTAGGGTTTTCTAGCCGCGGGGTTTCATCCCGCGGCGGTGATGCTCAAGTCGAGCTCCGTCGACGTGAGATGGTTCGCGTTCATGGATTCGGCTCGCGGGAGAAAATCGGCTGGGGGCGGGCTGCGTGTCTTCGGGCGCGTAGTCTCCAAAGGTCGGACTCCTGCGGATGAGTCGGGAATCCAATCTCCGGCGATGAAGGATTTCGGTCGGGCTATCGGTTCCGCATTAATTTTAATAGCCCGGGATATCGATTTCCAACAATTGGTATCAGAGCGTTTGGTTTCGTGTTCATGTATATGCTCGATTATTGTTCTACCTTGCAGGATTTCCGGCTATCATGGTTGGATATTAATTAATTTTGTTTATTAATTAATTATCATGATTATTAAACTCTCGGACATGTCGAGATTCGTTTTGTGTGGTTGAATGTTTGTAATAGTAAAAATTCGGGGGTTGACCGAATTTAGGATTTATTATTACGTTCTTTATTTTTCCGGAAAATGTATAGGGTCGATTTCATGTATAGAATCGATACCGGATAGTGTAATTTAATTTTTGTAATTTTATTACGTTGGTTCGATGTTGAGACGATCGCCGGAAGACGAAGAAAGTGTGACGAAGATGACAATGGACGAAGGGGCCGATCATCCTCATGATCGACCCCATGGATCGATCGCCGGGCGAGGGGCTGTCCGTGGGAGCTTCCGGCCACGCCGGCCACCGGTGGTGGTGGCGCGTGGGCTGGGGGCGGCGGCGGTACTCCTCCCGGGCGGCGGTCGACGGTAGGGGTGGTGCGGGGACTCCCAACCCGTGCTACTCCTACCATAATCCAACTTTCCTAATTAATTCGGTTTTCCTATTTGAGTACTTTCCTTTTAGGAAACTCTCATGGATTAGGAAAAGAATTAATTTAAATTAATTTTATTTCTATTGATTTATTTCCTTCATGGAATTATTCATAGATTAGAAATTTATTTAATTTAGTACTAAATTTATTTATTTTTCCTATTTGATTATTCCTACTCATGGGAATATTCATGGATTAGGAATAAAAAATAAATTTGGAAAGTAGTGAGTCCTAATTTATTTATTTCCTTATTCTATTATAGGAGTCTTCTAGAATATTCCGAGTTTAACTTGGATAGATTATTCTAGAGATTTAATAGAATTAGATAGGAAAATAAATAAATAAAAATATTAATAATATTTAATTTTATTTTTGATATATTCAATTGACTTAATTTTTGAATTAAGTAACTTTTGGATTAATTGAAAATAAATAGATTTAAATATTGGAAATTAATATTCTCGTCACATGGAGCATTCAAGAAACGAAGACTGAAGACTAGAGGATGCATATGAAGATAAAGCCATGATAGTCGGAAAATAATTTTCTAGCATTATTTTGACTATGTGATACTATGTGCTTTATTGCTTGTATGCATGCTATATGTGTTTATTTTATGCACTAGATAGCGTATCCCTTTATTATAAAAAGCTAAATGGGAGAGGGGATGGAAACATTCCCATGGTCTCCATTACTGTTCTCTTGGTGACTCTTATGGACTTTCGAAGTTCGTATAGACGAGTCATTGGAGGAGAATTCTTGTAATTCCTTTTACAAGAAACATTGATCGAGTTTATCAAACAATGCCTAATTTGTCTTTCTGAAACTGACTTCAAGTCGACTCATTCTCACCCCGGGGAGTGGAATGGAGCCAGAGCCACTTGGTCATGTGGATGACACAAATTAGAGACTTTCGTGCCATTCTTTGATAGATGGGTCGTTTGTCTGCTCGGCTCCCTCATTTATGAGAGATAGGGTAGCTCGCATGGTGAATCACTGGTTAGAAACTTCGAGTTTCACTTATGATTCTCCGAGTCTTGATTTACGAAATCGAATGGATCTTGTAATTGGGAGTCAATTATAAAAGTCTCTTAGTGTAGTAAACGTCCACACCACGTGGCTTGCTATGCTGACGGATTTTGGATTAATTGATGTAGACAGTTATAAGTGATTGTGAAGAGTTGTGAAATTATCGTAAACGTCCACACCACGTGGCTTGCGGTGATGTAGCAATTCCAAGCGATTTACTTTAGTGCTGAGTAATGGTTTACACTTAGATACGCGTTATAGTATTCTTCCCGACGAAGTTACGCTATAATTGATGTATGACCAAAGAAAATCTAATTGCTAAATCATTTGGGTGGGTAAACGTCCACACCACGTGGCTTGCCTTACCTGATGGGATTTTAGACGTAATTAGTGATTTAATGATGTTATTCCAGGGAGATAACGTCGGATATTAAATTAATTGTTTGTTTAAATGTGCTTATAGGTTTAGAAAATGTCTATGAGTCCACTTGAGATGATACTTGAGGAATTTAACGCACTGGTTCCACACTGTGTTGAATGGAAAGAAGAGTTAGACATTGCTCAGACTGCAAAAGAGTACAAAGACGTACTCAATGAAACTTGTCCTCCTGGACTCACCATTAACTCGACTGAGGATGAGATTTTTGACTTTGAAAAATGGGAGAGTGTTCGTTCACTAGCCATTAATCATGATGTCATGCTCAAACTCAAGTTGTTGTTTGGACATGATGGGGAGGCTAGAAAAGAGGCGATGAGGATACTCGTAAAGATCTGTTACTTCGATGAAACACTTGATCATGTTTTTGAGATGATGGATCTTTTGGAAGAGTTGAAACAATCGCAAGCTCTTATAGCCAAAGCCAAAGGTTTCGGACCTAAAGGCAAAGGAAAGGAGAAGAAGGCAAGGGGGTCCGGTGGTCCTAAGGGACTTGGACCAAAGGGTGGGATAAAGAAGCCTTCTGGCAAACATCCCCAAGGAAAGCAGTCTGAGTACTGGGGGTCTACATCTTGTCCTCTCAAAGGTACGAATTTTTCTTTAGTCGTAAAACATAGTCAGGGGTATTATCTACCAGAATTCTGGTGTGTAGATATGGAACCACTGACGGTATGTGCATTCTAAATGCAGGGGTTCCAGAAAACCCAGCGACTTAGATAAGAAGAGTTCGAGTCCTCATGGGCAGAGCTGTTGAGGAAGCAGCGGTTGCAGTGGAAGACGTTTATCTTTTGATAGTTATAGGATTTCATTTCAAGTTTATTGCTTTGTACCTTTTAGAAAGAACTTTTGTTCTGGATTTCTATTATTAATGGATATTTTATTTCTTTAATCATTTGATGGTTTAGATAAGAAATAATGGCGATATCCATTCTGGTACATTAGATAGCAATATATGAATGATGAATCCTTAAGTCTACCACGATGCAACAAACCGTTTTATAAACTTGTTTTACTTATTAGATGTATTTCTTTATCAATCATTATACTTGTGAATTCTTGAACTTAATAGTATTTATTCAAAAGAGGATTCAAAAGGTCGAAATTGAGTCATTCAATTATAGTTGGAGGAATGGACCTCCCGACCTAAGAATCAAATTTTGGAGGAAGATACAACTAAGTTAACCTTTCTGGATAAAGGATGGAGTTCGGACAAGTATTAAGAATGATCAAAGATGATATATGCAGACATATGTGTAAATAGAAAGGTATGAGTAGTTTTCCTTTCAAGGAATACTAGTAAATGGATTAGACTACTTGATGTGCCATAAAAGCGGAGTGTTTTTCAACACAAAGCTGTTATGGGGAACCTTCAAAGTATATCCATTGAAAGCCTGCGACTTGTTCGCGGAGGCTATCACCTATCTAAATAACACATAGCATAAATCAAAGATTGAGATTAAGTCTCAAGTGACTACACCATACACTAAGGTGTAGACATGGTGTGTCAGAAATAAGAAATGGGATTCTAATAGTAAAAGGACAAGTTTGTTCGGAACTACCTATGTTCTATGGATATTTCTGGATACAACGGGACATTCTATGTAGTTGTAGAATATCCTAGAAGAACAAGTAATTGTATGTTCAATAGTACTACGAACCAGAAGGGTGTCTTCGCCCGGTTCTTAGAGGAAGACTATTAGATGAACTACAATGCCCTAACTGACAAGGTACCTTATAAAAGGGAAAGAGAAGACTGAGAACCAGCCTAACCGAGTAATAGTGCACCACTAACTGCACCTAATGTTATTACTGTTATATACCGGAATGCCATTGCAGTGGGAGGTTGTTAAGCGACCAGAGATGTTCATAAGACTAGAGGAGTTTTTAACTCTGGATCTAGTAGACATGAAATCGATCCCTAGTTCTGCATAGGAGGCAGTACTAATCTGAATGTGCCTACTTGGATAGCAATAATTTATTATTGTTTAAGAGGCAAGATCATTTAGAGGTACGGGCTTAGTAAATCCATTTATGGATTATCACAAAGCTGAAACTTGTGGAACTTGCAAATTGATGAGGTAGTCCATTTTATGGATTCATCAAGAAGCATAGACAAGATTGGTGTATTGGAGACGTAATGGAAACAAAGTGGTGTTTCTCGGAATTTTTGTGTAGATAACACTTCATCATTGGCAACAATGTAAAAGCGTTGTCAGACATAAAATAGAGGTTGTCTAAATAAATCGAGATATAAGATTAAGATGAAATTGTATCATGTTCTTAGAAATCTTTCGATCTCTAGATAAGAACACTTGCACTTCTCTTAAGATATCTTATACGATTATGGTTTGTTTTAAACATGCACAATTCTGAGAAAGGTTATTGCCTTTCGAGAACAGAATGCATCTATCTAAGGTATGTGTCTTGAACACATGAAGGAGACAGATATAGACAAAGCAGATTCTTCACACTTCAAGTGTAAAGGGCTTTGTAAATGCAGTGTTATAAAACAGGAACCTGATATCAACTATGCGGTTAGCGTAGTGGGAGGATATCAAAGTAATCTGGATAAGAGATATTCGAATGCTGTAAGAGTACTTGGAGGTACAGGATAACTAGCAAAACGAAATCTTCTTAGATTACAGTTTCTCAGATCCAAAAGATCAGAGAAGGACCAGTGTAAGTCGATATCAGGCTATGTGTTCACTTTTAGAAGAGGTGGAACCTAAGGATGAAAGAGTGATAAGCGTGATGCTTCTCGGACTCTATCATAAACCAAATAGCAGCCTCAGAGGCAGCGGAAGTTTTGGTTAGGTTCGGGAATGACCTCTGAACTTGGATATGATTCTTGGTTCACCAAAGGCTATGTATATAGCGGTGCATGGAGAACTGGAAGAAGTCATAAGTTCGAAAGGTGATGATAACACATAGAGCCAGTACCACCTGATACGAGTCATCGTCAGAGAGACGACGCAGTAGTCACCAAGATAACTTCAGAGCGGCAACCTAGATTGCTCAGTCACATAATACTTCTGGGAAGTATAACTTAAGCACGTGATGAGTATGGGAGTCGGGAGTTTGGAGGAAATGACTAGACCTTAGTACAAGTGGGAGATTGTTGGAGTTGTGTTATTAATGTCTAGATTTAAGTACTGGTAAACTCCCTGTCATAGCATTTAACCTGTCTAATTAATAAACAATTATTTGCATTTAATTAATTATGCAAAATATAGTCCTGGATTTTATACGTTGTAGTTAGTATGGTGGGGCATGGGCACACAGAAGATCATACTATCGGTTACTCGTATTTAATCGAACAGTTGCTCACGACCTAGATGGACACGGACCAATCCATCGGTATAGTCGTTGTGTGAGAGAGAAAATAATTTATCTTAATTATTTTATCACACTTGTACACTTGGTGTATTGGGCGGATCGATTGAGACTCATCAATTAGGATTGCTCGGCGATAATTGATTTGAGACTCGGAGTATTTTATTCTTAATCCCTGAAACAATTGCGGGTGTGTATATTTAATATAAGTGACTTTGATTTACCAAAGGAATTAACCGATTTAATTATTGGGTTAATTACCGGTTAAGTTGGGTCACTATATTTTATATATGGCATGCCGTGAATTCTTGAAGGGGCAGTGTATCCCGGAAGGGTTGATAATATCCCCGAGATGAGTTCATAAGGAATTATTATGTAAACCCTGCAGGTGGATTTAATCCGCATAATAATTAAAGTTGAACGATACTATTCTCGGATATAAGAAATGAATAATATTTATTGAGCAATAAATAAATTTATTCATGGATATTTAAATCTTAAATACACGGAATAAATAATACTAAGATGGAGAAATATTATTTGATATAATATGGAATAATATTGGGAGTGCAATTTTATTTATATAGTGGAAAATAAATAAAATTAATATTGATAAGAATTAATGGATTTGGGTTGGACCCAATTTAATTTTCAATATTGGAAGCCCAATATTTATTCTCCTTATGATCCCCTACGTAGCCTATATAAGCACTACATGGTCTTCACTTTTCATAAGACAAGAGACCCTAAGATACGCCAATCATAAAGTCTTGAAGAGTGAAGGAGATCCATAGGAATCCGATAGATCGTCGCCCACACGACGTTCGGACGAGGTGCAAGGAATACGTGGGAAGATCGCAAGGTCATCAACGCGTTATTTCGTTTCTCCGTACAACGAATCTAAGGTAAAATCATAAACCCTCTTTTATGATTTTGTGTGAATTAATTGTAGCATATACATGAACACACGATCCGGATAAACGTACGAACTTCGGGGACGGGGATTCGAGATCCCCGGCGAAGATCGAGAGAACCCTCGGCTTGGAGCCGAGGGGGCGATCGAACCCTAGGGTTCGATCGCGGCATGCACGCGACGGAGGGGGAAGCCCCGGCTGGACGCCGGGGCACACGGTCGATCCTTGATCGACCGCCGGGATGGCGTGGGCTGGTGCCACGCCGGATCCCGGCCACCCTCGCCGGTCAGGTGCGCGCACGGGAGGACCCCGGCTGGAAGCCGGGGCGATCGATCGACCGTGAGGTCGATCGTGAGGGGAAGCCGCGGCTGGGCCGCGGCAGGTCAGCTGGAGGCTGACCGCCCTCCTCCGGCGGCGGTGGTGAGTCGCCGGACTCACCACCGGGGGCTGTTGGACAGCCCCGGCGATCGCGGCGTGCGATCGCGAGCCCCCTCGCGGCGGGGGGGCTCGGCTAGGGTTTTCTAGCCGCGGGGTTTCATCCCGCGGCGGTGATGCTCAAGTCGAGCTCCGTCGACGTGAGATGGTTCGCGTTCATGGATTCGGCTTGCGGGAGAAAATCGGCTGGGGGCGGGCTGCGTGTCTTCGGGCGCGTAGTCTCCAAAGGTCGGACTCCTGCGGATGAGTCGGGAATCCAATCTCTGGCGATGAAGGATTTCGGTCGGGCTATCGGTTCCGCATTAATTTTAATAGCCCGGGATATCGATTTCCAACACTTGGAAGAGGATTATATAATGGACCACAAGCCCAATAGTGAGATAATACTCAACGAACTGAGAGGGAACGATCAAGGCTTAGATCCAACCCAACCGGGTGATACGCCACCACAGTCTGCACCTGTAGTTACTGTGGTTACACCGGAGCGTCGTCGTAGTGGGAGGGTTGTTCGACAACCCGACAGGTTCATGTTTATAGGTGAGTCTTCGGACTTGTTACCTGGAGAACATGAAGCCGATCCCTGGACGTGCGACGAGGCGCTTAAAGATCAAGATGCTCAGTCTTGGCAAAAGGCGATGAAATCTGAGATTGAATCTATGGATTCAAATCAGGTCTGGGATCTTTGATGGAGTAGTAAACTTAATGTCTAGATTTGAGTATTCTGAACTCTGTGTACACTTTCATTTACCTATTTATAATGAACATTCATTTGCATTTAATTATTGTTAATTAAATATACGCAAATTATAGTCCTGGATTTTATACGTTGTAGATAGTATGGTGTGTCGGGCCCACACAGAAGATCATACTATCGGTTACTCGTATTTAATCGAACAGTTGCTCACGACCTAGATGGACACGGACCAAGCCATCGGTATAGTCGTTGTGTGAGAGAGAAAATAATTTGTCTTAATTATTTTATCACACTTGTACACTTGGTGTATTGAGCGGATCGCTTGAGACTTATCAATTAGGATTGCTCTGTGATAATTGATTTAAGTCTCGGAGTATTTTATTCTTAATCCCTGAAACAATTGCGGGTGTGTATATTTAATATAAGTGACTTTGATTTTCCAAAGGAATTAACCGATTTAATTATTGGGTTAATTACCGGTTGAGTTGGGTCACTATATTTTATATATGGCATGCCGTGAATTCTTTAAGGGACAGTGTATCCCGGAAGGGTTGATAATATCCCCGAGATGAGCTCATAAGGATTTATTATGTAAACCTCGCGAGTGGATTTGTTCCCGCATAATAAATAAGGTTGAGTGGTACTATTCTCGGATATAAGAGATGAATAAATTTATTAAGCAATAAATAAATTTTATTCATGGATATTTAAATCTTAAATACACGGAATAAATAATACTAACCGGAGAAATATTATTTGATATAATATGAATAAATATTGGGAGTGCAATTTTATTTATATAGTGGAAAATAAATAAAATTAATATTGATAAGAATTAATGGATTTGGGTTGGACCCAATTTAATTTTCAATATTAGAAGCCCAATATTTAATCTACTTTTGATCCCCTACGTAGCCTATAAAAGCACTACATGGTCTTCACAATTCATTAACCTAAGATACGCCAATCATAAAGTCTTGAAGAGTGAAGAAGATCCATAGGAGTTCGATAGATCGTCGCCCACCCGACGTTCGAACGGAGTGCAAGGAATACGCGGGAAGATCACGAGGTCATCTTGATTTCGTTTCTCCGAACAACGAATCGTAGCTATGATATCTAAACTAACTTGATATTATTCGATTTTGTTTATTGAAAATACCGTAGGACGAAGATCCGAAGATCGAAGCCCGGGATAGACGGACGAACGCGTGGTGGTGGCGAAGCCACCGGACCACGCCGTACGCCCGCCTAGGGTTTCGGCGGGGCATGGAGGGCGAACCCTCGGCTGGGCCGAGGGTGTGCGATCGATCCACGGGGATCGATCGCTGGGCACGGGCTGGTGCCGTGCCCTACCCCGCCGTGAAGGCGGGGACCTCCTGGTGGCGGCGAGTCGCCGGACTCGCCGCGGGGGCTGCCGGGCAGCCCCACCCCGATCGATCGCCCGTGAGCGATCGATCCCTCGATCGTATGAACCCCGGCTCGCGGGGGTTCGGCTGGGGGCGGGCCGCGTGTCTTCGGGCGCGTGGTCTCCAAAGGTCGAGCCCCGGCGGATGAGTCGGCGTTCGTGTGATCTCCGGCGAAGGGTTCGTTCGGGTTATTGGTTCCGCAAATTTAAATAACCCGGGATATCGAATTCCAACAACTGGTATCAGAGCGTGGTTTACGTTCGCGGTATTTTCGATAAAATATTGTTCTACCTTGCAGGGTTCCGACTATTATGGCTTAATTTATTACTCGTTTAATTTATTTTGTCATGATTGTTGGTTTTATTAAACTCTCGGACATGTCGAGATTCGTTTTTGGTGGTGAATGCTTGTAATAGTAAAAATTCGGCGGTTGACCGAATTTAGGATTTATTATTATGTTCATCGTTTTTCCGGAAAATGTATAGGGTCGATTTCATGTATAGAATCGATACCGGAATTGTAATTTAGATTTTTGTAAATTTATTTTGCGATTGGATCGACGAATCGAATACCGCCGGAGAAGACGAGACGACGAGAAGGGATTAGGGCTTGGATCGATCAATCCCCATGATCGATCCATGAGGATCGATCGATCGCATGGGAGGGCGCCGAACTCGCGCCTCCTGGCGGCGATGTCACCGGCGGTGGTGGCTCGCCGGCTGGGTGGTGGCGGCGGTGGTCCTCGGCCGGCGGTTGGCGGTCCGGGTGGGGGTGGCGTGGGTCTCCCAATCCATGCTACTCCTACCGGAAATATACTTTCCTATTTTAATTCGGTTTTTCCTATTTTGATTATTTCTTTATGGAATATTCAAGAAATAGAAAAAGAATTAATTTAGTACTAAATTTATTTTTCCTATTTGATTATTCCTACTCATGGGAATATTCATGGATTAGGAATAAAATAAATTTGGAAAGTATAAAAGTCCTAAATTATTTTATTTCTTTATTTCATTATGGATATCATCTAGAATATTCCAAGAGTATCTTGGATAGATTATTCTAGAGATTTAATGGAGTGGAAAAAGAAAATAAAAAAAATAAAAAAAAAATATTAATAATATTTAATTTTATTTTTGATATATTCAATTGACTTAATTTTCGAATTAAGTAACTCTTGGATTAATTGAAAATAAATAGATTTAAATATTGGAAATTAATATTCTCGTCACATGGAGCATTCAAGAAACGAAGACTGAAGACTAGAAGATGCGTACGGAGATGTGATAAAGCCATAATAGTCGGAAAATAATATTCTAGTATTATTTTGATTATGTGATAATACTATGTGCTTTATTACATGTATGCATGCTATATGTGTTTATTTTATGCACTAGATAGCGTATCCCTTTATTGTAAAAAGCTAAGTGGGAGAGGGTATGGAAACATACCCATGGTCTCCATTGCTGCTCTCTTGGTGACTTTTATAAACTTTTAAAGTTTATATAGATAAGTCATTGGAGGAGAGTTCTTGTAATTCCTCTTACGAGAAACATTAATTAAGTTTATCAAACAATTCCTAATTTGTCTTTCCAAAACTGATTTCAAGTCGACTCATTCTCACCCCGGGGAGTGGAATGGAGCCAGAGCCACTTGGTCATATAGAGGACACAAATTAGAGACCTTCGTACCATTCTTTGATAGATGGATCGATTGTCTGCTCGGCTCCCTCATTTATGAGAGATAGGGTCGTTCGCATGGTGAATCACTGGTTAGAAAGTTCGAGTTTCACTTATGATTCTCCATGTCTCGATTTACGAGATTGAATGGATCTAGTAATTGGATTTCAATTATATAAATCTTTTGGTATAGTAAACGTCCACACGAACGTGGCTTGCTATACTGAATGGGATTTTAGAATAATTGATGTAGACAATTATGGGGAATTGTGAAGAGTTGGAGTTGTCGTAAACGTCCACACGAACGTGGCTTGCGGTGACGTAACAATTCTAAACGATTCACCTTAGTACTGAGTAATGGTTTACACTTAGATACGCGTTATAGTATTCCTCCCAACGAGGTTACGCTGTAAGTGATGTATGACCGAAGCAAAATCTAATTGCTAAATCATTTGGGTGGGTAAACGTCCACACGAACGTGGCTTGCCTTACCTGATGGGATTTTAGATGTGATTAGTGATTTAATGATATTATTTGAGGGAGATAATATCGGAATTAAATTGTTTGTTTGTTTTATGTGCTTATAGGTTAAGAATGACTGTGACCCCACTTTGTGATATACTTAAGGATGAAAACTCACCGGTTCCATACAGTAATGATTGGGAACGAAATCTGGACATTGTTCAGACTGTCGAGCTTTCCGAATCCACTGTTGTCCCAGCTGATGAGGACATTCGAAATGACCTCAGGATGATGTTGAGACATAGCGTGGAAGCCGGACAAGAGGTGATTAACATACTCACAGAATTCTCTCTCAATGAGTCCCTTAAAAAGGATTCGGCGAAAGTGGAGTTTGTGCGTAAGTTAAGAGAATCACAAGCTTTTGTGGCAAGGCTAGAGGAAAAGCGTGCAAAGAAACCCAGTGGTTTAAAACCACGGATTGGGAAAGGCAAGCCTTTGGGCAAGTGCTTTCGATGCAAGCAGTTTGGGCACTGGAGGTCTGATTGTCCTCTCATCAAAGGTACGAAATTTTCCTTAGTCACTGAAACATTGTCAGCGGTGATATCTACCAGCACCTGGTGTGTAGATACGGGTGCCACTGACCATGTCTGCAATTCATTGCAGGGGTTCCAGGAAACCCGGAGACTTAGAGAGGGAGAGATCGTGGTCTACATGGGCAATGCCGCGAAGGTGGCGGCTGTTGCAGTGGGAGACGTTCACTTACGCTTTAGTAGTGATAGGGTTTTAGTTTTACAAAATTGTCTTTATGTACCTAATTTTAGAAAGAATTTGATTTCAGTTTCTAAGTTAATTCTGAATGGATATTCTGTTTCTTTTGATCACTCAGTGGTCATAAGAAGAAATAGTGAGATTGTCTGTTCTGGTACATTGGTAGACGATTTGTATATTCTAAATCCTGAGTCTAACACGATGCAACTAACCGAGAGTAATAACACATCTACGAACACCAATAAGAGAAAGGAACCTTCTAAAATGAATCAATTATACTTGTGGCATCTAAGGCTAGGTCATATTAATTCGAATAGAATTCAAAGGTTGAAAGCTGATGGTCTCATTAGCGGCATAGAAGGATAGGACCTTCCAACCTACGAATCCTGTTTGGAGGGTAAAATGACCAAGCGTTCTTTTTCTGGTAAAGGACATAGAGCTGAACAAGTATTGGATTTGATTCACTCTGATGTATGCGGACCTATGTCTACTCAGGCAAGGGGAGGGTACGAGTACTTCATCACTTTTACTGATGATTACTCAAGGTATGGATTTGTATACTTGATGCGCCGCAAGAGCGAATCCTTTGACAAGTTCAAGGAATTCAAGGCTTTTGTGGAGAACCTTCAAAGTAAATCCATTAAATGCCTGCGATCTGATCGCGGAGGCGAGTACCTGTCTGGAGAATTCAAGGCATACTTAATAGAGAATGGGATTGATTCCCAGATGACATCACCATATACTCCCCAGCAGTATGGTGTGTCGGAAAGAAGGAATAGGACTCTTATGGAGATGGTAAGTTCAATGATGAGTTACTCGGACTTACCTACTATGTTCTGGGGACATGCCTTGGAAACAGCGGCGTACATTCTCAACATGGTTCCAACAAAAACGGTACCCACAACACCCATGGAAAGGTGGAGCGGGCGCAAGCCTAGCCTCAGGCACCTTCGGATCTGGGGATGTCCAGCACATGTGTTGCGACAAGGGGCCGATAAGTTAGAACCTAGATCAGAATTACGGTTGTTTGTAGGATACCCGAAAGGAACTAAAGGTGGCATGTTCTATAGTCCTACGGACCAGAAGATCGTTATAAGTACTAACGCTCGGTTCTTAGAGGAAGACTATGTCATGGACCACAAGCCCAAAAGTGACATAATGCTTGATGAGTTGAGAGGTAACGAGGAAGACCTGGATGCAGCCGAACCGAGTATAGATACACCACTAGAACCTGCACCTAATACTGTCACTATTAATACACCGGAACGCCGTCGTAGTGGGAGGGTTGTTAAACAACCGGACAGATGGATTGGACTGGGTGAGTCTTCGGACTCGGCACCCGGAGTTCATGAAGTCGATCCCTGGACCTATGATGAGGCGGTACAAGATATAGATGCGCCTTCTTGGAAGAAAGCGATGAAATCCGAAATAGAATCTATGGATTCTAATAAAGTCTGGGATCTTGTAGAACCACCAAGCGGCGTAAAGCCAATTGGGTGTAAATGGGTCTACAAGAGAAAGAGAGGATCTGACGGAAAGGTTGAAACCTTTAAAGCTCGGCTTGTTGCGAAAGGATATACTCAGAAAGAGGGAATCGATTATGAGGAGACCTTCTCGCCGGTAGCCAAGATAAAGTCAATCCGGATTCTCTTATCCATAGCAGCTCATATGGATTATGAGGTGTGGCAAATGGATGTCAAGACAGCTTTCCTTAATGGAAGTCTTGACGAGACGATTTATATGAAACAACCAGAAGGATTCATTGCTAAGGGGCGAGATCATCTAGTGTGCAAGCTTAATCGATCCATTTATGGATTGAAACAAGCCTCGAGATCGTGGAACCTGCGGTTTGATGAAGTAGTCCAATCTTTTGGATTCATTCAAAGCATGGACGAATCGTGTGTGTATTGGAAACGTGATGGAAAGAAGGTGGTGTTTCTCGTGCTTTATGTAGATGACATACTTCTCATTGGCAACAGTGTGAAGATGTTATCAGACATAAAGGGATGGTTGTCTAGACAATTCGATATGAAAGATTTGGGAGAAGTTGGACATGTTCTAGGGATCAAAGTTATAAGGGATCGCCGGAATAGAACATTGTGTCTTTCCCAGCAATCTTACATAGACACGATTCTAGCTCGTTTTAACATGCAAGATTCCAAGAAGGGTGATCTGCCCTTCAGTAAAGGAACTTATCTTTCTAAGGAAATGTGTCCTCGGACACAGAAGGAGAAAGATGAAATGAAAGCGGTTCCCTACGCTTCGGCTGTGGGAAGCTTAATGTATGCAATGTTATGCACGAGGCCTGATATCTGTTATGCTGTTGGCATAGTAGCGAGATATCAGAGTAACCCTGGAAAGGCTCATTGGACTGCCGTAAAGAGCATTTTCAAGTATTTGCGAAATACTAAGGATTATGTTCTGAGATACAGTGCAGACAATCTGATTCCTTTGGGTTACACAGATTCGGATTTCCAAGCCGATAAGGACCGGCGTAAGTCGACATCAGGCTATGTGTACACTTTGGGAGGTGGAGCCGTGTCATGGAAGAGTGTTAAGCAGAAGTGCATTTCGGACTCTACCATGGAAGCTGAATATGTTGCAGCCTCAGAGACAGCGAAAGAGTCAGTGTGGTTCCTTAATTTCCTCCAGGACTTAGATGTGATTCCGAGTTTGCCCAAAGCTATGACAATCTATTGTGACAATAGAGGTGCAGTGGCAAACAGTAAGGAACCACGGTCCCATAGTGCTACAAAACACATAGAGCGCAAGTACCACCTGATTCGAGACATCGTCAAGAGGGGCGATGCGATAGTCACCAAGATAGCTTCGGAAGACAACCTAGCGGACCCTTTCACCAAGATACTTCCTAAGGAAGTATATTACAAGCACTTGGAGGGTTTGGGAGTCAGAAGTTTGGAAGATAAGACTAGACCTTAGTATAAGTGGGAGATTGATGGAGTAGTATACTTAATGTCTAGATTTGAGTATTCTGAACTCTGTGTACACTTTCATTTACCTATTTATAATGAACATTCATTTGCTTTTAATTATTGTTAATTAAATATACGCAAATTATAGTCCTGGATTTTATACGTTGTAGATATTATGGTGTGTCGGGCCCACACAGAAGATCATACTATCGGTTACTCGTATTTAATCGAACAGTTGCTCACGACCTAGATGGACACGGACCAAGCCATCGGTATAGTCGTTGTGTGAGAGAGAAAATAATTTGTCTTAATTATTTTATCACACTTGTACACTTGGTGTATTGAGCGGATCGCTTGAGACTTATCAATTAGGATTGCTCTGTGATAATTGATTTAAGTCTCGGAGTATTTTATTCTTAATCCCTGAAACAATTGCGGGTGTGTATATTTAATATAAGTGACTTTGATTTTCCAAAGGAATTAACCGATTTAATTATTGGGTTAATTACCGGTTGAGTTGGGTCACTATATTTTATATATGGCATGCCGTGAATTCTTGAAGGGACAGTGTATCCCGGAAGGGTTGATAATATCCCCGAGATGAGCTCATAAGGATTTATTATGTAAACCTCGCGAGTGGATTTGTTCCCGCATAATAAATAAGGTTGAGTGGTACTATTCTCGGATATAAGAGATGAATAAATTTATTAAGCAATAAATAAATTTTATTCATGGATATTTAAATCTTAAATACACGGAATAAATAATACTAACCGGAGAAATATTATTTGATATAATATGGATAAATATTGGGAGTGCAATTTTATTTATATAGTGGAAAATAAATAAAATTAATATTGATAAGAATTAATGGATTTGGGTTGGACCCAATTTAATTTTCAATATTAGAAGCCCAATATTTAATCTCCTTTTGATCCCCTACGTAGCCTATAAAAGCACTACATGGTCTTCACAATTCATTAACCTAAGATACGCCAATCATAAAGTCTTGAAGAGTGAAGAAGATCCATAGGAGTTCGATAGATCGTCGCCCACCCGACGTTCGAACGGAGTGCAAGGAATACGCGGGAAGATCACGAGGTCATCTTGATTTCGTTTCTCCGAACAACGAATCGTAGGTATGATATCTAAACTAACTTGATATTATTCGATTTTGTTTATTGAAAATACCGTAGGACGAAGATCCGAAGATCGAAGCCCGGGATAGACGGACGAACGCGTGGTGGTGGCGAAGCCACCGGACCACGCCGTACGCCCGCCTAGGGTTTCGGCGGGGCATGGAGGGCGAACCCTCGGCTGGGCCGAGGGTGTGCGATCGATCCACGGGGATCGATCGCTGGGCACGGGCTGGTGTCGTGCCCTACCCCGCCGTGAAGGCGGGGACCTCCTGGTGGCGGCGAGTCGCCGGACTCGCCGCGGGGGCTGCCGGGCAGCCCCACCCCGATCGATCGCCCGTGAGCGATCGATCCCTCGATCGTATGAACCCCGGCTCGCGGGGGTTCGGCTGGGGGCGGGCCGCGTGTCTTCGGGCGCGTGGTCTCCAAAGGTCGAGCCCCGGCGGATGAGTCGGCGTTCGTGTGATCTCCGACGAAGGGTTCGTTCGGGTTATTGGTTCCGCAAATTTAAATAACCCGGGATATCGAATTCCAACAATCTTGTAGCACCGCCCAAAGGTGTAAAAGCCATTGGTTGCAAGTGGGTGTACAAGAGAAAAAGAGGATCTGACGGGAAGGTGGAAACCTTCAAAGCTAGGCTTGTTGCGAAAGGGTACACTCAGAAAGAAGGGATCGATTATGAGGAAACCTTTTCGCCGGTAGCTATGCTAAAGTCGATCCGGATTCTTTTGTATATAGCATCTCATATGAATTATGAGGTGTGGCAAATGGACGTCAAGACAGCATTCTTGAATGGGAATCTTGACGAGACCATTTATATGAGACAGCCAGAGGGTTTCATCAAGAAAGGCCAAGAGCATCTAGTGTGTAAGCTAAAGCGATCCATTTATGGATTGAAGCAAGCTTCTAGATCTTGGAACATGCGGTTTGATGAGGTTATCCAGTCGTATGGATTCATTCAAAGCATGGAAGAGTCGTGTGTATATCGGAGAAGTGACGGAAACAGCGTGGCGTTTCTCGTGCTTTATGTAGACGACATTCTTCTAATTGGCAACAATATGAAGATGTTGTCGGACATAAAGGGATGGTTGTCCAAGCAATTCGATATGAAAGACTTAGGACAAGTAGGGCATGTTCTTGGGATCAAGGTTATACGAGATCGCCAGAAAAGAACATTGAGCTTGTCCCAGGCCTCATATATTGATACGATTCTAGCTCGTTTCAACATGCAGAATTCCAAGAGAGGTTCTCAACCTTTCTGCCATGGAATTCATCTATCTAAAGATATGTGTCCCAAGACACAAAAGGAGATAGATTACATGAAGACGATTCCTTATGCTTCGGCAGTGGGTAGTCTAATGTATGCTATGTTGTGCACGAGACCTGATATCTGCTATGCCGTAGGCATGGTAGCTAGATATCAGAGTAACCCTGGACAGGGTCACTGGACTGCTGTAAAGAACATACTTAAGTACCTGCGAAGGACTAGGAATTATGTTCTGAGTTACAAAGCGTCCGAGTTGATTCCTATTGGTTACACAGACTCGGATTTCCAATCTGATAAGGAACAGCGAAAGTCTACATCAGGCTATGTGTTCACATTGGGAGGTGGAGCAGTTTCTGTTGGAGTTGTGTACTTAATGTCTAGATTTAAGCAACGGAAACTCCCGATCCATTGCCATTAATCTATTTAATTAAATAAAAAATTATTTTCGTTTAATTATTTATAATTAAATATATGCAAATCATATTCCTGGATTTTATACGTTGTAGTTAGTATGGTGCAAGCATGGGCGCACAGAAGATCATACTATCGGTTACTCGTATTTAATCGAACAGTTGCTCACGACCTAGATGGACACGGACCAATCCATCGGTATAGTCGTTGTGTGAGAGAGAAAATAATTTATCTTAATTATTTTATCACACTTGTACACTTGGTGTATTGAGCGGATCGCTTGAGACTTATCAATTAGGATTGCCTTTGATAATTGATTCAAGTCTCAGTGTATTTTATTCTTAATCCCCGATACTATTGCGGGTGTGTATATTTAATTTAAGTGACTTTGATTTTCCAAAGGAATTGACCGGTTTAATTACTGGGTCAATTACCGGTTAAGTTGGGTCGCTATATTTTATATATGACATGCCGTGAATACTTGACGGGAAAGTGTATCCCGGAAGGGTTGATAATATCCCCGAGATGAGTTCATAAGGAATTATTATGTAAACCCTGCAGGTGGATTTAATCCGCATAATAATTAAAGTTGAACGGTACTATTCTCGGATATAAGAGATGAATAAATTAATTAGCAATAAATTAATTTTATTCATGGATATTTAAATCATAAATACACGGAATAAATAATACTACCGGAGAAATATTATTTGATATAATATGGATAAATATTGGGAGTGCAATTTTATTTATATAGTGGAAAATAAATAAAATTAATATTGATAAGAATTAATGGATTTGGGTTGGACCCAATTTAATTTTCAATATTAGAAGCCCAATATTTAATCTCCTTTTGATCCCCTACGTAGCCTATAAAAGCACTACATGGTCTTCACAATTCATTAACCTAAGATACGCCAATCATAAAGTTCTTGAAGAGTGGAGGAGATCCATGGAGTTCGGAAGATCGTCGCCCACCCGACGTTCGAGCTAATGCAAGGAATACGTGGGAAGATCTCAAGGTCATCAATTGAGTTCTTCGTTTTTCCGAACAACGAGAACGAGGTAAAATCGTAAAACCCTCTTTATGGTTTTAATCGTTTATTATCGTAAAAATATCGTTGAACGTAAGATCCAAGTTTAAGGATCCTCACCGGGGTCGAGTGAAGCGGTGGCGATCGAGGATCGTCGGACCGCCGCGGCTGGAGCGACCCGACGGCGAAAATCATGCGAAGAGGCTTCGCTGGGAGCGAAGCGCTCGCCTGGGGACCAGGCGCCCGCCTGGTCCATGTCGCGCGCGGTCGCGCGACCACCAGGCGCCCGCCTCGTGTGGCTGGCAGCGACGGGCTGCGGGTTCTCCCGCAGCGGATCCGCGAGGCGCTGCGGATCGCACACGGGGGCTTCGCTGGTTGTGTGCGGAGCTCTACGAGCTAAACCCTAGCGCTCGCATGGATGCGAGCGCGTGCCTCGATTGAGCAGCCGCGACTCGGGTCGTGGCTAGGGCTTGATTAGGGCTGACCTCCGGGAGGTCTTAAGGGCTGTTCGCAAGAGTCTCCGGCACCGTAAGCGGGCTGCTACGAGCATCCCTAGGCGGCTGCCAAGGACAGCCGCGAGCCCACGCGAGGGCTCGACCGAATAGCCGTGGGTTCGCCCGCGGTTAGGGTTTCGGTTGAGTCCGGATTCGTCGTGGTTCATGGCGGGATGTTCCGACAACCGGGAGTCGATTGGAATTGTCGTTCCGCATTTGACAACTCCGGATATTCGATCTCCAAAGGATTTCGGTCGGAATTAATTAGATAATTAATTTTATTTAATTTATTAATTCCGGGATATCGATTTCCAACAACTGGTATCAGAGCGTTGGTTTTCGTTCACGGTATTTTTCGATAAATTGTTCTACCTTGCAGGGTTTCCGACTATTATGGCTAGATATAATTGTTCTTAATTATTGTCATAATATTGTTCTTGATTATTAAACTCTCGGACATGTCGAGATTCGTTTTGTGTGTGGTGAATGCTTGTAATAGTAAAAATTCGGGGGTTGACCGAATTTAGGTTTATTATTACGTTCTATTTTTTCCGGAAAATGTATAGGGTCGATTTCATGTATAGAATGGATACCGGATAATTGTAATTTAATTCTTGTAATTTATTTACGTTGGTTCGATGCCGAAACGACCGCCGGAAGAAGACGTGTGACGGAGGAGACGAAGAGAGGGAGGATTCCGGGGATCGATCAACCCCATGATCGAACCCCATGAAGGGTCGATCGATCGAAGGGAGAAGGGGGCTGCCCGAGGCTCTCGGCCACGCCTAGCCACCAGTGGTGGTGGCGCGTGGGCTGGGACGGCGGCGGTGCTCCTCCTCGAGCCGCGGTCGATGGTGATGGGGCGCGGGGACTCCCAACGCGTGCTCTCCCGCCAAGATCCTACTTTCCTATTTGATTCGGTTTTCCTATTTGAGTGTTCTTAATTTTAGGAACTCTCATGGAATAGGAAAAGAATTAATTTAGTATTAAATTTGTTTCCTTATTGATTATTCCTATTAAGGAATTTTCATTGATTAGGAAGAGAATAAATTTAGAATTAATTTATTTTTCCTATTTTATTATTCCTTTATGGAATTTTAAATGGATTAGGAAAATAATTAATTTGGAAAGTTTTAATGGTCCTTAATTAATTTTTCCTATTTAATTATTCCTTTATGGAATTTTTAATAGATTAGGAAAGGAATTAATTTGGAAAGGATTAGGAGTCCTAATTTATTTTATTTCCTTATTCTATTATAGAAGTCTTCTAGAATATTCCGAGTTTGACTTGGATGGGATTCTAGAGATTTAATAGAATTAGATAGGAAAATAAAAATAAATAAAAATATTAATAATATTTAATTTTATTTTTGATATATTCGATTGACTTAATTTTCGAATTAAGTAACTTTTGGATTAATTGAAAATAAATAGATTTAAATATTGGGATTAATATTCTCATCACATGGAGCATTCAAGAACGAAGACTGAAGACTAGAAGATGCGTACGGGGATGCGATAAAGCCATAATAGTCGGAAAATAATATTCTAGTATTATTTTGACTATGTGATAATATTCTATGTGCTTTATTTCATGTATGCATACTTATGTGTATTTAATTATGCTTTAGATAGCGTATCCCTTTATTGTAAAAAACTAAGTGGGAGAGGGTATGGAAACATACCCATGGTCTCCATTGCTGCTCTCTTGGTGACTTTTATAAACTTTTGAAGTTTATATAGATAAGTCATTGGAGGAGAGTTCTTGTAATTCCTCTTACGAGAAACATTGATTAAGTTTATCAAACAATGCCTAATTTGTCTTTCCAAAGCTGATTTCAAGTCGACTCATTCTCACCCCGGGGAGTGGAATGGAGCCAAAGCCACTTGGTCATGTAGAGGACACAAATTAGAGACATTCGTACCATTCTTTTATAGATGGATCGATTGTCTGCTCGACTCCCTCATCTAATGAGAGATAGGGTTGTTCGCATGGTGAATCACTTGTTAGAAACTTCGAGTTTCACTTATGATTCTCCGCGTCCTGATTAACAAAAATCGAATGGATCAAGTAAGTGGGAGTCACTTATAAAAATCTTTTGGTGTAGTAAACGTCCACACGAACGTGGCTTGCTATACTGAATGGGATTTTGGATTAAGTGATGTAGACAGTTATAGAGGGGAGTAAAGTAGCGCATGTTAACGTAAACGTCCACACTAACGTGGCTTGCGGTAAATATGCGTGTCCCAAACAATCTTCTTAGATACTGAGTAATGGTTTACACTTAGGTACGCTTTATAGTATTCTTCCCAACGAAGTAACACTATAATGATGTACGACCGAAGCAAATCTAATTGCTAAATCATTTGGGTGGGTAAATCATTTAGTGGTTTAATGATATTATTTAAGGGAGATAATATCGGAGATTAAATCGATTGTTTGTTGTTATATGTGCTCATAGATTATGGATGGCTTTGAACCCACTTTATGTGATACTTAAGGATTTTAACTCACTGGTCCCTGATTGTATTGATTGGAATAGAGATCTAGACATTGCCCAGACTGTTAAAGAGTACAAGTTTGTACTCAATGAGCTTTGTCCTCCCGAGCCTACCAATGTCTTAACTGATGAGGAAAGGACTGATTTTAAGAAGTGGGAAAATGCTTATGCAATGACCACTGATTATATCATGTTCAAACTCAAGGAGATGTTTAGACATGACATAGGCGGCTAGACAAGAGGCGATGAGGATGCTCATAAAGGCCAGTCGATTCAAGGAAACGCTTAAACACGTTTTTGAGATGATGGACCTTTTGGACGAGTTGAGACGGAAATCGCAAGCTCTTGTAGCCAATGCCAAAGGTTTCGAACCTAAGGGCAAAACCGGGGGATAGGAAAAGCAAGCAAAGAAACCCAGTGGTCCTAAGTTTTTTTTTGGATCACGAGATGGGACGAGAAAGCCAATAGGCTAGTGTTCTCAATGCAAACAGTCTGGGTAATGGAAGTCTGATTATCCTCTCAAAGAAAGTACGAAATCTTCTTTAGTCGTAAAACATAGTCAGTGGTATTATCTACCGGAACCTGGTGTGTAGATATGGAACCACTGACGGTATGTGCATTTGATGCAAGGGTTCCAGGAAACCCGACGACTTAGAAAAGAAGAAATCGTAGTCTACATGGGCAATGCTGTAGAGGAGGCAGCAGTTGCAGTGGAGGACATTTTTATAGGATTTCATTTTGAGTTATTGCTTTTATGTACCTTTTAGAAAGAACCTTGTTCTGGATTTCTAATGAATGGATATTTTATTTCTTTTAATCATTTGATGGTTATAAGAAGAAATAAAGATAGTATCTATTCTGGTACATTAGCTAGCAATATATAAATGATGAATCCTGAGTCCACCACGGTGCAACGAACCGTAGTACAAAACTCGTTTTACTAATAAGAGATTTCTTTAAATCAATTATACTTGTGGATTCTTATGCTAAATCATGTTTATTCAAATAAGAAGTTCAAAGGTCGAAAATTGATATTTGATCAATTAAGTTGAAGGAGTGGACCTTCCGACCTAAGAATCTAATTTGGAAGATAAAATGACTAAGCAATCCTTTATGGATGTAAGATATAAGATCCAGACAAGTATAAGAATTGATTGACTCTGATGTATGCAGACCTTTGTTTACTCAGACAATAAGGTACGAGTACTTCATTTTATGATTACTCGAAAGAATGGGTTAGCATACCTGATGTGCCACAAAAGCAAAGTGTTTTGACAAGTCAATGGACACAAAGCTATTGTGGGGAACCATCATGGTATATCCATTGAAAGCCTGCGATCTAATCGCGGAGGCAAGTGCCTGTCTGAGGAATGCATGGCATACTGATCAGAGATTGGGATTTGATCCCAAATGACTACACCATAAACTCTTGTGTAGAAATGGTGTGTCGGAAATAAGAAGTGGAACTCTTATAGAAATAGTAAGCATGAGTTATACGGAACTACCTGTGTTCTATGGATATGTCTGGAAACAACGGCGCATTCAAATGCGGTTGTAGAATATCCTAGAAGAACAAAAGATGTGTGTTCAATAGTACTATGAACCAGAAGGACGTTATAAGTTCTAACGCCCGGTTCTTAGAGGAAGACTATTAGACGAACCACAAGCCCAAAGTGACATAATACTTTGAAATGAGAGAGAGAGATTAAGACTTAGAACCAGCCGAACCGAGTAGCGGTACACCACTAACTGCACCTACTGTTATTACTGTTTATACACCGGAATGCCGTTGTAGTGGGAGGTTGTGTGACAACCGAAGATATTCATAAGACTAGGAGAGTCTTCAGACTCTGGACCTAGTATACATGAAATCGATCTCTGGATCTACATAGAGGCAGTACTAGATCTAAATGTGCTCTCTTAGAAAGCAATAAGGTTTATTGCTAAGAGGCAAGATCATTTAGAGTACAAGCTTAGTTGATCCATTTATGGATTGGAACAAAGCATTGAGTTCGTGGTACTTGCAAGTTGATGAGATAGTCCATTTTATGGATTCATCAAAGCATAGACGAATAGTGTGTATTGGAAACGTGATGGAAACAAGGTGGTGTTTCTTGGGTTTTTATGTAGATAACATTTTATCATTGGCAACAATGTAAAGATGTAATCAGACATGAAATGATGGTTGTCTGGATAAATCATTATGAAAGATATAGGAAGAAGTTGTACTTCTCCTGGACATCTTACATATATATGATTATAGTTCGTTTTAACATGCAAGATTCCGAGAAAGGTTCGTTACCTTTCAGATACGGAATGCATCTATCTAAGGATATGTGTTTTGGAACACAAAAGAAGATAGAAGCAATTAAAGTGGTTTCCTACACTTGGAGTGTGGAAAGCTTAATAAATGCGATGTTAAAAACGAGAACCTTATATCTGCTATGCGGCTAGTATAGTGGGAGGATATCAAGGTAATCCTGAAAAGGAATACTCGACTGCTGTAATGAACATTTTAAGTACTTTCGAAGTACTGGAAACTATGTTCTGGATTACGGAGCAAACAAGCATTTCCTTTGGATTACATTCTCTTAGATTTCTAATCGAATGAGGACCAGTGTAAGTCGATATCAGGCTATGTGTTTCACTATTGAAGGAGAAGGAGTTTTAACATGGAAGAGTGATAAGCACGATGCTTTTCGGACTCTGCCATGAGTAACCAAATAGCGGCCTCAGAGGCAGCGGAAGTTTTGGTATAGCTCCGGGATAATCTCTGGGACTTAGATGTGATTCTTAATTTGTCAAAGGCTATGTAAATAGCGGTGCGATGGCAAATGGTAAGAAATCACAAGTCCATAAGTGTAAGATAACACATAGAGCAAGTACCACCTGATACGAATCATCGTCAGGGGAGACGACGCTGTAGTCACCAAGATAACTTCAGAGCGGCAACCTAGAGTGCTCATTCACATAGTACTTCTTGGAAGTACAACTAAAGCACGTGATGAGTATGGGAGTCGGGAGTTTGGAGGAAATGACTAGACCTTAGTACAAGTGGGAGATTGTTGGAGTTGTGTACTTAATGTCTAGATTTAAGTAACGGAAACTCCCGATCCATTGCCATTAATCTATTTAATTAAATAAACAATTATTTGCGTTTAATTATTTATAATTAAATATATGCAAATCATAGTCCTGGATTTTATACGTTGTAGTTAGTATGGTGCAAGCATGGGCGCACAGAAGATCACACTATCGGTTACTCGTATTTAATCGAACAGTTGCTCACGACCTAGATGGACACGAACCAATCCATCGGTATAGTCGTTGTGTGAGAGAGAAAATAATTTATCTTAATTATTTTATCACACTTGTACACTTGGTGTATTGAGCGGATCGCTTGAGACTTATTAATTAGGATTGCCTTTGATAATTGATTCAAGTCTCAGTGTATTTTATTCTTAATCCCCGATACTATTGCGGGTGTGTATATTTAATATAAGTGACTTTGATTTTCCAAAGGAATTGACCGGTTTAATTACTGGGTCAATTACCGGTTAAGTTGGGTCGCTATATTTTATATATGACATGCCGTGAATACTTGACGGGAAAGTTGTTGGAGTTGTGTACTTAATGTCTAGATTTAAGTATCGGTAAACTCCCGGTCATGGCATTTAACCTATTTAATTAATAAACAATTATTTGCAATTAATTATTCAAAATATAGTCCTGGATTTTATACGTTGTAGTTAGTATGGTGTGTCGGGCCCACACAGAAGATCATACTATCGGTTACTCGTATTTAATCGAACAGTTGCTCACGACCTAGATGGACACGGACTAATCCATCGGTATAGTCGTTGTGTGAGAGAGAAAATAATTTATCTTAATTATTTTATCACACTTGTACACTTGGTGTATTGGGCGGATCAGCTTGAGATTTATTGATTAGGATTGCCTTGGATAATCAATTTAAATCTCAGAGTATTTTATTCTTAATCCCCGATAATATTGCGGGTGTGTATATTTAATATAAGTGACTTTGATTTTCCAAAGGAATTAACCGATTTAATTATTGGGTTAATTACCGGTTGAGTTGGGTCACTATATTTTATATATGACATGCCGTGAATACTTGACGGGAAAGTGTATCCCGTAAGGGTTGATAATATCCCCGAGATGAGTTCATAAGGAATTATTATGTAAACCCTGCAGGTGGATTTAATCCGCATAATAATTAAGGTTGAACGGTACTATTCTCGGATATAAGAAATGAATAATATTTATTGAGCAATAAATAAATTTATTCATGGATATTTAAATCTTAAATACACGGAATAAATAATACTAATTGGAGAAATATTATTTGATATAATATGGATTAATATTGGGAGTACAATTTTATTTATATAGTGGAAAATAAATAAAATTTAATATTGATAAGGATTAATGGATTTGGGTTGGACCCAATTTAATCTTCAATATTTAGAAGCCCAATATTTAATCTCCTTATGATCCCCTACGTAGCCTATATAAGCACTACATGGTCTTCACTTTTCACAACCTAAGATACGCCAATCATAAAGTCTTGAAGAGTGAAGGAGATCCATAGGAGTTCGATAGATCGTCGCCCACTCGACGTTCGGACGAGGTGCAAGGAATACGTGGGAAGATCGCAAGGTCATCAACGCGTTAATTCGTTTCTCCGTACAACGAATCGAAGGTAATAAATCATAAACCCTCGTCTATGATTTTATGTGATGTTAATTGAAATATATACATGAACACACGATCCGGGTAAACGTACGAACTTCGGGGACGGGGATTCGAGATCCCCGGCGAAGGTCGAGAAAACCCTCGATGGGATCGAGGGTGGCGGCCGAACCCTAGGGTTCGACCGCCGGCGCGCGGACGAAGAGGATGAGCCCCGGCTGGACGCCGGGGCGTGGGGTCGACCTCGGGTCGACCACCGGGGTTCGCCGTGGGCTGGTGCCACGGAGGATGAACCCCAACCCTCATCGACCGGCGGCGTCGCGGGCTGAAGCCCTCGGCTGGAGCCGAGGGGGCGATCGAACCTAGGGTTCGATCGCCGGGTGAGCTGCGGGTTTACCCGCAGCGCCTCGTATCAAGCTGCGGGGTTTCCCGCAGCGGCGATGCGGGGAGATCGACCCCCCGCGAGCAGCGAGTCGTGGACTCGCTGCGGGGCTGCTACGAGCAGCCCCGGGGATGCCTCGCGCATCCCCAGCGATCATCGGGAGATGATCGCGAGCCCCGTGCGGGGGCTCGGCTGGATGCTCGCGGCCTTCGGGCCTCGCTGGGTGTTCGGTCGGGCCCCGGCTCGTGCGGTGGTTCGCGTTCGGATCTCCGGCGATGAAGGACTTCGGTCGGGTTATTATTTTTCCGCAAATTTTAATAGCCCGGGATATCGATTTCCAACAACTGGTATCAGAGCGTTTGGTTTCGTGTTCATGTATATGTTCGATTATTGTTCTACCTTGCAGGGATTTCCGGCTATCATGGTTGGATTTAATTATTGTTAATTAATTATCATGATTATTCATTTATTAAACTCTCGGACATGTCGAGATTCGTTTTGTGTGGATGAATGTTTGTAATAGTAAAAATTCGGGGGTTGACCGAATTTAGGATTTATTATTACGTTCTTTATTTTTCCGGAAAATGTATAGGGTCGATTTCATGTATAGAATCGATACCGGATAATTGTAATTTAATTCTCGTAATTTTAATTACGTTGGTTCGATGTTGAGACGATCGCCGGAAGACGAAGAAGGTGTGACGAAGAAGACAATGGACGAAAGGGTCGATCATCCCCATGATCGACCCCATGGATCGATCGCCGGCATGGGGGCTGTCCGCGGGAGCTTCCGGCCACGCCGGCCACCGGTGGTGGTGGCGCGTGGGCTGGGGGCGGCGGCGGTGCTCCTCCCGGGCGGCGGTCGGCGGTGGGGGTGGTGCGGGGACTCCCAACCCGCACTACTCCTACCATAATCCGACTTTCCCAAATTAATTCAACTTTCCTATTTGAGTATCTTCCTTTTAGGAAACTCTCATGGATTAGGAAGAGAATTAATTGAATTAATTTTATTACTATTTGTTTTATTTCCTTTATGGAGATATTCATGGATTAGGAATTTAATTAATTTAGTATTAATTTATTTCCTATTTGATTATTCCTATTCTTGGGAATTTTCATTAGATGGAAATTAATTGATAATGGAAAGTAGAAGAGTCCTAAATTTATTTTATTTCCTTATTCTATTATAGAAGTCTTCTAGAATATTCCAAGTTTAACTTGGATAGATTATTCTAAAGATTTAATAGAATTTTATGGGAAATTAAATAAATAAAAATATTAATAATATTTAATTTTATTTTTGATATATTCGATTGACTTAATTTTCGAATTAAGTAACTTTTGGATTAATTGAAAATAAATAGATTTAAATATTAGAAATTAATATTCTCGTCACATGGAGCATTCAAGAACGAAGATTGAAGACTAGAAGATGCGTACGGAGATGGGATAAAGCCATGATAGTCGGAAAATAATTTTCTAGCATTATTTTGACTATGTGATACTATGTGCTTTATTGCTTGTATGCATGCTATATGTGTTTATTTTATGCACTAGATAGCGTATCCCTTTGTTATAAAAAGCTAAGTGGGAGAGGGGATGGAAACATTCCCATGGTCTCCATTACTGTTCTCTTGGTGACTCTTATGGACTTTCGAAGTTCGTATAGACGAGTCATTGGAGGAGAATTCTTGTAATTCCTTTTACAAGAAACATTGATCGAGTTTATCAAACAATGCCTAATTTGTCTTTCTGAAACTGACTTCAAGTCGACTCATTCTCACCCCGGGGAGTGGAATGGAGCCAAAGCCACTTGGTCATGTGGATGACACAAATTAGAGACCTTCGTACCATTCTTTGATAGGTGGGTCGATTGTCTGCTCGGCTCCCTCATTTATGAGAGATAGGGTCGTTCGCATGGTGAATCACTGGTTAGAAACTTCGAGTTTCACTTATGATTCTCCGCGTCTTGATTTACGAGATCAAATGGATCAAGTAATTGGATTTCAATTATATAAATCTTTTTGGTATGGTAAACGTCCACACGAACGTGGCTTGCTATACTGAATGGGATTTTAGAATAATTGATGTAGACAGTTATAGGAAATTGTGAGGGATTGCGAGTTATCGTAAACGTCCACACGAACGTGGCTTGCGGTGACATAACAATTCTAAACGATTCACCTTGGTACTGAGTAATGGTTTACACTTAGGTACGCTTTATAGTATTCTTCCCAACGAAGTAACGCTATAATGATGTACGGCCAAAGTAAATCTAATTGCTAAATCATTTGGGTGGGTAAACGTCCACACGAACGTGGCTTGCCTTACCTGATGGGATTTTAGATGTGATTAGTGATTTAATGATATTATTCCAGGGAAATAATGTCGGATATTAAATTAATTGTTTGTTTAAATGTGCTTATAGGTTTAGAGAATTGCTATGAATCCACTTGAGTTGATAATTGAGGAATTTGACGCACTGGTTCCATACTGTGTTGAATGGAAAGAAGAATTAGACATTGCTCAGACTGCAAAGGAGTACAAAGATGTACTCAGTGAAACTTGTCCTCCTGGACTCACCATTAACTCAACTGAGGAGGAGATTTTTGACTTTGAAAAGTGGGGTAGTGCTCGTGCATTAGCCGCTAATCATGATGTCATGCTCAAACTCAAGTTGCTGTTTGGACATGATGGGGAGGCTAGAAAAGAGGCGATGAGGATACTCATAAAAGATCTGTTACTTCGATGAAACACTTGATCATGTTTTTGAGATGATGGATCTTTTAGACGAGTTGAAACAATCGCAAGCTCTTATAGCCAAAGCCAAAGGTTTCGGACCTAAAGGCAAAGGAAAGGAGAAGAAGACAAGGGGGTCCGGTGGTCCTAAGGGACTTGGACCAAAGGGTGGGATAAAGAAGCCTTCTGGCAAAAATCCCCAAGGGAAGCAGTCTGAGTACTGGGGGTCTACATCTTGTCCTCTCAAAGATACGAATTTTTTCTTTAGTCGTAAAACATAGTCAGCGGTATTATCTACCAGAATTCTGGTGGGTAGATATGGAACCACTGATGGTATGTGCATTTTAATGCAGGGGTTCCAGAAAACCCAGCGACTTAGATAAGAAGAGTTCGAGTCCACATGGGCAAAGCTGTTAAGGAAGCAGCGGTTGCAGTGGAAGACATTTATCTATCTGTTTGATAGTTATAGGATTTCATTTCAAGTTTATTGCTTTGTACCTTTTATTTTAGAAAGAACTTTTGTTCTGGTTTTCTATTATTAATGGATATTTTATTTCTTTAATCATTTGATGGTTTAGATAAGAAATAATGACAGTATCTATTCTGGTACATTAGATAGCAATATATGAATGATGAATCCTTAGTCTACCACGATGCAACAAACCGTTATATATAAACTTGTTTTGCTTATTAGATATATTTCTTCATCAATCATTATACTTGTGAATTCTTGAACTTAGTAGTATTTATTCAAAAGGGGATTCAAAAGGTCGAAATTGATTTATTCAATTATAGTTGGAGGAATGGACCTCCCGACCTAAGAATCAAATTTTGGGAGAAGATACAACTAAGTTAACCTTTCTGGATAAAGGATGGAATTCGGACAAGTATTGAGAATGATCAAAGATGATATATGCAGACATATGTGTAAATAGAAAGGTATGAGTAGTTTCCTTTTAAGGAACACTTGAAGATGGATTAGAATACTTGATGTGCCATAAAAGCGAAGTGTTTCAAACACAAAGCTATTATGGGGAACCTTCAAAGTAAATCCGTTGGAAGCCTGAGACTTGATCGCGGAGGCCACTACCTATCTAAAGAGCACATAGCATAAATCAAGGATTGAGATTAAGGTCTCAAACGACTGCACCATACACTGATGTGTAGACATGGTGTGTCAAGAATAAGAAATGGAATTCTAATAGTAAAAGGACAAGTTTGTTCGGAACTACCTATGTTCTATGGATATTTCTGGATACAACGACATATTGCATATGGTTGTAGAATGTTGGAGTTGTGTACTTAATGTCTAGATTTAAGTAACTGTGAACTCCCGATCATAGCATTTAATCTATTAAATTAACGAACAATTGTTTTGCGTTTAATTATTATTAATTAAATATATGCAAAATATAGTCCTGGATTTTATACGTTGTAGTTAGTATGGTGCAAGCATGGGCGCACAGAAGATCATACTATCGGTTACTCGTATTTAATCAAACAGTTGCTCACGACCTAGATGGACACGGACCAATCCATCGGTATAGTCGTTGTGTGAGAGAGAAAATAATTTATCTTAATTATTTTATCACACTTGTACACTTGGTGTATTGAGCGGATCGTTGAGATTCATCGATTAGGATTGCCGGCGATAATCGATTCGAGTCTCAGTGTATTTTATTCTTAATCCCCGATATTATTGCGGGTGTGTATATTTAATATAAGTAACTTTGATTTACCAAAGGAATTAACCGATTTAATTATTAGGTTAATTTCCGGTTAAGTTGGGTTACTATATTTTATATATGAATTGCCGTGAATAATTGACCGGACAGTGTATCCCGTAAGGGTTGATAATATCCCCGAGATGAGTTCATAAGGAATTATTGTGTAAACCTCATGAGTGGATTCGTTCCGCACAATAATTAAGGTTGAATGGTACTAGTCTCGGATTAAAGAGATGAATAAATTAATTAGCAATAAATTAATTTTATTCATGGATATTTAAATCTTAAATACACGGAATAAATAAATACTACCGGAGAAATATTATTTGAAATAATATGGTTTAATATTGGGAGTGCAATTAATTTATATATTGGAAAATAAATTAATTAATATTGATAAGGATTAATGGACTTGGGCAGTGGGCTCAATTTAATCTTCAATATTGGAAGCCCAATATTCCACCTCCTTTAGATCCCCTACGTAGCCTATAAAAGCACTACATGGCCTTCATAAATCATAAGACAAGATTATCATACTTGATATTCTAGAGAGTTGAAGGAGATCCATAGGAGTTCGATAGATCGTCGCCCACCCGACGTTCGAACGAAGTGCAAGGAATACGTGGGAAGATCCAAAAGGTCTTCTATTGATTTCGTTTCTCCGCACAACGAATCAAAAGGTACAATCATAAACTCCTTCGTGTGAATTTATGTGATTTAATTGTGATACATGCATGAACACAAGATCCGGGAAAAACGACGAACCCGGGGACGGGGATAGACCGCGCGGTGGTGGTTGAAGACCACCGGACCGCCGGCGGTCTAGAGATCCCCGCCGGGATCGAGGAAAGCCCTCGGCTGGGAGCCGAGGGGGTGGCGGTCGAGCCTAGGGCTTCGACCGCCGGCGCGAACCGAGGAGAGCCGCGGCTGGACGCCGCGGCTGGGGGCGATCGAGCCCTAGCTCGATCGCCGGGGGGGAACCGCCGCGGGCTGGCGCCGCGGCTGGTGGATCCCCCCACCTCCGGTGACGGCGGTGAGTCGCCGGACTCACCGCCGGGGGCTGCTGGGCAGCCCCACGCGATCGATCGATCGCGAGCCCGCGGTGGGGCTCGGCTAGGGTTTCGGCCGCGGGTTCATCCCGCGGCGATTCTCCGGTTGAGCTCCGGACATCGTGGAGTTCGCGTTCGTGGATCCGACTCGCGGGAGAAAATCGGCTGGGGGCGGGCTGCGTGTCTTCGGGCGCGTAGTCTCCAAAGGTCGGACTCCTGCGGATGAGCCGGGGATCCAGTTTCCGGCGACGGGATTTCGTTCGGGGTTAACGGTTCCGCAATTTTTGATACCCCGGGACATCGAAACCCAGCAATTGGTATCAGAGCGTTTGGTTCGTGTTCATGTATGTATTCAATTGTGTTCTACCTTGCAGGGATTCCGACTATCATGGTTTAATTAATTGTTAATTATTCGTTTAATTAATTGCTATTTAATTTACCATGATTGTTCGTTTATTAAACTCTCGGACATGTCGAGATTCGTTTTGTGTGGATGAATGCTTGTAATAGTAAAAATTCGGGGGTTGACCGAATTTAGATTTATTATTATTGTTCTATGTTTTCCGGAAAATGTATAGGGTCGATTTCATGTATAGAATCGATACCGGAATTGTAAATTTATTTTTTGTAATTTATTTACGTTGGATCGATGCCGAGATGACCGCTGGAGAACGCGTGTGACGAAGAAGACGAAGAGGACGAAGGACCGGGATCGATCAATTGATCGACCCCAATCGATCGCCCAAAGGGTGGGGGCGTCGCGCCCCTTCGGCCGTGGGTCGTCGCCGGCGACGGTGGCGGCTGGCCGGCTGAGGCGGCGGCGGCGGGTGCTCCCTCCCGGCGGTCGGCCGATGATGGTGGGGTGATGCGGGAACTCCCATCCCGTGCTACTCCTACCTAGATACGCTTTCCTAAATTAATTCGGTCTTCCTATTTGAGTTCTCCTATTTTTGGGAATTCTCATGGATTAGGAAAAGAATTAATTGGAATTAATTTTATTCCTTATTCTATTATGGAAGTCTTCTAGAGTATTCCGAGTTCTACTTGGAATAGGATCCTAGAGATTTAATAGAATTAGAAAGGAATAATAATTAATTTAGGATTAATTTATTTCCTAATTGATTATTTCTATTTTATGGGAATTTTCATAGTAATGGAAATTAATTAATCTTGGAAAGTAGAAGAGTCCTAATTTATTTTATTTCCTCATTCTATTCTTCTAGAATATTCCAAGTTTGACTTGGATAGATTATTCTAGAGATTTAATAGAATTAGATAGGAAAATAAATAAATAAAAATATTAATAATATTTAATTTTATTTTTGATTTATTCGATTGACTTAATTTTCGAATTGAGTATCTTTTGGATTTATTAAAAATAAATAGATTTAAATATTGGGATTAATATTCTCGTCACATATAGCATTCAAGAACGAAGACTGAAGACTAGAAGAAGCATACGGAGATGGAATAAAGCCATGATAGTCGGAAAATAATTTTTCTAGCATTATTTTGACTATGTGCTATGTGCTTTATTACTTGTATGCATGCTTATGTGTTTAATTATGCATTAGATAGCGTATCCCTTTTGTTATAAAAAGCTAAGTGGGAGAGGGGATGGAAACATTCCCATGGTCTCCATTACTGTTCTCTTGGTGACTCTTATGGACTTTTGAAGTTCATATAGATGTGTCATTGTAGGAGAATTCTTGTAATTCCTTTTACAAGAAACATTGATTAAGTTTATCAAACAATGCCTAATTTGTCTTTCTGAAACTGACTTCAAGTCGACTCATTCTCACCCCGGGGAGTGGAATGGAGCCAGAGCCACTTGGTCATGTGGATGACACAAATTAGAGACATTCGTACCATCTTTTAAGGTGGATCGATTGTCTGCTCGGCTCCCTCATCTAATGAGAGATAGGGTTGTTCGCATGGTGAATCACTGGTTAGAAACTTCGAGTTTCACTTATGATTCCCCGCGTCTTGATTTATGAAATTGAATGATTCAAGTGATTGGATGTCAATTGTATAAATCTTTTGGTGTAGTAAACGTCCACACTATCGTGGCTTGCTGCATTGAATGGGATTTTAGAACGATTGATGTAGACAGTTATAGAAGAAAGTGAAGGATCGTGTGTTAACGTAAACGTCCACACTATCGTGGCTTGCGCTGATATGCAGTCCCAAACAATCTTCTTAGATACTGAGTAATGGTTTACACTTAGGTACGCTCTATAGTATTCTTCCCATCGAAGTAACGCTATAGTGATGTACGACCAAAGCAAATCTAATTGCTAAATCATTTGGATGGGTAAACGTCCACACTATCGTGGCTTGCCTTATCTGATGGGATTTTAGATGTGATTAGTGATTTAATGATATTATTTGAGGGAGATAATATCGGATATTAAATTAATTGTTTGTTTAAATGTGCTTATAGGTTTAGAGAATAGCTATGAACCCACTTTCTATGATACTCAAGGAGCATAAGCTCACTGGCACCAACTATATTGATTGGAAGAGAAATTTAGACATTGTCCTGACTTCGGAAGAGTACAAGTTTGTACTCCATGAAGTATGCCCTGCTGAGCCCACGGCTGCCTCAACTGATGAGGAAAAACTGGAATATCGGAAGTGGAAAAAGGCTGATGAAATGGCTAGGTGTTATATTTTGGCTTCCATGTCAAATGTACTCCAAACCCAACATGAGTCAATGGACACTGCCTATGATATGATGTTTAACCTCAAGGAGATGTTTGGGGAGCAAGATCGTGCGGCAAGGCAAGAAGCCATGAGAGTCCTCATGACAACTACTCAGTCTGAAGGAACGCCCGTTGGGGAGCACGTTCTTAAGATGATTAGTCTGTTGAATGAGCTTGAGATCCTAGGAGCTTCTATTGATGGGGAGACGCAAGTCGACATCATACTCCAGTCTTTGACACCTAGTTTTGAGCAGTTTCGTATGAGCTATAATATGGGTAAACTATCTTATACTCTTGCGCAACTCCTGACTGAACTAAAGGCGTCAGAGGGGATCTACAAGAAGGGCAAGTCTCAAGCGCTTGTAGCTACCAAGTCCAAAGGCTTTAAGCCTGGTGGAGGTAGGGGCAAGAGAAGGAAGCAAGCCGGGAAACCCAGTGGTGTCAAGAGGACTGTGCCACGAGTGGGGGCTGCAAAGCCAAGGGGCAAGTGCTTCCGATGCAACAAGTCTGGACACTGGAAGTCTGAATGTCCTCTCAGAGGTACGAATTTTTCTTTAGTCGTAAAAACATAGTCAGCGGTATTATCTACCAGAAATCTGGTGTGTAGATATGGAACCACTGACGGTATGTGCATTTTAAATGCAGGGGTTCCAGAAAACCCGGCGACTTAGAGAAGGAGAGTTCGAGTCTACACGGGCAAAGGCTGTAGAGGAGGCAGCTGTTGCGGTGGAAGACATTTATCTGCTTTAGTAGTTAAATAGCATTTCATTTCAAGATTATTGCATTATGTACCCTCTATTTTAGAAAGAACGTTTTGTTCTGGATTTCTATTATTTATGAATGGATATTTTATTTCTTTAATCATTGGATGATTTTGATAAGAAATGATGGCATTATCTATTCTGGTACATTAGATAGCAATATATGAATGATAGATCCTAAGTCTACCACGATGCAACAAACCGTTCTATAACTTGTTTTACTTGATTAGATATGTTTCTTTATTAAATCATTATACTTGTGAATTCTTGTACTTAGTAGTATTTTCAAATAAGATTCAAATGGTCGAAATTGATTTGATCAATTATATTTGAAGGAATGGACCTTCCGACCTAAGAATTGAATTTGGAGGATAATACATCTAAGCAAACCTTTATTCATAAAGGATAGAATTCGGACTAGTATTGGAAATGATTAGATGTGCAGACACATGTGTGAATTAGAAAGGCACGAGTAGTTCTTTCAAGAATACTCAATGATGGATTAGAGTACTCAAATGTGCCATAAAAGCAAAGTGTTTTGACTAGTCAATGGACACAAAGCTATTATGGGGAACCATTAAAGTATATCCATTAGAAGCCTGCGACTCGGTCGCGGAGGCCATTGCCTATCTAAATAACACATAGCATAATCAAAGATTGGGATTCAATCCCAAAGGGCCGCGCCATACACTTGCGTGTAGAGATGGTGCGTTGAAAATAAGAAATGGAAATCTAAAAGTAAGAGAGAACGAGTTGTTCGGAACTACCTATGTTCTATGGATATTTCTGAAGACAATAACACATTCCGTGTGATTGTAGGATATCCTAGGTGAACGAAGTATTGTGTGTTCTATAGTACTATGAACCAGAAGAACTTTCGTTCGGTTCATAGAGAAAGACTATTAGATGAACCACAAAGCCTGAACTGAATTAATACCTTGGAATGAGAAAAAGGACAAAAGACTGGGAACCAGCCAAACCGAGTAGAAGTACACCACACACTGCACCTATTGTTATTACTGTTATACACCGGGACGCCATTGCAGTGGGAGGTTGTTGAACAACCGGAGATATTCATAAGACTAGAGGAGTTCGGACTCTGGATCTAGTAAACATGAAATCGATCCCTAGCCCTGCATAAAGGCAGTACTAGATCTAAATGAGCCTGCTTGAAAAACAATAAGGATTATTGTTAAGAGGCTAGATCATTTAGAGTACGAGCTTGGTAAATCCATTTATGGATGGTTACAAAGCTATGAATCGTGGAACTTGCGTATTGATGGGATAATCCATTCAATGGATTCATCAAAAAGGCAGAGACGATAGGTGTATTGGAGACGTAATGGAAACAAGGTGGTGTTTCTCGGAATTTTGTGTAGATAGTATTTTATCATTGGCAACAATGTAAAGATATTATCAAGCATAAAATAATGGTTGTCTAAATGAATCAGGATATAAGATTAAGTAGAAGTTAGAACATGTTCTTGAGATCTTATGATCTAGGGATAAGAACATTGTACTTCTCCTGGATATCTTATACGATTATGGTTTGTTTTAACATGCATAATTCTGAGAAAGGTTGTTGCCCTTCAGAGACAGAATATGTATATCTATCTAAGGTTATGTGTCTTGAACACATTAAGGAGATAGATGATACTAAGCAGTTTCCTACACCTCGTGTGGAAAGCTTAAATGCAATGTTAGAAAACAAGAAACTGATATCAACTATGCGGTTAGCGTAGTGGGAGGATATCAAAGTAATCTGGATAAGAAATAACGAAATTTTCTTAGATTACATATTCTCAGATTTCAAATCAGAGAAGGACCAGTGTAAGTCGATATCAGGCTATGTGTTCACTTTTGGAAAAGGTGGAACCTTTAATATGAAAGAGTGATAAGCGGGATGCTTCTCAGACTCTCTCATAACCGAATAGCAGCCTCAGAGGCAGCGGAAGTTTTTGGTTAGGTTCCGGGATAACCTCTAAGACTTGGAAATGACTCTTAGTTTATCAAAGGCTATTTTATAGCGGTGCGTGATAAACTGGAAGAAGTCATAAGTCTAAAAGTGATGATAACACATAGAGCAAGTACCACCTGATACGAGTCATCGTCAGGGAGACGACGTAGTAGTCACCAAGATAACTTCAGAGCGGCAACCTAGAGTGCTCATTCACATAGTACTTCTCGGAAGTACACCTTAAGCACGTGATGAGTATGGGAACCGGGAGTTTGGAGGAAATGACTAGACCTTAGTACAAGTGGGAGATTGTTGGACTTGTGTACTTAATGTCTAGATTTAAGTAACTGTGAACTCCCGATCATAGCATTTAATCTATTAAATTATTTTGCGTTTAATTATTATTAATTAAATATATGCAAAATATAGTCCTGGATTTTATACGTTGTAGTTAGTATGGTGCAAGCATGGGCGCACAGAAGATCATACTATCGGTTACTCGTATTTAATCAAACAGTTGCTCACGACCTAGATGGACACGGACCAATCCATGTTGTATAGTCGTTGTGTGAGAGAGAAAATAATTTATCTTAATTATTTTATCACACTTGTACACTTGGTGTATTGAGCGGATCGTTGAGATTCATCGATTAGGATTGCCGGCGATAATCGATTCGAGTCTCAGTGTATTTTATTCTTAATCCCCGATATTATTGCGGGTGTGTATATTTAATATAAGTAACTTTGATTTACCAAAGGAATTAACCGATTTAATTATTAGGTTAATTTCCGGTTAAGTTGGGTTACTATATTTTATATATGACATGCCGTGAATAATTGACCGGACAGTGTATCCCGTAAGGGTTGATAATATCCCCGAGATGAGTTCATAAGGAATTATTGTGTAAACCTCATGAGTGGATTCGTTCCGCACAATAATTAAGGTTGAATGGTACTAGTCTCGGATTAAAGAGATGAATAAATTAATTAGCAATAAATTAATTTTATTCATGGATATTTAAATCTTAAATACACGGAATAAATAAATACTACCGGAGAAATATTATTTGAAATATTATGGTTTAATATTGGGAGTGCAATTAATTTATATAGTGGAAAATAAATTAATTAATATTGATAAGGATTAATGGACTTGGGCAGTGGGCTCAATTTAATCTTCAATATTGGAAGCCCAATATTCCACCTCCTTTAGATCCCCTGCGTAGCCTATAAAAGCACTACATGGCCTTCATAAATCATAAGACAAGATTATCATACTTGATATTCTAGAGAGTTGAAGGAGATCCATAGGAGTTCGATAGATCGTCGCCCACCCGACGTTCGAACGAAGTGCAAGGAATACGTGGGAAGATCCAAAAGGTCTTCTATTGATTTCGTTTCTCCGCACAACGAATCAAAAGGTACAATCATAAACTCCTTCGTGTGAATTTATGTGATTTAATTGTGATACATGCATGAACACAAGATTCGGGAAAAACGACGAACCCGGGGACGGGGATAGACCGCGCGGTGGTGGTTGAAGACCACCGGACCGCCGGTGGTCTAGAGATCCCCGCCGGGATCGAGGAAAGCCCTCGGCTGGGAGCCGAGGGGGTGGCGGTCGAGCCTAGGGCTTCAACCGCCGGCGCGCACCGAGGAGAGCCGCGGCTGGACGCCGCGGCTGGGGGCGATCGAGCCCTAGCTCGATCGCCGGGGGGGAACCGCCGCGGGCTGGCGCCGCGGCTGGTGGCTCCCCCCACCTCCGGTGACGGCGGTGAGTCGCCGGACTCACCGCCGGGGGCTGCTGGGCAGCCCCACGCGATCGATCGATCGCGAGCCCGCGGTGGGGCTCGGCTAGGGTTTCGGCTGCGGGTTCATCCCGCGGCGATTCTCCGGTTGAGCTCCGGACATCGTGGAGTTCGCGTTCGTGGATCCGACTCGCGGGAGAAAATCGGCTGGGGGCGGGCTGCGTGTCTTCGGGCGCGTAGTCTCCAAAGGTCGGACTCCTGCGGATGAGCCGGGGATCCAGTTTCCGGCGACGGGATTTCGTTCGGGGTTATCGGTTCCGCAATTTTTGATACCCCGGGACATCGAAACCCAGCATAGAAAATCCTAGAAGAACAAGTAATTGTATGTTCAATAGTGCTACGAACCAGAAGGGTGTCTTCGCCTGGTTCTTAAAGAAGACTATTAGATGAACTACAAATGCCCTAACGAACAAGGTACTTTATAATGAGGAAAGAGAAGACTGAGAACCAGCCTAACCGAGTATTAGTACACCACTAACTGCACCTAATGTTATTACTGTTATACACCGGAACGCCATTGCAGTGGGAGGTTGTTAAGCAACCGGAGATGTTCATAAGACTGGAGGAGTATTAAACTCTGGATCTAGTAGACATGAAATCGATCCCTAGTTCTGCATAGGAGGCGGTACTAATCTAAATGTGCCTGCTTGGATAGCAAAAATTTATTATTGTCAAAAGGGCAAGGTCATTTAGAGGTACAAGCTTAGTGAATTCATTTATGGATTATCACAAAGCTGTAAATTGCGAATTGATGAGATAGTCCATTTCTATGGATTCATCAAAGGGCATAGATGAGAAAGGTGTATTGGAGACGTAATGGAAACAAGGTGGTGTTTCTCGGAATTTTGTGTAGATAACACTTTATCGTTGACGACAATGTAAAAGTGTTGTCAGACATAAAATAGAGGTTGTCTGAATAAATCGAGATATGAGATTAAGATGAAGTTGGATCATGTTCTTAGAAATCTCTCGATCTCTAGATAAGAACATTTGTACTTCCCTTAAGATATCTTATACGATTATGGTTTGTTTTAAACATGTATAATTCTGAGAAAGGTTATTGCCTTTCAGGAACAGAATATATCTATCTAAAGGTATGTGTTTCGAACGCATAAAGGAGATGGATATAGACAAAGAAGTTTCCTGCACTTCGAGTGTAGAGAGCTTTGTAAATGCGGTGTTATAAAACAAGAACCCGATATCAACTATGCGGTTAGCGTAGTGGGAGGATATCAAAGTGATCTGGATAAGAGATATTCGAATGCTGTAAAAGTACTTGGAAGTACTGGATTACTGAGCAAGACGAAATCTTCTTAGATCACAGTTTCTCAGATCCAAAATCAGAGAAAGACCAGTGTAAGTCGATATCAGGCTATGTGTTCACCTTTAAAGGAGGTGGAACCTAAGGATGAAAGAGTGATAAGCGTGATGCTTCTCGGACTCTATCATAAACCGAAAAGCAGCCTCAGAGGCAGCGGAAGTTTTGGTTGGGTTCCGGAATAACCTCTGAACTTGGATATGATTCTTGGTTCACCAAAGGCTATGTATATAGCGGTGCATGGAGAACTGGAAGAAGTCATAAGTTCAAAAGGTGATGACAACACATAGAGCAAGTACCACCTGATACGAATCATCGTCAGAGAGACGACGCAGTAGTCACCAAGATAACTTCAGATCGGCGACCTAGATTGCTCATTCACATAATACTTCTGGGAAGTATAACTTAAGCACGTGATGAGTATGGGAGTCGGGAGTTTGGAGGAAATGACTAGACCTTAGTACAAGTGGGAGATTGTTGGAGTTGTGTACTTAATGTCTAGATTTAAGTATCGGTAAACTCCCGGTCATGGCATTTAACCTATTTAATTAATAAAAAATTATTTGCAATTAATTATGCAAAATATAGTCCTGGATTTTATACGTTGTAGTTAGTATGGTGTGTCGGGCCCACACAGAAGATCATACTATCGGTTACTCGTATTTAATCGAACAGTTGCTCACGACCTAGATGGACACGGACTAATCCATCGGTATAGTCGTTGTGTGAGAGAGAAAATAATTTATCTTAATTATTTTATCACACTTGTACACTTGGTGTATTGGGCGGATCAGCTTGAGATTTATTGATTAGGATTGCCTTGGATAATCAATTTAAATCTCAGAGTATTTTATTCTTAATCCCCGATAATATTGCGGGTGTGTATATTTAATATAAGTGACTTTGATTTTCCAAAGGAATTAACCGATTTAATTATTGGGTTAATTACCGGTTGAGTTGGGTCACTATATTTTATATATGACATGCCGTGAATACTTGACGGGAAAGTGTATCCCGTAAGGGTTGATAATATCCCCGAGATGAGTTCATAAGGAATTATTATGTAAACCCTGCAGGTGGATTTAATCCGCATAATAATTAAGGTTGAACGGTACTATTCTCGGATATAAGAAATGAATAATATTTATTGAGCAATAAATAAATTTATTCATGGATATTTAAATCTTAAATACACGGAATAAATAATACTAATTGGAGAAATATTATTTGATATAATATGGATTAATATTGGGAGTGCAATTTTATTTATATAGTGGAAAATAAATAAAATTTAATATTGATAAGGATTAATGGATTTGGGTTGGACCCAATTTAATCTTCAATATTTAGAAGCCCAATATTTAATCTCCTTATGATCCCCTACGTAGCCTATATAAGCACTACATGGTCTTCACTTTTCACAACCTAAGATACGCCAATCATAAAGTCTTGAAGAGTGAAGGAGATCCATAGGAGTTCGATAGATCGTCGCCCACTCGACGTTCGGACGAGGTGCAAGGAATACGTGGGAAGATCGCAAGGTCATCAACGCGTTAATTCGTTTCTCCGTACAACGAATCGAAGGTAATAAATCATAAACCCTCGTCTATGATTTTATGTGATGTTAATTGAAATATATACATGAACACACGATCCGGGTAAACGTACGAACTTCGGGGACGGGGATTCGAGATCCCCGGCGAAGGTCGAGAAAACCCTCGATGGGATCGAGGGTGGCGGCCGAACCCTAGGGTTCGACCGCCGGCGCGCGGACGAAGAGGATGAGCCCCGGCTGGACGCCGGGGCGTGGGGTCGACCTCGGGTCGACCACCGGGGTTCGCCGTGGGCTGGTGCCACGGCGGATGAACCCCAACCCTCATCGACCGGCGGCGTCGCGGGCTGAAGCCCTCGGCTGGAGCCGAGGGGGCGATCGAACCTAGGGTTCGATCGCCGGGTGAGCTGCGGGTTTACCCGCAGCGCCTCGTATCAAGCTGCGGGGTTTCCCGCAGCGGCGATGCGGGGAGATCGACCCCCCGCGAGCAGTGAGTCGTGGACTCGCTGCGGGGCTGCTACGAGCAGCCCCGGGGATGCCTCGCGCATCCCCAGCGATCATCGGGAGATGATCGCGAGCCCCGTGCGGGGGCTCGGCTGGATGCTCGCGGCCTTCGGGCCTCGCTGGGTGTTCGGTCGGGCCCCGGCTCGTGCGGTGGTTCGCGTTCGGATCTCCGGCGATGAAGGACTTCGGTCGGGTTATTATTTTTCCGCAAATTTTAATAGCCCGGGATATCGATTTCCAACAACTGGTATCAGAGCGTTTGGTTTCGTGTTCATGTATATGTTCGATTATTGTTCTACCTTGCAGGGATTTCCGGCTATCATGGTTGGATTTAATTATTGTTAATTAATTATCATGATTATTCATTTATTAAACTCTCGGACATGTCGAGATTCGTTTTGTGTGGATGAATGTTTGTAATAGTAAAAATTCGGGGGTTGACCGAATTTAGGATTTATTATTACGTTCTTTATTTTTCCGGAAAATGTATAGGGTCGATTTCATGTATAGAATCGATACCGGATAATTGTAATTTAATTCTCGTAATTTTAATTACGTTGGTTCGATGTTGAGACGATCGCCGGAAGACGAAGAAGGTGTGACGAAGAAGACAATGGACGAAAGGGTCGATCATCCCCATGATCGACCCCATGGATCGATCGCCGGCATGGGGGCTGTCCGCGGGAGCTTCCGGCCACGCCGGCCACCGGTGGTGGTGGCGCGTGGGCTGGGGGCGGCGGCGGTGCTCCTCCCGGGCGGCAGTCGGCGGTGGGGGTGGTGCGGGGACTCCCAACCCGCACTACTCCTACCATAATCCGACTTTCCCAAATTAATTCAACTTTCCTATTTGAGTATCTTCCTTTTAGGAAACTCTCATGGATTAGGAAGAGAATTAATTGAATTAATTTTATTCCTATTTGTTTTATTTCCTTTATGGAGATATTCATGGATTAGGAATTTAATTAATTTAGTATTAATTTATTTCCTATTTGATTATTCCTATTCTTGGGAATTTTCATTAGATGGAAATTAATTGATAATGGAAAGTAGAAGAGTCCTAAATTTATTTTATTTCCTTATTCTATTATAGAAGTTTTCTGGAATATTCCAAGTTTAACTTGGATAGATTATTCTAAAGATTTAATAGAATTTTATGGGAAATTAAATAAATAAAAATATTAATAATATTTAATTTTATTTTTGATATATTCGATTGACTTAATTTTCGAATTAAGTAACTTTTGGATTAATTGAAAATAAATAGATTTAAATATTAGAAATTAATATTCTCGTCACATGGAGCATTCAAGAACGAAGATTGAAGACTAGAAGATGCGTACGGAGATGGGATAAAGCCATGATAGTCGGAAAATAATTTTCTAGCATTATTTTGACTATGTGATACTATGTGCTTTATTGCTTGTATGCATGCTATATGTGTTTATTTTATGCACTAGATAGCGTATCCCTTTGTTATAAAAAGCTAAGTGGGAGAGGGGATGGAAACATTCCCATGGTCTCCATTACTGTTCTCTTGGTGCCTCTTATGGACTTTCGAAGTTCGTATAGACGAGTCATTGGAGGATAATTCTTGTAATTCCTTTTACAAGAAACATTGATCGAGTTTATCAAACAATGCCTAATTTGTCTTTCTGAAACTGACTTCAAGTCGACTCATTCTCACCCCGGGGAGTGGAATGGAGCCAAAGCCACTTGTTCATGTGGATGACACAAATTAGAGACCTTCGTACCATTCTTTGATAGGTGGGTCGATTGTCTGCTCGGCTCCCTCATTTATGAGAGATAGGGTCGTTCGCATGGTGAATCACTGGTTAGAAACTTCGAGTTTCACTTATGATTCTCCGCGTCTTGATTTACGAGATCAAATGGATCAAGTAATTGGATTTCAATTATATAAATCTTTTTGTTATGGTAAACGTCCACACGAACGTGGCTTGCTATACTGAATGGGATTTTAGAATAATTGATGTAGACAGTTATAGGAAATTGTGAGGGATTGCGAGTTATCGTAAACGTCCACACGAACGTGGCTTGCGGTGACATAACAATTCTAAACGATTCACCTTGGTACTGAGTAATGGTTTACACTTAGGTACACTTTATAGTATTCTTCCCAACGAAGTAACGCTATAATGATGTACGGCCAAAGTAAATCTAATTGCTAAATCATTTGGGTGGGTAAACGTCCACACGAACGTGGCTTGCCTTACCTGATGGGATTTTAGATGTGATTAGTGATTTAATGATATTATTCCAGGGAAATAATGTCGGATATTAAATTAATTGTTTGTTTAAATGTGCTTATAGGTTTAGAGAATTGCTATGAATCCACTTGAGGTTATAATTGAGGAATTTGACGCACTGGTTCCATACTGTGTTGAATGGAAAGAAGAATTAGACATTGCTCAGACTGCAAAGGAGTACAAAGACGTACTCAGTGAAACTTGTCCTCCTGGACTCACCATTAACTCAACTGAGGAGGAGATTTTTGACTTTGAAAAGTGGGGTAGTGCTCGTGCATTAGCCGCTAATCATGATGTCATGCTCAAACTCAAGTTGCTGTTTGGACATGATGGGGAGGCTAGAAAAGAGGCGATGAGGATACTCATAAAAGATCTGTTACTTCGATGAAACACTTGATCATGTTTTTGAGATGATGGATCTTTTAGACGAGTTGAAACAATCGCAAGCTCTTATAGCCAAAGCCAAAGGTTTCGGACCTAAAGGCAAAGGAAAGGAGAAGAAGACAAGGGGGTCCGGTGGTCCTAAGGGACTTGGACCAAAGGGTGGGATAAAGAAGCCTTCTGGCAAAAATCCCCAAGGGAAGCAGTCTGAGTACTGGGGGTCTACATCTTGTCCTCTCAAAGATACGAATTTTTTCTTTAGTCGTAAAACATAGTCAGCGGTATTATCTACCAGAATTCTGGTGTGTAGATATGGAACCACTGATGGTATGTGCATTTTAATGCAGGGGTTCCAGAAAACCCAGCGACTTAGATAAGAAGAGTTCGAGTCCACATGGGCAAAGCTGTTAAGGAAGCAGCGGTTGCAGTGGAAGACATTTATCTATCTGTTTGATAGTTATAGGATTTCATTTCAAGTTTATTGCTTTGTACCTTTTATTTTAGAAAGAACTTTTGTTCTGGTTTTCTATTATTAATGGATATTTTATTTCTTTAATCATTTGATGGTTTAGATAAGAAATAATGACAGTATCTATTCTGGTACATTAGATAGCAATATATGAATGATGAATCCTTAGTCTACCACGATGCAACAAACCGTTATATATAAACTTGTTTTGCTTATTAGATATATTTCTTCATCAATCATTATACTTGTGAATTCTTGAACATAGTAGTATTTATTCAAAAGGGGATTCAAAAGGTCGAAATTGATTTATTCAATTATAGTTGGAGGAATGGACCTCCCGACCTAAGAATCAAATTTTGGGAGAAGATACAACTAAGTTAACCTTTCTGGATAAAGGATGGAATTCGGACAAGTATTGAGAATGATCAAAGATGATATATGCAGACATATGTGTAAATAGAAAGGTATGAGTAGTTTCCTTTTAAGGAACACTTGAAGATGGATTAGAATACTTGATGTGCCATAAAAGCGAAGTGTTTCAAACACAAAGCTATTATGGGGAACCTTCAAAGTAAATCCGTTGGAAGCCTGCGACTTGATCGCGGAGGCCACTACCTATCTAAAGAGCACATAGCATAAATCAAGGATTGAGATTAAGGTCTCAAACGACTGCACCATACACTGATGTGTAGACATGGTGTGTCAAGAATAAGAAATGGAATTCTAATAGTAAAAGGACAAGTTTGTTCGGAACTACCTATGTTCTATGGATATTTCTGGATACAACGACATATTGCATATGGTTGTAGAATGTTGGAGTTGTGTACTTAATGTCTAGATTTAAGTAACTGTGAACTCCCGATCATAGCATTTAATCTATTAAATTAACGAACAATTGTTTTGCGTTTAATTATTATTAATTAAATATATGCAAAATATAGTCCTGGATTTTATACGTTGTAGTTAGTATGGTGCAAGCATGGGCGCACAGAAGATCATACTATCGGTTACTCGTATTTAATCAAACAGTTGCTCACGACCTAGATGGACACGGACCAATCCATCGGTATAGTCGTTGTGTGAGAGAGAAAATAATTTATCTTAATTATTTTATCACACTTGTACACTTGGTGTATTGAGCGGATCGTTGAGATTCATCGATTAGGATTGCCGGCGATAATCGATTCGAGTCTCAGTGTATTTTATTCTTAATCCCCGATATTATTGCGGGTGTGTATATTTAATATAAGTAACTTTGATTTACCAAAGGAATTAACTGATTTAATTATTAGGTTAATTTCCGGTTAAGTTGGGTTACTATATTTTATATATGACATGCCGTGAATAATTGACCGGACAGTGTATCCCGTAAGGGTTGATAATATCCCCGAGATGAGTTCATAAGGAATTATTGTGTAAACCTCATGAGTGGATTCGTTCCGCACAATAATTAAGGTTGAATGGTACTAGTCTCGGATTAAAGAGATGAATAAATTAATTAGCAATAAATTAATTTTATTCATGGATATTTAAATCTTAAATACACGGAATAAATAAATACTACCGGAGAAATATTATTTGAAATAATATGGTTTAATATTGGGAGTGCAATTAATTTATATAGTGGAAAATAAATTAATTAATATTGATAAGGATTAATGGACTTGGGCAGTGGGCTCAATTTAATCTTCAATATTGGAAGCCCAATATTCCACCTCCTTTAGATCCCCTGCGTAGCCTATAAAAGCACTACATGGCCTTCATAAATCATAAGACAAGATTATCATACTTGATATTCTAGAGAGTTGAAGGAGATCCATAGGAGTTCGATAGATCGTCGCCCACCCGACGTTCGAACGAAGTGCAAGGAATACGTGGGAAGATCCAAAAGGTCTTCTATTGATTTCGTTTCTCCGCACAACGAATCAAAAGGTACAATCATAAACTCCTTCATGTGAATTTATGTGATTTAATTGTGATACATGCATGAACACAAGATCCGGGAAAAACGACGAACCCGGGGACGGGGATAGACCGCGCGGTGGTGGTTGAAGACCACCGGACCGCCGGCGGTCTAGAGATCCCCGCCGGGATCGAGGAAAGCCCTCGGCTGGGAGCCGAGGGGGTGGCGGTCGAGCCTAGGGCTTCGACCGCCGGCGCGAACCGAGGAGAGCCGCGGCTGGACGCCGCGGCTGGGGGCGATCGAGCCCTAGCTCGATCGCCGGGGGGGAACCGCCGCGGGCTGGCGCCGCGGCTGGTGGCTCCCCCCACCTCCGGTGACGGCGGTGAGTCGCCGGACTCACCGCCGGGGGCTGCTGGGCAGCCCCACGCGATCGATCGATCGCGAGCCCGCGGTGGGGCTCGGCTAGGGTTTCGGCCGCGGGTTCATCCCGCGGCGATTCTCCGGTTGAGCTCCGGACATCGTGGAGTTCGCGTTCGTGGATCCGACTCGCGGGAGAAAATCGGCTGGGGGCGGGCTGCGTGTCTTCGGGCGCGTAGTCTCCAAAGGTCGGACTCCTGCGGATGAGCCGGGGATCCAGTTTCCGGCGACGGGATTTCGTTCGGGGTTAACGGTTCCGCAATTTTTGATACCCCGGGACATCGAAACCCAGCAATTGGTATCAGAGCGTTTGGTTCGTGTTCATGTATGTATTCAATTGTGTTCTACCTTGCAGGGATTCCGACTATCATGGTTTAATTAATTGTTAATTATTCGTTTAATTAATTGCTATTTAATTTACCATGATTGTTCGTTTATTAAACTCTCGGACATGTCGAGATTCGTTTTGTGTGGATGAATGCTTGTAATAGTAAAAATTCGGGGGTTGACCGAATTTAGATTTATTATTATTGTTCTATGTTTTCCGGAAAATGTATAGGGTCGATTTCATGTATAGAATCGATACCGGAATTGTAAATTTATTTTTTGTAATTTATTTACGTTGGATCGATGCCGAGATGACCGCCGGAGAACGCGTGTGACGAAGAAGACGAAGAGGACGAAGGACCGGGATCGATCAATTGATCGACCCCAATCGATCGCCCAAAGGGTGGGGGCGTCGCGCCCCTTCGGCCGTGGGTCGTCGCCGGCGACGGTGGCGGCTGGCCGGCTGAGGCGGCGGCGGCGGGTGCTCCCTCCCGGCGGTCGGCCGATGATGGTGGGGTGATGCGGGAACTCCCATCCCGTGCTACTCCTACCTAGATACGCTTTCCTAAATTAATTCGGTCTTCCTATTTGAGTTCTCCTATTTTTGGGAATTCTCATGGATTAGGAAAAGAATTAATTGGAATTAATTTTATTCCTTATTCTATTATGGAAGTCTTCTAGAGTATTCCGAGTTCTACTTGGAATAGGATCCTAGAGATTTAATAGAATTAGAAAGGAATAATAATTAATTTAGGATTAATTTATTTCCTAATTGATTATTTCTATTTTATGGGAATTTTCATAGTAATGGAAATTAATTAATCTTGGAAAGTAGAAGAGTCCTAATTTATTTTATTTCCTTATTCTATTCTTCTAGAATATTCCAAGTTTGACTTGGATAGATTATTCTAGAGATTTAATAGAATTAGATAGGAAAATAAATAAATAAAAATATTAATAATATTTAATTTTATTTTTGATTTATTCGATTGACTTAATTTTCGAATTGAGTATCTTTTGGATTTATTAAAAATAAATAGATTTAAATATTGGGATTAATATTCTCGTCACATGGAGCATTCAAGAACGAAGACTGAAGACTAGAAGAAGCATACGGAGATGGAATAAAGCCATGATAGTCGGAAAATAATTTTTCTAACATTATTTTGACTATGTGCTATGTGCTTTATTACTTGTATGCATGCTTATGTGTTTAATTATGCATTAGATAGCGTATCCCTTTTGTTATAAAAAGCTAAGTGGGAGAGGGGATGGAAACATTCCCATGGTCTCCATTACTGTTCTCTTGGTGACTCTTATGGACTTTTGAAGTTCGTATAGATGTGTCATTGTAGGAGAATTCTTGTAATTCCTTTTACAAGAAACATTGATTAAGTTTATCAAACAATGCCTAATTTGTCTTTCTGAAACTGACTTCAAGTCGACTCATTCTCACCCCGGGGAGTGGAATGGAGCCAGAGCCACTTGGTCATGTGGATGACACAAATTAGAGACATTCGTACCATCTTTTAAGGTGGATCGATTGTCTGCTCGGCTCCATCATCTAATGAGAGATAGGGTTGTTCGCATGGTGAATCACTGGTTAGAAACTTCGAGTTTCACTTATGATTCCCCGCGTCTTGATTTACGAAATTGAATGATTCAAGTGATTGGATGTCAATTGTATAAATCTTTTGGTGTAGTAAACGTCCACACTATCGTGGCTTGCTGCATTGAATGGGATTTTAGAACGATTGATGTAGACAGTTATAGAAGAAAGTGAAGGATCGTGTGTTAACGTAAACGTCCACACTATCGTGGCTTGCGCTGATATGCAGTCCCAAACAATCTTCTTAGATACTGAGTAATGGTTTACACTTAGGTACGCTCTATAGTATTCTTCCCATCGAAGTAACGCTATAGTGATGTACGACCAAAGCAAATCTAATTGCTAAATCATTTGGATGGGTAAACGTCCACACTATCGTGGCTTGCCTTATCTGATGGGATTTTAGATGTGATTAGTGATTTAATGATATTATTTGAGGGAGATAATATCGGATATTAAATTAATTGTTTGTTTAAATGTGCTTATAGGTTTAGAGAATAGCTATGAACCCACTTTCTATGATACTCAAGGAGCATAAGCTCACTGGCACCAACTATATTGATTGGAAGAGAAATTTAGACATTGTCCTGACTTCGGAAGAGTACAAGTTTGTACTCCATGAAGTATGCCCTGCTGAGCCCACGGCTGCCTCAACTGATGAGGAAAAACTGGAATATCGGAAGTGGAAAAAGGCTGATGAAATGGCTAGGTGTTATATTTTGGCTTCCATGTCAAATGTACTCCAAACCCAACATGAGTCAATGGACACTGCCTATGATATGATGTTTAACCTCAAGGAGATGTTTGGGGAGCAAGATCGTGCGGCAAGGCAAGAAGCCATGAGAGTCCTCATGACAACTACTCAGTCTGAAGGAACGCCCGTTGGGGAGCACGTTCTTAAGATGATTAGTCTGTTGAATGAGCTTGAGATCCTAGGAGCTTCTATTGATGGGGAGACGCAAGTCGACATCATACTCCAGTCTCTGACCCCTAGTTTTGAGCAGTTTCGTATGAGCTATAATATGGGTAAACTATCTTATACTCTTGCGCAACTCCTGACTGAACTAAAGGCGGCAGAGGGGATCTACAAGAAGGGCAAGTCTCAAGCGCTTGTAGCTACCAAGTCCAAAGGCTTTAAGCCTGGTGGAGGTAGGGGCAAGAGAAGGAAGCAAGCCGGGAAACCCAGTGGTGTCAAGAGGACTGTGCCACGAGTGGGGGCTGCAAAGCCAAGGGGCAAGTGCTTCCGATGCAACAAGTCTGGACACTGGAAGTCTGAATGTCCTCTCAGAGGTACGAATTTTTCTTTAGTCGTAAAAACATAGTCAGCGGTATTATCTACCAGAAATCTGGTGTGTAGATATGGAACCACTGACGGTATGTGCATTTTAAATGCAGGGGTTCCAGAAAACCCGGCGACTTAGAGAAGGAGAGTTCGAGTCTACACGGGCAAAAGCTGTAGAGGAGGCAGCTGTTGCGGTGGAAGACATTTATCTGCTTTAGTAGTTAAATAGGATTTCATTTCAAGATTATTGCATTATGTACCCTCTATTTTAGAAAGAACGTTTTGTTCTGGATTTCTATTATTTATGAATGGATATTTTATTTCTTTAATCATTGGATGATTTTGATAAGAAATGATGGCATTATCTATTCTGGTACATTAGATAGCAATATATGAATGATAGATCCTAAGTCTACCACGATGCAACAAACCGTTCTATAACTTGTTTTACTTGATTAGATATGTTTCTTTATTAAATCATTATACTTGTGAATTCTTGTACTTAGTAGTATTTTCAAATAGTATTCAAAAGGTCGAAATTGATTTGATCAATTATATTTGAAGGAATGGACCTTCCGACCTAAGAATTGAATTTGGAGGATAATACATCTAAGCAAACCTTTATTCATAAAGGATAGAATTCGGACTAGTATTGGAAATGATTAGATGTGCAGACACATGTGTGAATTAGAAAGGCACGAGTAGTTCTTTCAAGAATACTCAATGATGGATTAGAGTACTCAAATGTGCCATAAAAGCAAAGTGTTTTTGACTAGTCAATGGACACAAAGCTATTATGGGGAACCATTAAAGTATATCCATTAGAAGCCTGCGACTCGGTCGCGGAGGCCATTGCCTATCTAAATAACACATAGCATAATCAAAGATTGGGATTCAATCCCAAAGGGCCGCGCCATACACTTGCGTGTAGAGATGGTGCGTTGAAAATAAGAAATGGAAATCTAAAAGTAAGAGAGAACGAGTTGTTCGGAACTACCTATGTTCTATGGATATTTCTGAAGACAATAACACATTCCGTGTGATTGTAGGATATCCTAGGTGAACGAAGTATTGTGTGTTCTATTGTACTATGAACCAGAAGAACTTTCGTTCGGTTCATAGAGAAAGACTATTAGATGAACCACAAAGCCTGAACTGAATTAATACCTTGGAATGAGAAAAAGGACAAAAGACTGGGAACCAGCCAAACCGAGTAGAAGTACACCACACACTGCACCTATTGTTATTACTGTTATACACCGGGACGCCATTGCAGTGGGAGGTTGTTGAACAACCGGAGATATTCATAAGACTAGAGGAGTTCGGACTCTGGATCTAGTAAACATGAAATCGATCCCTAGCCCTGCATAAAGGCAGTACTAGATCTAAATGAGCCTGCTTGAAAAACAATAAGGATTATTGTTAAGAGGCTAGATCATTTAGAGTACGAGCTTGGTAAATCCATTTATGGATGGTTACAAAGCTATGAATCGTGGAACTTGCGTATTGATGGGATAATCCATTCAATGGATTCATCAAAAAGGCAGAGACGATAGGTGTATTGGAGACGTAATGGAAACAAGGTGGTGTTTCTCGGAATTTTGTGTAGATAGTATTTTATCATTGGCAACAATGTAAAGATATTATCAAGCATAAAATAATGGTTGTCTAAATGAATCAGGATATAAGATTAAGTAGAAGTTAGAACATGTTCTTGAGATCTTATGATCTAGGGATAAGAACATTGTACTTCTCCTGGATATCTTATACGATTATGGTTTGTTTTAACATGCATAATTCTGAGAAAGGTTGTTGCCCTTCAGATACAGAATATGTATATCTATCTAAGGTTATGTGTCTTGAACACATTAAGGAGATAGATGATACTAAGCAGTTTCCTACACCTCGTGTGGAAAGCTTAAATGCAATGTTAGAAAACAAGAAACTGATATCAACTATGCGGTTAGCGTAGTGGGAGGATATCAAAGTAATCTGGATAAGAAATAACGAAATTTTCTTAGATTACATATTCTCAGATTTCAAATCAGAGAAGGACCAGTGTAAGTCGATATCAGGCTATGTGTTCACTTTTGGAAAAGGTGGAACCTTTAATATGAAAGAGTGATAAGCGGGATGCTTCTCAGACTCTCTCATAACCGAATAGCAGCCTCAGAGGCAGCGGAAGTTTTTGGTTAGGTTCCGGGATAACCTCTAAGACTTGGAAATGACTCTTAGTTTATCAAAGGCTATTTTATAGCGGTGCGTGATAAACTGGAAGAAGTCATAAGTCTAAAAGTGATGATAACACATAGAGCAAGTACCACCTGATACGAGTCATCGTCAGGGAGACGACGTAGTAGTCACCAAGATAACTTCAGAGCGGCAACCTAGAGTGCTCATTCACATAGTACTTCTCGGAAGTACACCTTAAGCACGTGATGAGTATGGGAACCGGGAGTTTGGAGGAAATGACTAGACCTTAGTACAAGTGGGAGATTGTTGGAGTTGTGTACTTAATGTCTAGATTTAAGTAACTGTGAACTCCCGATCATAGCATTTAATCTATTAAATTAACGAACAATTGTTTTGCGTTTAATTATTATTAATTAAATATATGCAAAATATAGTCCTGGATTTTATACGTTGTAGTTAGTATGGTGCAAGCATGGGCGCACAGAAGATCATACTATCGGTTACTCGTATTTAATCAAACAGTTGCTCACGACCTAGATGGACACGGACCAATCCATGTTGTATAGTCGTTGTGTGAGAGAGAAAATAATTTATCTTAATTATTTTATCACACTTGTACACTTGGTGTATTGAGCGGATCGTTGAGATTCATCGATTAGGATTGCCGGCGATAATCGATTCGAGTCTCAGTGTATTTTATTCTTAATCCCCGATATTATTGCGGGTGTGTATATTTAATATAAGTAACTTTGATTTACCAAAGGAATTAACCGATTTAATTATTAGGTTAATTTCCGGTTAAGTTGGGTTACTATATTTTATATATGACATGCCGTGAATAATTGACCGGACAGTGTATCCCGTAAGGGTTGATAATATCCCCGAGATGAGTTCATAAGGAATTATTGTGTAAACCTCATGAGTGGATTCGTTCCGCACAATAATTAAGGTTGAATGGTACTAGTCTCGGATTAAAGAGATGAATAAATTAATTAACAATAAATTAATTTTATTCATGGATATTTAAATCTTAAATACACGGAATAAATAAATACTACCGGAGAAATATTATTTGAAATAATATGGTTTAATATTGGGAGTGCAATTAATTTATATAGTGGAAAATAAATTAATTAATATTGATAAGGATTAATGGACTTGGGCAGTGGGCTCAATTTAATCTTCAATATTGGAAGCCCAATATTCCACCTCCTTTAGATCCCCTGCGTAGCCTATAAAAGCACTACATGGCCTTCATAAATCATAAGACAAGATTATCATACTTGATATTCTAGAGAGTTGAAGGAGATCCATAGGAGTTCGATAGATCGTCGCCCACCCGACGTTCGAACGAAGTGCAAGGAATACGTGGGAAGATCCAAAAGGTCTTCTATTGATTTCGTTTCTCCGCACAACGAATCAAAAGGTACAATCATAAACTCCTTCGTGTGAATTTATGTGATTTAATTGTGATACATGCATGAACACAAGATCCGGGAAAAACGACGAACCCGGGGACGGGGATAGACCGCGCGGTGGTGGTTGAAGACCACCGGACCGCCGGCGGTCTAGAGATCCCCGCCGGGATCGAGGAAAGCCCTCGGCTGGGATCCGAGGGGGTGGCGGTCGAGCCTAGGGCTTCAACCGCCGGCGCGCACCGAGGAGAGCCGCGGCTGGGGGCGATCGAGCCCTAGCTCGATCGCCGGGGGGGAACCGCCGCGGGCTGGCGCCGCGGCTGGTGGCTCCCCCCACCTCCGGTGACGGCGGTGAGTCGCCGGACTCACCGCCGGGGGCTGCTGGGCAGCCCCAAGCGATCGATCGATCGCGAGCCCGCGGTGGGGCTCGGCTAGGGTTTCGGCCGCGGGTTCATCCCGCGGCGATTCTCCGGTTGAGCTCCGGACATCTTGGAGTTCGCGTTCGTGGATCCGACTCGCGGGAGAAAATCGGCTGGGGGCGGGCTGCGTGTCTTCGGGCGCGTAGTCTCCAAAGGTCGGACTCCTGCGGATGAGCCGGGGATCCAGTTTCCGGCGACGGGATTTTGTTCGGGGTTATCGGTTCCGCAATTTTTGATACCCCGGGACATCGAAACCCAGCATAGAAAATCCTAGAAGAACAAGTAATTGTATGTTCAATAGTGCTACGAACCAGAAGGGTGTCTTCGCCCGGTTCTTAAAGAAGACTATTAGATGAACTACAAATGCCCTAACGAACAAGGTACTTTATAATGAGGAAAGAGAAGACTGAGAACCAGCCTAACCGAGTATTAGTACACCACTAACTGCACCTAATGTTATTACTGTTATACACCGGAACGCCATTGCAGTGGGAGGTTGTTAAGCAACCGGAGATGTTCATACGACTGGAGGAGTATTAAACTCTGGATCTAGTAGACATGAAATCGATCCCTAGTTCTGCATAGGAGGCGGTACTAATCTAAATGTGCCTGCTTGGATAGCAAAAATTTATTATTGTCAAAAGGGCAAGGTCATTTAGAGGTACAAGCTTAGTGAATTCATTTATGGATTATCACAAAGTTGTAAATTGCGAATTGATGAGATAGTCCATTTCTATGGATTCATCAAAGGGCATAGATGAGAAAGGTGTATTGGAGACGTAATGGAAACAAGGTGGTGTTTCTCGGAATTTTGTGTAGATAACACTTTATCGTTGACGACAATGTAAAAGTGTTGTCAGACATAAAATAGAGGTTGTCTGAATAAATCGAGATATGAGATTAAGATGAAGTTGGATCATGTTCTTAGAAATCTCTCGATCTCTAGATAAGAACATTTGTACTTCCCTTAAGATATCTTATACGATTATGGTTTGTTTTAAACATGTATAATTCTGAGAAAGGTTATTGCCTTTCAGGAACAGAATATATCTATCTAAAGGTATGTGTTTCGAACGCATAAAGGAGATGGATATAGACAAAGAAGTTTCCTGCACTTCGAGTGTAGAGAGCTTTGTAAATGCGGTGTTATAAAACAAGAACCCGATATCAACTATGCGGTTAGCGTAGTGGGAGGATATCAAAGTGAACTGGATAAGAGATATTCGAATGCTGTAAAAGTACTTGGAAGTACTGGATTACTGAGCAAGACGAAATCTTCTTAGATCACAGTTTCTCAGATCCAAAATCAGAGAAAGACCAGTGTAAGTCGATATCAGGCTATGTGTTCACCTTTAAAGGAGGTGGAACCTAAGGATGAAAGAGTGATAAGCGTGATGCTTCTCGGACTCTATCATAAACCGAAAAGCAGCCTCAGAGGCAGCGGAAGTTTTGGTTGGGTTCCGGAATAACCTCTGAACTTGGATATGATTCTTGGTTCACCAAAGGCTATGTATATAGCGGTGCATGGAGAACTGGAAGAAGTCATAAGTTCAAAAGGTGATGACAACACATAGAGCAAGTACCACCTGATACGAATCATCGTCAGAGAGACGACGCAGTAGTCACCAAGATAACTTCAGATCGGCGACCTAGATTGCTCATTCACATAATACTTCTGGGAAGTATAACTTAAGCACGTGATGAGTATGGGAGTCGGGAGTTTGGAGGAAATGACTAGACCTTAGTACAAGTGGGAGATTGTTGGAGTTGTGTACTTAATGTCTAGATTTAAGTATCGGTAAACTCCCGGTCATGGCATTTAACCTATTTAATTAATAAAAAATTATTTGCAATTAATTATGCAAAATATAGTCCTGGATTTTATACGTTGTAGTTAGTATGGTGTGTCGGGCCCACACAGAAGATCATACTATCGGTTACTCGTATTTAATCGAACAGTTGCTCACGACCTAGATGGACACGGACTAATCCATCGGTATAGTCGTTGTGTGAGAGAGAAAATAATTTATCTTAATTATTTTATCACACTTGTACACTTGGTGTATTGGGCGGATCAGCTTGAGATTTATTGATTAGGATTGCCTTGGATAATCAATTTAAATCTCAGAGTATTTTATTCTTAATCCCCGATAATATTGCGGGTGTGTATATTTAATATAAGTGACTTTGATTTTCCAAAGGAATTAACCGATTTAATTATTGGGTTAATTACCGGTTGAGTTGGGTCACTATATTTTATATATGACATGCCGTGAATACTTGACGGGAAAGTGTATCCCGTAAGGGTTGATAATATCCCCGAGATGAGTTCATAAGGAATTATTATGTAAACCCTGCAGGTGGATTTAATCCGCATAATAATTAAGGTTGAACGGTACTATTCTCGGATATAAGAAATGAATAATATTTATTGAGCAATAAATAAATTTATTCATGGATATTTAAATCTTAAATACACGGAATAAATAATACTAATTGGAGAAATATTATTTGATATAATATGGATTAATATTGGGAGTGCAATTTTATTTATATAGTGGAAAATAAATAAAATTTAATATTGATAAGGATTAATGGATTTGGGTTGGACCCAATTTAATCTTCAATATTTAGAAGCCCAATATTTAATCTCCTTATGATCCCCTACGTAGCCTATATAAGCACTACATGGTCTTCACTTTTCACAACCTAAGATACGCCAATCATAAAGTCTTGAAGAGTGAAGGAGATCCATAGGAGTTCGATAGATCGTCGCCCACTTGACGTTCGGACGAGGTGCAAGGAATACGTGGGAAGATCGCAAGGTCATCAACGCATTAATTCGTTTCTCCGTACAACGAATCGAAGGTAATAAATCATAAACCCTCGTCTATGATTTTATGTGATGTTAATTGAAATATATACATGAACACACGATCCGGGTAAACGTACGAACTTCGGGGACGGGGATTCGAGATCCCCGGCGAAGGTCGAGAAAACCCTCGATGGGATCGAGGGTGGCGGCCGAACCCTAGGGTTCGACCGCCGGCGCGCGGACGAAGAGGATGAGCCCCGGCTGGACGCCGGGGCGTGGGGTCGACCTCGGGTCGACCACCGGGGTTCGCCGTGGGCTGGTGCCACGGCGGATGAACCCCAGCCCTCATCGACCGGCGGCGTCGCGGGCTGAAGCCCTCGGCTGGAGCCGAGGGGGCGATCGAACCTAGGGTTCGATCGCCGGGTGAGCTGTGGGTTTACCCGCAGCGCCTCGTATCAAGCTGCGGGGTTTCCCGCAGCGGCGATGCGGGGAGATCGACCCCCCGCGAGCAGCGAGTCGTGGACTCGCTGCGGGGCTGCTACGAGCAGCCCCGGGGATGCCTCGCGCATCCCCAGCGATCATCGGGAGATGATCGCGAGCCCCGTGCGGGGGCTCGGCTGGATGCTCGCGGCCTTCGGGCCTCGCTGGGTGTTCGGTCGGGCCCCGGCACGTGCGGTGGTTCGCGTTCGGATCTCCGGCGATGAAGGACTTCGGTCGGGTTATTATTTTTCCGCAAATTTTAATAGCCTGGGATATCGATTTCCAACAAAAGTGTATCCCGGAAGGGTTGATAATATCCCCGAGATGAGTTCATAAGGAATTATTATGTAAACCCTGCAGGTAGATTTAATCCGCATAATAATTAAAGTTGAACGGTACTATTCTCGGATATAAGAGATGAATAAATTAATTAGCAATAAATTAATTTTATTCATGGATATTTAAATCTTAAATACACGGAATAAATAATACTACCGGAGAAATATTATTTGATATAATATGGATAAATATTGGGAGTGCAATTTTATTTATATAGTGGAAAATAAATAAAATTAATATTGATAAGAATTAATGGATTTGGGTTGGACCCAATTTAATTTTCAATATTAGAAGCCCAATATTTAATCTCCTTTTGATCCCCTACGTAGCCTATAAAAGCACTACATGGTCTTCACAATTCATTAACCTAAGATACGCCAATCATAAAGTTCTTGAAGAGTGGAGGAGATCCATGGAGTTCGGAAGATCGTCGCCCACCCGACGTTCGAGCTAGTGCAAGGAATACGTGGGAAGATCTCAAGGTCATCAATTGAGTTCTTCGTTTTTCCGAACAACGAGAACGAGGTAAAATCGTAAAACCCTCTTTATGGTTTTAATCGTTTATTATCGTAAAAATATCGTTGAACGTAAGATCCAAGTTTAAGGATCCTCACCGGGGTCGAGTCAAGCGGTGGCGATCGAGGATCGTCGGACCGCCGCGGCTGGAGCGACCCGACGGCGAAAATCATGCGAAGAGGCTTCGCTGGGAGCGAAGCGCTCGCCTGGGGACCAGGCGCCCGCCTGGTCCATGTCGCGCGCGGTCGCGCGACCACCAGGCGCCCGCCTCGTGTGGCTGGCAGCGACGGGCTGCGGGTTCTCCCGCAGCGGATCCGCGAGGCGCTGCAGATCGCACACGGGGGCTTCGCTGGTTGTGTGCGGAGCTCTACGAGCTAAACCCTAGCGCTCGCATGGATGCGAGCGCGTGCCTCGATTGAGCAGCCGCGACTCGGGTCGTGGCTAGGGCTTGATTAGGGCTGACCTCCGGGAGGTCTTAAGGGCTGTTCGCAAGAGTCTCCGGCACCGTATGCGGGCTGCTACGAGCAGCCCTAGGCGGCTGCCAAGGACAGCCGCGAGCCCACGCGAGGGCTCGACCGAATAGCCGTGGGTTCGCCCGCGGTTAGGGTTTCGGTTGAGTCCGGATTTGTCGTGGTTCGTGGCGGGATGTTCCGGCAACCGGGAGTCGATTGGAATTGTCGTTCCGCATTTGACAACTCCGGATATTCGATCTCCAAAGGATTTTGGTCGGAATTAATTAGATAATTAATTTTATTTAATTTATTAATTCCGGATCTCTACTATCTAAGGTCTCAACCATCGACCGATAAGGTATGAGATCGGATCTCTATTCCGCTTTTATCGATCTCATATTTCGTTGATTATACTTTGAACGTACGATCGGGATCCGGACATCGTGGATCGTATTCCTCGATTACTGGAGGTTCTAGGACCTCCGGATCGGTAGTCGGAAGAGGAAAAACGATCCAGAAACGAGCCCGGAACAGCAGGTCGCGCTGCTGAAGGACAAACGGCGACCGCCGTTTCTTAAACGGCGACCGCCGTTTTGCTCTTTTTCGGGCAGCCCGCTCCGGCTCGCGCGGTTGTCCTCCGGGGCAACGGCTGTGCGTGAATCGGGGCACGGGCTGGGCACGTGGACGGAGTAGCGGATCTGGAGGTCGACTAGGATCGTTCGGATGTTCGAGTGATCGAACGAACGCATCCCAGGTAGTCGATTTCCAACAAGACGCACACAAAAACGTCTAATCAGTATCCTTTTTGATCTAATGGTGCTAAGAGAGATAAGATTCCTTCTCAGGTCTGGAACGTACCTTACATTACCGAGGGTTCGAATATTCCCATCGACCATTTTGATTCTCACCGTTCCCGTGCCGCGTATCTCACACGATGTGTCAATACCCATGACCACCGTTCCATCGACACTCTCATCAAACGTGTCAAACACATCCCTGTTGTGACACATGTGATATGAACATCCCGTACCAAGATCCACCCCTCACTCGTTCCCAAATCGGATACAGCCAGGAGTTCCACATCGATGAAACCTCCTTCTCCGAAATCGACCACGTTCGATTCCTCTCTCCAATTTTTCAGGGTCTGACAGTCCCTCTTCATGTGGCTTTCTTTCTTGTAGTGGTAACAAATCCCCTTGATTCTCTTCTTCGTTGCCCCGCCCTGGACATTAAGACCTTCACCTGGATTTTCACCACTTACAACCTTCTTCATCGTCTCCTTTGACCTCAAAGCATCGACCAAGTCTCCAAGCTTTAGGGTCTTACTACTATAAAGAATAGTATCCCTAAACGAATCATACGAAGATAGCAACGAACAAAGCAAAATCAAAGCAAGATCTTATGTATCATACTTTAACTCCATGGCCTCAAGGTCAGACACGATCTCCATTAAGATAGACATATGCTCTTGCAGGTTTGTAACCTCCACCATACGATGCCCGTACGACCTTTGCTTTAGATGCAACTTTGTGGTCAAATTCTTCGTCATACACAGATCCTGCAACTTCGACCACATCTCTGCCTCCGTCTTCTCCTTGATCACCTCTTCGAGCAAAGGACCAGAGACATAGACCGAAATTATACCTCTTGCCTTTCTGTCCTTCTGAGCCTTCTCTTTTGGCTTCATCGTGCTTGCCATATTGTCCATGCCCAGCAACGCATCATCAAGGTCCATGTTGGTGAGAACCGACTCCACCTTGAACTGCCATGCAGAGAACCGCATGCTCCTATCTAAAAACGAAATATCAAATTTCGCCGACATCTCCCAGAATATTCATGAGCACCACCGGAAAACGGAAACCCAAGTCGCGACCTCAGGCTCTGATACCACTTATTGCGATTTAAAGCACAAATCGCGCACAGCGCTCGCGAATATAAACACGAGATGACACAAGAAAAGAGATATGCGAAAAAGAACGAACACACAATTTACGTGGAAACCCAAAACACGGGAAAAACCACGAGAAGGAAGAAACAATTCACTATATCATTGAGGCTTACAATAACTCGTCTAGTCTAGTCTGATTTTCGTCTAACGGAGAACCCCAATTTATAGGTGTAGAAGCCCTATCAAATTGGAAACAATTAGAATTAGGAATAAATCTTTTTCTTAATAAATGACTCCTAAATTAATAAAAAATATAATTATATTCAAAATAGCCTACGAAATTATAATTATATCTCTGCCGAAATAGCCTACGAACCCCTGGACTTGTGTGCGAGCGCGACCTGCGTACACGAATGTCGGTCCGATTTGGGGGCGGTCGACCAAGCTACTTTTTGCAAATTTTCTTTTCAAAACCGTTACAAAGTAACGGTTGGTTGACTCATTAATAATGATTTTATTTATTTAATAAGTAAATAAAATAAATCAATTTCTGATTATAATTTTTGAATTTCAAAAATGACAATTAAGTGGCCTTAATGCTGAGGCATTATTGCATGGCCGTTACATGTTGACTGTCCAGGTTCAATGGAGGAATCGTTCAGCTCCCTATGCTCGCCTATAAATACGAGCTTCATGTTTGAGAAGATACACATCAAAACCACTCCAGCATTCTGCTACCTTCTTCTCCTCTTCTTTCATATTATCTTTGGCCCTCCGGTGAAGTCTTTCAGGCAACTCTCGGTTCGACGTGCAACGTAGTTGCTTGAGACGTTGTATCTTTGGCCCTCCTTGTTTTTGTTCTTAGCCATCTCCATAAATCCGATCCCTACAGTCTTAAAACAAAAATCTCTACGAGATGGCTGCTTCTGACTCTCCCATAATCACCGAGAAAGCAACTGACTCCACTGCTCAGAAGGAGACGATCCCTATCACTCCTAACCCTACTGGACCTTCTATGACTGTGCCTCCTTCGGGACCTGGTGGTGGTGCGCCACACCAGATGGCTTTCCCGGTCGTGAATCATCACGATAAATCGGAGAAGTTCAACGGCTTGAACTTCAAGCGTTAGCAACAGAAGATGTTGTTCTATTTGACAACATTGAATCTGGCGAGGTTCTGGAAAGAAGATCCTCCTCGCCTACCGGAAGATCTGGACGTGCAAGCGGTGAGCACGCTTGATGCATGGAAGCATTCCGACTTCTTGTGCAGGAACTATTTGATGAATAGTCTTACAGATGACTTGTACAATGTGTACATTGGATTCAAATCCGCTAAAGAGTTGTGGGAGACTCTGGATAAGAAATACAAAACCGAGGATGCCGGTGCCAAGAATATCATTGTTGGGAAATTTCTTGATTTTAAAATGGTTGATATTAAATCTGTGATGTCTCATGTGCAGGAATTTCAAGTCATTATTCATGACATTCATGCCGAGGGGATGGTGATCAGCGAGACTTTTCAAGTGGCTGCTATCATCGAGAAACTTCCCCCCGGGTGGCAAGACTTCAAGAACTATCTGAAGCACAAACGAAAGGAGATGAACGTAGAAGAGCTGATTGTTCGCCTTCGCATCGAAGTGGACAACAAGAAGAATTCTCGTCTCTATGGCCATGAATCCAAGGCAAATGTAGTCGAGGCCAGCTCCAAGCCTACCTACAGAGACAAAGGCAAAATGAAAGTTGACCAGATGCTTGCTCCGAAAAAGGGAGAATTCAAAAAGAAGTTTGCTGGAATTTGTCACAACTGTGACAAACCTGGTCATCGGGCTTCCGAGTGCAGGAAACCTAAAAGAAACAATGCACTTGTTATTGAAAATGATAATAATTTTGCTGCTGTTGTTTCAGAACTGAACATGGTGGGGTCTAACCCACGCGAGTGGTGGATCGACACAGGTGCTACCCGCCACATCTGCTCATCCAAGGAGCTGTTCCACACTCTTGATGAAAGTGCTACTGTGGAAAAGCTCTTCATGGGGAATTCAGCAACTTCTGATGTCAAAGGGAAAGGAAAAATAATGCTGAAGTTTACTTCTGGAAAAGAATTAACTCTGAATAATGTTTTGTATGTGCCTGAGATTCGTAAGAATTTAGTTTCTGGGTCTCTTCTGAATAAGCATGGTTTTCGTATTGTAATCGAGTTGGATAATGTTATAATATCCAAGGGTGGGGTGTATCTGGGCAAGGGGTATGAGAATGATGGGCTGTTCAAGCTCAATGTAATGACTATCAACAAGAACATGAATAAGACTGCTTCTACTTCCGTTTACTTGCTTGAGTCATTGATAACTTGGCATGGCCGTTTAGGACATGTAAAATTTAATTCATTAAGAAAATTAATGAACTTAAAAAGCATACCCACACTCCAAATTGATACAAATCACAAATGCGAAATTTGTGTAGAAGCGAAAATGACTCGATCATCTTTTCGAACTATTGAAAGAAATAGTGAACCCCTCGATTTAATTCACACGGACGTGTGCGATTTAAAAACCGTGCAAACACGTGGTGGAAATAAATATTTTATCACGTTTATTGACGATAGCACAAAATATTGTTATGTATATCTCCTAAAAAGTAAAGACGAAGCTTTCGAAAAGTTTGTACTTTACAAGACAGAAATTGAAAATCAACTTACACTATGGGAAAATGTCTCATAGACACCGGGCATTGACCGGTGTTAAAAAAAAAATTGTCTGGTGTTATTGTGCGTGGTGTTAAAGATCAGCTATGTTTTAACACCGGTTAATGACCGGTGTTAAAAATAATTTATAACATCGGGTTTTGTGACCTGGACCGGTGTCTATATTATTAAAGACACCGGTCAGTTCCATGAAAACTAACAAAATCAACCGGTGTGAAAAATAATAACACCAGTCTTTTTCATATATGACCGGTGTCTATAATTGTTTTTTACATCGGTTTTAAACTCTATGACCGGTGTCGTTGATAATAATTAAAAAAAAAAAAAAAAATTTACAAATTGCCAATAATTAAAATTATATTAAATTCTTGAAATCCAAATACAATATTCAAAATACTCAAATCTCTAAATCCTTACAATATTTTCATGGACTCCAAACACAATAATCAAAATACCCAAATGTAACATTCAAGAAAGAAAATCATAAACAGAATGATACATATACGTCCCCTTATGTTGCCCTGTTGAACTAATCGCCAAATCAATCTGCAACTCTCTCTTATCATTCAATAGTCCAGAGCCTGCACAAAATATAAATATAACATTACCCAACAAGGAGAGAAAAGTAAAGATGAATTCTTCCCATATTCACATAGGATATATTACATATACAGCTATCTAAATATTCAGCTATCTAAATATTCCAATAATTAACTCCGTCAAGTAAAAAGTGAATGAATAACAGTAAATAGGCAGAAGTCCCATTCAAGCCAAATGATATCACGGTCTGCTACATGCGATACCTAATAAATCCACACAACATTATAAGCCAGAAAAGCAAAGTCAATTAAAAATTAGTAGTAGCAGTAGTAATGATAAATGACAATAAGATTCCAAATTTACCTTCCTCTTTGATGTATCTTTGAATACTTCTCTGAGATAAATGGGCCAATGTGAATACAACGTTTCAGAGTATCTATGATAAAATCCTCTGTTCTAGTGGATATTTGCATCAAGCATGTCAGTCCTTGAAAAGATCTGTATTGGTTGTGTTTTAAATCAACCTACAAAACAGTTGAACAAGGTCCCGGAGTAAAACAATTGTTACCAGAAAAATAAAAATTTGATTAAAAATAATACTAATGAATTGCACACTCAACAATTCATTAAATTCTTAAACATGTGGAGTATAATTCTTAAATTGTTTTTTTTTCTGATTCTACTTTACTTTCTTAACACAACTGTGTCATGGAACTACAAAGAACCACCAGCAATTTATAATGATTATATCTTGGACAACTCAGGTCAATCCAAGTCTGGTCATAGTAATTAAATGGCTTTAAGAGAATGACTCGGGGACAGATAAAAAAAGACTAAGAAAATCGACATAGCCACTTTAATGTTCTGATTTTCTTAATGGTTACAGAAAATCACTGTTGATGATCCTAACAGATTTTTTGTTTTGCCTTTGGGACAAAAAATTGAACAAGAGCAAATTAGTTAATGATTGAAAAAGAGAAACAATGATGAGGAGTTGTTAGCTGGATTACCATAATGATCAGGAACCTATAGTTGGATTATAGCAAATAGAACATAAACTTTTGAGTGCAAGGAATCTCAACTAAGAATATTTTGAAGATTTAAAAATCCTTTCAATAAAGAAAAATTGGCCTAATAATAGAAAATATGATTGTATAAAACACTTTTGAGTCCATGACAGCTATCTGGTCGCAACATCTAAACAATGAAGAATCTAGAGATTAGAGTTGACTAAAATATGACCAACCTGGCACCGCCCAGAAATATTTCTGAGGAATTTGATTACAGTGGCCTCTTACATATCCAAGCGGACCAAGCCACAGATATGCTGACGTGTCCAAAACATTTCTAGCAATGCAAGATTCAACAATCAGATGGGGAAGGTTTCCAGCTGCAAACCATCACAAAGTCAGTTAAGAGAAAAAAGAGGAATGAGATATATAGTCAGACACGTCATTTCTCTAGCCCTATCGGTCGCAGAACTGTAATAAAAATCCACAGTTGCTCATAACGAGTCTCTGAAATCGAGTTTGAAGGAAAAATAGAGTACAAATTGAAAAAAGTCGGACCTTCTTCTTCTGCTTGCCGCCCGTGGATTTCGCCATCTTGGATGCCTGTGGAGCCTTTTCCTTCTTCGGTGCCTAAAAAAAGAATTGAAATTAAAACAAACAAAAACAAAGTACGCGATAATAGAGTGTAGAAAACCCTAAAAAGTGACAATCAACTCCTCCTCTTCCCCCTTCATAATTCCAATACGGAAAATGCGAGCCATAGCCTAGCTAATCAATAATGGGCGCCCAGATGAGCTGCATTCCTTCCGCCGCGCCGCCAGATCGCTACAGCTCCGGCTTCGGCTCTGCCTCGCTAACCGGAGCGGATCTAAGCTCCTGAACAAGCAGGACGTCTTAAACAACAGCGACCTCTCCGATCTCGTCGACGACTACTTCCAGAATAGCCTCGTCACCCTCGATTTCTGTGCCTGCCTCGCGCGCGCCGACCACATCGAATCGATCGTCAATCTAGCACTCCGTAAGTTCCAGGAGGAGCACATCGGCTGAGATCCGGCCCGAAACTACTCCAGCACGCTGGAGGACCCGCGGAATTTCAAATCCACCGGCGATCCCTTCACGGAGTACTTTTTCGCTCTTATTGGTGTGCTCGTATGTTATCTGTAAAGGGGTGGGATTTTATGACGCGTAAGTAAAAAAAAATATTACTAGTTTTTTTAACACCGGGGCCTGGCTAATAAGAGCGGTGTTAAAGAAATTTATAATTTTATTAAAAAAATAGAAATTTTATTAACACCGGTCGAAGGAAAAAATGGTGTTATAAATAAAAATGAAAATTTAAAATGGAATATTTAACACCAGTTTATACAAAATCCGGCGTTAAAAATAGTTTAACCTTCATTTTTTTCGCGACTGGTGTTATAAACATTTTTAACACCGTTCACAAAGGCGCCCGGTGTCTATGAAGTGGTGTCTATGAAACATTTTCCCATAGTGTTAATCGGAAAATTAAACGATTAAGAAGTGATCGAGGAGGTGAATATGAGTTTCCGTTTGCTGATTTTTGTGAAATACATGGAATCATGCATGAAACTACTGCACCTTATTCCCCTCAACAAAACGGTGTTGCCGAACGCAAAAACCGAACATTGAAATAAATGTTAAATGGGATGTTGCTTGATTCTGGACTACCTCCGAACATGTGGGGAGAAGCGTTGTTAACCGCAAACTACCTTTATAATAAGGTGCCTCGAAAGAAAATCGACAAAACTCCATATGAATTATGGTTTGGTCGAGCACCGTCATATAAATACTTGAAAGTATGGGGGTGTTTAGCAAAGGTGGCAATTCCACTACAGAAAAAGGTTAAAATAGGCCTTAAAACTGTTGATTGTGTATTTATCGGATATGCACATAATAGTAATGCCTATCGATTTCTTGTGTACGAATCAAAAATCGACGATATACACAAAAATACTATTATGGAATCAAGAAATGCTCAATTTTTTTAACATATATTTCCATGGAAGACATGCACTGATAATAGCAATGAAGCTAGTTCCTCGCGCATGCATGCAAACCCAACAATTACAGAAATTGTCGATGACATAGATATTGAACAAAGACGAAGAAAACGAGCTCGTATAGAAAAATCGTTCGGTCCTAATTTTTTAATGTACATGCTCGAGAGTGAACCTCAATGTTTTAAAGAAGCTGTAAATTCTTCTGATGACCCTCAATGGAAAGAGGCAATTCAAAGTGAAATTAATTTTATTTTGCAAAATCATACTTGGGAATTAGCGGACCTTCCTCCGAGAAGTAAACCCCTAGTTTCTAAGTGGATTTTCAAAAAGAAAATGAAAGCCGACGGGACTATCGATAAATACAAGGCAATACTTGTGATTAAAGGTTATAGACAAAAAGAAGGTCTTGACTATTTTGATACGTATTCTCCTGTGACGAGAATTACGTCAATTAGATTAATTATCATCATAACAGCACTAAGAAATCTCAAAATACATCAAATGGATGTAAAAACGGCCTTCTTAAATGGTTATCTAGGTGAAGAAATATATATGGATCAACCAGAAGGATTTTCTGCTGCCGGGCAAGAAAATAAAGTGTGTAAATTGGTGAAATCCTTATACGGATTAAAACAAGCACCAAAACAATGGCACGAAAAATTTGATTATGCTATGTTAGAATATGGATTTCGAATAAATGAATGTGATAAATGCATTTATATTAAAAATACGGACGATGATTATTTAATCATGCGCCTATATGTTGACGACATACTTATCGTGGGAAGTAACGATAATATGGTCAAATTAGTGAAATATATGTTAAATTCAAAATTTGACATGAAAGATATGGGCAATGCTGATGTTGTACTTGGAATTAAAATTCATAGAACATCATACGGCTTTGCTTTGAGTCAATCTCATTATGTCGACAAAATCTTAGAGAAGTTTAGCAAAGATGATACGGGTCTTGCTAGAACTCTAATAGATACAAGTCAACACCTCGCTAAAAATAGAGGTGAAGGAGTGAGTCAAGTAGAGTACTCAAGAGTGATCGGCAGTCTAATGTACTTAACGAGTTGTACAAGACCAGACATAGCCTATACAGTAAATAAGCTAAGCAGATACACTAGTAATCCAAGTGAAAGCCACTGGAAAGCTATTGTACGGTTACTTAGATATTTACGATATACCCGAGATTATGGGTTGCATTATACTCGATATCAAGCTGTTATTGAAGGTTACACTGACGCAAATTGGATTTCTGACATAAAAGACTCCAAGTCCACAAGTGGATATGTATTCACTCTCGGTGGAGCTGCTATTTCTTGGAAATCGTCTAAGCAAACAGTAATTGCTAGATCCACAATGGAATCAGAGTTTATAGCTCTAGATAAATGTGGCGAAGAGGCCGAGTGGCTTAGGAATTTCCTAGAAGATATTCCAAAGTGGACGAAACCTGTGCCTCAAATTCGTATTCATTGTGATAGTCAATCTGCAATTGGACGAGCACAAAGTAATATGTACAATGGTAAGTCTAGACATATACGTCGAAGACATAATACCATTCGACAACTACTCTCAACTGGAGTTATCTCAATAGACTATGTAAGATCTAAAGTTAATATCGCAGATCCATTAACCAAAGGGTTAAATCGAGATTTAGTAATGTCGTCATCTACAGGAATGGGACTAAAAGCCTTAAAGAAAGAGAGTTGAGACGATGGAAAACCCTACCTATATGACTGGAGATCCCAAGAACTAGGTTCAAAAGCACAACGACAACCTAACCGTCTAAACTCCGTTATCACTGTCCTGGGGGGGGGGGGGGGGAATTTGAATTCCACCAAAAGTCCATTGCCTAAAAGATGTTACAGTGATTGTGTGTGAGGATTAGAAAATGGCTATTAATGTTTCAAAAGAGATATTATGAATACTCTTGAAAGAAATCACCTATGTAAGAGAGAAGTGGGGCCGCTTCGAAGAGAATATAGTAAGGCATATTCTTAAACACTCTTACAGAACCAGGCTGATGTTCAGGGCCAAAATGAACATAATCATGAGAACTGAGATGTGTTAGAAAGAACGTGAGTGGAGTATATTATCGTTTACACAAATGGTGAATAGTTCAAAGACATCGTGTCTACTATTTAATCAGTAAAGTTGGTATGATTTCACAAGGGAAGGTTCAAAGGGTAAAACCTACCTATCCTATGCACGTTTCTAACGTTGATTGATTTCACCAAACTACTTTTGGTTTTTGTGTAATTTTCATTCATGGGGGGTGCTGGAGTTGTGTACTTAATGTCTAGATTTAAGTAACGGTAAACTCCCGGTCATAGCATTTAATCTATTTAATTAATAAACAATTGTTTGCATTTAATTATTATTAATTAAATATATGCAAATTATAGTCCTAGATTATGGTGTGCGGGCCCACACAGAAGATCATACTATCGGTTACTCGTATTTAATCAAACGGTTGCTCACGACCTAGATGGACACGGACCAATCCATCGGTATAGTCGTTGTGTGAGAGAGAAAATAATTTGTCTTAATTATTTTATCACACTTGTACACTTGGTGTATTGGGCAGATCACTTGGTGTATTGGGCGGATCACTTGATGCTCGGGTCGAGCCCGGCTCCGACTCGCGGGAGAAAATCGGCTGGGGGCGGGCTGCGTGTCTTCGGGCGCGTAGTCTCCAAAGGTCGGACTCCTGCGGATGAGTCGGGGATCCAGTTTCCGGCGACGGGATTTCGTTCGGGGTTATCGGTTCCGCAATTTTTGATACCCCGGGATATCGATTTCCAGCAATTGGTATCAGAGCGTTTGGTTCGTGTTCATGTATGTATTCAATTGTGTTCTACCTTGCAGGGATTCCGACTATCATGGTTTAATTAATTGTTAATTATTCGTTTAATTAATTGCTATTTAATTTACCATGATTGTTCGTTTATTAAACTCTCGGACATGTCGAGATTCGTTTTGTGTGGATGAATGCTTGTAATAGTAAAAATTCGGGGGTTGACCGAATTTAGATTTATTATTATTGTTCTATTTTTTCCGGAAAATGTATAGGGTCGATTTCATGTATAGAATCGATACCGGATTTGTAAATTTATTTCTTGTAATTTATTTACGTTGGATCGATGCCGAGATGACCGCCGGAGAACGCGTGTGACGAAGAAGACGAAGAGGACAAAGGACCGGGGATCGATCATCCTTGATCGACCCCAATCGATCGCCCAAAGGGTGGGGGCGTCGCGCCCCTTCGGCCGTGGGCTGTCGCCGGCGACGGTGGCGGCTGGCCGGCTGGAGTGGCGGCGGCGGATGCTCCCTCCCGGTGGTGGTCGGCCGATGATGGTGGGGTGGTGCGGGAACTCCCATCCCGTGCTACTCCTACCTAGATTCACTTTCCTAATTGATTCGGTTTTCCTATTTGAGTTTTTCCTATTTTTGGGAATTCTCATGGATTAGGAAAAGAATTAATTAATATTAATATTATTCCTTATTCTATTATGGAAGTCTTCTAGAATATTCCGAGTTCTACTTGGAATAGGATCCTAGAGATTTAATAGAATTAGAAAGGAATAATAATTAATTTAGGATTAATTTATTTCCTAATTGATTATTCCTATTATTTGGGAATTTTCATAGTAATGGAAATTAATTAATCTAGGAAAGTAGAAGAGTCCAAATTTATTTTATTTCCTTATTCTATTATAGAAGTCTTCTAGAATATTCCAAGTTTGACTTGGATAGATTATTCTAGAGATTTAATAGAATTAGATAGGAAAATAAATAAATAAAAATATTAATAATATTTAATTTTATTTTTGATTTATTCGATTGACTTAATTTTCGAATTAAGTAACTTTTGGATTTATTAAAAATAAATAGATTTAAATATTGGGATTAATATTCTCGTCACATGAGGCATTCAAGAACGAAGACTGAAGACTAGAAGAAGCATACGGAGATGGAATAAAGCCATGATAGTCGGAAAAATAATTTTTTCTAGCATTATTTTGACTATGTGCTATGTGCTTTATTACTTGTATGCATGCTTATGTGTTTAATTATGCATTAGATAGCGTATCCCTTTGTTATAAATAGCTAAGTGGGAGAGGGGATGGAAACATTCCCATGGTCTCCATTACTGTTCTCTTGGTGACTCTTATGGACTTTTGAAGTTCGTATAGATGTGTCATTGTAGGAGAATTCTTGTAATTCCTTTTACAAGAAACATTGATTAAGTTTATCAAACAATGCATAATTTGTCTTTCTGAAACTGACTTCAAGTCGACTCATTCTCACCCCGGGGAGTGGAATGGAGCCAGAGCCACTTGGTCATGTGGATGACACAAATTAGAGACATTCGTACCATCCTTTTTAAGGTGGATCGATTGTCTGCTTGGCTCCCTCATCTAATGAGAGATAGGGTTGTTCGCATGGTGAATCACTGGTTAGAAACTTCGAGTTTCACTTATGATTCCCCGCGTCTTGATTTACGAGATCGAATGCTTCAAGTAATTGGATGTCAATTGTATAAATCTTTTGGTGTAGTAAACGTCCACACTATCGTGGCTTGCTGCATTGAATGGGATTTTAGAACGATTGATGTAGACAGTTATAGAAGAAAGTGAAGGATCGTGTGTTAACGTAAACGTCCACACTAACGTGGCTTGCGCTGATATGCGAGTCCCAAAAATCTTCTTAGGTACTGAGTAATGGTTTACACTTAGGTACGCTCTATAGTATTCTTCCCATCGAAGTAACGCTATAGTGATGTACGACCAAAGCAAATCTAATTGCTAAATCATTTGGATGGGTAAACGTCCACACTAACGTGGCTTGCCTTACCTGATGGGATTTTAGACGCAATTAGTAATTTAATGATATTATTTGAGGGGGATAATATCAGACATTAAATTAATTGTTTGTTTAAATGTGCTTATAGGTTTAGAGAATTGCTATGAATCCACTTGAGTTAATACTTGAGGAATTTAACGCACTGGTTCCATACTGTGTTGAATGGAAGGAAGGGTTAGACATTGCTCAGACTGTAAAGGAGTACAAAGACGTACTCAGTGAAACTTGTCCTCCTGGACTCACCATTAACTCAACTGAGGATGAGATTTTTGACTTTGAAAAATGGGATAGTGCTCGTTCATTAGCCATTAATCATGATGTCATGCTTAAACTCAAGTTGATGTTTGGACATGATGGGGAGGCTAGAAAAGAGGTGATGAGGATACTCATAAAGATCTGTTACTTCGATGAAACACTTGATCATGTTTTTGAGATGATGGATCTTTTAGACGAGTTGAAACAATCGCAAGCTCTTATAGCCAAAGCCAAAGGTTTCGGACCTAAAGGCAAGGAAAAGGAGAAGAAGAAAAGGGGGTCCGGTGGTCCTAAGGGACTTGGACCAAAGGGTGGGATAAAGAAGCCTTCTGGCAAATATCCCCAAGGGAAGCAGTCTGAGTACTGGGGATCTACGTCTTGTCCTCTCAGAGGTATGAATTTTTCTTTAGTCGTAAAAACATAGTAAGCGGTATTATCTACCAGAATTCTGGTGTGTAGATATGGAACCACTGACGGTATGTGCATTTTGAATGCAGGGGTTCCAGAAAACCCGGCGACTTAGAGAAGGAGAGTTCGAGTCTACACGGGCAAAAGCTGTAGAGGAGGCAGCTGTTGCGGTGGAAGACATTTATCTGCTTTAGTAGTTAAATAGGATTTCATTTCAAGTTTATTGCTTAATGTACCCTTTATTTTAGAAAGAACGTTTTGTTCTGGATTTCTATTTTATGAATGGATATTTTATTACTTTAATCATTGGATGATTTTGATAAGAAATGATGGCATTATCTATTCTGGTACATTAGATAGCAATATATGAATGATAGATCCTAAGTCTACCACGATGCAACGAACCGCTCTATAACTTGTTTTACTTGATTAGATATATTTCTTTATTAAATCATTATACTTGTGAATTCTTGTACTTAGTAGTATTTTCAAATAAGATTCAAAAGGTCGAAATTGATTTGATCAATTATAGTTGAAGGAATGGACCTTCCGACCTAAGAATTGAATTTGGAGGATAATACATCTAAGCAAACCTTTCTTCATAAAGGATAGAATTCGGACTAGTATTAGAAATGATTAGATATGCAGACATATGTGTAAATTTAAAAGGCATGAGTAGTTCTTTCAAGAATACTCAATAATGGATTAGAGTACTTAAATGTGCCATAAAAGCAAAGTGTTTTTGACTAGTCAATGGACACAAAGCTATTATGGGGAACCATTAAAGTATATCCATTAGAAGCCTGCGACTCGGTCGCGGAGGCCATCGCCTATCTAAATAACACATAGCATAATCAAAGATCGGGATTCAATCCCAAAGGGCCGCGCCATACACTTACGTGTAGAGATGGTGCGTTGAAAATAAGAAATGGAAATCTAAAAGTAAAAGAGAACGAGTTGTTCGGAACTACCTATGTTCTATGGATATTTCTGGAGACAATAGCACATTCTGTGTAATTGTAGGATATCCTAGGAGAACAAAATATTGTGTGTTCTGTAGTACTATGAACCAGAAGAACTTTCGTTCGGTTCATAGAGGAAGACTATTAGATGAACCACAAAGCCTGAACTGAATTAATACCTTGGAATGAGAAAAAGGACAAAGGACTGGGAACCAGCCAAACCGAGTAGAAGTACACCACACACTGCACCTATTGTTATTACTGTTATACACCGGGACGCCATTGCAGTGGGAGGTTCTTGAACAACTGGAGATATTCATAAGACTAGAGGAGTTCGGACTCTGGATCTAGTAAACATGAAATCGATCCCTAGCTCTGCATAAGGGCAGTACTAGATCTAAATGAGCCTGCTTGAAAAACAATAAGGATTATTGTTAAGAGGCTAGATCATTTAGAGTACGAGCTTAGTAAATCCATTTATGGATGGTTACAAAGCTATGAATCGTGGAACTTGCGAATTGATGAGATAATCCATTCGATGGATTCATCAAAAGGCAGAGACGATTGGTGTATTGGAAACGTAATGGAAACAAGGTGGTGTTTCTCGGAGATTTTATGTAGATAACATTTTATCATTGGCAACAATGTAAAGATATTGTCAGACATAAAATAATGGTTGTCTAAATGAATGAATCGGAATATAAGATTAAGTAGAAGTTAGAGAATGTTCTTGAGATCTTATGATCTACGGATAAGAACATTGTACTTCTCCTGGATATCTTATACGATTATGGTTTGTTTTAACATGCATAATTCTGAGAAAGGTCGTTGCCCTTCAGAGACAGAATATGTATATCTATCTAAGGTTATGTGTCTTGAACGCATAAAAGGAGATAGATGATACTAAGCAGTTTCCTACACCTTGTGTGGAAAGCTTAAATGCAATGTTAGAAAACAAGAACCTGATATCAACTATGCGGTTAGCGTAGTGGGAGGATATCAAGGTAATCTGGATAAGAGATATTCGAATGCTGTAAGAGTACTTGGATGTACTGGATTACTAGGCAAAACGAAATCTTCTTAGATTACATTTTCTCAGATTTCAAATCAGAAAAGGACCAGTGTAAGTCGATATCAGGCTATGTGTTCACTTTTGGAAAAGGTGGAACCTTTAACATGTAAGAGTGATAAGCAGGATGCTTCTCGGACTCTCTCATAACCGAATAGCAGCCTCAGAGGCAGCGGAAGTTTTGGTTAGGTTCCGGGATAACCTCTAAGACTTGGAAATGACTCTTGGTTTATCAAAGGCTATTTTATAGCGGTGCATGATAGACTGGAAGAAGTCATAAGTCTAAAAAGTGATGATAACACATAGTGCAAGTACCACCTGATACGAGTCATCGTCAGGGAGACGACGTAGTAGTCACCAAGATAACTTCAGAGCGGCAACCTAGAGTGCTCATTCACATAGTACTTCTCGGAAATACACTTTAAGCACGTGATGAGTATGAGAACCGGGAGTTTGGAGGAAATGACTAGACCTTAGTACAAGTGGGAGATTGTTGGAGTTGTGTACTTAATGTCTAGATTTGAGTAACTGTAAACTCCCGATCATAGCATTTAATCTATTAAATTAATAAACAATTGTTTGTGTTTAATTATTATTAATTAAATATATGCAAACTATAGTCCTGGATTTTATACGTTGTAGTTAGTATGGTGCAATCATGGGCGCACAGAAGATCATACTATCGGTTACTCGTATTTAATCAAACAGTTGCTCACGACCTAGATGGACACGGACCAATCCATCGGTATAGTCGTTGTGTGAGAGAGAAAATAATTTATCTTAATTATTTTATCACACTTGTACACTTGGTGTATTGAGCGGATCGTTGAGATTCATCGATTAGGATTGCCGGCGATAATCGATTCGAGTCTCAGTGTATTTTATTCTTAATCCCCGATATTATTGCGGGTGTGTATATTTAATATAAGTAACTTTGATTTACCAAAGGAATTAACCGATTTAATTATTGGGTTAATTTCCGGTTAAGTTGGGTCACTATATTTTATATATGACATGCCGTGAATAATTGACCGGACAGTGTATCCCGTAAGGGTTGATAATATCCCCGAGATGAGTTCATAAGGAATTATTGTGTAAACCTCATGAGTGGATTCGTTCCGCACAATAATTAAGGTTGAATGGTACTAGTCTCGGATTAAAGAGATGAATAAATTAATTAGCAATAAATTAATTTTATTCATGGATATTTAAATCTTAAATACACGGAATAAATAAATACTACCGGAGAAATATTATTTGATATAATATGGTTTAATATTGGGAGTGCAATTAATTTATATAGTGGAAAATAAATTAATTAATATTGATAAGGATTAATGGACTTGGGCAGTGGGCTCAATTTAATCTTCAATATTGGAAGCCCAATATTCCACCTCCTTTAGATCCCCTACGTAGCCTATAAAAGCACTACATGGCCTTCATAAATAAAGAGACAAGATTATCATACTTGATATTCTAGAGAGTTGAAGGAGATCCATAGGAGTTCGATAGATCGTCGCCCACCCGACGTTCGAACGAAGTGCAAGGAATACGTGGGAAGATCCAAAGGTCTTCAACTTGATTTCGTTTCTCCGCACAACGAATCAAAAGGTACAATCATAAACTCCTTCGTGTGAATTTATGTGATTTAATTGTAATACATGCATGAACACAAGATCCGGGAAAACGACGAACTTCGGGGACGGGGATTCGAGATCCCCGGCAAATGTTCGAAGGACCCTCGGCTGGGAGCCGAGGGGTGCGATCGAGCCCTAGGGGCGTCGATCGCGGGGCCCACATGAGGACGCCCCGGCTGGAGCCGAGGCATGCGATCGACCGCGTGGTCGATCGCCGGGCGAGCCGCGGCTGGGCCGCGGCTGGTGCGCTGGGCGCACCGCCCTCCTCGGCGGTGGCGGTGAGTCGCCGGACTCACCGCCGGGGGCTGTTCGGAACAGCCCCATGGGGATGCGCGTGCATCCCCAGCCCACGCGATCAATCGATCGCGAGCCCTGACGGGGGCTCGGCTAGGGTTTAGCCGCGGGTTTATCCCGCGGCGATGCTCGGGTCGAGCCCGGCTCCGTTTGTGTGGTTCGCGTTCGTGGATCCGACTCGCGGGAGAAAATCGGCTGGGGGCGGGCTGCGTGTCTTCGGGCGCGTAGTCTCCAAAGTTCGGACTCCTGCGGATGAGTCGGGGATCCAGTTTCCGGCGACGGGATTTCGTTCGGGGTTATCGGTTCCGCAATTTTTGATACCCCGGGATATCGATTTCCAGCAGTACTGCCTCTATGTAGATCCAGAGATCGATTTCATGTATACTAGGTCCAGAGTCTGAAGACTCTCCTAGTCTTATGAATATCTTCGGTTGTCACACAACCTCCCACTACAACGGCATTCCGGTGTATAAACAGTAATAACAGTAGGTGCAGTTAGTGGTGTACCGCTACTCGGTTCGGCTGGTTCTAAGTCTTAATCTCTCTCTCTCATTTCAAAGTATTATGTCACTTTGGGCTTGTGGTTCGTCTAATAGTCTTCCTCTAAGAACCGGGCGTTAGAACTTATAACGTCCTTCTGGTTCATAGTACTATTGAACACACATCTTTTGTTCTTCTAGGATATTCTACAACCGCATTTGAATGCGCCGTTGTTTCCAGACATATCCATAGAACACAGGTAGTTCCGTATAACTCATGCTTACTATTTCTATAAGAGTTCCACTTCTTATTTCCGACACACCATTTCTACACAAGAGTGTATGGTGTAGTCATTTGGGATCAAATCCCAATCTCTGATCAGTATGCCATGCATTCCTCAGACAGGCACTTGCCTCCGCGATTAGATCGCAGGCTTTCAATGGATATACCATGATGGTTCCCCACAATAGCTTTGTGTCCATTGACTTGTCAAAACACTTTGCTTTTGTGGCACATCAGGTATGCTAACCCATTCTTCCGAGTAATCATAAAATGAAGTACTCGTACCTTATTGTCTGAGTAAACAAAGGTCTGCATACATCAGAGTCAATCAATTCTTATACTTGTCTGGATCTTATATCTTACATCCATAAAGGATTGCTTAGTCATGTTATCTTCCAAATTAGATTCTTAGGTCGGAAGGTCCACTCCTTCAACTTAATTGATCAAATATCAATTTTCGACCTTTGAACTTCTTATTTGAATAAACATGATTTAGCATAAGAATCCACAAGTATAATTGATTTAAAGAAATCTCTTATTAGTAAAACGAGTTTTGTACTACGGTTCGTTGCACCGTGGTGGACTCAAGATTCATCATTTATATATTGCTAGCTAATGTACCAGAATAGATACTATCTTTATTTCTTCTTATAACCATCAAATGATTAAAAGAAATAAAATATCCATTCATTAGAAATCCAGAACAAGGTTCTTTCTAAAAGGTACATAAAAGCAATAACTCAAAATGAAATCCTATAAAAATGTCCTCCACTGCAACTGCTGCCTCCTCTACAGCATTGCCCATGTAGACTACGATTTCTTCTTTTCTAAGTCGTCGGGTTTCCTGGAACCCTTGCATCAAATGCACATACCGTCAGTGGTTCCATATCTACACACGAGGTTCCGGTAGATAATACCACTGACTATGTTTTACGACTAAAGAAGATTTCGTACTTTCTTTGAGAGGATAATCAGACTTCCAGTACCCAGACTGTTTGCATTGAGAACATTAGCCTATTGGCTTTCTCGTCCCATCTCGTGATCCAAAAAAAAACTTAGGACCACTGGGTTTCTTTGCTTGCTTTTCCTATCCCCCGGTTTTGCCCTTAGGTTCGAAACCTTTGGCATTGGCTACAAGAGCTTGCGATTTCCGTCTCAACTCGTCCAAAAGGTCCATCATCTCAAAAACGTGTTTAAGCGTTTCCTTGAATCGACTGGCCTTTATGAGCATCCTCATCGCCTCTTGTCTAGTCGCCTATGTCATGTCTAAACATCTCCTTGAGTTTGAACATGATATAATCAGTGGTCATTGCATAAGCATTTTCCCACTTCTTAAAATCAGTCCTTTCCTCATCAGTTAAGACATTGGTAGGCTCGGGAGGACAAAGCTCATTGAGTACAAACTTGTACTCTTTAACAGTCTGGGCAATGTCTAGATCTCTATTCCAATCAATACAATCAGGGACCAGTGAGTTAAAATCCTTAAGTATCACATAAAGTGGGTTCAAAGCCATCCATAATCTATGAGCACATATAACAACAAACAATCGATTTAATCTCCGATATTATCTCCCTTAAATAATATCATTAAACCACTAATCACATCTAAAATCCCATCAGGTAAGGCAAGCCACGTTCGTGTGGACGTTTACCCACCCAAATGATTTAGCAATTAGATTTGCTTCGGTCGTACATCATTATAGTGTTACTTCGTTGGGAAGAATACTATAAAGCGTACCTAAGTGTAAACCATTACTCAGTATCTAAGAAGATTGTTTGGGACACGCATATTTACCGCAAGCCACGTTAGTGTGGACGTTTACGTTAACATGCGCTCCTTTACTCCCCTCTATAACTGTCTACATCACTTAATCCAAAATCCCATTCAGTATAGCAAGCCACGTTCGTGTGGACGTTTACTACACCAAAAGATTTTTATAAGTGACTCCCACTTACTTGATCCATTCGATTTTTGTTAATCAGGACGCGGAGAATCATAAGTGAAACTCGAAGTTTCTAACCAGTGATTCACCATGCGAACAACCATATCTCTCATTAGATGAGGGAGCCGAGCAGACAATCGATCCATCTATAAAAGAATGGTACGAATGTCTCTAATTTGTGTCCTCTACATGACCAAGTGGCTTTGGCTCCATTCCACTCCCCGGGGTGAGAATGAGTCGACTTGAAATCAGCTTTGGAAAGACAAATTAGGCATTGTTTGATAAACTTAATCAATGTTTCTCGTAAGAGGAATTACAAGAACTCTCCTCCAATGACTTATCTATATAAACTTCAAAAGTTTATAAAAGTCACCATGAGAGCAGCAATGGAGACCATGGGTATGTTTCCATACCCTCTCCCACTTAGTTTTTTACAATAAAGGGATACGCTATCTAATGCATAATTAAATACACATAAGCATGCATAAATGAAATAAAGCACATAGAATATTATCACATAGTCAAAATAATACTAGAATATTATTTTCCGACTATTAATGGCTTTATCGCATCCCCGTACGCATCTTCTAGTCTTCAGTCTTCGTTCTTGAATGCTCCATGTGATGAGAATATTAATCCCAATATTTAAATCTATTTATTTTCAATTAATCCAAAAGTTACTTAATTCGAAAATTAAGTCAATCGAATATATCAAAAATAAAATTAAATATTATTAATATTTTTATTTATTTTTATTTTCCTATCTAATTCTATTAAATCTCTAGAATCCCATCCAAGTCAAACTCGGAATATTCTAGAAGACTTCTATAATAGAATAAGGAAATAAAATAAATTAGGACTCCTAATCCTTTCCAAATTAATTCCTTTCCTAATCTATTAAAAATTCTATAAAGGAATAATTAAATAGGAAAAATTAATTAAGGACCATTAAAACTTTTCAAATTAATTATTTTCCTAATCCATTAAAAATTTCATAAAGGAATAATTAAATAGGAAAAATAAATTAATTCTAAATTTATTCTTTTTCCTATTCCATGAAAATTCCCAAGAATAGGAATAATCAATAAGGAAAAATAAATTTATTCTAAATTTATTCTTTTTCTATTCCATGAGAATTCCCAAAATAGGAATACTCAAAATAGGAAAACCGAATAATTTAGGAAAGTTGGATCTTGGCGGGAGAGCACGGGTTGGGAGTCCCCGCGCCCCATCACCATCGACCGCGGCTCGAGGGGGAGCACCGCCGCCGTCCCAGCCCACGCGCCACCACACACAAAACGAATCTCGACATGTCCGAGAGTTTAATAATCAAGAACAATATTATGACAATAATTAAGAACAATTATATCTAGCCATAATAGTCGGAAACCCTGCAAGGTAGAACAATTTATCGAAAAATACCGTGAACGAAAACCAACGCTCTGATACCAATTGTTGGAAATCGATATCCCGGAATTAATAAATTAAATAAAATTAATTATCTAATTAATTCCGACCGAAATCCTTTGGAGATCGAATATCCGGAGTTGTCAAATGCGGAACGACAATTCCAATCGACTCCCGGTTGCCGGAACATCCCTCCACGAACCACGACGAATCCGGACTCAACCGAAACCCTAACCGCGGGCGAACCCACGGCTATTCGGTCGAGCCCTCGCGTGGGCTCGCGGCTGTCCTTGGCAGCCGCCTAGGGCCGCTCGTAGCAGCCCGCTTACGGTGCCGGAGACTCTTGCGAACAGCCCATAAGACCTCCCGGAGGTCAGCCCTAATCAAGCCCTAGCCACGACCCGAGTCGCGGCTGCTCAATCGAGGCACGCGCTCGCATCCATGCGAGCGCTAGGGTTTAGCTCGTAGAGCTCCGCACACAACCAGCGAAGCCCCCGTGTGCGATCCGCAGCGCCTCGCGGATCCGCTGCGGGAGAACCCGCAGCCCGTCGCTGCCAGCCACACGAGGCGGGCGCCTGGTGGTCGGGCGACCGCGCGCGACATGGACCAGGCGGGCGCCTGGTCCCCAGGCGAGCGCTTCGCTCCCAGCGAAGCCTCTTCGCATGATTTTCGCCGTCGGGTCGCTCCAGCCGCGGCGGTCCGACGATCCTCGATCGCCACCGCTTGACTCGACCCCGGTGAGGATCCTTAAACTTGGATCTTACGTTCAACGATATTTTTACGATAATAAACGATTAAAACCATAAAGAGGGTTTTACGATTTTACCTCGTTCTCGTTGTTCGGAAAAACGAAGAACTCAATTGATGACCTTGAGATCTTCCCACGTATTCCTTGCACTAGCTCGAACGTCGGGTGGGCGACGATCTTCCGAACTCCATGGATTTCCTCCACTCTTCAAGAACTTTATGATTGGCGTATCTTAGGTTAATGAATTGTGAAGACCATGTAGTGCTTTTATAGGCTACGTAGGGGATCAAAAGAAGATTAAATATTGGGCTTCTAATATTCAAAATTAAATTGGGTCCAACCCAAATCCATTAATTCTTATCAATATTAATTTTATTTATTTTCCACTATATAAATAAAATTGCACTCCCAATATTTATCCATATTATATCAAATAATATTTCTCCGGCAGTATTATTTATTCCGTGTATTTAAGATTTAAATATCCATGAATAAAATTAATTTATTGCTAATTAATTTATTCATCTCTTATATCCGAGAATAGTACCGTTCAACTTTAATTATTATGCGGATTAAATCCACCTGCAGGGTTTACATAATAATTCCTTATGAACTCATCTCGGGGATATTATCAACCCTTCTGGGATACACTTTCCCGTCAAGTATTCACGGCATGTCATATATAAAATATAGCGACCCAACTTAACCGGTAATTGACCCAGTAATTAAACCGGTCAATTCCTTTGGAAAATCAAAGTCACTTATATTAAATAAACACACCCGCAATAGTATCGGGGATTAAGAATAAAATACACTGAGACTTGAATCAATTATCAAAGGCAATCCTAATTGATAAGTCTCAAGCGATCCGCTCAATACACCAAGTGTACAAGTGTGATAAAATAATTAAGATAAATTATTTTCTCTCTCACACAACGACTATACCGATGGATTGGTCCGTGTCCATCTAGGTCGTGAGCAACTGTTCGATTAAATACGAGTAACCGATAGTATGATCTTCTGTGCGCCCATGCTTGCACCATACTAACTACAACGTATAAAATCCAGGACTATGATTTGCATATATTTAATTATAATTAAACACAAATAATTGTTTATTTAATTAAATAGATTAATGGCAATGGATCGGGAGTTTCCGTTACTTAAATCTAGACATTAAGTACACAACTCCAACAGTTATAAAACCTTGTAGGAAAAAATACTCGAGGAAAAGAGTACACGACATTCACATTTATATTGTGGTGATTGTCTCGTTAAAAACCTTTAACTAAGAAAACCTCGTGGGAAAAACTTAGTAGAGGGAAAAAGAGTGCAATCACTGACTCACTGGTCTTCGGGACCAAAATCACTGGTCTTCGGGACCTTGTCTTCAATATCATTTGTGTCCATAATGACATAGTAATATGATATTGTACATATTCTGATTTTCATTTCCTATCATATCAGAAATTTTAAAATCCATCAAGAATTTTCATGTATGTATCTTTCTAATGACTTCTACATTGTCAAATCATACATTCGATGCATGTATCTATCGTTGTTGCTGCCATAAATATTAAGTAGCGGAACTTAATGTCATCTTTCAAAAATATTTGACTAACATCGGGTTTCTGCGAAAATTCTTGAGCAATTAATCTCGCTTTTATATTTCACCACATCATTACTCGTTTTTCGTATGAACACCCACATATATCCTTCTGGGATAATATTTTGAGGTGTGTACTATAGAGTCAAATATCTCTATTATTCAGCGAGTCATTCTCAGTCTCAATTGCTCGTTTCTATTTCTTTGAATGCTGCCGGCACAATATTATTGATTTAAGTTTTGGATCCAAATTTTCTAGAGCAACTCTTGAGGCAAATATGTCGTTGACGACTTTTTCCATGTCGATGACAATTCATTCTATCAACCAAATCTTTCATCATTTCCCAAAATATTTAATTTGGTTTTTCCGCAATCCCACGATTTTCTATTATCATGTGCACATGCTTTTTCAATGGGATTTCCATCTAACTCTCTTCAGGAGATTTTGAAGGTGACTTAATTTCTTTGTTTTTCCGCGGATTTATTTTATATCTTAAGATCGATCTACTACGCTTCAGGCGTATATTAGAATCAACATTTGAGTTGATCTCTTTTGGTATTTGAACTCTTATGGTTCATTTATCACAAATATATGTGATTTTGTCACACCTTCATTAATTTGGCAGATTACTTGCTGCATATTGCAAGTTACTTATTTTCATGAACTTCGGGTTCAATTGGTTGGTGCGTGGATCTAGAATTGAAGATCGTTTCCATTCAATGAAATTTCTCGGCATTTATATATTTTATATTCTTATCTCCCCCTAATGCCGAGAAATGATTTTCCTTAAATATGCAAATCAGCGTAATTGCTATAAACGATCTTTTGGATCGTGAGCTCGAGATATTTAATATACCTTATTTTCGACTATGCCCGTTCATAAAAATACGCTTTAGTGGTGATATGAATATAAGCTGCATATTAATTCGCAGATGGGAAATGTTTGATTCATTTCCACGCACAATCATTCATGATATGCATCATTTTCATGTTTAACTACATTTTTAGTATTCGTGGGGATAATTAGTAAAACTCTTCCGAGCCCACTCTTAATATGTCATTCGCATAACAGTATAAAGATCCTTCGGGGATACAATATCTTTATCAATCATCCTTCGAGGATACACTATCTTTACCAATGATCCTTCGAGGATCAAAATAAATTTCAAAATATAATTTTCTCAGAAATTACATTTAATTGGAATCGAGTTTTTCAATATTCCACAAGTACTCACATAATAAGATACATTTGTTCTCGATTTCCAAAAGATATCCTTCAGGGATAATTAATATGTAATCATTGTTTCAACGAGAACAACCGAATTTGGCTCACTATGAGTATCATGAGATGTAACTTTATTAAAAAAAACATTTAATGTTTGAACTTTGCTTCTTCGGCCAATAAAAATATTCTTTCAAGAATATTTTGTATTATATCCATATCGATTTAAAATATAAAGTTTAATTGCTACACTAGAAGCAATTTGATTTGATATTTCAATATCAAACATTTAAAAACTTATTGCTACTACATGAGCAATTTAATTTGATATTTCCTCTATAATATCATATTATGATATTATCGTAATATTTCTTCAGGAATATCCAAAGGACAATTTGATTTGTTATTTCTCGAATAATATCAAATCAGGATGATCTTAAAAGATCAATATAATATTTAAACCATATTATATGTTCTTCAGGAACATTCAATTTAATTGATATATTAAGAATAATTTATTTGATATTACTTCAGGATATCAAATTATAATGTTTTTCATGATAGCTTTACTATAATCTAATTTGGATTCAATCATACCGCGTTTTTGGTATAAAGTACGATCAACTTCGGGTGATCGTATCTTTTTTTTAAAATATTTCCACAAAGCTATAGTACGAACAACTTCGGGTGATCGTATATTTCTTTTACGGTGAATTTTCAAAGATATTATTCGAGATTATTAGTAAATATTCATAATCAATTTGATATTGATATTTCTACAGGAATATCACATCACGATGTTCATCAGGAACATTTAATTTTGATATTTCTTCGAGAATCAATGTTCTTCAGGAACTTAACCATAATTAATTTGATATTACTTCAAGAATATCAGATTATAATCTTTTTCGGGAACATATGATATTACTTCAGGAATATTATAATATAATGTTCTTCGAAAACATATAATATTACTTCAGGAATATCATATTATAATGTTCTTCGGGAACATTTGAATTTAAGAAGAAGGGAAGAGAAGTAGATATGTTTATAATTATTAATGAATATTAACAAACATATAAATTCTTGCCTTAGAGTTCGGATCTTGGATGAGTAGAACTTCGATGAAGAACGCAGTTGAGCTTTCGTGCTGATAACGTGTTATAAACTCAAGAGAAATAGAGAGAGAATAATATAGTATAAAGAGAGACAATGAGAGGAGAATAGAATTGTTCTGAATTGTTGTCTTCATTCATATGGGGAGACCCCTTTATATAGGATACAATCTAGGGTTTCTGACTTAGCCAACAAGTCATTCACTATAATATAATAATATTCATAACAATTAGCAATAAATTAATTTTATTCATGGATATTTAAATCTTAAATACACGGAATAAATAATACTACCGGAGAAATATTATTTGATATAATATGGTTTAATATTGGGAGTGCAATTAATTTATATAGTGGAAAATAAATTAATTAATATTAATGGGATTAATAGATTTGGGCTTGGGCTCAATTTAATCATTAATATTGGAAGCCCAATATTCCACCTCCTTTAGATCCCCTACGTAGCCTATAAAAGCACTACATGGTCTTCACAATTCAATAACCTACAAGACAAGATTATCATACTTGATATTCTAGAGAGTTCGTGAAGGAGATCCATAGAGTTCGGAGGATCGTCGCCCACACGACGTTCGAACGAGGTGCAAGGAATACGTAGGAAGATTCAAAGGTCTTCAACTTGATTTCGTTTCTCCGCACAACGAATCAAAAGGTAAAATCATAAACTCCTTTGTATGATTTTATGTAAATTAATTGTGATACATACATGAACATACGATCCGGGAAAACGACGAACTTCGGGGACGGGGATTCGAGATCCCCGACGAAGATCGAAAGGGGGCGGTCGAAACCCTAGGGTTCGACCGCCGGAACCACGGCCAAGGGAAAGCCCCGGATGGACGCCGGGGCATGCGATCGACCAAGGGCCGATAACTGGGTAGTCGCCGTGGGCTGGCGCCACGGCAGACGGTCTCCCTGGTCCTCCCTGGCCGGCGGCGGCGCTGTTGGAGTTGTGTACTTAATGTCTAGATTTAAGTATCGGTAAACTCCCGGTCATAGCATTTAACCTATTTAATTAATAAAAAATTATTTTCAATTAATTATTATTAATTAATTATGCAAAATATAGTCCTGGATTTTATACGTTGTAGTTAGTATGGTGTGTCGGGCCCACACAGAAGATCATACTATCGGTTACTCGTATTTAATCGAACAGTTGCTCATGACCTAGATGGACACGAACTAATCCATCGGTATAGTCGTTGTGTGAGAGAGAAAATAATTTATCTTAATTATTTTATCACACTTGTACACTTGGTGTATTGGGCGGATCGCTTGAGATTTATTGATTAGGATTGCCTTGGATAATCAATTTAAACCTCAGAGTATTTTATTCTTAATCCCCGATATTATTGCGGGTGTGTATATTAAATATTAGAGACTTTGATTTCCAAAGGAATTAACCGATTTAATTATTGGGTTAATTACCGGTAAAATTGGGTCGCTATAATTTATATATGACATGCCGTGAATACTTGACGGGAAAGTGTATCCCGGAAGGGTTGATAATGTCCCCGAGATGATAAACCTCATGAGTGGATTCGTTCCGCACAATAATAAAGGTTGAACGGTACTAGTCTCGGATATAAGATATGAATATTATTTATTGGGCAATAAATAAATTTATTCATGGATATTTAAATCTTAAATGCACGGAATAAATAAATACTAATCGGAGAAATATTATTTGATATAATATGGATTAATATTGGGAGTGCAATTTTATTTATATAGTGGAAAATAAATAAAATTTAATATTGATAAGGATTAATGGATTTGGGTTGGACCCAATTTAATCTTCAATATTAAGAAGCCCAATATTTAATCTCCTTATGATCCCCTACGTAGCCTATATAAGCACTACATGGTCTTCACTTTTTACAACTTGATTTTAACCTACGCCAATCATAAAGTCTTGGAGAGTGAAGGAGATCCATAGGAGTTCGATAGATCGTCGCCCACACGACGTTCGGACGGAGTGCGAGGAATACGTAGGAAGATCGCAAGGTCGTTTGATTTCGTTTCTCCGTACAACGAATCGAGGTAATAATCGTAAAACCCCTTCATGATTATTTATGCTTGATTAATTGTGATATATACATGAACGCACGATCCGGGAAAACGACGAACCTCGGGGACGGGGATTCGAGATCCCCGGCGAGGATCGAGGGAGCGGCCGAACCCTAGGGTTCGACCGCCGCATGCACGCGACGAGGGGCGAGCCCCGGCTGGACGCCGGGGCATGCGATCGACTTCGGTCGATCGCTGGGGTGCCACGGGCTGGTGCCGTGGCGGACCCTAGCCGCCCTCGACGGCGGCGTGCGCAAGGGAGGAGCCCCGGCTGAAGCCGGGGTGAGCGATCGACCGCGTGGTCGATCACGAGGGAAAGCCGCGGCGGGTCAGCCTGGGGATGACCGCCCTCCTCCGGCAAAGGTGGTGAGTCGCCGGACTCACCACCGGGGGCTGCTGGGCAGCCCCAGCGATCGCCATACGCGGCGACCGCGAACCCCGCGGATGGGGTTCGGCTAGGGTTTAGCCGCGGGTTCATCCCGCGGCGATACTCTCGTCGAGCCCGGTTCTTCGCGTGTGGTTCGCGTTCGTAGTTTCCGACTCGCGGGGGATTTTGGATGGGGGCGGGCTGCGTGTCTTCGGGCGCGTAGTCTCCAAAGGTCGAACTCCTGCGGATGAGTCGGTGTTCGTGTAATCTCCGGCGACGGGTTTTCGGTCGGGTTATCGGTTACGCAATTTTTTTGATAGCCCGGGATATCGAATCCCAGCAACTGGTATCAGAGCGTTTGGTTTCGTGTTCATGTATATGTTCGATTATTGTTCTACCTTACAGGATTTCCGGCTATCATGGTTGAATTTAATTATTGCTTAATTAATTATCATGATTATTTATTAAACTCTCGGACATGTCGAGATTCGTTTTTGTGTGGTTGAATGTTTGTAATAGTAAAAATTCGGGGGTTGACCGAATTTAGGATTTATTATTACGTTCTTTATTTTCCGGAAAATGTATAGGATCGATTTCATGTATAGAATCGATACCGGATAGTGTAATTTAATTTTTTTGTAAATTATTTACGTTGGTTCGATGATGAGACGATCGCCGGAAGACGAAGACGTGTGACGAAGACGAAGGGGACAAAAATCGGGGAGTCGATCAACCCCATGACCGAAGCCATGGGGAGGGGTCGATCGCCCCTCGGCTGGGGCTGCCGCCGGCGGTGGTGGCCGGCCAGCTGGGGTGGCGGCGGCGGTTCCCTCTTCCATGGTGGTGGCGATCGATGGTGATGGTGGTATGGGGATCTCCCAACCCATGCCACTTCTACCAAGATCCACTTTCCTAAATTAATTCGGTTTTCCTATTTGAGTGTTTTCCTTTTAGGGAACTCTCATGGATTAGGAAAAGAATTAATTGGAATTAATTTTATTCCTATTGATTTATTTCTTTTATGGAGATATTCATGGATTAGGAATTTAATTAATTTAGTACTAATTTATTTCCTATTTGATTATTTCTATCATTGGCAATTTTGTTGGAGTTGTGTACTTAATGTCTAGATTTAAGTAACTGTAAACTCCCGATCATAGCATTTAATCTATTAAATTAACAAATAATTGTTTTGCGTTTAATTATTATTAATTAAATATATGCAAAATATAGTCCTGGATTTTATACGTTGTAGTTAGTATGGTGCAAGCATGGGCGCACAGAAGATCATACTATCGGTTACTCGTATTTAATCAAACAGTTGCTCACGACCTAGATGGACACGGACCAATCCATCGGTATAGTCGTTGTGTGAGAGAGAAAATAATTTATCTTAATTATTTTATCACACTTGTACACTTGGTGTATTGAGCGGATCGTTGAGATTCATCGATTAGGATTGCCGGCGATAATCGATTCGAGTCTCAGTGTATTTTATTCTTAATCCCCGATATTATTGCGGGTGTGTATATTTAATATAAGTAACTTTGATTTACCAAAGGAATTAACCGATTTAATTATTAGGTTACTATATTTTATATATGACATGCCGTGAATAATTGACCGGACAGTGTATCCCGTAAGGGTTGATAATATCCCCGAGATGAGTTCATAAGGAATTATTGTGTAAACCTCATGAGTGGATTCGTTCCGCACAATAATTAAGGTTGAATGGTACTAGTCTCGGATTAAAGAGATGAATAAATTAATTAGCAATAAATTAATTTTATTCATGGATATTTAAATCTTAAATACACGGAATAAATAAATACTACCGGAGAAATATTATTTGATATAATATGGTTTAATATTGGGAGTGCAATTAATTTATATAGTGGAAAATAAATTAATTAATATTGATAAGGATTAATGGACTTGGGCAGTGGGCTCAATTTAATCTTCAATATTGGAAGCCCAATATTCCACCTCCTTTAGATCCCCTACGTAGCCTATAAAAGCACTACATGGCCTTCATAAATCATAAGACAAGATTATCATACTTGATATTCTAGAGAGTTGAAGGAGATCCATAGGAGTTCGATAGATCGTCGCCCACCCGACGTTCGAACGAAGTGCAAGGAATACGTGGGAAGATCCAAAGGTCTTCAACTTGATTTCGTTTCTCCGCACAACGAATCAAAAGGTACAATCATAAACTCCTTCGTGTGAATTTATGTGATCTAATTGTAATACATGCATGAACACAAGATCCGGATAAACGATGATCTTCGGGGACGGGGATTCGAGATCCCCGGCGAAGGATCAAACGAACCCTCGGCTGGGAGCCGAGGGGAGCGATCGAACCTAGGGTACGATCGCGTGCACACGCGAGGAACCCCGGCTGGGAGCCGGGGTGGGCGATCGACCGCGGTGGTCGATCGCCGGGCGAGCCGCGGCTGGCCCACGGCTGGTGCGCTGGGCGCACCCCCCTCCTCGGCGGTGGCGGTGAGTCGCCGGACTCACCGCCGGGGGCTGCTGGGCAGCCCCACGCGATCAATCGATAGCGAGCCCCGACGGGGGCTCGGCTAGGGTTTGAGCCGCGGGTTTATCCCGCGGCGATGCTCGGGTCGAGCCCGGCTCCGTTTGTGTGGTTCGCGTTGGTGATTTCGACTCGCGGGAGACTTCGACTGGGGACGGGCTGCGTGTCTTCGGGCGCGTAGTCTCCAAAGGTCGGACTCCTGCGGATGAGTCGGTATCCATGATCGGTTTCCGGCGACGGGATTTCGTTCGGGGTTATCGGTTCCGCAATTTTTGATACCCCGGGATATCGAATCCCAGCAATTGGTATCAGAGCGTTTGGTTCGTGTTCATGTATGTATTCAATTGTGTTCTACCTTGCAGGGATTCCGACTATCATGGTTTAATTAATTGTTAATTATTCGTTTAATTAATTGCTATTTAATTTACCATGATTGATCGTTTATTAAACTCTCGGACATGTCGAGATTCGTTTTGTGTGGATGAATGCTTGTAATAGTAAAAATTCGGTGGTTGACCGAATTTAGATTTATTATTATTGTTCTATGTTTTCCGGAAAATGTATAGGGTCGATTTCATGTATAGAATCGATACCGGAATTGTAAATTTATTTTTTGTAATTTATTTACGTTGGATCGATGCCGAGATGACCGCCGGAGAACGCGTGTGACGAAGAAGACGAAGAGGACGAAGGACCGGGATCGATCAATTGATCGACCCCAATCGATCGCCCAAAGGGTGGGGGCGTCGCGCCCCTTCGGCCGTGGGTCGTCGCCGGCGACGGTGGCGGCTGGCCGGCTGAGGCGGCGGCGGCGGGTGCTCCCTCCCGGCGGTCGGCCGATGATGGTGGGGTGATGCGGGAACTCCCATCCCGTGCTACTCCTACCTAGATACGCTTTCCTAAATTAATTCGGTCTTCCTATTTGAGTTCTCCTATTTTTGGGAATTCTCATGGATTAGGAAAAGAATTAATTGGAATTAATTTTATTCCTTATTCTATTATGGAAGTCTTCTAGAGTATTCCGAGTTCTACTTGGAATAGGATCCTAGAGATTTAATAGAATTAGAAAGGAATAATAATTAATTTAGGATTAATTTATTTCCTAATTGATTATTTCTATTTTATGGGAATTTTCATAGTAATGGAAATTAATTAATCTTGGAAAGTAGAAGAGTCCTAATTTATTTTATTTCCTTATTCTATTCTTCTAGAATATTCCAAGTTTGACTTGGATAGATTATTCTAGAGATTTAATAGAATTAGATAGGAAAATAAATAAATAAAAATATTAATAATATTTAATTTTATTTTGATTTATTCGATTGACTTAATTTTCGAATTGAGTATCTTTTGGATTTATTAAAAATAAATAGATTTAAATATTGGGATTAATATTCTCGTCACATGGAGCATTCAAGAACGAAGACTGAAGACTAGAAGAAGCATACGGAGATGGAATAAAGCCATGATAGTCGGAAAATATTTTTTCTAGCATTATTTTGACTATGTGCTATGTGCTTTATTACTTGTATGCATGCTTATGTGTTTAATTATGCATTAGATAGCGTATCCCTTTTGTTATAAAAAGCTAAGTGGGAGAGGGGATGGAAACATTCCCATGGTCTCCATTACTGTTCTCTTGGTGACTCTTATGGACTTTTGAAGTTCGTATAAATGTGTCATTGTAGGAGAATTCTTGTAATTCCTTTTACCAGAAACATTGATTAAGTTTATCAAACAATGCCTAATTTGTCTTTCTGAAACTGACTTCAAGTCGACTCATTCTCACCCCGGGGAGTGGAATGGAGCCAGAGCCACTTGGTCATGTGGATGACACAAATTAGAGACATTCGTACCATCTTTTAAGGTGGATCGATTGTCTGCTCGGCTCCCTCATCTAATGAGAGATAGGGTTGTTCGCATGGTGAATCATTGGTTAGAAACTTCGAGTTTCACTTATGATTCCCCGCGTCTTGATTTACGAAATTGAATGATTCAAGTGATTGGATGTCAATTGTATAAATCTTTTGGTGTAGTAAACGTCCACACTATCGTGGCTTGCTGCATTGAATGGGATTTTAGAACGATTGATGTAGACAGTTATAGAAGAAAGTGAAGGATCGTGTGTTAACGTAAACGTCCACACTATCGTGGCTTGCGCTGATATGCAGTCCCAAACAATCTTCTTAGATACTGAGTAATGGTTTACACTTAGGTACGCTCTATAGTATTCTTCCCATCGAAGTAACGCTATAGTGATGTACGACCAAAGCAAATCTAATTGCTAAATCATTTGGATGGGTAAACGTCCACACTATCGTGGCTTGCCTTATCTGATGGGATTTTAGATGTGATTAGTGATTTAATGATATTATTTGAGGGAGATAATATCGGATATTAAATTAATTGTTTGTTTAAATGTGCTTATAGGTTTAGAGAATAGCTATGAACCCACTTTATATGATACTCAAGGAGCATAAGCTCACTGGCACCAACTATATTGATTGGAAGAGAAATTTAGACATTGTCCTGACTTCGGAAGAGTACAAGTTTGTACTCCATGAAGTATGCCCTGCTGAGCCCACGGCTGCCTCAACTGATGAGGAAAAACTGGAATATCGGACGTGGAAAAAGGCTGATGAAATGGCTAGGTGTTATATTTTGGCTTCCATGTCAAATGTACTCCAAACCCAACATGAGTCAATGGACACTGCCTATGATATGATGTTTAACCTCAAGGAGATGTTTGGGGAGCAAGATCGTTCGGCAAGGCAAGAAGCCATGAGAGTCCTCATGACAACTACTCAGTCTGAAGGAACGCCCGTTGGGGAGCACGTTCTTAAGATGATTAGTCTGTTGAATGAGCTTGAGATCCTAGGAGCTTCTATTGATGGGGAGACGCAAGTCGATATCATACTCCAGTCTCTGACCCCTAGTTTTGAGCAGTTTCGTATGAGCTATAATATGGGTAAACTATCTTATACTCTTGCGCAACTCCTGACTGAACTAAAGGCGGCAGAGGGGATCTACAAGAAGGGCAAGTCTCAAGCGCTTGTAGCTACCAAGTCCAAAGGCTTTAAGCCTGGTGGAGGTAGGGGCAAGAGAAGGAAGCAAGCCGGGAAACCCAGTGGTGTCAAGAGGACTGTGCCACGAGTGGGGGCTGCAAAGCCAAGGGGCAAGTGCTTCCGATGCAACAAGTCTGGACACTGGAAGTCTGAATGTCCTCTCAGAGGTACGAATTTTTCTTTAGTCGTAAAAACATAGTCAGCGGTATTATCTACCAGAAATCTGGTGTGTAGATATGGAACCACTGACGGTATGTGCATTTTAAATGCAGGGGTTCCATAAAACCCGGCGACTTAGAGAAGGAGAGTTCGAGTCTACACGGGCAAAAGCTGTAGAGGAGGCAGCTGTTGCGGTGGAAGACATTTATCTGCTTTAGTAGTTAAATAGGATTTCATTTCAAGATTATTGCATTATGTACCCTCTATTTTAGAAAGAACGTTATGTTCTGGATTTCTATAATTTATGAATGGATATTTTATTTCTTTAATCATTGGATGATTTTGATAAGAAATGATGGCATTATCTATTCTGGTACATTAGATAGCAATATATGAATGATAGATCCTAAGTCTACCACGATGCAACAAACCGTTCTATAACTTGTTTTACTTGATTAGATATGTTTCTTTATTAAATCATTATACTTGTGAATTCTTATACTTAGTAGTATTTTCAAATAAGATTCAAAAGGTCGAAATTGATTTGATCAATTATATTTGAAGGAATGGACCTTCCGACCTAAGAATTGAATTTGGAGGATAATACATCTAAGCAAACCTTTATTCATAAAGGATAGAATTCGGACTAGTATTGGAAATGATTAGATGTGCAGACACATGTGTGAATTAGAAAGGCACGAGTAGTTCTTTCAAGAATACTCAATGATGGATTAGAGTACTCAAATGTGCCATAAAAGCAAAGTGTTTTGACTAGTCAATGGACACAAAGCTATTATGGGGAACCATTAAAGTATATCCATTAGAAGCCTGCGACTCGGTCGCGGAGGCCATTGCCTATCTAAATAACACATAGCATAATCAAAGATTGGGATTCAATCCCAAAGGGCCGCGCCATACACTTGCGTGTAGAGATGGTGCGTTGAAAATAAGAAATGGAAATCTAAAAGTAAGAGAGAACGAGTTGTTCGGAACTACCTATGTTCTATGGATATTTCTGAAGACAATAACACATTCCGTGTGATTGTAGGATATCCTAGGTGAACGAAGTATTGTGTGTTCTATAGTACTATGAACCAGAAGAACTTTCGTTCGGTTCATAGAGAAAGACTATTAGATGAACCACAAAGCCTGAACTGAATTAATACCTTGGAATGAGAAAAAGGACAAAAGACTGGGAACCAGCCAAACCGAGTAGAAGTACACCACACACTGCACCTATTGTTATTACTGTTATACACCGGGACGCCATTGCAGTGGGAGGTTGTTGAACAACCGGAGATATTCATAAGACTAGAGGAGTTCGGACTCTGGATCTAGTAAACATGAAATCGATCCCTAGCCCTGCATAAAGGCAGTACTAGATCTAAATGAGCCTGCTTGAAAAACAATAAGGATTATTGTTAAGAGGCTAGATCATTTAGAGTACGAGCTTGGTAAATCCATTTATGGATGGTTACAAAGCTATGAATCGTGGAACTTGCGTATTGATGGGATAATCCATTCAATGGATTCATCAAAAAGGCAGAGACGATAGGTGTATTGGAGACGTAATGGAAACAAGGTGGTGTTTCTCGGAATTTTGTATAGATAGTATTTTATCATTGGCAACAATGTAAAGATATTATCAAGCATAAAATAATGGTTGTCTAAATGAATCAGGATATAAGATTAAGTAGAAGTTAGAACATGTTCTTGAGATCTTATGATCTAGGGATAAGAACATTGTACTTCTCCTGGATATCTTATACGATTATGGTTTGTTTTAACATGCATAATTCTGAGAAAGGTCGTTGCCCTTCAGAGACAGAATATGTATATCTATCTAAGGTTATGTGTCTTGAACACATTAAGGAGATAGATGATACTAAGCAGTTTCCTACACCTCGTGTGGAAAGCTTAAATGCAATGTTAGAAAACAAGAAACTGATATCAACTATGCGGTTGCGTAGTGGGAGGATATCAAAGTAATCTGGATAAGAAATATTCAAAACGAAATTTTTTTAGATTACATATTCTCAGATTTCAAATCAGAGAAGGACCAGTGTAAGTCGATATCAGGCTATGTGTTCACTTTTGGAAAAGGTGGAACCTTTAATATGAAAGAGTGATAAGCGGGATGCTTCTCAGACTCTCTCATAACCGAATAGCAGCCTCAGAGGCAGCGGAAGTTTTTGGTTAGGTTCCGGGATAACCTCTAAGACTTGGAAATGACTCTTAGTTTATCAAAGGCTATTTTATAGCGGTGCGTGATAAACTGGAAGAAGTCATAAGTCTAAAAGTGATGATAACACATAGAGCAAGTACCACCTGATACGAGTCATCGTCAGGGAGACGACGTAGTAGTCACCAAGATAACTTCAGAGCGGCAACCTAGAGTGCTCATTCACATAGTACTTCTCGGAAGTACACCTTAAGCACGTGATGAGTATGGGAACCGGGAGTTTGGAGGAAATGACTAGACCTTAGTACAAGTGGGAGATTGTTGGAGTTGTGTACTTAATGTCTAGATTTAAGTAACTGTAAACTCCCGATCATAGCATTTAATCTATTAAATTAACAAATAATTGTTTTGCGTTTAATTATTATTAATTAAATATATGCAAAATATAGTCCTGGATTTTATACGTTGTGTTGGAGTTGTGTACTTAATGTCTAGATTTAAGTAACTAAAACTCCCGATCCATTGCCATTAATCTATTTAATTAAATAAACAATTATTTGCATTTAATTATTTATAATTAAATATATGCAAATCATAGTCCTGGATTTTATACGTTGTAGTTAGTATGGTGCAAGCATGGGCGCACAGAAGATCATACTATCGGTTACTCGTATTTAATCGAACAGTAGCTCACGACCTAGATGGACACGGACCAATCCATCGGTATAGTCGTTGTGTGAGAGAGAAAATAATTTATCTTAATTATTTTATCACACTTGTACACTTGGTGTATTGAGCGGATCGTTGAGATTCATCGATTAGGATTGCCGGCGATAATCGATTCGAGTCTCAGTGTATTTTATTCTTAATCCCCGATATTATTGCGGGTGTGTATATTTAATATAAGTGACTTTGATTTACCAAAGGAATTAACTGATTTAATTATTGGGTTGATTACCGGTTAAGTTGGGTCACTATATTTCATATATGACATGCTGTGAATAATTGACCGGACAGTGTATCCCGGAAGGGTTGATAATATCCCCGAGATGAGTTCATAAGGAATTATTATGTAAACCCTGCAGGTGGATTCGTTCCGCATAATAATTAAAGTTGAACGGTACTATTCTCGGATATAAGAGATGAATAAATTAATTAGCAATAAATTTATTTTATTCATGGATATTTAAATCTTAAATACACGGAATAAATAATACTACCGGAGAAATATTATTTGATATAATATGGATAAATATTGGGAGTGCAATTTTATTTATATAGTGGAAAATAAATAAAATTAATATTGATAAGAATTAATGGATTTGGGTTGGACCCAATTTAATTTTCAATATTAGAAGCCCAATATTTAATCTCCTTTTGATCCCCTACGTAGCCTATAAAAGCACTACATGGTCTTCACAATTCATTAACCTAAGATACGCCAATCATAAAGTTCTTGAAGAGTGGAGGAGATCAGTTCGGTAGATCGTCGCCCACACGACGTCCGGGCTAGTGCAAGGAATACGTGGGAAGATCTCAAGGTCATCAATTGAGTTCTTCGTTTTTCCGAACAACGAGAACGAGGTAAATCGTAAAACCCCCTTTATGATTTAATCGTTTTAATTATCGTAAAAATATCGTGAACCAAGATCCGTGAACGCGACCCATGTCGAGGTTGAACCGGGCGGTGGTGATCGAAGATCACCGGACCGCCGGCGGCTCAACGGCTCGAGCATGAGAGGGTCGAGGGGGCGTGAGTCTCGGCTGGACGCCGAAGGACTCGAACGCACGGGCTCGGCCGCGAGCTACGGGTTTTCCCGTAGCGGATTCGCGGGCTGTCCGAGCCCTCCCCGTGTGCGCTCGCAGCGAGCTGCGAGTTCTCTCGCAGCGGACTCGCGTGCGATGCGAGTCCATGCACGGGGCTGTACGAGCCGAACCCCAGCGCACGTCCGGTGACGTGCGCACGCCCCGATCGAACAAGCGGCGGCTCGGGCCGCTGCTAGGGTTTGATGTGGGCTGTCCGGGAGGGTTCGGCCATGCCCGACGGGCTGCTACGAGCAGCCCTAGGCGGCTGCCAAGGACAGCCGCGAGCCCTTCGCGAGGGCTCGACCGAACAGCCCGGGTTATCCCCGTGGTTAGGGTTTGGTTGAGTCCGGCTTCGCGTGGTGGTTCGTGGCGGGATGTTCCGGCAACCGGGAGTCGATTGGATTGTCGGTTCCGCAATTTAGACAATCCGGATATTCGATCTCCAAAGGATTTCGGTCGGAATTAATTAGATAATTAATTTTAATTAATTTATTAATTCCGGGATATCGATTTCCAACACGTTGTAGTTAGTATGGTGCAAGCATGGGCGCACAGAAGATCATACTATCGGTTACTCGTATTTAATCAAACAGTTGCTCACGACCTAGATGGACACGGACCAATCCATCGGTATAGTCGTTGTGTGAGAGAGAAAATAATTTATCTTAATTATTTTATCACACTTGTACACTTGGTGTATTGAGCGGATCGTTGAGATTCATCGATTAGGATTGCCGGCGATAATCGATTCGAGTCTCAGTGTATTTTATTCTTAATCCCCGATATTATTGCGGGTGTGTATATTTAATATAAGTAACTTTGATTTACCAAAGGAATTAACCGATTTAATTATTAGGTTAATTTCCGGTTAAGTTGGGTTACTATATTTTATATATGACATGCCGTGAATAATTGACCGGACAGTGTATCCCGTAAGGGTTGATAATATCCCCTAGATGAGTTCATAAGGAATTATTGTGTAAACCTCATGAGTGGATTCGTTCCGCACAATAATTAAGGTTGAATGGTACTAGTCTCGGATTAAAGAGATGAATAAATTAATTAGCAATAAATTAATTTTATTCATGGATATTTAAATCTTAAATACACGGAATAAATAAATACTACCGGAGAAATATTATTTGAAATAATATGGTTTAATATTGGGAGTGCAATTAATTTATATAGTGGAAAATAAATTAATTAATATTGATAAGGATTAATGGACTTGGGCAGTGGGCTCAATTTAATCTTCAATATTGGAAGCCCAATATTCCACCTCCTTTAGATCCCCTACGTAGCCTATAAAAGCACAACATGGCCTTCATAAATCATAAGACAAGATTATCATACTTGATATTCTAGAGAGTTGAAGGAGATCCATAGGAGTTCGATAGATCTTCGCCCACCCGACGTTCGAACGAAGTGCAAGGAATACGTGGGAAGATCCAAAGGTCTTCAACTTGATTTCGTTTCTCCGCACAACGAATCAAAAGGTACAATCATAAACTCCTTCGTGTGAATTTATGTGATCTAATTGTAATACATGCATGAACACAAGATCCGGATAAACGATGATCTTCGGGGACGGGGATTCGAGATCCCCGGCGAAGGATCAAACGAACCCTCGGCTGGGAGCCGAGGGGAGCGATCGAACCTAGGGTTCGATCGCGTGCACACGCGAGGAACCCCGGCTGGGAGCCGGGGTGGGCGATCGACCGCGGTGGTCGATCGCCGGGCGAGCCGCGGCTGGCCCGCGGCTGGTGCGCTGGGCGCACCGCCCTCCTCGGCGGTGGCGGTGAGTCGCCGGACTCACCGCCGGGGGCTGCTGGGCAGCCCCACGCGATCAATCGATAGCGAGCCCCGACGGGGGCTCGGCTAGGGTTTGAGCCGCGGGTTTATCCCGCGGCGATGCTCGGGTCGAGCCCGACTCCGTTTGTGTGGTTCGCGTTGGTGATTTCGACTCGCGGGAGACTTAGACTGGGGGCGGGCTGCGTGTCTTCGGGCGCGTAGTCTCCAAAGGTCGGACTCCTGCGGATGAGTCGGTATCCATGATCGGTTTCCGGCGACGGGATTTCGTTCGGGGTTATCGGTTCCGCAATTTTTGATACCCCGGGATATCGAATCCCAGCAAATTTTTCATTAGATGGAGATTAATTAATAAATGGGAAGTAGTAGAGTCCTAATTTATTTTATTCCTTATTCTATTATAGAAGTCTTCTAGAATATTCCAAGTTTTACTTGGATAGATTATTCTAGAGATTCAATAGAATTAGATAGGAAAATAAATAAATAAAAATATTAATAATATTTAATTTTATTTTTGATATATTCAATTGACTTAATTTTCGAATTAAGTAACTTTTGGATTAATTGAAAATAAATAGATTTAAATATTGGAGATTAATATTCTCGTCACATGGAGCATTCAAGAAACGAAGACTGAAGACTAGAAGATGCATATGAAGATGGAATAAAGCCATGATAGTCGGGAAAATAATTTTCTAGCATTATTTTGACTATGTGATACTATGTGCTTTATTGCTTATATGCATGCTATATGTGTTTACTTTATGCACTAGATAGCGTATCCCTTTATCGTAAAAAGCTAAGTGGGAGAGGGGATGGAAACATTCCCATGGTCTCCATCATTGTTCTCTTGGTGACTTTTATGGACTCTCGAAGTTCATATAGACAAGTCATTGGAGGAGAATTCTTGTAATTCCTCTTACAAGAAACATTGATTAAGTTTATCAAACAATGCCTAATTTGTCTTTCCAAAACTGATTTCAAGTCGACTCATTCTCACCCCGGGGAGTGGAATGGAGCCAGAGCCACTTGGTCATGTAGAGGACACAAATTAGAGACCTTCGTACCATTCTTTGATAGATGGATCGATTGTCTGCTCGGCTCCCTCATTTATGAGAGATAGGGTCGTTCGCATGGTGAATCACTGGTTAGAAACTTCGAGTTTCACTTATGATTCTCCGCGTCTTGATTTACAACATCAAATGGTTCAAGTAATTGGATTTCAATTGTATAAATCTTTTGGTATGGTAAACGTCCACACGAACGTGGCTTGCTATACTGAATGGGATTTTAGAATAATTGATGTAGACAGTTATAGGAAATTGTGAGGGATTGCGAGTTATCGTAAACGTCCACACGAACGTGGCTTGCGGTGACGTAACAATTCTAAACGATTCACCTTAGTACTGAGTGATGGTTTACACTTAGGTACGCTTTGTAGTATTCTTCCCAACGAAGTAACGCTATAATGATGTACGACCGAAGCAAACCTAATTGCTAAATAATTTGGGTGGGTAAACGTCCACACGAACGTGGCTTGCCTTACCTGATGGGATTTTAGACGCAATTAGTAATTTAATGATATTATTTGAGGGAGATAATATCCGACATTAAATTGATTGTTTGTTTACATGTGCTTATAGGTTTAGAGAATAGCTATGAATCCACTTTCTGTGATACTCAAGGAACATAAACTCACTGGTCCCAATTACATTGATTGGAAGAGAAATTTGGACATTGTCCTGACTGCTGAAGAGTACAAGTTTGTACTCTCTGATAAATGCCCTGCTGAGCCCACGGCTGCCTCAACTGATGAGGAAAAGGCAACATATCGGAAGTGGAAAAAGGCTGATGAAATGGCTAGGTGCTACATTTTGGCTTCCATGTCAAATGTACTCCAAACCCAACATGAGCCGATGGACACTGCCCGGGATATGATGACTAACCTCAAGGAGATGTTTGGGGAGCAGGATCGTGCAGCAAGGCAAGAAGCTATGAGAGTCCTCATGTCGACTACTCAATCTGAAGGAACGCCCGTTGGGGAGCACGTTCTCAAGATGATGAGTTTGTTGAATGAACTTTAGGTCCTAGGAGCTTCTATTGATGATGAGACGCAAGTCGACATCATACTCCAGTCTCTGACCCCTAAGTTTGAGCAGTTTCGTATGAGCTATAATATGGGTAAACTATCTTATACTCTTGCGCAACTCCTGACTGAACTGAAGGCGGCAGAGGGGATCTACAAGAAGGGCAAGTCTCAAGAGCTTGTGGCTACCAAGTCCAAAAGCTTGAAAGCTATTGGAGGTAGGGGCAAGAAAAGGAAGCAAACCATGAAACCCAGTGGTGCCAAGAGGAATGGACCACGAGTGGGGGCTAGTAAGCCAAGGGGCAAGTGCTTCCGATGCAACAAGTCTGGACACTGGAAGTCTGAATGTCCTCTCAGAGGTACGGATTTTTCTTTAGTCGTAAAAACATAGTCAGCGGTATTATCTACCAGAATTCTGGTGTGTAGATATGGAACCACTGACGGTATGTGCATTAATTTAAATGCAGGGGTTCCAGAAAACCCGGCGACTTAGAGAAGAAGAGTTCGAGTCTACATGGGCAAAGCTGTTGGGGTAGCAGCGGTTGCAGTGGAAGACATTTATCTGTTTTAGGATTTCAATTTTAAGTTATTGCTTTATGTACCCCTTTATTTTGAAAAAGAACTTTTGTTCTGGTTTTCTTTATTGATGAAAGGATATTTATTTCTTTAATAATTGAATGATTTAGATAAGAAATAATGGCCTTGTCTATTCTGGTACATTAGATAGCAATACATGAATGATGAATCCTTAGTCTACCACGTTGGAACAAACCGTTATATTTTACTTATTGGATGTATTTCTTTATTAATCATTATACTTGTGAATTCTTGAACTAGGTAGTATCTATTCAAAAGGGATTCAAAAGGTCGAAATTGAATTGATCAATTATAGTTGGAGGAATGGACCTCCCGGCCTAAGAATCGATCTTGAAAGATGATACAACTAAGTTAACCTTTCTGGATAAAGGAAGGAATTCGGACAAGTATTGAAAATGATTTATGATTGATGCGGTGACATGTGTAATTAGAGAGGTACGAGTTGTTCTTTCAAGAATACTCGAAGATGGATTAGAATACTTGATGTGCCATAAAAGCGGAGTGTTTTCAACACAAAGCCATTATGGGGATCCTTCAAAGTATATCCATTGGAAGCCTGCGACTTGTTCGCGGAGGCTATCACCTATCTGAATAACACATAGCATAAATCAAAGATTGAGATTAAGTCTCAAACGACTGCACCATACACTGATGTGTGGATATGGTGTGTCAGGAATAAGAAATGGAATTCTAATAGTAAAAGAACAAGTTTGTTCGGAACTACCTATGTTCTATGGATATTTCTGGATGTAGAATATCCTAGAAGAACAAGTAATTGTATGTTCAATAGTACTACGAACCAGAGGGGTGTCCTCGCCCGGTTCTTGGAGGAAAACTATTAGATGAACTACAATGCCCTAACTGACAATGTACTTTAAATGAGGAAAGGGAAAGACTGAGAACCAGCCTAACCGAGTAGCAGTACACCACTGACTGCACCTAATGTTATTACTGTTATACACCTGAACACCATTGCAGTGGGAGGTTGTTAAGCAACCAGAGATGTTCATAAGACTGGAGGAGTTTTGAACTCTGGATCTAGTAGACATGAAATCGATCCCTAGTTCTGCATAGGAATTTGCGAATTGATGAGATAGTCCATTCTATGGATTCATCAAAAGGCAAGGAGAGCTGTGTTAGAGACGTAATGGAAACAAAGGTGGTGTTTCTCGGAATTTTGTGTAGATAACACTTCATCGTTGGCAACAATGAAAAAGTGTTGTCAGACATAAAATAGAGGTTGTCTAAATAAATCAAGATATAAGATGAAGTCGGATCATGTTCTTAGAAATCTTTTGATCTCTAGATAAGAACACTTGTACTTCTCTTAAGATATCTTATACGATTATGGTTTGTTTTAAACATGCACAATTCTGAGAAAGGTTATTGCCTTTCGGGAACAGAATACATCTATCTAAAGGTATGTGTTTCGAACGCATAAAGGAGATGGATATAGACAAAGCAGTTTCCTACACTTCGAGTGTAGAGAGCTTTGTAAATGCAGTGTTATAAAACAAGAACCCGATATCAACTATGCGGTTAGCGTAGTGGGAGGATATCAAAGTAATCTGAATAAGAGATATTCGAATGCTGTAAAAGTACTTGGAAGTACTGGATTACTAAGCGAGACGAAATCTTCTTAGATTACAGTTTCTCAGATCCAAATCAGAGAAAGACCAGTGTAAGTCGATATCAGGCTATGTGTTCATTTTTTAGAAGAGGTGGAACCTAAGGATGAAAGAGTGATAAGCGTGATGCTTCTCGGACTCTATCATAAACCGAAAAGCAGCCTCAAAGGCAGCGGAAGTTTTGGTTGGGTTCCAGAATGACCTCTGAACTTGGATATGATTCTTGGTTCACCAAAGGCTATGTATATAGCGGTGCATGGAGAACTGGAAGAAGTCATAAGTTCAAAAAGTGATGATAACACATAGAGCAAGTTCCACCTGATACGAATCATCGTCAGAGAGACGACGCAGTAGTCACCAAGATAACTTCAGAGCGGCAACCTAGATTGCTCATTCACATAATACTTCTGGGAAGTATAACTTAAGCACGTGATGAGTATGGGAGTCGGGAGTTTGGAGGAAATGACTAGACCTTAGTACAAGTGGGAGATTGTTGGAGTTGTGTACTTAATGTCTAGATTTAAGTATCGGTAAACTCCCGGTCATAGCATTTAACCTATTTAATTAATAAACAATTATTTGCAATTAATTATTATTAATTAATTATGCAAAATATAGTCCTGGATTTTATACGTTGTAGTTAGTATTGTTGGAATTCGATATCCCGGGTTATCAAAATTGCGGAACCGATAACCCGAACGAACCCTTCGCCGGAAATCACACGAACGCCGACTCATCCGCCGGAGTCCGGGCTTTGGAGACCACGCGCCCGAAGGCGCGCAATCCGCCCCCACCCGAAACCCCCGCGAGCCGGGGTCCATGAGATCAAAAGGATCGCGCCACCGCGCGATCGAGGGGACCGATCGCATGGAGCGATCGATCGAGGTGGGGCTGCCCAGCAGCCCCCGCGGCGGGTCCGGCGACCCGCCGCCGCCTGGGGTGGCCCGCGTCCAGCTGGGCCGTCGTGCCCAGCAGCTGCCCGCGATCGATCATGTGATCGATCGCGCCCCGGCGTCCAGCCGGGGATCGCCCCATGCGCCTACCGCCGAAACCCTAGGCGGCGATCGCGCGGTCCGGTGGCTTCGCCACCACCGCGTGATCGTTCGTCTAATCCGGGTTCGACTTTTCGGATCTTGCGTTCTACGGTATTCTCAATAATCGAATCAAAACAAATCATAAAGCGCGTTTAGATTTTACCTTCGATTCGTTGTTCGGAGAAACGAAATCAAGATGACCTTTGAATCTTCCCACGTATTCCTTGCACTCCGTTCGAACGTCGGGTGGGCGACGATCTATCGAACTCCTATGGATCTCCTTCAACTCTCTAGAATATCAAGTGTGATAATCTTGTCTTATGATTTATGAAGGCCATGTAGTGCTTTTATAGGCTACGTAGGGGATCTAAAGGAGGTGGAATATTGGGCTTCCAATATTGAAGATTAAATTGAGCCCACTGCCCAAGTCCATTAATCCTTATCAATATTAATTAATTTATTTTCCACTATATAAATTAATTGCACTCCCAATATTAAACCATATTATATCGAATAATATTTCTCCGGTAGTATTTATTTATTCCGTGTATTTAAGATATAAATATCCATGAATAAAATTTATTTATTGCTTAATAAATTTATTCATCTCTTTTATCCGAGACTAGTACCACTCAACCTTATTTATTATGCGGAATAAATCCACTCGCGAGGTTTACATAATATATCCTTATGAGCTCATCTCGGGGATATTATCAACCCTTCCGGGATACACTCCCCTGTCAATAATTCACGGCATGCCATATATAAAATATAGTGACCCAACTCAACCGGTAATTGACCCAATAATTAAATCGGTCAATTCCTTTGGAAAATCAAAGTCACATATATTAAATATACACACCCGCAATTGTATCGAGGATTAAGAATAAAATACACTGAGTCTCAAATCAATTATCGCCGAGCAATCCTAATTGATGAGTCTCAATCGATCCGCTCAATACACCAAGTGTACAAGTGTGATAAAATAATTAAGATAAATTATTTTCTCTTTCACACAACGACTATACCGATGGATTGGTCCGTGTCCATCTAGGTCGTGAGCAACTGTTCGATTAAATACGAGTAACCGATAGTATGATCTTCTGTGCGCCCATGCTTGCACCATACTAACTAAAACGTATAAAATCCAGGACTATAATTTGCATATATTTAATTAACAATAATTAAAAGCAAATGAATGTTCGTTATTAATAGGTAAATGAAAGTGCATACAGAGTTCAGAATACTCAAATCTAGACATTAAGTATACTACTCCATCAATCTCCCACTTATACTAAGGTCTAGTCTTATCCTCCAAACATCTGACTCCCAAACCCTCCAAGTGCTTGTAATATACTTCGCTAGGAAGTATCTTGGTGAAAGGGTCCGCTAGGTTGTCCTCTGAAGCTATCTTGGTGACTATCGCATCGCCCCTCTTGACGATGTCTCGAATCAGGTGGTACTTGCGCTCTATGTGTTTCGTAGCACTATGGGACCGTGGTTCCTTACTGTTTGCCACTGCACCGCTATTGTCACAATAAATTGTCATAGCTTTGGGCAAACTCGGAATCACATCTAAGTCCTGGAGGAAATTAAGGAACCATACTGACTCTTTCGCTGCCTCTGAGGCTGCAACATATTCAGCTTCCATGGTAGAGTCTGAAATGCACTTTTGCTTAACACTCCTCCATGATACGGCTCCACCTCCCAAAGTGTACACATAGCCTGATGTCGACTTTCGCCGGTCCTTATCAGCTTGGAAATCCGAATCCGTATAACCCAAGGGAATCAGATTGTCTGCCCCGAAACTCAGAACATAATCCCTAGTATTTCGCAAATACTTGAAAATGCTCTTTACGGTAGTCCAATGAGCCCTTCCAGGGTTACTCTGATATCTCGCTACTACGCCAACAGCATAGCAGATATCAGGCCTCGTGCATAACATTGCATACATCAAGCTTCCCACAGCCGAAGCGTAGGGAACTGCTTTCATTTCATCTTTCTCCTTTTGTGTCTGAGGACACATCTCCTTAGAAAGATAAGTTCCTTTGCTGAAGGGTAGATCACCCTTCTTGGAATCTTGCATGTTAAAACGAGCCAGAATCGTGTCTATGTAAGATTGCTGGGATAGGTACAATGTTCTACTCCGGCGATCCCTTATAACTTTGATCCCTAGAACATGTCCGACTTCTCCCAAATCTTTCATATCGAATTGTCTAGACAACCATCCCTTTATGTCTGATAACATATTTACACTGTTGCCAATGAGAAGTATGTCGTCTACATAAAGCACGAGGAACACCACTTTCTTTCCATCACGTTTCCAATACACACACGATTCGTCCATGCTTTGAATGAATCCAAAAGATTGGACTACTTCATCAAACCGCAGGTTCCACGATCGCGAGGCTTGTTTCAATCCATAAATGGATCGATTAAGCTTGCACACTAGATGATCTCGCCCCTTAGCAATGAATCCTTCTGGTTGTTTCATATAAATCGTCTCGTCAAGACTTCCATTAAGGAAAGCTGTCTTGACGTCCATTTGCCACACCTCATAATCCATATGAGCTGCTATGGATAAGAGAATCCGGATCGACTTTATCTTGGCTACCGGCGAGAAGGTCTCCTCATAATCGATTCCCTCTTTCTGAGTATATCCTTTCGCAACAAGCCGAGCTTTAAAGGTTTCAACCTTTCCGTCAGATCCTCTCTTTCTCTTGTAGACCCACTTACACCCAATTGGCTTTACGCCGCTTGGTGGTTCTACAAGATCCCAGACCTTATTAGAATCCATAGATTCTATTTCGGATTTCATTGCTTTCTTCCAAGAAGGCGCATCTATATCTTGTACCGCCTCATCATAGGTCCAGGGATCAACTTCATGAACTCTGGGTGCCGAGTCCGAAGACTCACCCAGTCCAATCCATCTGTCCGGTTGTTTGACAACCCTCCCACTACGACGGCGTTCCGGTGTATCAACAGTGACAGTATTAGGTGCAGGTTCTAGTGGTGTATCTACACTCGGTTCGGCTGTATCTGAGTCTTCCTTGTCACCCCTTAACTCATCAAGTATTATGTCACTCATGGGCTTGTGGTCCATGACATAGTCTTCCTCTAAGAACCGAGCGTTAGTACTTATAACGATCTTCTGGTCCGTAGGACTATAGAACATGCCACCTTTAGTTCCTTTCGGGTATCCTACAAACAATCGTAATTCTGATCTAGGTTCTAACTTATCGGCCCCTTGTCGCAACACATGTGCTGGACATCCCCAGATCCGAAGGTGCCTGAGGCTAGGCTTGCGCCCGCTCCACCTTTCCATGGGTGTTGTGGGTACCGTTTTCGTTGGAACTATGTTGAGAATATACGCCGCTGTTTCCAAGGCATGTCCCCAGAACATAGTAGGTAAGTCCGAGTAACTCATCATTGAACGTACCATTTCCATAAGAGTCCTATTCCTTCTTTCCGACACACCATTCTGCTGGGGAGTATATGGTGATGTCAACTGGGAATCAATCCCATTCTCTACTAAGTATGCCTTGAATTCTCCAGACAGGTACTCGCCTCCGCGATCAGATCGCAGGCATTTAATGGATTTACTTTGAAGGTTCTCCACAAAAGCCTTGAACTCCTTGAACTTGTCAAAGGATTCGCTCTTGCGGCGCATCAAGTACACAAATCCATACCTTGAGTAATCATCAGTGAAAGTGATGAAGTACTCGTACCCTCCCTTTGCCTGAGTAGACATAGGTCCGCATACATCAGAGTGAATCAAATCCAATACTTGTTCAGCTCTATGTCCTTTACCAGAAAAAGAACGCTTGGTCATTTTACCCTCCAAACAGGATTCGCAGGTTGGAAGGTCCTCTCCTTCTATGCCGCTAATGAGACCATTAGCTTTCAACCTTTGAATTCTATTCGAATTAATATGACCTAGCCTTAGATGCCACAAGTATAATTGATTCATTTTAGAAGGTTCCTTTCTCTTATTGGTGTTCGTAGATGTGTTATTACTCTCGGTTAGTTGCATCGTGTTAGACTCAGGATTTAGAATATACAAATCGTCCACCAATGTACCAGAACAGACAATCTCACTATTTCTTCTTATGACCACAGAGTGATCAAAAGAAACAAAATATCCATTCAGAATTAACTTAGAAACTGAAATCAAATTCTTTCTAAAATTCGGTACATAAAGACAATTTTGTAAAACTAAAACCCTATCACTACTAAAGCGTAAGTGAACGTCTCCCACTGCAACAGCCGCCACATTTGCGGCATTGCCCATGTAGACCACGATCTCTCCCTCTCTAAGTCTCCGGGTTTCCTGGAACCCCTGCAATGAATTGCAGACATGGTCAGTGGCACCCGTATCTACACACCAGGTGCTGGTAGATATCACCGCTGACAATGTTTCAGTGACTAAGGAAAATTTCGTACCTTTGATGAGAGGACAATCAGACCTCCAGTGCCCAAACTGCTTGCATCGAAAGCACTTGCCCAGAGGCTTGCCTTTCCCAATCCGTGGCTTTAAACCACTGGGTTTCTTTGCACGCTTTTCCTCTAGCCTTGCCACAAAAGCTTGTGATTTTCTCAACCTACGCACAAACTCCGCTTTCGCCGAATCCTTTTTAAGGGACTCATTGAGAGAGAACTCTGTGAGTATGTTAATCACCTCTTGTCCGGCTTCCACGCTATGTCTCAACATCATCCTGAGGTCATTTCGAATGTCCTCATCAGTTGGGACAACAGTGGATTCGGAAAGCTCAACAGTCTGAATAATGTCCAGATTTCGTTCCCAATCATCACCATATGGAACCGGTGAGTTTTCATCCTTAAGTATATCACAAAGTGGGGTTACAGTCATTCTTAACCTATAAGCACATAAAACAAACAAACAATTTAATATCCGATATTATCTCCCTCAAATAATATCATTAAATCACTAATCACATCTAAAATCCCATCAGATAAGGCAAGCCACGTTCGTGTGGACGTTTACCCACCCAAATGATTTAGCAATTAGATTTTACTTCGGTCATACATCACTTATAGCGTAACCTCGTTGGGAGGAATACTATAACGCGTGTCTAAGTGTAAACCATTACTCAGTACTAAGGTGAATCGTTTAGAACTGTTATGTCACCGCAAGCCACGTTCGTGTGGACGTTTACGACAACTCGCAACTCTTCACAATTCCCTATAACTGTCTACATCAATTATTCTAAAATCCCATTCAGTATAGCAAGCCACGTTCGTGTGGACGTTTACTATACCAAAAGATTTATATAATTGAAATCCAATTACTAGATCCATTCAATCTCGTAAATCAAGATGTGGAGAATCATAAGTGAAACTCGAAGTTTCTAACCAGTGATTCACCATGCGAACGACCCTATCTCTCATAAATGAGGGAGCCGAGCAGACAATCGATCCATCTATCAAAGAATGGTACGAAGGTCTCTAATTTGTGTCCTCTACATGACCAAGTGGCTCTGGCTCCATTCCACTCCCCGGGGTGAGAATGAGTCGACTTGAAATCAGCTTTGGAAAGACAAATTAGGCATTGTTTGATAAACTCAATCAATGTCTCTTGTAAGAGGAATTACAAGAACTCTCCTCCAATGACTTATCTATATAAACTCCAAAAGTTTATAAAAGTCACCAAGAGAGCAGCAATGGAGACCATGGGTATGTTTCCATACCCTCTCCCACTTAGCTTTTTACAATAAAGGGATACGCTATCTAGTGCATAAAATAAACACACATAGCATGCATACATGTAATAAAGCACATAATATTATCACATAGTCAAAATAATTACTAGAATATTATTTTCCGACTATTATGGCTTTACTCCATCCCCGTACGCATCTTCTAGTCTTCAGTCTTCGTTTCTTGAATGCTCCATGTGACGAGAATATTAATATCCAATATTTAAATCTATTTATTTTCAATTAATCCAAAAGTTACTTAATTCGAAAATTAAGTCAATCGAATATATCAAAAATAAAATTAAATATTATTAATATTTTATTTATTTTATTTTCTTTTTCCACTTCATTAAATATCTAGAATAATCCATCCAAGATAATCTTGGAATATTCTAGATGATATCCATAATGAAATAAAGAAATAAAATAATTAGGACTCTTCTACTTTCCATATTAATTAGTTTCCCAATCCATGAATATTTCCATAAAATAGAAATAATCAATTAGGAGTCCTAATTAATTCCAAATTGATTCTTTTCCTAATCCATGAGTCTTCCCAAAAATAGGATTTCTCAAATAGGAAAAACCCGAACCAATTAGGAAAGTAAATATCCGGACGGGGATAGCACGGGGTGGGGATCCCCGCGCCACCCATCGACCGCCGCCACCGAGCTGCCGCCGTCCAGCCCACGCGCCACCTCCCTTGGTGGCTGGCGTGGCCGGAGCTCCCGCGGGCAGCCCTCCTTGGCTTGGGGTCGATCGTCCTCGTGGGATCGACCATGGGGATGGTCGATCCGAGCCCTCCTCCCTCTCGATCATCTCCTTCGTCACGCGTCTTTTCCGGCGGTCGTTTCGGCATCGATCCAACGCAAAATAAATTACAAAATAAATTTTACACTATCCGGTATCGATTCTATACATGAAATCGACCCTATACAATTTCCGGAAAAACGTAGAACGTAATAATAAATCCTAAATTCGGTCAACCCCCGAATTTTTACTATTACAAGCATTCACCACCAAAAACGAATCTCGACATGTCCGAGAGTTTAATCAATCCAACATTCATGACAAAATAAATTAAACAAAAAAAATAAATTAAGCCATAATAGTCGGAATCCCTGCAAGGTAGAACAATTTTATCGAAAATACCGCGAACGTAAACCACGCTCTGATACCAATTGTTGGAATTCGATATCCCGGGTTATCAAAATTGCGGAACCGATAACCCGAACGAACCCTTCGCCGGAAATCACACGAACGCCGACTCATCCGCCGGAGTCCGGGCTTTGGAGACCACGCGCCCGAAGGCGCGCAATCCGCCCCCACCCGAAACCCCCGCGAGCCGGGGTCCATGAGATCAAAAGGATCGCGCCACCGCGCGATCGAGGGGACCGATCGCATGGAGCGATCGATCGAGGTGGGGCTGCCCAGCAGCCCCCGCGGCGGGTCCGGCGACCCGCCGCCGCCTGGGGTGGCCCGCGTCCAGCTGGGCCGTCGTGCCCAGCAGCTGCCCGCGATCGATCATGTGATCGATCGCGCCCCGGCGTCCAGCCGGGGATCGCCCCATGCGCCTACCGCCAAAACCCTAGGCGGCGATCGCGCGGTCCGGTGGCTTTGCCACCACCGCGTGATCGTTCGTCTAATCCGGGTTCGACTTTTCGGATCTTGCGTTCTACGGTATTCTCAATAATCGAATCAAAACAAATCATAAAGCGCGTTTAGATTTTACCTTCGATTCGTTGTTCGGAGAAACGAAATCAAGATGACCTTTGAATCTTCCCACGTATTCCTTGCACTCCGTTCGAACGTCGGGTGGGCGACGATCTATCGAACTCCTATGGATCTCCTTCAACTCTCTAGAATATCAAGTGTGATAATCTTGTCTTATGATTTATGAAGGCCATGTAGTGCTTTTATAGGCTACGTAGGGGATCTAAAGGAGGTGGAATATTGGGCTTCCAATATTGAAGATTAAATTGAGCCCACTGCCCAAGTCCATTAATCCTTATCAATATTAATTAATTTATTTTCCACTATATAAATTAATTGCACTCCCAATATTAAACCATATTATATCGAATAATATTTCTCCGGTAGTATTTATTTATTCCGTGTATTTAAGATATAAATATCCATGAATAAAATTTATTTATTGCTTAATAAATTTATTCATCTCTTTTATCCGAAACTAGTACCACTCAACCTTATTTATTATGCGGAATAAATCCACTCGCGAGGTTTACATAATAAATCCTTATGAGCTCATCTCGGGGATATTATCAACCCTTCCGGGATACACTGTCCTGTCAATAATTCACGGCATGCCATATATAAAATATAGTGACCCAACTCAACCGGTAATTGACCCAATAATTAAATCGGTCAATTCCTTTGGAAAATCAAAGTCACATATATTAAATATACACACCCGCAATTGCATCGAGGATTAAGAATAAAATACACTGAGTCTCAAATCAATTATCGCCGAGCAATCCTAATTGATGAGTCTCAATCGATCCGCTCAATACACCAAGTGTACAAGTGTGATAAAATAATTAAGATAAATTATTTTCTCTTTCACACAACGACTATACCGATGGATTGGTCCGTGTCCATCTAGGTCGTGAGCAACTGTTCGATTAAATACGAGTAACCGATAGTATGATCTTCTGTGCGCCCATGCTTGCACCATACTAACTAAAACGTATAAAATCCAGGACTATAATTTGCATATATTTAATTAACAATAATTAAAAGCAAATGAATGTTCGTTATTAATAGGTAAATGAAAGTGCATACAGAGTTCAGAATACTCAAATCTAGACATTAAGTATACTACTCCATCAAGTATGGTGTGTCGGGCCCACACAGAAGATCATACTATCGGTTACTCGTATTTAATCGAACAGTTGCTCACGACCTAGATGGACACGAACTAATCCATCGGTATAGTCGTTGTGTGAGAGAGAAAATAATTTATCTTAATTATTTTATCACACTTGTACACTTGGTGTATTGGGCGGATCGCTTGAGATTTATTGATTAGGATTGCCTTGGATAATCAATTTAAATCTCAGAGTATTTTATTCTTAATCCCCGATATTATTGCGGGTGTGTATATTTAATATTAGAGACTTTGATTTTCCAAAGGAATTAACCGATTTAATTATTGGGTTAATTACCGGTAAAATTGGGTCGCTATATTTTATATATGACATGCCGTGAATACTTGACGGGAAAGTGTATCCCGGAAGGGTTGATAATGTCCCCGAGATGAGTTCATAAGGAATTATTGTGTAAACCTCATGAGTGGATTCGTTCCGCACAATAATAAAGGTTGAACGGTACTAGTCTCGGATATAAGATATGAATATTATTTATTGGGCAATAAATAAATTTATTCATGGATATTTAAATCTTAAATGCACGGAATAAATAAATACTAATCGGAGAAATATTATTTGAAATAATATGGATTAATATTGGGAGTGCAATTTTATTTATATAGTGGAAAATAAATAAAATTTAATATTGATAAGGATTAATGGATTTGGGTTGGACCCAATTTAATCTTCAATATTAAGAAGCCCAATATTTAATCTCCTTATGATCCCCTACGTAGCCTATATAAGCACTACATGGTCTTCACTTTTCACAACTTGATTTTAACCTACGCCAATCATAAAGTCTTGGAGAGTGAAGGAGATCCATAGGAGTTCGATAGATCGTCGCCCACACGACGTTCGGACGGAGTGCGAGGAATACATAGGAAGATCGCAAGGTCGTTTGATTTCGTTTCTCCGTACAACGAATCGAGGTAATAATCGTAAAACCCCTTCATGATTATTTATGCTTGATTAATTGTGATATATACATGAACGCATGATCCGGGAAAACGACGAACCTCGGGGACGGGGATTCGAGATCCCCGGCGAGGATCGAGGGAGCGGCCGAACCCTAGGGTTCGACCGCCGCATGCGCGCGACGAGGGGCGAGCCCCGACTGGACGCCGGGGCATGCGATCGACTTCGGTCGATCGCTGGGGTGCCACGGGCTGGTGCCGTGGCGGACCCCAGCCGCCCTCGACGGCGGCGTGCGCAAGGGAGGAGCCCCGGCTGAAGCCGGGGCGAGCGATCGACCGCGTGGTCGATCGCGAGGGAAAGCCGCGGCTGATGCCGCGGCGGGTCAGCCTGGGGCTGACCGCCCTCCTCCGGCGAAGGTGGTGAGTCGCCGGACTCACCACCGGGGGCTGCTGGGCAGCCCCAGCGATCGCCATACGCGGCGACCGCGAACCCCGCGGATGGGGTTCGGCTAGGGTTTAGCCGCGGGTTCATCCCGCGGCGATACTCTCGTCGAGCCCGGTTCTTCGCGTGTGGTTCGCGTTCGTAGTTTCCGACTCGCGGGGGATTTTGGCTGGGGGTGGGCTGCGTGTCTTCGAGCGCGTAGTCTCCAAAGGTCGAACTCCTGCAGATGAGTCGGTGTTCGTGTAATCTCCGGCGACGGGTTTTCGGTCGGGTTATCGGTTCCGCAATTTTTTTGATAGCCCGGGATATCGAATCCCAGCAGGCGCAGGAGGAGAAACCGCGGCTGGACGCCGCGGCTGGGGGCGATCGAGCCCTAGCTCGACCGTCGGGGGGACTGCCGCGGGCTGGTGCCGCGGCTGGTGGCTCCCCCCACCTCCGGTGATGGCGGTGAGTCGCTGGACTCACCGCCCGGGGCTGCCGGGGCAGCCCCAGCGATCGCATCGTGTGCGATCGCGAGCCCCACGGTGGGGCTCGACTAGGGTTTAGCCACGAGTTCATCCCGCGGCGATGCTCTTGTCGGGCCCGGTTCTTCGTGGTGTTCGTGATCGGTTTTCCGGCGATGGGATTTCGGCCGGGTTGTCGGTTTCCGCAAATTTTGATAACCCGGGATATCGATTTCCAACAATTGGTATCAGAGCGTTTGGTTTCGTGTTCATGTATGTGTTCAATTATCGTTCTACCTTGCAGGGATTCCGACTATCATGGTTTAATTATTTGTTAATTAATTATCATGATTATTCATTTATTAAACTCTCGGACGTGTCGAGATTCGTTTTGTGTGGATGAATTCTTGTAATAGTAAAAATTCGGGGGTTGACCGAATTTAGGATTTATTATTATTGTTCTATGTTTTCCGGAAATTGTATAGGGTCGATTTCATGTATAGAATCGATACCGGAATTGTAATTTAATTTTGTAAATTAATTTTACGTTGGATCGATGCCGAGACGACTGCCGGAGAACACGTGTGACGAAGAAGACGAAGAGGACGAAGAACCGGGGGGGGGGGGGGGGGGGGGAGGTCGATCATCCCCGTGATCGATCGACTCGCCGCGAAGGGGCTGCCCGCTAGGGTTTCCGGCCACGCCGGCCACCGGTGGTGGTGGCGCGTGGGCTGGGGGCGGCAGCGGTGGTGGTGCCCGGCGGTGGTGGTCGACAGTGGGGGTGGCGTGGGGTCTCCCAACCCATGCTACTCCTACCAAGATTCACTTTCCTAATTGATTCGTTTTTCCTATTTTGAGTATTCCTAAGTTTGGGAACTCTCATGGAATAGAAAAAGAATTAATTGAAATTAATTTATTTCCTTATTCTATTATGGAAATCTTCTAGAATATTCTAGTTTAACTTGGATAGGATTCTAGAGATTTAATGGAATTAGAAAGGTAAATAATTAATTTGGAATTAATTTATTTCCTAGTTGATTATTCCTATTTTATGGGAATTTTCATGGACATGGAAATTAATTAATTTGGAAAGTGGAAGAGTCCTAATTTATTTTATCTCCTTATTCTATTATTGAAGTCTTCTAGAATATTTCAAGTCTTACTTGGATGGAATTCTAGAGATTTAATGGAATTAGATAGGAAAATAAAAATAAATAGAAATATTAATAATATTTAATTTTATTTTTGATATATTCGATTGACTTAATTTTCGAATTAAGTAACTTTTGGATTAATTGAAAAATAAATAGATTTAAATATTGGGATTAATATTCTCGTCACATGGAGCATTCAAGAACGAAGACTGAAGACTAGAAGATGCGGAATAAAGCCATGATAGTCGGAAAATAATTTTCTAGCATTATTTTGACTATGTGATAATATGTGCTTTATTACTTGTATGCATGCTATATGTGTTTACTTTATGCACTAGATAGCGTATCCCTTATTGTAAAAAACTAAGTGGGAGAGGGAATGGAAACATTCTGATACGTACCTCGTTGATGGATTGATCGGAAAGAAGAAGAAACAATTAAATTCGGATACCTGGCGGATGATCCCAAACCTCTGAATCTGATTCGTGAAATAAATTAAGGACGGAACCCTAACCCCCAACACGCGATCGATGCAGCAACTCGGAAATCGATGTATGACACACAGACGAAGTATGAATGATTCGTTGATTCGTCGGGTTGATCTCTTGAGACCTTCCCACGTATTCCTTGCACTAGCTCGAACGTCGGGTGGGCGACGATCTTCCGAACTCCATGGATCTCCCTCTCTACTTTCTCTCTCTAGAATTGTGATCTTCAAGTTATGAGAATATAGAAGACCATGTAGTGCTTTTATAGGCTACGTAGGGGATCTTAAGGAGGTGGAATATTGGGCTTCCAATATTAATGATTAAATTGAGCCCAAGCCCAAATCTATTAATCCATTAATATTAATTAATTCTATTTTCCACTATATAAAATTAATTGCACTCCCAATATTAAACCATATTATATCAAATAATATTTCTCCGGTAGTATTATTTATTCCGTGTATTTAAGATATAAATATCCATGATTAAAATTAATTTATTGCTAATTAATTTATTCATCTCTTATATCCGAGAATAGTACCATTCAACCTTAATTATTATGCGGAACAAATCCACCTGCAGGGTTTACATAATAATTCCTTATGAACTCATCTCGGGGATATTATCAACCCTTCCGGGATACACTTTCCCGTCAAGTATTCACGGCATGTCATATATAAAATATAGCGACCCAACTTAACCGGTAATTGACCCAGTAATTAAACCGGTCAATTCCTTTGGAAAATCAAAGTCACTTATATTAAATATACACACCCGCAATAGTATCGGGGATTAATAATAAAATACTCTGAGATTTAAATCGATTATCCAAGGCAATCCTAATCGATAAATCTCAAGCGATCCGCTCAATACACCAAGTGTACAAGTGTGATAAAATAATTAAGAAAAATTATTTTCTCTCTCACACAACGACTATACCGATGGATTGGTCCGTGTCCATCTAGGTCGTGAGCAACTGTTCGATTAAATACGAGTAACCGATAGTATGATCTTCTGTGTGGGCCCGACACACCATACTAACTACAACGTATAGAATCCAGGACTATAATTTGCATATGTTTAATTATAAATAATTAAACGCAAATAATTGTTTATTTAATTAAATAGATTAGTGGCAATGGATCGTGAGTTTCCGTTACTTAAATCTAGACATTAAGTACACAACTCCAACAATCTCCCACTTGTACTAAGGTCTAGTCAATTTCTCCAAACTCCCGACTCCTATACTCTTCACGTGCTTAATATGCACTTCCAAGAAGTGCCTTGTGAAAGAGCAATCTAGATTGTCGATCTAAAGTTATCTTGGTGACTACAGCGTCGTCTCTCCTGACGATGACTCGTATAAGGTGGTACTTGCTCTATGTGTTATCTTACACTTATGGACTTGTGATTTCTTACCATTTGCCATCGCACCGCTATTTACATAGCCTTTGGCAAATTAAGAATCACATCTAAGTCACAGAGATTATCCCGGAGCTATACCAAAACTTCCGCTGCCTCTGAGGCCGCTATTTGGTTGGTCATGGCAGAGTCTGAAAAACATCGTGCTTTTCACTCTTCCATGTTAAAACTCCTTCTCCTTCAATAGTGAAACACATAGCCTGATATCGACTTACACCGGTCCTTATTTGATTAGAAATCTATGAGAATGTAATCCAAAAGAAAATCTTGTCTGCTCCGTAATCCAGAACATAGTTTCCAGTACTTCGAAAGTACTTAAAATGTTCATTACAGCAGTCGAGTATTCCTTTCCAGGATTACCTTGATATCCTCCCACTATACTAGCCGCATAGCAGATATCAGGTTCTCATTTTCAACATCGCATTTATCAAGCTTTCCACACTTGAAGTGTAGGAAACCGCTTTCATTGCTTCTGATGCAGCCCAAGAGTCGTCGTTGATACAAGACCCGGTGAGAGTTCCAGCTGGACCAGTGACGCGCTCGAGAGCCAAGAAGTTCAAGGCAAGCTTGATGTCGATGATCCAAGAAGTATGGGCGCAAGAGCTATTGAAGAAACCCATTGGTGAAGTGGAGAAGCCAAGCCTCATCAATCTGATTGCGTACGAGGAGGCCGAACCAACAGAAGACGAAGCTGGAACCACGAAGACGAAGCCAGAACAGCTTTTGTCGGACGACATGGAAAGCTGTCGGCCGACAGGCGTGTCGGACGACATCTCTTGGGTGTCGTACGACATGTAGTGTAAAACGGGAGGAAGAGACAGACGAGATTCGCAGGATGCGCCTGCGAACGACGGAGATTTGTCGGACGACAGGATTTCCTGTCGGACGACAAGAGGATGTCGGACGACACATATTCCTGTCGTCCGACATGAGGCCTGATTCTTTATGGAAATCGCGTTTTCGCGATTTCAAGACATTATTCAGTATTTTCCTTTTATTTTGTGACTTTTTAGGTCAGCCTATATAAAGGCCATGAACCCCATTATTTTAGAACACAATTTTGAAGATTAAAATATATTTCGTGAGATTATTCTCCCTTCTTTTCGTTCTCTTTCGATTGTGCCAAAAGAGTTCAACCCGACGAATCAACGAAGCATACATACTTCGTTCGTGTGTCATACATCGATTTCCGAGTTGCTGCATCGATCTCGAGTTGGGGGTTAGGGTTCCGTCCTTAATTGATTTCTCGATTTCAGGTTCAGAGGTTTGGGATCTTCCGCCAGGTATCCGTTTTATCGTTTTTATTCTTCTTCCGCTCAATCCATCAACGAGGTACGTATCATCTGGTATCAGAGCCCAGGCTAGGATTCTAATTTCTGATTACGTGACCTCGATTCTTCTTTCTTTCCGTATTTCTTTTCTTCTTGCTGAATCGGATCTCTTTCATCCGTAAGCACAAAAAAAAAAACAAAAAATTTCTATAAAAATTATTTCTAGTCCGTTTTTCACGAAATTTTTTTTGGGAGTCTTGTTCCTGGTAGTGAGTAGAATACTCAGCAATTAAAAAAAAAAAAAAATTAATATTTTTGTTCGACCATATTTTCTTCGACCATATTTTTGTGAGTGATTCCTGAATTTTCCGGCATCGTTTTGAGCCAATTTGGTGCTATCGTATTTTTCGTTCCAATATTTTCCGAATTTTAGTCCTTTCTACGTCGTATTGTGTGTTTTTGGGGATTTTGTCGGTTCTGATCTCGTCTGGTAGATCGCGGAGTTCGATATATTGAGGGAGAATTCGAGTGGTAAAAGGCAGAGTGGTGAGAACATTAGAGTGAAAAAAGCCATACCTGAGTGAAACACGAGTGCTGAGTGAATCCCATCTTGAGTGTCATACACGAGTGTTTGTGAGGTGGTGAGGTTCTTTTATTTTATTGCTTTTATTACTAACGTTTTCTGTGCAGGATGTCTGAAGATACGAAAAATAAGGGGACAGCTGAGGGATCTAATAACAACGCCCAATTCCAGGCCATGTTGGATGAGAACTATAGGCGGATGGAAAGGCTCTTACACACTGAGATGAATGTGGTACATGACCGACTCCTTTCCCTAGAGGCGAACGCTCGTCGAGAGAATCCAGAGACTCGGAGAGTCGCAATGCGCAACGTCGGTCGAGATAACCAGAATCGTCATAATGGGCGAAATCGAGATGCCAACCCCGAGGATGATGAGGCTCAAGAAGATAACAACTTGAGCACCATCAAGATGACTGTTCCTACTTTCATGGGGAAGAACGATCCAGAGTTGTACATCGAATGGGAGAGAAAGGTCGAGATGATGTTTGATTGCCACAACTACTCAGAGCTCAAGAAGGTGAAATTGGCGGCAATCGAATTTTCTGACTATGCCTTGGTTTGGTGGGATCAGCTGGTTGCCAGTAGGAGGAGAAATTATGAGCAGCCCATTGACACATGGGCCGGGATGAAATCTGTGATGCGAAAGAGATTTGTTCCGTCTCATTATTACCGACAATTGTACATCAAACTGCAGAATCTACGACAGGGAACGAGGAGCGTAGATGAGTACTTTAAGGAGATGGAGGTGGCAATGATTCGGGCCAACGTTGAAGAGGATCGGGAAGCTACCATGGCTCGGTTCTTAGCTGGACTGAATTGGGAGATTCGTAATGCCGTGGAGTTGCAACCGTACGTCGAGTTAGAGGATATGGTTCACATGGCGATCAAAATTGAGAACCAGCATAAGAGGAGGGGTAGTTTTGGCAGTGCAAAGCCGAATCAGTCTTCTTGGAGATCATCCCAAGGTCCGAGTGGTTCTACACCTAAAGAGAACCAATGGAAGAGAGAGGTTCCACCTCGAGACGAGAAGAAGACCTTCTTTAAGGGTCGTTCGGAGGGTGCAAGTTCAACAACTCAGGTCAGGCCATCAAATCCTGATAGTCGCAACAGATACAAGAAGTGCTTCAAGTGTCAAGGATTTGGGCACATTATGAGTGAGTGTCCTAACAGACGACTCATGATCTGTAGAGACGACGGAGAAGTCGTGACTGATGGTGAAAGCGAGGAGCCGACACCTACAGATGCTGTGGATTCCGAGGAGGAGGAGGAGATACTAGCCATCGAGGGTAACCTGTTTGTAGCTAGGAGAGTCTTGAGTGCACATACACAGCCCGAGGAGAGGGAGCAGCGGGAGAACCTTTTCCACACGAGATGTCATGTGAAGGATAAGGTATGTAGTGTGATCATTGACGGTGGGAGTTGTACGAACGTGGTAAGTGCAAACATGGTGCAGAGATTGGAGTTACCAGAGGTGAAGCATCCAAAACCATACCGTCTGCAGTGGTTGAATGATTGCGGTATCATCAGGGTGACCAAGCAAGTGAAGGTACCTTTCCGCATTGGGAAGTACGAGGATGAGGTGCTGTGTGACGTCATCCCTATGCAAGCGAGTCACATCTTGTTGGGACGACCATGGCAGTTCGATAGGAGAGCCATACACGACGGCTTCACCAACAAGTACTCGTTTGAGTATAACGGTAAAAAGGTATCACTTGTTCCTCTCACTCCTAAGCAAGTTTACGAGGACCAAGTGCAACTACAAAGGGAGGCAGACAAGGTATCTACCAAAGAACAACAATTACAGACAAAGGAGAATGCCTTGCTTCATAGAGCCTACCTTGCAAGGGCTAGTGACGTGAAGGAAGCAGTGAATGAGAAGAGGCAGATGTTCGTGTTGTTGTGGAAGGGGAGCTTGGTTATTACTAACGATCTACCCCCTCTACCCCCTTCTATTCAGTTTATTTTGCAGGAGTTCGATGATGTTTTCCCGGAGGATACACCACCAGGTCTACCACCCATCCGTGGGATAGAGCATCAGATCGACTTTGTGCCCGGAGCTGTGCTACCAAATCGCCCGGCTTACCGCACCAACCCGGAGGAAACAAAGGAGTTGGAGAAGCAGATTGGCGAGTTGTTGACCAAAGGGCACGTGAAGGAGAGTCTGAGTCCTTGTGCGGTACCTGTACTTCTCGTACCCAAGAAGGATGGATCGATGAGGATGTGTTGAGACTGCCGAGCTATAAATAACATTACGGTTGACGAGGAAAAGATACGAGCTATCCAGGAGTGGCCAACGCCAAAGAGCATTGGAGATGTACGGAGCTTCCATGGATTGGCCAGCTTTTATCGACGGTTTGTGCCTAATTTCAGCAGCATGGCGGCACCGTTAACCGCCGTGATCAAGAAGAACGTGGAGTTCAAGTGGGGAAAGGCACAAGACGAAGCCTTTCAGAATTTGAAGCACAAGCTGACACACGCCCCGGTATTATCTCTTCCTAACTTTTCTAAATCTTTTGAGATTGAATGTGATGCTTCTGGAATTGGTATTGGTGCAGTGTTGATGCAAGAACGTCGTCCGATAGCCTACTTCAGCGAGAAGCTAAATGGAGCTACGTTGAACTATCCGACGTATGACAAGGAATTGTATGCCCTGGTGAGAGCTCTTGAGACGTGGCAGCACTATCTATGGCCTCGTGAGTTCATCATTCACACCGACCATGAATCATTGAAGCACCTCAAGGGGCAGAACAAACTGAACAAGCGCCATGCGAGATGGATGGAGTTCATTGAGACGTTTCCATACGTCATCAAATACAAGCAAGGTAAGGAGAATGTGGTGGCTGATGCCCTTTCTCGGAGGTATGCTCTAATTTCGACTTTAGATGCTAAATTACTTGGATTTGAGCATATTAAAGGTTTATATGAGCATGATGATGATTTTGGTGAGATTTATAAAGCATGTGAACATTCTGCTAGTGGGGATTTCTTTAGGCATGATGATTTTTTGTTTAGGAAAAATAAACTGTGTGTGCCTAAATGCTCTCTACGTGAATTACTGTTGCTTGAATCTCATGGTGGGGGATTAATGGGACATTTTGGTATTGCTAAGACTTTGTCTGTTCTGCATGAGCATTTCTTTTGGCCTCATATGAAACGTGATGTTGAAAGAATTTGTGGTCGATGTATTACTTGTAAACAGGCTAAGTCTAGAGTTAGTGCCCATGGATTATACACACCTTTGCCTATTCCTGCATCACCTTGGATTGATATTTCTATGGATTTTGTGATGGGTTTACCTAGGACTAAGCGAGGTAGTGATTCTATTTTTGTGGTAGTTGATCGTTTCTCTAAAATGGCACATTTTATTCCATGTCATAAAACTGATGATGCATCTCATGTGGCTGGATTATTTTTTAGAGAGATTGTTAGATTGCATGGTATGCCTAGGACTATTGTGTCTGACAGGGATTCTAATTTTTTTAGTTATTTTTTTGAAGACATTGTGGTGTAAGCTAGGTACGAAGTTATTATTCTCTACTACTTGTCATCCCCAGACTGATGGTCAAACTGAGGTAGTAAATAGGACTTTGTCTACTTTACTACGTGCTATTATTAAAAAGAACATTAAGTCTTGGGAAGAGTGTTTGCCTCATGTTGAGTTTGCGTATAATAGATGTGTTCATTCTGCTACTAAGTTTTCGCCATTTGAAATTGTGTATGGTTTTAATCCTTTGACGCCTTTAGATTTATCTCCTTTACCTGTGCATGAGCATACTGACCTTGATGGCCAGAAAAGGGCTGATTTTGTGAAACAGATACACGAGACGGCGAGGATGAACATAGAGAGGCGGACCAAGCAATATGCCGAGCAAGCGAACAAGGGACGTCGCAAAGTAGTGTTTGAGCCTGGTGATTGGGTGTGGTTGCATATGCGCAAGGAGAGGTTTCCATTGCAGCGCCGGTCGAAGTTACTTCCTCGTGGCGATGGACCATTCCAAGTGTTGGAGCGTATCAACGACAACGCCTACAAATTGGATCTCCCAGGTGAGTATAATGTTAGTGCTACTTTCAATGTTACTGACTTGAGTTTGTTCGATGCAGGTGACGACTTGGATTTGAGGACAAATCCTCTTCAAGAGGAGGGGAATGATGCAGCCCAAGAGTCGTCGTTGATACAAGACCCGGTGAGAGTTCCAGCTGGACCAGTGACGCGCTCGAGAGCCAAGAAGTTCAAGGCAAGCTTGATGTCGATGATCCAAGAAGTATGGGCGCAAGAGCTATTGAAGAAACCCATTGGTGAAGTAGAGAAGCCAAGCCTCATCAATCTGATTGCGTACGAGGAGGTCGAACCAACAGAAGACGAAGCTGGAACCACGAAGACGAAGCCAGAACAGCTTTTGTCGGACGACATGGAAAGCTGTCGGCCGACAGGCGTGTCGGACGACATCTCTTGGGTGTCGTACGACATGTAGTGTAAAACGGGAGGAAGAGACAGACGAGATTCGCAGGATGCGCCTGCGAACGACGGAGATTTGTCGGACGACAGGATTTCCTGTCGGACGACAAGAGGATGTCGGACGACACATATTCCTGTCGTCCGACATGAGGCCTGATTCTTTATGGAAATCGCGTTTTCGCGATTTCAAGACATTATTCAGTATTTTCCTTTTATTTTGTGACTTTTTAGGTCAACCTATATAAAGGCCATGAACCCCATTATTTTAGAACACAATTTTGAAGATTAAAATATATTTCGTGAGATTATTCTCCCTTCTTTTCGTTCTCTTTCGATTGTGCCAAAAGAGTTCAACCCGACGAATCAACGAAGCATACATACTTCGTTCGTGTGTCATACATCGATTTCCGAGTTGCTGCATCGATCTCGAGTTGGGGGTTAGGGTTCCGTCCTTAATTGATTTCTCGATTTCAGGTTCAGAGGTTTGGGATCTTCCGCCAGGTATCCGTTTTATCGTTTTTATTCTTCTTCCGCTCAATCCATCAACGAGGTACGTATCAGCTTCTATCTCCTTTTGTGTTCCAAAACACATATCCTTAAATAGATGCATTCCGTATCTGAAAGGTAACATACCTTTCTCGGAATCTTGCATGTTAAAACGAACCATAATCATTTATATGTAAGATGTCCAGGAGAAGTACAATGTTATTTTCTAGAGATCCTAGATCTCAAGAACATGTCCAACTTCTTCCTATATCTTTCATATTGATTCATCTAGACAACCACCATTTTATGTCTGACAACATCTTTACATTGTTACCAATGATAAAATGTTATCTACATAAAACCTCCGAGAAACACCACTTTGTTTCCATCACGTTTCCCATACACACGATTCGTCAATGCCTTTTGATGAATCCATCAAATGGACTATCTCATCAATGCGCAAGCTCCACGAACTCTAGCTTCGTTTCAATCCATAAATGGATCAACTAAGCTTGTACTCTAAATGATCTCGCCTCTTAGCAATAATCCTTATTGCTTTCCAAGAAGGCACATTTAGATCTAGTACTGCCTTCATGTAGATCCAGGGATCGATTTCATGTATACCAGGTCCAGAGTCGGAGAACTCTCCTAGCCTTATGAACATCTCCGGTTGTCATACAACCTCCCACTACAACGGCATTCCGGTGTATAAACAGTAATAACATTAGGTGCAGTTAGTGGTGTACCGCTACTCGGTTTGGCTGGTTCCCAGTCCTTATCCCTTTCTCTCATTCAAAGTATTACGTCACTTTGGGCTTGTGGTTCATCTAATAGTCTTCCTCTAAGAACCGGGCGTTAGAACTTTTAACGTCCTTCTGGTTCATAGTACTATTGAACACACAACTTTTGTCCTTCCAGGATATTCCACAACCGCATTGAATGCGCCGTTGTTTTCAGGACATATCCATAGAACATAGGTAGTTCCGTATAACTCAGGCTTTTACTATTTCTATAAGAGTTCCATTTCTTGTTTACGACACACCATTTCTACACAAAAGTGTATGGTGTGTTCATTTGGGATTAAATCCCAATCTCTGATCAGTATGCCGTGCATTCCTTAGACAGGTACTTGCCTCCGCGATCAAATCGCAGGCTATAAATGGATATACCTTGAAGGTTCTCCACAATAGCTTTGTGTCCATTGACTTGTCAAAACACTTTGCTTTTGTGGCACATCAGGTATGCTAATCCATTTTTCGAGTAATCATAATGAAGTACTCGTACCTTATTGTCTGAGTAGACAAAGGTCTGCATACATCAGAGTTAATCAATTCTAATACTTGTCCGGATCTTATACCTTATATCCATAAAGGATTGCTTAGTCATGTTATCTTCCAAATTAGATTCTTAGGTCGCAAGGTCCACTCCTTCAACTTAATTGATCAAAATATCAATTTTCGACCTTTGAACTTCTTATTTGAATAAACGTGACTTAGCATAAGAATCCACAAGTATAAATGATTCATTACAGAAAAATCTCTTAAAAGTAAAACGAGTTATATACTACGGTTCGTTGCATCGTGGTGGACTCAGGATTCATCATCTATATATTGCTAGATAATGTACCAGAATAGATAATATCATTATTTCTTCTTATAACCATCAAATGATTAAAAGAAATAAAATATCCATTCATTATAAATCCAGAACAAGGTTCTTTCTAAAAGGTACATAAAAGCAATAACTCAAAATGAAATCCTATATAATTGTCCTACACTGCAACAGCTGCATCCTCAACAGCATTGCCCATGTAGACTACGATTTCTTCTTTTACAAGTCGTCGGGTTTCCTAGAACCCTCGCATTTAGAATGCGCATACCGTCAATGGTTCCATATCTACACACCAAGTTCCGGTAGATAATACCACTGACTCTGTTTTACGACTAAAGAAAATTTCGTACTTTCTTTGAGAGGATAATCAGACTTCCAGTACCCAGACTGTTTGCATCGAGAACACTTGCCTCATGGCTTTCTCGTCCCATCTCGTGGTCCAAGTAGCTTAGGACCACTGGATTTCTTTGCTTGCTTTTCCTTTTTCCCCGATCTTGCCCTTAGGTTCGAAACCTTTGGCATTGGCTACAAGAGCTTGCGATTTCCGTCTCAACTCGTCCAAAAGGTCAATCATCTCAAAACCGTGTTTAAGCGTTTCCTCGAAGCGACTGGCCTTTATGAGTATCCTCATCGCTTCTTGTCTAGCCGCCTATGTCAATAGGATCGGGAGGACAAAGCTCACTGAGTACAACCTTGCACTCTTTAACAGTTTGGGTAATGTCTAGATCTCTATTCCAATCATTTACATTTAGGGACCAGTGAGTTAAAATCCTTACGTATCACATAAAGTGGGTTCAAGGCCATTTCCTAATCTATGAGCACATATAACAACAAACAATCGATTTAATCTCTGATATCATCTCCCTCAAATAATATCATTAAACCACTAATCGCATCTAAAATCCCATCAGATATGGCAAGCCACGATAGTGTGGACGTTTACCTATCCAAATGATTTAGCAATTAGATTCGCTTCGGTCGTGCATCATCATTAGCGTTACTTCGATGGGAAGAATACTAAGAAGCGTACCTAAGTGTAAACCATTACTCAGTATCTAAGAAGATTGTTTGGGATGCGCATATTCACCGCAAGCCACGATAGTGTGGACGTTTACGTTAACATACGCTCCTTTACTCCCTTCTATAACTGTCTACATCAATTGATCCAAAATCCCATTCAGTGCAGCAAGCCACGATAGTGTGGACGTTTACTACACCAAAAGATTTTTACAATTGACATCCAATTACTTGAATCATTCGATTTTTGTAAATCAGGACGCGGAGAATCATAAGTGAAACTCGAAGTTTCTTACCAGTGATTCACCATGCGAACAACCCTATCTCTCATAAATGAGGGAGCCGAGCAGACAATCGATCCATTTCAAGAAATGGTACGAAGGTCACTAATTTGTGTCATCCACATGACCAAGTGGCTTTGGCTCCATTCCACTCCCCGGGGTGAGAATGAGTCGACTTGAAATCAGTTTCAGAAAGACAAATTAGGCATTGTTTGATAAACTCAATCAATGTTTCTCGTAAAAGGAATTACAAGAATTCTCCTCCAATGACTTGTCTATATGAACTTCGAAAGCTCATAAAAGTCACCAAGAGAACAACAATGGAGACCATGGGAATGTTTCCATTCACTCTCCCACTTAGCTTTTTACAATAAGGGATACGCTATCTAATGCATAATTAAATACACATAAGCATGCATACATGAAATAAAGCACATAGAATATTATCACATAGTCAAAATAATACTAGAATATTATTTTCCGACTATCATGGCTTTATTGCATCTCCGTACGCATCTTCTAGTCTTCAGTCTTCGTTCTTGAATGCTCCATGTGACGAGAATATTAATCCAAATATTTAAATCTATTTATTTTTAATTAATCCAAAAGTTACTTAATTCGAAAATTAAGTCAATCGAATATATCAAAAATAAAATTAAATATTATTAATATTTATTATTTTTTATTTTATCCTTTTCTACTCCATTAAATCTCTAGAATCCTATCCAAGACCCACTTGGAATATTCTAGAAGACTTCTATAATGGAATAAGGAAATAAAATAATTTAGAACTCCTAATCCTTCCAAATTAATTCCTTTCCTAATCTATTAAAAATTCCATAAAGGAATAATTAAATAGGAAAAATTAATTAAGGATTATTAAAACTTTCCAAATTAATTATTTTCCTAATCTATTAAAAATTCCATAAAGGAATAATTAAATAGGAAAAATAAATTAATTCTAAATTTATTCTTTTCCTATTCCATGAGAATTCCGTAAAATAGGAATACTCAAAATAGGAAAACCGAATAATTTAGGAAAGTTAGATCTCGGCGGGAGAGCACGGGTTGGGAGTCCCCGCGCCCTACCACCATCGATCGCCGCTCGGAGGAGCACGCCGCCGCCGCCCAGCCCACGCGCCACCACCACCGGTGGCCGGCGTGGCCGAGAGGTCACGGGCAGCCCCTCCCTTCGATCGAACACCATGGGATCGATCATGGGGTTGATCGATCCCGAGCCCTGTTGGAGTTGTGTACTTAATGTCTAGATTTAAGTATCGGTAAACTCCCGATCATAGCATTTAACCTATTTAATTAATAAACAATTATTTGCATTTAATTATTATTAATTAATTATGAAAAATATAGTCCTGGATTTTATACGTTGTAGTTAGTATGGTGTGCATGGGCACACAGAAGATCATACTATCAGTCACTCGTATTTAATCAAACAGATGCTCACGACCTAGATTGACCCGGACCAATCCATCGGTATAGTCGTTGTGTGAGAGAGAAAATAATTTATCTTAATTATTTTATCACACTTGTACACTTGGTGTATTGGGCGGATCGCTTGAGATTTATTGATTAGGATTGCCTTGGATAATCAATTTAAATCTCAGAGTATTTTATTCTTAATCCCCGATATTATTGCGGGTGTGTATATTTAATATTAGAGACTTTGATTTTCCAAAGGAATTAACCGATTTAATTATTGGGTTAATTACCGGTAAAATTGGGTCGCTATATTTTATATATGACATGCCGTGAATACTTGACGGGAAAGTGTATCCCGGAAGGGTTGATAATATCCCCGAGATGAGTTCATAAGGAATTATTGTGTAAACCTCATGAGTGGATTTGTTCCGCACAATAATAAAGGTTGAACGGTACTAGTCTCGGATATAAGAGATGAATATAATTTATTGAGCAATAAATAAATTTATTCATGGATATTTAAATCTTAAATACACGGAATAAATAATACTACCGGAGAAATATTATTTGATATAATATGGTTTAATATTGGGAGTGCAATTAATTTATATAGTGGAAAATAAATTAATTAATATTGATAAAGATTAATGGACTTGAGCATTGGGCTCAATTTAATCTTCAATATTAGAAGCCCAATATTCCACATCCTTTTGATCCCCTACGTAGCCTATAAAAGCACTACATGGTCTTCACAATTCATAACTTAACCTACGCCAATCATAAAGTCTTGAAGAGTGAAGGAGATCCATAGGAGTTCGATAGATCGTCGCCCACACGACGTTCGGACGAGGTGCAAGGAATACGTAGGAAGATCGCAAGGTCATCAACGTTTGATTTCGTTTCTCCGTACAACAAATCGAGGTAATATAATCGTAAACCCCCTCTATGATTATATGTTCGTTAATTGTGATGTATACATGAACAAGACGATCTGGGAAAACGTCGAGACCGAGATACGGGGATCACGCGATCCCCGTCGGGATCGAGAGGGGCGGCCGAACCCTAGGGTTCGGACCGCCGCGACGCGCGACAAGGGGAAGCCCCGGCTGGACGCCGCGGCATGCGATCGACTTTGGTCGATCGCCGGGGATGTCGTGGGCTGGTGCCACGGCGGATTTCCTCGCCCTCATCGCCGCCGGCGCGGCTACGGGGAACCCTCGGCCGAAGCCGAGGGATGCGATCGATCCTCGGATCGATCGCGGGTCAGCTGCGAGGCGACTCGCAGCGACCCCGTGCGTGCTACGGGTTCGCCCGTAGCGGCTCGCACGGGGTGACCCCGTGCGCTCGGGCAGCGAGTCATCGACTCGCTGCGGGGCTGCCGCGAGCAGCGAATCATCAACTCGCTGCGGGGCTGCCGCGAGCAGCCCGGGGATCGCTCGTAGCGATCCCAACGATCGTCCGTAGACGATCGCGAGCCCCTCGCGGGGGCTCGGCTGGCGCACGCGGCCTTCGGGCCTCGCTGGGCGTTCGGTCGGGCCCCGGCTCGTGAGGTGGTTCGCGTTCGGGTCTTCCGGCGATAGGGTTTCAGTCGGGTTATCGGTTCCGCATAATTTTTTATAGCCCGGGACATCGAATCCCAGCAATTGGTATCAGAGCGTTTGGTTTCGTGTTCATGTATATGTTCGATTATTGTTCTACCTTGCAGGGATTTCCGGCTATCATGGTTGGATTTAATTATTGTGTTAATTAATTATCATGATTATTCGTTTATTAAACTCTCGGACATGTAAAGATTCGTTTCGTGTGGTTGAATGTTTGTAATAGTAATAATTCGGGGGTTGACCGAATTTAGGATTTATTATTACGTTCTTTATTTTCCGGAAAATGTATTGGGTCGATTTCATGTATAGAATCGATACCGGAATTGTAATTTAGATTATTGTAATTTATTTTGCGATTGGATCGATGAATCGAGACCGCCGGAGAAGACGAGATGACGAGAGGGGGCTAGGGCTCGGATCGACCATCCCCATGGTCGATCCATGAGGATCGATCGACCCTCACATGGAGGAGCCGCCGGCGATGGTGGCCGGCCACCTCCTAGGCGTGGGTCGAGGGTGGCGTGGGGACTCCCACCCCATGCTATCCCCGTCCGGAAATTTACTTTCCTATTTTAATTCGGTTTTCCTATTTTGATTATTTCTTTTATGGAATATTCATGGAATAGGAAAAGAATTAATTTAATATTAAATTTGTTTTCCTATTTGATTATTCCTACTCATGGGAATATTCATGGATTAGGAATAAAATAAATTTGGAAAGTATAAGAGTCCTAAATTATTTTATTTCCTTATTTCATTATGGATATCATCTAGAATATTCCAAGAGTATCTTGGATAGATTATTCTAGAGATTTAATGGAGTGGAAAAGGAAAATAAAAATAAATAAAAGTATTAATAATATTTAATTTTATTTTTGATATATTCAATTGACTTAATTTTCGAATTAAGTAACTTTTGGATTAATTGAAAATAAATAGATTTAAATATTGGAGATTAATATTCTCGTCACATGAAGCATTCAAGAGACGAAGACTGAAGACTAGAAGATGCATATGAAGATGGAATAAAGCCATGATAGTCGGGAAAAATAATTTTCTAGCATTATTTTGACTATGTGATACTATGTGCTTTATTGCTTATATGCATGCTATATATGTTTATTTTATGCACTAGATAGCGTATCCCTTTATTGTAAAAAGCTAAGTGGGAGAGGGGATGGAAACATTCCCATGGTCTCCATTGCTGTTCTCTTGGTGACTCTTATGGACTTTCGAAGTTCGTATAGACGAGTCATTGGAGGAGAATTCTTGTAATTCCTTTTTCAAGAAACATTGATCAAGTTTATCAAACAATGCCTAATTTGTCTTTCTGAAACTGACTTCAAGTCGACTCATTCTCACCCCGGGGAGTGGAATGGAGCCAAAGCCACTTGGTCATGTGGATGACACAAATTAGAGACCTTCGTACCATTCTTTGATAGGTGGATCGATTGTCTGCTCGGCTCCCTCATTTGATGAGAGATAGGGTCGTTCGCATGGTGAATCACTGGTTAGAAACTTCGAGTTTCACTTATGATTCTCCGAGTCTTGATTTGCAGAAATCGAATGGATCTTGTAATTGGGAGTCAATTATAAAAATCTCTTGGTGTAGTAAACGTTCACACAACGTGGCTTGCTATGCTAATGGATTTTGGATTAATTGATGTAGACAGTTATAAGTAATTGTGAAGAGTTGTGAAATTGTCGTAAACATCCACACCACGTGGCTTGCGGTGATGTAGCAATTCCAAATGATTTACTTTGGTGCTGAGTAATGGTTTACACTTAGATACGCATTATAGTATTCCTCCCCACGAGGTTACGCTATAAGTGATGTATGACCAAAGAAAATCTAATTGCTAAATCATTTGGGTGGGTAAACGTCCACACCACGTGGCTTGCCTTACCTGATGGGATTTTAGACGCAATTAGTAATTAAATGATATTATTTGAGGGAGATAATATCGGCATTAAATTGATTGTTTGTTTACATGTGCTTATAGGTTTAGAGAATAGCTATGAATCCACTTTCTATGATACTCAAGGAACAAAAACTCACTGGTCCCAATTACATTGATTGGAAGAGAAATTTAGACATTGTCCTGACTGCTGAAGAGTACAAGTTTGTACTCTATAAGCAATGCCCTGCTGAACCCACGGCTGCGTCAACTGATGAGGAAAAGGAAACATATCGGAAGTGGAAAAAGGCTGATGAAATGGCTAGGTGCTATATTTTGGCTTCCATGTCAAATGTACTCCAAACCCAGCATCAATCGATGAACACTGCCGAGGATATGTTGTTTAACCTCAAGGAGATGTTTGACATCATGACCGTGCGGGTAGGCAAGAAGCCATGAGAGTCCTCATGTCGACTACTCAGTCTGAAGGAACGCCCGTTGGGGAGCACGTTCTTAAGATGATGAGTCTGTTGAATGAATTGGAGGTCCTAGGAGCTATGATTTGGTGAGACGCAAGTCGACATCATACTCCAGTCTCTGGCCCCTAGTTTTGAGCAGTTTCGTATGAGCTATAATATGGGTAAACTATCTTATACTCTTGCGCAACTCCTGACTGAACTGAAGGCGGCAGAGGGGATCTACAAGAAGGGCAAGTCTCAAGCGCTTGTAGCTACCAAGTCCAAAAGCTTGAAAGCTGTTGGAGGTAGGGGCAAGAAAAGGAAGCAAGCCTGGAAACCCAGTGGTGCCAAGAGGAATGGACCACGAGTGGGGGCTAGTAAGCCAAGGGGCAAGTGCTTCCGATGCAACAAGTCTGGACACTGGAAGTCTGAATGTCCTCTCAGAGGTACGAATTTTTCTTTAGTCGTAAAAACATAGTCAGCGGTGTTATCTACCAGAATTCTGGTGTGTAGATATGGAACCACTGACGGTATGTGCATTGTTTTGAATGCAGGGGTTCCAGAAAACCCGGCGACTTAGAGAAGAAGAGTTCGAGTCTACATGGGCGAAGCTGTTGGGGTAGCAGCAGTTGCAGTGGAAGACATTTATCTGCTTTTAGTAGTTTTAGGATTTCATTTCAAGGTTATTGCTTTATGTACCCCTTTATTTTGAAAATGAACTTTTGTTCTGGTTTTCTTTATTAATGAATGGATATTTATTTCTTTAATCATTCAGTGATTTAGATAAGAAATAATGGCGTTATCTATTCTGGTACATTAGATAGCAATATATGAATGATGAATCCTTAGTCTACCACGATGCAACAAAACCGTTATGTATAACTTGCTTTACTCATTAGATGTATTTCTTTATCAATCATTATACTTGTGAATTCTTGAACTTAGTAGTATCTATTCAAAAGGGATTCAAAAGGGTCGAAATTGATTTGATCAATTATAGTTGGAGGAATGGACCTCCCGACCTAAGAATCAAGTTTTGGGAGTTGATACAACTGAGTTAACCTTTCTGGATAAAGGATAGAATTCAGACTAGTATTGATAATGATTTATGATTAATGCAGTAACATGTGTAATTAGAAAGGTACGAGTCGTTCTTTCAAAGAATACTTGAAGATGGATTAGAATACTTGTTGTGCCATAAAAGCAAAGTGTTTTTCGACACAAAGCTATTATGGGGAACCTTCAAAGTATATCCATTGGAAGCTTGCGACTTGTTCGCGGAGGCTATCACCTATCTAAATAACACATAGCATATATCAAGGATTGAGATGAGATCTCAAAAGACTACACCATACACTGGAGTGTAGACATGGTGTGTCAGGAATAAGAAATGGAATTCTAATAGTAAAAGGACAAGTTTGTTCGGAACTACCTATGTTCTATGGATATTTCTGGATACAACGACACATTCAATGTGGTTGTAGAATATCCTAGAAGAACAAGTAATTGTATGCTCAATAGTACTATGAACCAGAGGGGTGTCCTCGCCCGGTTCTTAGAGGAAAACTATTAGATGAACTACAATGCCCTAACTGACTAGGTACTTTAAAAATGAGGAAAAGGAAAGACTGAGAACCAGCCTAACCGAGTAGTAGTACACCACTAACTGCACCTGATGTTATTACCGTTATACACCGGAACGCCATTGCAGTGGGAGGTTGTTAAGCAACCGGAGATGTTCATAAGACTGGAGGAGTTTTGAACTCTGGATCTAGTAGACATGAAATCGATCCCTAGTTCTGCATAAGGGGAAGTACTAATCTAAATGTGCCTTCTTGGATAGCAATAAATATTATTGTTAAGAGGCAAGATCATTTAGAAGTACAAGCTTAGTGAATCCATTTATGGATTATCACAAAGCTGTAAATTGTGGAACTTGCGAATTGATGAGATAGTCCATAATATGGATTCATCGAAAGGCATAGACAAGAAAGGTGTATTGGAGACGTAATGGAAACAAGGTGGTGTTTTTTCGGAATTTTATGTAGATAACACTTCATCGTTGGCAACAATGTAAAAGTGTTGTCAGACATAAAATAGAGGTTGTCTAAATAAATCAAGATATAAGATTAAGATGAAGTTGGATCATGTTCTTAGAATCTTTTGATCTCTAGATAGAACATTTGTACTTCTCTTAAGATATCTCATGCGATTATGGTTTGTTTTAAACATGCATAATTCTGAGAAAGGTTATTGCCTTTCGGGAACAGAATGCATCTATCTAAAGGTATGTGTTTTGAACACATAAAGGAGATAGATATAGACAAAGCAGTTTCCTACACTTTGAGTGTGGAGAGCTTTGTAGATGCAGTGTTGTAAAACAAGAACTTGATATCAACTATGCGGTTAGTGTAGTGGGAGGATATCAAGGTAATCTGGATAAGAGATGTTCGAATGCTGTAAAGGTACTTGGAAGTACTAGATTACTAAGCAAGACGAAATCTTCTTGGATTACAGTTTCTCAGATCCAAAATCAGAGAAAGACCAGTGTAAGTCGATATCAGGCTATGTGTTCACTTTCAAAAGAGGTGGAACCTAAAGATGAAAGAGTGATAAGCATGATGCTTCTCGGACTCTATCATAAACCGAATAGCAGCCTCAGAGGCAGCTGGAGTTTTGGTTGGGTTCCGGGATGACCTCTGAGCTTGGATATGATTCTTGGTTCACCAAAGGCTATGTAAATAGCGGTGCATGGTAAACTGGAAGAAGTCATAAGTTCAAAAGGTGATGATAACACATAGAGCAAGTACCACCTGATTCGAGTCATCGTCTAGGGAGACGACACAGTAGTCACCAAGATAACTTCAGAGCGGCAACCTAGATTGCTCATTCACATAATACTTCTGGGAAGTATAACTTAAGCACGTGATGAGTATGGGAGTCGGGAGTTTGGAGGAAATGACTAGAATTTAGTACAAGTGGGAGATTGTTGGAGTTGTGTGTTGGAGTTGTGTACTTAATGTCTAGATTTAAGTAACGGAAACTCACGATCCATTGCCACTAATCTATTTAATTAAATAAACAATTATTTGCGTTTAATTATTTATAATTAAATATATGCAAATCATAGTCCTGGATTTTATACGTTGTAGTTAGTATGGTGCTGCATGGGCGCACAGAAGATCATACTATCGGTTACTCGTATTTAATCGAACAGTAGCTCACGACCTAGATGGACACGGACCAATCCATCGGTATAGTCGTTGTGTGAGAGAGAAAATAATTTATCTTAATTATTTTATCACACTTGTACACTTGGTGTATTGGGCGGATCGTTTGAGATTTATCGATTAGGATTGCCGGCGATAATCGAGTTAAGTCTCAGTGTATTTTATTCTTAATCCCCGAAACTATTGCGGGTGTGTATATTTAATATAAGTGACTTTGATTTACCAAAGGAATTAACCGATTTAATTATTGGGTTAATTACCGGTTAAGTTGGGTCACTATATTTTATATATGGCATGCCGTGAATACTTGACGGGAAAGTGTATCCCGTAAGGGTTGATAATATTCCGAGATGAGTTCATAAGGAATTATTATGTAAACCCTGCAGGTGGATTTGTTCCGCATAATAATTAAGGTTGAATGGTACTAGTCTCGGATATAAGAGATGAATAAATTAATTAGCAATAAATTAATTTTATTCATGGATATTTATATCTTAAATACACGGAATAAATAAATACTACCGGAGAAATATTATTTGATATAATATGGTTTAATATTGGGAGTGCAATTAATTTTATATAGTGGAAAATAGAATTAATTAATATTAATGGATTAATAGATTTGGGCTTGGGCTCAATTTAATCATTAATATTGGAAGCCCAATATTCCACCTCCTTAAGATCCCCTACGTAGCCTATAAAAGCACTACATGGTCTTCTCTATTCTCATAACTTGAAGATCACAATTCTAGAGAGAGAAAGGAGAGAAGGAGATCCATAGTGTTCGGAGGATCGTCGCCCACCCGACGTTCGAACAAGTGCAAGGAATACGTGGGAAGATCTCAAGGTCATCATAAGATCTCGTTTCTCCGCACAACGAATCGAAAGGTGAATTAAATATTTCCGCTATTTAATTCATGTATATTGAAATCAATTATCGGAAAAACAAGATCCAAGAGTCGAACCCGGATTAGACGAACGATCACGCGGTGGTGGCGAAGCCACCGGACCGCGGGATCGCCGCCTAGGGTTTCGGCGGGGCGAGAGGGTCGAACCCTCGGCTGGAGCCGAGGGCGTGCGATCGATCCTCATGATCGATCGCGGAGGGCGCGGGCTGGTGCCGTCCCTCCCCACCGTGAAGGTGGTCGACCTCCAGGTGGCGGCGAGTCGCCGGACTCGCCGCGGGGGCTGCTGGGCAGCCCCACCCCAATCGATCGCAAGCGCGCACCCGTGGGGGTGCGGCTGGGGCGTGCGCGGCCTTCGGGCCTCGCTGTGCGCTTCGGCCGTATCCCGGCACGTGTGTCGTGTTCGTGTGATCTCCGGCGAAGGGTTTGATCGGGTTATTGGTTTCCGCAAATTTAAATAACCCGGGATATCAAATTCCAACAATTGGTATCAGAGCGTTTGGTTACGTTTTTCGTTAATTGTTTCGATAATCGATTGTCGTTGTTTATAGCCATAGATTAATTTAAATTATTAAATTATTGTGCTATATTGTTCTACGTACTTGTTTTATCTCTCGTATGAATTGTGTTTGTCGGAAAAATTAATTATTAAAAATCGAGGGTTTTTCGGAATAATCGAATCGAATAAAGATCGATCGATCGCGGCGTACCTAGGCTCGTAGGGGCTGTGCGGGCTGCTGGGCGTGACCTAGACGTGGCTAGGCATGCCGGCGTGTGCCACCAGTGGTGGTGGTTCGCCGGCAGCCGGTGGCTGCGTTCGGTGGTTGCGATGGCGGCGTCGCGGACAGCTTCTTGATCGAGCGGGCTGTGCGGGCTGCTGGGAGTGGGCTGAACACGGCTGGGCGTGTCGGCGTGTCCACCAGTGGTGGTGGTTCGCCGGCAGCCGGCGGCTGCGTTCGAAGGTCACGAACAGCGGCATCGCGGAAGGCTTCGCGCTTGGACGAGCTCCTGATGGCGTGATGCTGCGCGGAAGCTCGGCTGCTCGGCTTGGCGTTCACCATCGCGGGATGGTTCGCCGGAAGTCGGTGGCAGTCGGCGGCGCGGCTACGAGCGCGCAGGCATCGGAGTCGTCATTCGTCTTCGCGGGTTGCGTTGACGAGCACGGCTGGACACGAGGGTTTGCGTGGGATGTAACGGGGTCGATGGCATGTGTCGTCAGTGGAGACGCCGTGCCGGAAATCGACCAGAGCTGTTACACATGCTCGCCGAAGAAGACGATCGATTTCCGTTTTGCGCGCTGCTGCTGTAATTTGCAAAGGGTGTCGGCCGACATGTTTTTTGTTGTTGGACGACACCATGTGAGTTTGGTGGGCATGCATGTGCGTGAACTGCATGAATTAATTGGAGCCATGTATTGCATGGTCTGCATGCTGGATATACATGAGCTAATTAATTCTCGTGGGTCAATCTGAATGTGTGGGCATGCGATTTTGATAATGCTGTGTATGGGATACACGGGCATGCATCTTCATGGTTCGATTGGGATGACCGGAATTCGTTTCGGTTCGTCCCGGTAAATCCGATCTTTCCGGAAATAATTTAATCTTTCTAATTTTATTTAATTTAATTTTGGAATTAATTCAAATTCTATTTGGATTAGATTTCTTAATTATGGAATTAAATAATGCAATTAGATGGAGAGTTAAATTAGGAAAGAAAATCCTAGTTTCTCTAGATATCCTATACCTACTTGGATTAGAAGTCTTAAGAAGAATCAAAATTCGATTTTGATTAGGATTCTTGAGATCTAATCTAAATAGGATTGAGAAATTATTAAAATATTGATTTTATTTAATTTAAGTATGTTATTTAAAATCATTAGATTAATTCAAAATTTATTTTGGATTGGATAATCTTGGATTTTATTTAGAATAGAATTAAATATGGAGAATCAATGGATTTTAATAATATTGATTTTATTTAATTTAAGTATTTTATTTAAAATCATTAGATTAATTCAAAATTTATTTTGGATTGGATAATCTTGGATTTTATTTAGAATAGAATTAAATATGGAAAATCAATGGATTTTAATAATATTGATTTTATTTAATTGGAGTATTTTATTTAAAATCATTAGATTAATTCAAAATTTATTTTGGATTGGAATCTTGGATTTTATTTAAAATAAATTAAATATGAGAATCAAAGAATTTTTCCGTCACTCGACAAAGTATTCAAGACGTAGAATGAAGACTCAAGGAAAGCATGCTGGAATTCATCAAGGTACGAATAGTCGAGAAATAATTTTACTTGAGCAATTATTTGATTATTTGTGTGCGTACTTGCATGAAATGTATGTTTGTTATTATGCTTATGTGTATTTAATTATGCATTAGATAGCGTATCCCTTTATTGTAAAAAGCTAAGTGGGAGAGGGAATGGAAACATTGCCATGGTCTCCATTGCTGTTCTCTTGGTGACTTTTATGGACTTCTGAAGTTCATATAGATAAGTCATTGGAGGAGAATTCTTGTAATTCCTTTTACGAGAAACATTAATTAAGTTTATCAAACAATGCCTAATTTGTCTTTCCAAAGCTGATTTCAAGTCGACTCATTCTCACCCCGGGGAGTGGAATGGAGCCAAAGCCACTTGGTCATGTAGAGGACACAAATTAGAGACCTTCGTGCCATTCTTTGATAGATGGGTCGATTGTCTGCTCAGCTCCCTCATTTATGAGAGATAGGGTTGTTCGCATGGTGAATCACTGGTTAGAAACTTCGAGTTTCACTTATGATTCTCCACGTCTTGATTTACAAGATTAAATGGATCAAGTAATTGGGATTCAATTATAAAAGTCTCTTAGTGTAGTAAACGTCCACACCACGTGGCTTGCTATACTGACGGACTTTGGATTAATTGATGTAGACAGTTGTAAGTAATTATGAAGAGTTGTGAAGTTATCGTAAACGTCCACACCACGTGGCTTGCGGTGATGTAGCAATTCCAAGTAATTTACTTTGGTACTGAGTAATGGTTTACACTTAGATACGCATTATAGTATTCCTCCCCACGAGGTTCCGCTATAAGTGATGTATGACCGAAGCAAATCTAATTGCTAAATCATTTGGGTGGGTAAACGTCCATACCACGTGGCTTGCCTTACCTGATGGGATTTTAGATGTGATTAGTGGTTTAATGATATTATTTGAGGGAGATAATATCGGAGATTAAATCGATTGTTTGTTGTTATATGTGCTCATAGATTAGGATATGGCCTTGAACCCACTTTATGTGATACTTAAGGATTTTAACTCACTGGTCCCTAAATGTAATGATTGGAATAGAGATCTAGACATTACCCAAACTGTTAAAGAGTACTAGTTAGTACTCAGTGAGCTTTGTCCTCCCGAGCCTATTGACATAGGCGGCTAGACAAGAAGCGATGAGGATACTCATAAAGGCCAGTCACTTCGAGGAAACGCTTAAAAACGTTTTTGAGATGATTGACCTTTTAGACGAGTTGAGACGGAAATCGCAAGCTCTTGTAGCCAATGCCAAAGGTTTCGAACCTAAAGGCATGAATCGGGGGAAAGGACAAGAAAGCAAAGAAACCCAGTGGTTCTTTTTTTGGACCACGAGATGGGACGAGAAAGCCAATAGGCAAGTGTTCTCGATGCAAACAGTCTGGGTACTGGAAGTCTGATTATCCTCTCAAAGAAAGTACGAAATCTTCTTTAGTCGTGAAACATAGTCGGTGGTATTATCTACCGGAACCTGGTGTGTAGATATGGAACCACTGACGGTATGTGCATTTTAAATGCAAGGGTTCCAGGAAACCCGACGACTTAGAAAAGAAGAAATCGTAGTCTACATGGGCAATGCTGTGGAGGAGGCAGCAGTTGCAGTGGAGGACATTATAGGATTTCGTTTTTGGTTATTGCTTTTATGTACTTTTCAAATTAGAAAGAACTTTGTTCTGGATTTCTAATAAATGGATATTTTATTTCTTTTAATCATTTGATGGTTATAAGAAGAAATAATGATATTATCTATTTTGGTACATTAGCTAGCAATATATAAATGATGAATTCTAAGTCCACCACGATGCAACGAACCGTTATACATAACTCGTTTTACTAATAAGAGATTTCTTTATTAAATCATTTATACTTGTGGAATCTTATGCTAAGTCATATTTATTCAAATGAGAAGTTCAAAGGTCGAAAATTGATTGTAAGATCAATTAAGTTGAAGGAGTGGACCTTCCGACCTAAGAATCTAATTTGGAAGATAATACGACTAAGCAATCCTTTATGGATATAAGATATAAGATCCGGACAAGTATTAGAATTGATTAACTCTGATTTATTATCAGAGCTTGGGATTGGATCCCAAGAGACTACACCATACAGTCTTCTGTAGGATTGGTGTGTCGATAATAAGAAATGGAACTCTTATAGAGATAGTAAAAGATGAGTTAAACGGAACTACCTATGTTCATAGATATGTCTTGGTAACAACGGCGTTTTTCAAATGCGGTTGTAGAATATCTTAGAAGAACAAAAGATGTGTGTTCGAATAGTACTATGAACCAGAAGGACGTTATAAGTTCTAACGCTCGGTTCTTAGAGGAAGACTATTAGATGAACCACAAGCCCAAAATGACGTAATACTTTTTGAAAGAGAGAAAACAATAAAGACTTAGAACCAGCCGAACCGAGTAGCGGTACACCACTAACTGCACCTACTGTTATTACTGTTTATACACCGGAATGCCGTTGTAGTGGGAGGTTGTTTGACAACCGGAGATATTCATAACACTATGAGAGTTTTCGGACTCTGGACCTAGTATACATGAAATCGATCCCTGGATCTACATAGAGGCAGTACTAGATCTAAATGTGCCTTCTTGGAAAGCAATAAGATTATTGCTAAGAAGCAAGATCATTTAGAGTACAAGCTTAGTTGATCCATTTATGGATTGGAACAAAGCATTGAGTTCGTGGTACTTGCAAATTGATGAGATAGTCCATTTTATGGATTCATCAAAGCATAGACGAATTGTGTGTATTGGAAACGTGATGGAGAACAAGGTGGTGTTTCTCGGAGGTTTTATGTAGATAGCATTTTATCATTGGTAACAATGTAGAGATGTTGTCAGACATAAAATGATGGTTGTCTAGAAAAATCGATATATGAGATAAAGAAGAAGTTAGAGCATGTTCTTAAGATCTAGGATCTCAAGAAAAGAACATTGTACTTCTCTAGATATCTTATACGATTATGGTTCGTTTTAACATGCAAGATTCCGAGAAAGGTTCGTTACCTTTCAGAGACGGAATGCATCTATCTAAGGATATGTGTTTTGGAAACACAAAAGGAGATAGAAGCAATAAAAATCAGTTTCCTACACTTGGAGTGTGGAAAACTTGATAAATGCAATGTTGAAAACGAGAACCTGATATCGGCTATGCGGTTAGCATAGTGGGAGGATATCAAGGTAATCCTGGAAAGGAATACTTGACTACTGTAATGAACATTTTAAGTACTTTCGAAGTACTGGAAACTATGTTCTGGATTACGGAGCAGACAAACATTTCCTTTGGATTACATTCTCTTAGATTTCTAATCGAATGAGGACCGGTGTAAGTCGATATCAGGCTATGTGTTTCACTTTTGAAGGAGAAGGAGTTTTTACATGGAAGAGTGATAAGCACGATGCTTTTCGGACTCTACCATGGGTAACCAAATAAGCGGCCTCAGAGGCAGCGGAAGTTTTGGTATAACTCCGGGATAATCTCTGGGACTTGGATGTGATTCTTAATTTGCCAAAGGCTATGTAAATAGCGGTGCGATGGCAAATGGTAAGAAGTCACAAGTCCATAAGTGTAAGATAACACATAGTGCAAGTACCACCTGATACGAGTCATCGTCAAGGGAGACGACGCTGTAGTCACCAAGATAACTTCAGAGCGGCAACCTAGATTGCTCATTCACATAGTACTTCTTGGAAGTACAACTTAAGCACGTGATGAGTATGGGAGTCGGGAGTTTGGAGGAAATGACTAGACCTTAGTACAAGTGGGAGATTGTTGGAGTTGTGTACTTAATGTCTAGATTTAAGTAACGGAAACTCACGATCCATTGCCACTAATCTATTTAATTAAATAAACAATTATTTGCGTTTAATTATTTATAATTAAATATATGCAAATCATAGTCCTGGATTTTATACGTTGTAGTTAGTATGGTGCTGCATGGGCGCACAGAAGATCATACTATCGGTTACTCGTATTTAATCGAACAGTAGCTCACGACCTAGATGGACACGGACCAATCCATCGGTATAGTCGTTGTGTGAGAGAGAAAATAATTTATCTTAATTATTTTATCACACTTGTACACTTGGTGTATTGGGCGGATCGTTTGAGATTTATCGATTAGGATTGCCGGCGATAATCGAGTTAAGTCTCAGTGTATTTTATTCTTAATCCCCGAAACTATTGCGGGTGTGTATATTTAATATAAGTGACTTTGATTTACCAAAGGAATTAACCGATTTAATTATTGGGTTAATTACCGGTTAAGTTGGGTCACTATATTTTATATATGGCATGCCGTGAATACTTGACGGGAAAGTGTATCCCGTAAGGGTTGATAATATCCCTGAGATGAGTTCATAAGGAATTATTATGTAAACCCTGCAGGTGGATTTGTTCCGCATAATAATTAAGGTTGAATGGTACTAGTCTCGGATATAAGAGATGAATAAATTAATTAACAATAAATTAATTTTATTCATGGATATTTATATCTTAAATACACGGAATAAATAAATACTACCGGAGAAATATTATTTGATATAATATGGTTTAATATTGGGAGTGCAATTAATTTTATATAGTGGAAAATAGAATTAATTAATATTAATGGATTAATAGATTTGGGCTTGGGCTCAATTTAATCATTAATATTGGAAGCTCAATATTCCACCTCCTTAAGATCCCCTACGTAGCCTATAAAAGCACTACATGGTCTTCTCTATTCTCATAACTTGAAGATCACAATTCTAGAGAGAGAAAGGAGAGAAGGAGATCCATAGTGTTCGGAGGATCGTCGCCCACCCGACGTTCGAACAAGTGCAAGGAATACGTGGGAAGATCTCAAGGTCATCATAAGATCTCGTTTCTCCGCACAACGAATCGAAAGGTGAATTAAATATTTCCGCTATTTAATTCATGTATATTGAAATCAATTATCGGAAAAACAAGATCCAAGAGTCGAACCCGGATTAGACGAACGATCACGCGGTGGTGGCGAAGCCACCGGACCGCGGGATCGCCGCCTAGGGTTTCGGCGGGGCGAGAGGGTCGAACCCTCGGCTGGAGCCGAGGGCGTGCGATCGATCCTCATGATCGATCGCGGAGGGCGCGGGCTGGTGCCGTCCCTCCCCACCGTGAAGGTGGTCGACCTCCAGGTGGCGGCGAGTAGCCGGACTCGCCGCGGGGGCTGCTGGGCAGCCCCACCCCAATCGATCGCAAGCGCGCACCCGTGGGGGTGCGGCTGGGGCGTGCGCGGCCTTCGGGCCTCGCTGTGTGCTTCGGCCGTATCCCGGCAGGTGTGTCGTGTTCGTGTGATCTCCGGCGAAGGGTTTGATCGGGTTATTGGTTTCCGCAAATTTAAATAACCCGGGATATCAAATTCCAACATTGTGTACTTAATGTCTAGATTTAAGTATCGGTAAACTCCCGGTCATAGCATTTAACCTATTTCATTAATAAACAATTATTTGCATTTAATTATTATTAATTAATTATGCAAAATATAGTCCTGGATTTTATACGTTGTAGTTAGTATGGTGTGCATGGGCACACAGAAGATCATACTATCGGTCACTCGTATTTAATAAAACAGATGCTCACGACCTAGATGGACCCGGACCAATCCATCGGTATAGTCGTTGTGTGAGAGAGAAAATAATTTATCTTAATTATTTTATCACACTTGTACACTTGGTGTATTGGGCGGATCGCTTGAGATTTATTGATTAGGATTGCCTTGGATAATCAATTTAAATCTCAGAGTATTTTATTCTTAATCCCCGATATTATTGCGGGTGTGTATATTTAATATTAGAGACTTTAATTTTCCAAAGGAATTAACCGATTTAATTATTGGGTTAATTACCGGTAAAATTGGGTCGCTATATTTTATATATGACATGCCGTGAATACTTGACGGGAAAGTGTATCCCGGAAGGGTTGATAATATCCCCGAGATGAGTTCATAAGGAATTATTGTGTAAACCTCATGAGTGGATTTGTTCCGCACAATAATAAAGGTTGAACGGTACTAGTCTCGGATATAAGAGATGAATATAATTTATTGAGCAATAAATAAATTTATTCATGGATATTTAAATCTTAAATACACGGAATAAATAATACTACCGGAGAAACATTATTTGATATAATATGGTTTAATATTGGGAGTGCAATTAATTTATATAGTGGAAAATAAATTAATTAATATTGATAAGGATTAATGGAATTGAGCATTGGGCTCAATTTAATCTTCAATATTAGAAGCCCAATATTCCACCTCCTTTTGATCCCCTACGTAGCCTATAAAAGCACTACATGGTCTTCACAATTCATAACTTAACCTACGCCAATCATAAAGTCTTGAAGAGTGAAAGAGATCCATAGGAGTTCGATAGATCGTCGCCCACACGACGTTCGGACGAGGTGCAAGGAATACGTAGGAAGATCGCAAGGTCATCAACGTTTGATTTCGTTTCTCCGTACAACGAATCGAGGTAATATAATCGTAAACCCCCTCTATGATTATATGTTCGTTAATTGTGATGTATACATGAACAAGAAGATCCGGGAAAACGTCGAGACCAGGATACGGGGATCACGCGATCCCCGTCGGGATCGAGAGGGGCGGCCAAACCCTAGGGTTCGGACCGCCGCGACGCGCGACAAGGGGAAGCCCCGGCTGGACGCCGGGGCATGCGATCGACTTCGGTCGATCGCCGGGGATGCCGTGGGCTGGTGCCACGGCGGATTTCCCCGCCCTCATCGCCGCCGGCGCGGCTACGGGGAACCCTCGGCCGAAGCCGAGGGATGGGATCGATCCTCGGATCGATCGCGGGTCAGCTGCGAGGCGACTCGCAGCGACCCCGTGCGTGCTACGGGTTCGCCCGTAGCGGCTCGCACGGGGTGACCCCGTGCGCTGGGGACTCGCTGCGGGGCTGCCGCGAGCAGCCCGGGGATCGCTCGTAGCGATCCCAGCGATCGTCCGTAGACGATCGCGAGCCCCTCGCGGGGGCTCGGCTGGCGCACGCGGCCTTCGAGCCTCGCTGGGCGTTCGGTCGGGCCCCGGCTTGTGAGGTGGTTCGCGTTCGGGTCTTCCGGCGATAGGGTTTCGGTCGGGTTATCGGTTCCGCATAATTTTTGATAGCCCGGGACATCGAATCCCAGCAAGCCCTTCTCTTCTTCGTCACGTGTCTTCTCCGGTAGTCGTTTCGGCATCGATCCAACGTAAATAAATTACAAAATCAATTTACAATTATCCGGTATCGATTCTATACATGAAATCGACCCTATACATTTTCCGGAAAAAAAAAGAACGTAATAATAAATCCTAAATTCGGTCAACCCCCGAATTTTTACTATTACAAGCATTCACCACACATAAAACGAAACTCGACATGTCCGAGAGTTTAATAAAAATTATGACAATAATTAACGAAGAATTATATCTAGCCATAATAGTCGGAAACCCTGCAAGGTAGAACAATTTATCGAAAAATACCGTGAACGAAAACCAACGCTCTGATACCAATTGTTGGAAATCGATATCCCGGAATTAATAAATTTAATTAAAATTAATTAAATAAATTATCTAATTAATTCCGACCGAAATCCTTTGGAGATCGAATATCCGGAGTTGTCAAAATTGCGGAACCGACAACCCAATCGAAATCCCGCCACCAAAAAAAAATCCCACGTCGCCGGACGCGGGGAGAAGCCCGATCAATCACCGTCTTCGAGAGAACTCTGTTGGAAATCGATATCCCGGAATTAATAAATTTAAGTAAATAAATTATCTAATTAATTCCGACCGAAATCCTTTGGAGATCGAATATCCGGGGTTGTCAAATTGCGGAACGACAACTCCAATCGACTCCCGGTTGCCGGAACATTCCGCCACGAACCACCACGAAGCGCCGGACTCAACCGAAACCCTAACCGCGGCAAAGCCACGGCTGTTCGGTCGAGTACCCTCGTGGGACTCGCGGCTGTTCTTGGCAGCCGCCTAGGGCTGCTCGTAGCAGCCCGCTGGACGCGCCGGGAACCCTCGCTACGCCTCGGGCTGACCTAGCCACGCCCCGGTGATCTCGTATCCGCCACGGTCGAACCATGGCCCGTGATCACCTCCAGCCACCATGCGAGAAGACGAGTCGATCGAACCCTATCCGTGGGAGAACCCCACAGCGTTCGATCGCGTCATCGCACAACCCACGGCTGGTCGCAGCAGCTCGTGCGGGAGAGCCCGTAGCAGCCCCGTGCACGACTCGCGTGACTCGCGGATCCGCTGCGGGAAAAACCCGCAGCCCGCTGCCTGGGCACACCAGGCGGCCGCTTGACCCCCCAGGCGGCCGCTTGCCTGGGCAGTGAAACCCTAGGCGCGATTCTTCGCCGTCGGGTCGCTCCAGCCGCGGTGGTCCGGTGATCTTCGATCACCACCACCCAGCTCGACCCCGGTGAGGATCCCGAACCTCGGATCTTGTTCTACGGTATTTTTACGATAATATAAACGATTAAAATCATAAAGAGGGTTTTACGATTTTACCTCGTTCTCGTTGTTCGGAAAAACGAAGAACTCAATTGATGACCTTGAGATTTTCCCACGTATTCCTTGCACTAGCTCGAACGTCGGGTGGGCGACGATCTTCCGAACTCCATGGATCTCCCTCTCTACTTTCTCTCTCTAGAATTGTGATCTTCAAGTTATGAGAATAGAGAAGACCATGTAGTGCTTTTATAGGCTACGTAGGGGATCTTAAGGAGGTGGAATATTGGGCTTCTAATATTGAAGATTAAATTGAGCCCAATGCTCAAGTCCATTAATCCTTATCAATATTAATTAATTTATTTTCCACTATATAAATTAATTGCACTCCCAATATTAAAACATATTATATCAAATAATATATCTCCGGTAGTATTATTTATTCCGTGTATTTAAGATATAAATATCCATGAATAAAATTAATTTATTGCTAATTAATTTATTCATCTCTTATATCCGAGACTAGTACCATTCAACCTTACCATTCAACCTTAATTATTATGCGGAACAAATCCACCTGCAGGGTTTACATAATAATTCCTTATGAACTCATCTCGGGGATATTATCAACCCTTCCGGGATACACTTTCCCGTCAAGTATTCACGGCATGTCATATATAAAATATAGCGACCCAACTTAACCGGTAATTGACCCAGTAATTAAACCGGTTAACTCCTTTGGAAAATCACAGTCACTTATATTAAATATACACACCCGCAATAGTATCGGGGATTAAGAATAAAATACACTGAGATTTAAATCGATTATCCAAGGCAATCCTAATCGATAAATCTCAAGCGATCCGCTCAATACACCAAGTGTACAAGTGTGATAAAATAATTAAGACAAATTATTTTCTCTCTCACACAACGACTATACCGATGGATTGGTCCGTGTCCATCTAGGTCGTGAGCAACTGTTCGATTAAATACGAGTAACCGATAGTATGATCTTCTGTGTGGGCCCGACACACCATACTAACTACAACGTATAGAATCCAGGACTATAATTTGCATATATTTAATTATAAATAATTAAACGCAAATAATTGTTTATTTAATTAAATAGATTAATGGCCATGGATCGGGAGTTTCCGTTACTTAAATCTAGACATTAAGTACACAACTCCAACATTAAGTACTCATCACGTGCTTAAGTTGTACTTCCAAGAAGTACTATGTGAATGAGCACTCTAGGTTGCCGCTCTGAAGTTATCTTGGTGACTACAGCGTCGTCTCCCTCGACGATGACTCGTATCAGGTGGTACTTGCTCTATGTGTTATCTTACACTTATGGACTTGTGATTTCTTACCATTTGCCATCGCACCGCTATTCACATAGCCTTTGGCAAATTAAGAATCACCTCTAAGTCCCAGAGATTCCCGGAGCTATACCAAAACTTCCGCTGCCTCTGAGGCCGCTATTTGGTTACCCATGGCAGAGTCCGAAAAGCATCGTGCTTATCACTCTTCCATGTTAAAAAACTCCTTCTCCTTCAATAGTGAAACACATAGCCTGATATCGACTTACACTGGTCCTCATTCGATTAGAAATCTAAGAGAATGTAATCCAAAGGAAAAACTTGTCTGCTCCGTAATCCAGAACATAGTTTCCAGTACTTTGAAAGTACTTAAAATGTTCATTACAGCAGTCGAGTATTCCTTTCCAGGATTACCTTGATATCCTCCCACTATACTAACCGCATAGCAGATATCAGGTTCTCATTTTTCAACATCGCATTTATCAAGCTTTCCACACTCGAAGTGTAGGAAACCGCTTTTATTGCTTCTATCTCCTTTTGTGTTCCAAAACACATATCCTTAGATAGATGCATTCCGTATCTGAAAGGTAAAATACCTCTCTCGGAATCTTGCATGTTAAAATGAACCATAATCGTATAAGATATCTAGAGAAGTACAATGTTCTTTTCTTGAGATCCTAGATCTTAAGAACATGTTCTAACTTCTTCTTTATATCGATTTTTCTAGACAACCATCATTTTATATCTGACAACATCTTTACATTGTTACCAATGATAAAAATGTTATCTACATAAAACTTCCGAGAAACACCACCTTGTTTCCATCACGTTTCCTATACACACGATTCGTCAATGCCTTTTGATGAATCCATCAAATGGACTTTCTCATCAATGCGCAAGTTCCACGAACTTAATGCTTTGTTCCAATCCATAGATGGATCAACTAAGCTTGTACTCTAAATGATCTTGCCTCTTAGCAATAATCCTTATTGCTTTCCAAGAAGGCACATTTAGATTTAGTACTGCCTTCATGTAGATCCAGGGATCGATTTCATGTATACTAGGTCCAGAGTCCGAAAACTCTCCTAGTCTTATGAATATCTCCATTTGATTACAACCTCCCACTACAATGGCATTCCGGTGTATAAACAGTAATAACAGTAGGTGCAGTTAGTGGTGTACCGCTACTCGGTTCGGCTGGTTCTAAGTCTTAATCTCTCTCTCTCATTTCAAAGTATTACGTCACTTTGGGCTTGTGGTTCATCTAATAGTCTTCCTCTAAGAACCGGGCGTTAGAACTTATAACGTCCTTCTGGTTCATAGTACTATTGAACACACGTCTTTTGTTCTTCTAGGATATTCTACAACCGCACTTGAATGCGCCGTTGTTTCCAGACATATCCATAGAACACAGGTAGTTCCGTATAACTCATGCTTTTACTATTTCTATAAGAGTTCCATTTCTTATTTCCGACACACCATTTCTACACAACAGTGTATGGTGTAGTCAGTTGGGATCAAATCCCAATCTCTGATCAGTATGCCATGTATTTCTCAGACAGGCACTTGCCTCCGCGATCAAATCGCAGGCTACAAATGGATATACCTTGATGGTTCCCCACAATAGCTTTGTGTCCATTGACTTGTCAAAACACTTTGATTTTGTGGCACATCAGGTATGCTAATCCATTCTTTCGAGTAATCATAAAATGAAGTACTCGTACCTTATTGTCTGAGTAAACAAGGTCTGCATACATCAGAGTCAATCAATTCTTATACTTGTCCGGATCTTATATCTTATATCCATAAAGGATTGCTTAGTTATGTTATCTTCCAAATTAGATTCTTAGGTCGGAAGGTCCACTCCTTCAACTTAATTGAAAAAATATCAATTTTCGACCTTTGAACTTCTTATTTGAATAAACACGACTTAGCATAAGAATCCACAAGTATAAATGATTTAATAAAGAAATCTCTTATCAGTAAGACGAGTTATATAAAACGGTTTGTTGCATCGTGGTGGACTCGGGATTCATCATTTATATATTGCTAGCTAATGTACCAGAATAGATAATATCATTATTTCTTCTTATAACCATCAGATGATTAAAAGAAATAAAATATCCATTCATTAGAAATCCAGAACAAAGTTCTTTCTAAAGGTACATAAAAGCAATAACTCAAAATGAAATCCTATAATTGTCCTCCACTGCAACAGCTGCCTCCTCAACAGCATTGCCCATGTAGACTACGATTTCTTCTTTTCCAAGTCGTCGGGTTTCCTGGAACCCTCGCATTTAGAATGCGCATACCGTCAATGGTTCCATATCTACACACCAGGTTCCGGTAGATAATACCACTGACTATGTTTTACGACTAAAGAAGATTTCGTACTTTCTTTGAGAGGATAATCAGACTTCCAGTACCTAGACTGTTTGCATCGAGAACACTAGCCTATTGGCTTTCTCGCCTCATCTCGTGATCCAAGAAACTTAGGACCACTGGGTTTCTTTGCTCACTTTTCCTATCCCCCGGTTTTGCCCTTAGGTTCGAAACCATTGGCATTGGCTACAAGAGCTTGCGATTTCCGTCTCAACTCGTCCAAAAAGTCCATCATCTCAAAAACGTGTTTAAGCGTTTCCTTGAATCGACTGGCCTTTATGAGTATCCTCATCGCCTCTTGTCTAGCCTCTACATCATGTCTAAACAGTTAAGACATTAGTAGGCTCGGGAGAACAAAGCTCTCTTGAGTACAAACTTGTACTCTTTAACAGTCTGGGCAATGTCCAGATCTCTATTCCAATCAATACATTCAGGGACCAATGAGTTAAATTCCTCAAGTATCACATAAAGTGGGTTCAAAGCCATCCATAATCTATGAGCACATATAACAACAAACAATCGATTTAATCTCCGATATTATCTCCCTTAAATAATATCATTAAACCACTAATCACCTCTAAAATCCCATCAGATATGGCAAGCCACGTTCGTGTGGACGTTTACCTATCCAAATGATTTAGCAATTAGATTTGCTTCGGTCGTACATCAATTATAGCGTTACTTCGTAAGGAAGAATACTATAAAGCGTACCTAAGTGTAAACCATTACTCAGTATCCAAGAAGATTGTTTGGGACACGTATATTCACCGCAAGCCACGTTCGTGTGGACGTTTACGTTAACATACGCTCCTTCACTCCCTTCTATAACTGTCTACATCAATTAATCCAAGATCCCATTCAGCATAGCAAGCCACGTTCGTGTGGACGTTTACTACACTAAAAGATCTTTATAATTGACATCCAATTACTTGATCCATTCGATTTTTGTAAATCAGGACGCGAAGAATCATAAGTGAAACTCGAAGTTTCTAACCAGTGATTCACCATGCGAACAACCCTATCTCTCATTAGATGAGGGAGCCGAGCAGACAATCGATCCATCTATAAAAGAATGGTACGAATGTCTCTAATTTGTGTCCTCTACATGACCAAGTGGCTTTGGCTCCATTCCACTCCCCGGAGTGAGAATGAGTCGACTTGAAATCAGCTTTGGAAAGACAAATTAGGCATTGTTTGATAAACTTAATCAATGTTTCTCGTAAGAGGAATCACAAGAACTCTCCTCCAATGACTTATCTATATAAACTTCAAAAGTTTATAAAAGTCACCAAAGAGAGCAGCAATGGAGACCATGGGTATGTTTCCATACCCTCTCCCACTTAGCTTTTTATAACAAAGGGATACGCTATCTAATGCATAATTAAATACACATAAGCATGCATACATGAAATAAAGCACATAAATATTATCACATAGTCAAAATAATACTAGAATATTATTTTCCGACTATTATGGCTTTATCGCATCCCCGTACGCATCTTCTAGTCTTCAGTCTTCGTTCTTGAATGCTCCATGTGACGAAAATATTAATCTCAATATTTAAATCTATTTATTTTTAATTAATCCAAAAGTTACTTAATTCGAAAATTAAGTCAATCGAATATATCAAAAATAAAATTAAATATTATTAATATTTCTATTTATTTTTTATTTTCCTATCTAATTCTATTATATCTCTAGAATCCCATCCAAGTCAAACTTGGAATATTCTAGAAAACTTCTATAATAGAATAAGGAAATAAAATAAATTAGGACTCTTCTACTTTCCATAATTAATTAATTTCCATCTATTGAAAATTCCCAAGAATAGGAATAATCAAATAAATTAATTCCAATTTAATTCTTTTCCTATTCCATGAGAGTTCCTAAATAAGAACACTCAAATAGGAAAACTGAATTAATTAGGAAAGTCGGATTATGGTAGGAGTAGCGCGGGTTGGGAGTCCCCGCACCACCCCCACCGTCGACCGCCGCCCGGGAGGAGCACCGCCGCCCCCCCCAGCCCACGCGCCACCACCACCGGTGGCCGGCGTGGCCGGAAGCTCCCACGGACAGCCCCTTCGCCTAGGGCTCGATCGATCCTTCATGGGGATCGATCATGGGGATGATCGACCCCTCGTCCCCTCGTCTTCTTCGTCACATCTTCTTCGTCTTCCGGCGATCGTTTCGGCATCGATCCAACGTAATTAAAATTACAAGAATTAAATTACAATTATCCGGTATCGATTCTATACATGAAATCGACCCTATACATTTTCCGGAAAAAGTAGAACGCAATAATAAACCTAAATTCGGTCAACCCCCGAATTTTTACTATTACAAGCATTCACCACACATAAAACGAATCTCGACATGTCCGAGAGTTTAATAATCAAGAACAATATTATGACATTAATTAAAATAATTAAATCTAGCCATAATAGTCGGAAACCCTGCAAGGTAGAACAATTTATCGAAAAATACCGTGAACGAAAACCAACGCTCTGATACCAATTGTTGGAAATCGATATCCCGGAATTAATAAATTTAAGTAAATAAATTATCTAATTAATTCCGACCGAAATCCTTTGGAGATCGAATATCTGGGGTTGTCAAATTGCGGAACGACAACTCCAATCGACTCCCGGTTGCCGGAACATTCCGCCACGAACCACCACGAAGCGCCGGACTCAACCGAAACCCTAACCGCGGCAAAGCCACGGCTGTTCGGTCGAGTCCCCTCGTGGGACTCGCGGCTGTTCTTGGCAGCCGCCTAGGGCTGCTCGTAGCAGCCCGCTGGACGCGCCGGGAACCCTCGCTACGCCTCGGGCTGACCTAGCCACGCCCCGGTGATCTCGTATCCGCCACGGTCGAACCATGGCCCGTGATCACCTCCAGCCACCATGCGAGAAGACGAGTCGATCGAACCCTATCCGTGGGAGAACCCCACAGCGTTCGATCGCGTCATCGCACAACCCACGGCTGGTCACAGCAGCTCGTGCGGGAGAGCCCGTAGCAGCCCCGTGCACGACTCGCGTGACTCGCGGATCAGCTGCGGGAAAAACCCGCAGCCCGCTGCCTGGGCACACCAGGCGGCCGCTTGACCCCCCAGGCGGCCGCTTGCCTGGGCAGTGAAACCCTAGGCGCGATTCTTCGCCGTCGGGTCGCTCCAGCCGCGGTGGTCCGGTGATCTTCGATCACCACCACCCAGCTCGACCCCGGTGAGGATCCCGAACCTCGGATCTTGTTCTACGGTATTTTTACGATAATATAAACGATTAAAATCATAAAGAGGGTTTTACGATTTTACCTCGTTCTCGTTGTTTGGAAAAACGAAGAACTCAATTGATGACCTTGAGATCTTCCCACGTATTCCTTGCACTAGCTCGAACGTCGGGTGGGCGACGATCTTCCGAACTCCATGGATCTCCCTCTCTACTTTCTCTCTCTAGAATTGTGATCTTCAAGTTATGAGAATAGAGAAGACCATGTAGTGCTTTTATAGGCTACGTTAGATCTTAAGGAGGTGGAATATTGGGCTTCTAATATTGAAGATTAAATTGAGCCCAATGCTCAAGTCCATTAATCCTTATCAATATTAATTAATTTATTTTCCACTATATAAATTAATTGCACTCCCAATATTAAACCATATTATATCAAATAATATTTCTCCGGTAGTATTATTTATTCCGTGTATTTAAGATATAAATATCCATGAATAAAATTAATTTATTGCTAATTAATTTATTCATCTCTTATATCCGAGACTAGTACCATTCAACCTTAATTATTATGCGGAACAAATCCACCTGCAGGGTTTACATAATAATTCCATATGAACTCATCTCGGGGATATTATCAACCCTTCCGGAATACACTTTCCCGTCAAGTATTCACGGCATGTCATATATAAAATATAGCGACCCAACTTAACCAGTAATTGACCCAGTAATTAAATCGGTCAATTCCTTTGGAAAATCAAAGTCACTTATATTAAATATACACACCCGCAATAGTATCGGGGATTAAGAATAAAATACACTGAGATTTAAATCGATTATCCAAGGCAATCCTAATCGATAAATCTCAAGCGATCCGCTCAATACACCAAGTGTACAAGTGTGATAAAATAATTAAGACAAATTATTTTCTCTCTCACACAACGACTATACCGATGGATTGGTCCGTGTCCATCTAGGTCGTGAGCAACTGTTCGATTAAATACGAGTAACCGATAGTATGATCTTCTGTGTGGGCCCGACACACCATACTAACTACAACGTATAGAATCCAGGACTATAATTTGCATATATTTAATTATAAATAATTAAACGCAAATAATTGTTTATTTAATTAAATAGATTAATGGCAATGGATCGGGAGTTTCCGTTACTTAAATCTAGACATTAAGTACACAACTCCAACAAACTCGAGGTGATCGATTGCATCTCATAGATGGCGTAAGGGGCTGTTCAAAACAGCCCGTTGGACGTGCCGGGGAGACCATACGAACAGCCCTAAAACCTCCCGGAGGTTCGCCCCAATCAAGCCCTAGCCACGGTCGAACCGCGGCTGCCCAATCGAGGCGCGCGCTCGCTCCGATGCGAGCGCTAGGGTTCAGCCCGCATGGCTGCCTGCTGGGCATCCCAGCCACGCCCCGGGTGATCGCTGGGGATGCTCGTAGCAGCCCCGCAGCGAGTCCATGACTCACTCACGCGAGCCGCTACGGAAATCCCCGCAGCAACGCGCGAGCGGCTGCGGGTCGAGCCCGCAGCACCCCGCGATCGAACCCTAGGTTCGATCGCATCCCCGGCTCCCAGCTGGGGCTTCTCACGTCCGCTATCCCCAACGGGGATCCTCGACCGCCGCGGTCCGGTGGTCTTCGACCACCACCGCCGGTCGACCCTCGTTCCGGGGTTCGTCCCTTGGATCTTGGTTCGCGGTATTTTCATAATAATAATTTAAAATCATCGAAGGGGGTTCAACGATTTTACCTTTGTTCTCGTTGTACGGAGAAACGAGATCTATGAAGACCTTGAGACCTTCCCACGTATTCCTTGCACTAGCTCGAACGTCGGGTGGGCGACGATCTTCCGAACTCCATGGATCTCCCTCTCTACTATCTCTCTCTAGAATTGTGATCTTCAAGTTCTTAGAATAGAGAAGACCATGTAGTGCTTTTATAGGCTACGCAGGGGATCTTAAGGAGGTGGAATATTGGGCTTCCAATATTAATAATTAAATTGAGCTCAAGCCCAAATCTATTAATCCCATTAATATTAATTAATTTATTTTCCACTATATAAATTAATTGCACTCCCAATATTAAACCATATTATATCAAATAATATTTCTCCGGTAGTATTATTTATTCCGTGTATTTAAGATATAAATATCCATGAATAAAATTAATTTATTGCTAATTAATTTATTCATCTCTTATATCCGAGATTAGTACCATTCAACCTTAATTATTATGCGGAATAAATTCCACCTGCAGGGTTTACATAATAATTCCTTATGAACTCATCTCGTGGATTTTATCAACCCTTCCGGGATACACTTTCCCGTCAAGTATTCACGGCATGTCATATATAAAATATAGCGACCCAACTTAACCGGTAATTGACCCAGTAATTAAACCAGTCAATTCCTTTGGAAAATCAAAGTCACTTATATTAAATATACACACCCGCAATAGTATCGGGGATTAAGAATAAAATACACTGAGATTTAAATCGATTATCCAAGGCAATCCTAATCGATAAATCTCAAGCGATCCGCCCAATACACCAAGTGTACAAGTATGATAAAATAATCAAGACAAATTATTTTCTCCCTCATACAACGACTATACCGATGGATTGATCCGTGTCCATCTAGGTCGTGAGCAACTGTTCGATTATATACGAGTAACCGATAGTATGATCTTCCGTGTGACGTCGCACACCATACTAACTACAACGTATATAATCTAGGACTATAATTTGCATATATTTAATTATAAATAATTAAACGCAAATAATTGTTTATTCAATTAAATAGATTAATGGCAATGGATCGGGAGTTACCGTTACTTAAATCTAGACATTAAGTACACAACTCCAACACATTCTGCTACCTTCTTCTCCTCTTCTTTCATATTATCTTTGGCCCTCCGGTGAAGTCTTTCAAGCAACTCTCGGTTCGACGTGCAACGTAGTTGCTTAAGACGTTGTATCCTGGGAAACTAACGATCGGTAGAGGTCGAATTTTGTTTTAAGGAGATCGTGTCTAACACGAGCCTCGTCTTGTTTTTGTTCTTAGCCATCTCCATAAATCCGATCCCTACAGCGGAAAGCCCTTCCGCGAGCACGGTTCCCCCTCCGGCGATTTTGACATCTTTTACGTTTCAATTCGAGTCATAATTCAATATATATATATATATATTGGTTCGTCTGGAAATCATCATCGCTCTGAATTACATTCACAGACTCTTACAAGAATTTAGATTTTATACAAATTAGGTTGTTATTGTTTCTTATAAATTCAAAATAAAAGAATTTGGCATATATACATTTGCCTTTTGGTTATTTTTTGAGTGTTTATTTCCATGCTGAATCGTTTCCTTTTTTGTCCCTTAAGCGAGTCGGGTTTAAGGTTGTTCTTTGCAGCACGTTGTGTAACCTATGCCGGAATAAATAGTTAATTTTCTAAAAAAGCACACACTGATACAATGGTTTAAATACCTTATTAAGTTCAGTCTGGGGATTGAATGTAGTTGCCTCGAAGTCATTTTCCAGACTCCTTTTGGTTTTTCTCGTATAGGCCTCACGATTTTGTACCTTTTTTTTCAGTGAATCTGAACGAGTGGTTGGAGACATTGTTTCAAAAGCCTGTTTCAAAATGAAATATTTTTACAAATTACATTACCAAATAAATCATTAGCAACACAGTAATATGAACATTAAACTATGACTACAAGTTCTGAACTATGTTTTGTTCATGAACCAAATATAACCAAAAATTACATCAACGACACACTAATTGTTGATAAACCAATTGTTTAGACTTACAGTTTCATTTAAGACTTTATAATTCAAATGATATCAGCACAAGATGTTGTTGATAAACAATTTAAAACTACTCCTTGAATTTTAAAAAAAGATACATGCTGAAACTACAATCCCACGCGCACATACTGATTCTTGTGATAGTGTTATTGTTATAAGACGTAGATGAAAATTTTGAATTTCTACACAATCTCTAATTAAAACTAAGAATTACTAATTTGGGTCGAATCCTATAATCCAAGAACCCTAATTTCGACATGCAATAATTACTACCTGTACACAATGTCAATTCCCACCTAAAAACTACTAATTTGGGTAGAATCAAATATCAAATCCAAGAACCCTAAATCTTGTATACAATTTAATCACACACTAATGTAGAATCAGTGATAAATAATTTAGAAACTAACCTTAAAATGTCCAAGCCTGTGGCTTTTTGGAAGCGGAACTGCGACGTTAACACTCTTGGTGGAATCACATTTCGCATGTATGATGATAACTATCGTAGGACATAAGAGAAATATACGTCAGTTTATGAGTTTGTGAGTTACGATTTTTTGTAGTGTATTTGTCTATATGGAAAGTGTATATTTAATCCCTTCAATTAAGAGATATCACATAAATTGTGTATAATAAAATATAATACATTGTTGTAAATAATTAAAAAAGTTGATTGGGTAAATCTTATTTTTTTATAAATAGTGTAAAAATTGATATTAATGTATAATATATAGTAAGTTAATTACCTTTTTTGAAAATCACCCTTTTTTAAATTCTATTAGTGTTATGAAATAATGTGTTTGTACATGTCTTTTGGAGTGCTCAAGTTAGTGGGAATTCATATGGACACAATATTGAATTCACCACTTTATGATAATATTTATTCTATGAATGATAATGCATGTACACCTATAAATAGGTACTTATGTACTCAATTGTAATACGCTTGTGAAAGACTTGAAATACTTTGATACACTTGTTATGTACTTGAAGTACTTGAATAATAAGATCAAAATTCTCCTTCTCCCTACTTCTATTCTATTCTCATGTGTACTTTGTATTTCATATTGTTTCTGAGATATTAAATTTACAACACGTTATCAGCACGAATAACAAGATTCACAAGCGCGGATACCAGGATTCAGAAGGAATACCAATATTCGCAAGCATGAATAGTAAGATTCTTAAGGTACACATTTTATTATTTAAATTTTATTATTATTATTATGGCTAACATCAACAAGGTTGATTTCACTCTTCTTGATCTTCGTGAAATGAATTTTTAATCGTGAAAGATTCACTAACTTTGTTGAATGATTTGAAAGAAAGATACGACCACCTGAAGATGGTCGTACTACCAAAAGCACGGTATGATTGGCTCCATATTCGACTACAATATTTTAAATATGTCGAGGCATATAGTTCAGCTATCATGAAAGTAGATTCTCAATTGAAATTATGTGGTGAAACTATAACTGATGAAGACATACTTGAGAAAACATGCTCTACTTTTCATGTGTCGAATGTGTTCCTGCAGTAGCAATATCGACAAAAGGTTTTACCAAATATTCTGAATAAATTGGTTGTTGAAAAACCACGAAACCCGACTGACAGGTTTTAGTCCATTTCCTGAAGCAAATGCGACTCAACCTCGAAATTATGAATGTGGTCGTGGAAAAATGTCGTGGTAATATTCATGGTGAAAGTAGAGACAGTGGAAATTGTCATGCTCATAATCATGTTTGGTATTCGCCATATAATAAAAATAAGAATGAAGAAAAAAAAAAGCAAATGTCTCCCAGAAGAGAGAAGAACATGAAGAAAATATTATCTCTTGAAGAGGTTTCTCCAGAAGAAGAAAAAGAATAAGTTTTTGAAGAAAGTGAAATTATAGAAACTTCAATAAATTACTATATGTCACTACGGGAAATGGTTGGAATCGAAAAGAAATTGTTGTTGATGCATTTTTTGCATAAAATGTAGCACTTAAAGTTATGAAAAAAATTGAGGATAATTAAACAAAATCGGTTGATGAATGTCGGCGTAAAATTGATTGGCCAAAATGGAAAGAAGCAATCCAATCTAAATTAGATTCGTTGATAAAACGAAAAGTATTCGGACCGGTAGTCCAAACACCAGTGTTTATGATAATAAAATCGTTGAAATAATGCATGTGAAAGACTTGAAATACTTGGATAAACTTGTTATGTACTTGAAGTACTTGAATAATAAGATAAAATCTCTTTTTGTCCCTACTTCTATTCTATTCTCATGTGTACCTGATTAGACGTTTTTTTAGCACGTCTCTCGTCAAAATCCGAAGTCAATTGTAGCTTGACTCGGTATCAATCCAAGTAAACAAAAGAGTAATATTTAAGTGAAAGTAAAGAGTTAGAAACATAAGTCATACAACTAAATCCTAGATTCATTTTGTTCGACAAGCAAAGTTAACAAATAAAGCAAATAACAAGTAGGAAAAGCACTTGGATAATAATAATCAAAACCTTAAGATAATTTCACAAACTCAAGATTCAATCAATACATTTCACACTTGAAAGTCAACCTCCTGGTCGGGTTACTTCACTCGTTTAAATAACGTTTAATTCACTTAGGAACTCGCTCCCGGTCGGGTTACGATTCTAAGATCATGCTAGTGTATTTAAGTTGTTCAAGAGATTGCTAGTTCTCTCGTTCGTTCATCATATCATTATCCAAGTTAATAAGTTTAGTTCGACATAATGATTAAATTAAAAACATAAAACAAGTAATAAAAAGAAAGCATAAGATCTTAAATTAAAATTGGCAAACACTTAAAGAAGAATTCAACTACAAAGATGATTAACATTCTCAAACCAAAGTCATAAGAAACATGAAGATAAAGCAAGCATAATCTGAAAATAGCAATTCAAACTTAGAATACATTAATCATTACGAGTACGCTAAATGGCTATCAAACTAGAACGTGTTTCCGAAGTTGTCGGCTTCGGATCGGACCTCTCCTACACCCTCCTTAAAGTTCCCAAGCGAAAGATGAGTTTTCTCCCTTCTTTCCTCGCTTAAATCCATCTTCAATCCCGCTTGTAACCGCCTAAAACTGCCCCAAACCATCGCCCGCTGGCGCTCTTTCAGCGGTCGCTGAAATGAAAACAGCGACCGCTGTTTATGTTATTTCGCATGGCATATATTCTGTCTCTTTTCCGACCTTTCGGCGCCCGCTGTGATGGCTCCAGCGCTCGTCAATGTCAACCAGCGACCGCTGGTACAGCGGGTGCTGTTTCCCCTAATTCAGCTCATCTTCTCGATTCTTCGACTGTAGCCCATTCTCTCGACTTCCTTTCGACTTCTCATTGATCAAATATCTGAAAAATGACTAAACACGCAACTCCAACCCAAGTGAAATCCAACACACACACAAATATCCAACACAACGAAAAGACATGAAAACTAAACAACATAACACACACTCGACACCAAAAACACAAACGAAAAACGTACAAATACGATATAAATCAGTACCTTGTATTTCATACTGTTTCTGAGCTATTAAATTTACAACAGGGAGAAAAATTGTTGTTGAAAATGCACTATTATCTCCAAAGTCTCGAAGAAATTTGATAAGCTTTAAAGATATCCGAAAAAATGGGTATCATATTGAGACTATAAACGAGAAAAATAAAAGAATGCTTATTGATTATAAAAATCAATTTGGAAAAGAAGTGCATTTTAGAAAATTTTATTCACTATCTTCAGGCTTATACTATACCAAAATAAATTCAATAGAAATATATCACCTAATAGACCAGAAGTCTATTAATCCAAATATTTTATGGTGAACGACTTGGAAATCCAAGATCGACAAAGATGAGATCAATTATTGAAAAATATCATTTCCATATCTTGAAAACTAAAAAGGTGTTGAACACAAATGAAATCAATTTTCCCGACATTAGGGGGAGGAAAATAATCAACCGAAAAAAGAACTCAATTGAAAAATAAAATTGCATTTTCTTGATCCAAGAATAAAAGCATATGAACTTGAAGTTCAAAGAATTTTGCATTTGCAAAAAATTGCAAATCAATCACCGGATGCATTTATTGACTCCCGAAGAGTTACTAAATCACATATTCCTGTAGAAATTGTTCTGATTAAGACTGATATCCCTGAAGGATAAATTACAAGTGCTAATGAATCAAAAACACGTCTGAACCTATCGGTTTCAACGATAAAAAAATTCGAAAGAAAAAATGATTAAATAAAATTGACGAATTAGAAGAAAATAATAAAAAAATATTATCTTTTCTCATGTGTACCTTGTATTTCATATTGTTTTGACCTATTAAATTTACAACAATTAGTAACTTTTTAGAGAATTTTGGTTTTTGATTTTATCTTTCTATTGATTAGGTAAATATAACAAAAAAAGTTTCAATAGCTTTTCATTGAAGTTTGATGGCTTGTTGGTTAGCCATTTGATTGTTTGCCTTTCTTGAGGTCAATGGTTCGAGTCAAAAAAGAAGCATAAAATGTTTCCTTTTTTAAAAAAAGGACACGTGGCTGACTGAGTTGGCGGTAGGCCTTGTAAAATCTGATATGGAATTTGGATCAGATGACCACGTATAAAATCTAATATGACACGTCACCTTTTTTGTTGGGCTAAATTCCATAATTTAAAGTCGAAAATGACTACTTATAGAATCGGTCTTGTGGGGGAGGACTAATAATGAAATTATCTCCTTTTAGCCTATATGGCCAGAGTTTATTGTGAGAAATTTCTTTAGCATTTTACTTAAAGTGTTCTAAAAAATGTTCAAGGCCCACGCAGCGAGTCGTTCCGCCTCGACAGCGTGATGTACCAAGACGCACGAGTGGCCTAAAAACTGGTGTGGTGTGTGCGCCTCTTGCAGGTGAAGCGTACGAGTCGCCCTCCGATACTTTTTAAAATCTATAAAAAAAATAAAAAATATTTAAAGATGATACTATTATCAATTTTAAAATTTTATGGCATAAATATTATTTTAGTTTTTTACTTAAAATATTTAAAAAAATTAAAATAAGAAGTATTTTGGAAAATGGACGTCATGATTTATTAAATTTCATTTAATACCTCATAAACTATACTTTAAAATTTAGTAATTATTAGTTTTTCATTTTCTATTAATTAAAGTATTGTTAAAGTTATCTAACTAGTCCTCTTACACGTGCGATGCACGTTAATAAATTTCAAATTTTTGTTACTCGAAGTAAGCTATTTCTGTTTATATTTGATGTTTAACCTTACAAATAATTCAATATAGACATTGATAATCCATAAATAAACATTAAGTTTGTGATCTAATTGTAATATCTAATAAGAAATTGCAATGAAATTACAAATTTTGGAATACTTTTTTATAAACTACATTTGTTATTCTATTCGTAAGACAACCACGATCATCACAAAGCAGAAGTTTCAACCTGGTCGTGTTGGTTACTCTAGACAGCGCAACGAACAATTGATTGTGCGTAAATACTGGTCTCTTCAAAAATATTCCAACATTTCTCAACGACTGACCTATACTCTTATTAATCGTCATGATGGCATACGATATCATAATCGGAAATTGTCTTCGTTGAAAAGAAAACGAGAATTTCGTATCTGATGGCGTCATAGCAATTCGAGGAATAAAAACCAATTCCCCAAAATTATTTCCTCCTAATACTTTCGCCTGGATAACATAATTACCAAGCTGTGTTACAACCATCCTAGTACCATTGCATAGTCCCAAAGCGACATCCATATTCCGTAGCAACATAACGGGCACACCAACCTAATAAAAAACAATTCATGTATCAAAAATATGTAACATCTCACAAAATTGAATTAATTCATTTAATTAATTATTTAATGAATACAATACATAGAATATAGCTGCATAAATAGTTGCATAAAAAACCAAAGTTACAATTTGAATACATACACACACACACACACATATATATATATATATATATATATATATATATATATATATATATATATATATATATATATACACGTAATATTTGTATGAATATAAATATTAGAAATAATCAAAAGTGATTGATTATACTTCAATAATATATATATTAGCCGCACAACTATATAATGATCATATTTGAATGTCTATATTAACTACTATATTAATTAATTAATAGAAATAGATTTGAAAAAAAAAGGTTATAGTAATACTAACCTTCAACTTCAGCTCATGGTTTGGTAGTCCGGAACACTTGATGGTATTTAAAAACTCAACAGAATGCATTTGAGCAAACATATTATCCCCGCGTTCGGTAGGGACAATACTATCCGAACTCAAGTAAATTAGTTCGTCAGTATTATGGATTGCAACCATGTAATCGTTGATTTCATTAACGTCATCCAGGGTCGGCGCCAGAATCGCCCGTCTGTCTAGAAAATTGATATCACCAATGTGGTCATAGAAATTCGGGTATGTGGCTTGAACTATAGATTCAATATGATTATCCGAATGAGTTATCAAATATTCATCCAGGATCTCTATATCCACTTCTCCGTCGTTATCGTCACCAATAGTACCATCCCCTATAGAATACAGCCAATCAGAGAACTCGCGCAACTTACGACCATCATTTTCCTCACCGATATTTTGCAGCCTCATATTCTTGGTCAAGCGCAAAACTTTGCAATTTATCTGTTGGAAAATATAGAGCTCGGAGAGAGCTTCGAAACGATAGCTCATTCGCTCAAATCGGAGTTGAAATGAATGAGAAATTAATTTCTAAAATATAATCAAAATAGAGGGAAAAAGAAAAAAATGAAAGGGATATTAGTTATCCCACATTGGAAAACTATCAAAAGGCAAGTGGGTATATAAGATGCTTGGCCTTTAGTAGCTTATGAATCAACTATTATAGTATTGCTCCGCCTCTTACGGGGTGGGGGGTGCAAAACTTGGCGAAAATAGCCTACGAACTCCGAACTTGTGTGCGGGCGCGACCTGCGTACACGAATGTCGCTTCGATTTGGGGGCAGTCAACCAAGCTACTTTTTGCGATTTTTCTTTTCTGAACCGTTAAAAAGTAACGGTTATTTGACTAATAAATGTGATTTATTTATTTAATAAATAAATAAAATAAAATTATATTCTTATTATCAAAATGGCCATTAAGGAGTCCTTAATTCATAGCCATAATGGTTGGACCGTTACGGTCAACCTGTCCAGGTTCATCCAAAACCTACAATAGCTCCCTATGCTTTCCTATAAATACGAGCTTCATGTTTAAGAAGAGATACAGCAAAACCACTCCAGCAATTTGCTACTTTCTTATCTTTTTCTTTCCTATTCTCTTTGGCCCTCCGGTGAAGTCTTTCAGTGATACGAACCTCGTCGGGAATAGAAAGATAGAAGGAGAACGAAGAACGGAAAGATAGAAAGATACCGGCGGAAGTCCCAAAACCTCAGAATCTGATTCGTGAAATAATCTAAGGACGGAACCCTAGACCCCAACACGTGATCGATGCAGCAACTCGGGGATGAGGAAGACACACGAACGAAGGGTGGATCGCTTCGTTGATTCGTCGGCTGAATTCTTTGGATAATCGGGTAGAATTCGAACCCAAGAGAGATTTTTAATAAAACTCACAAAATATAATTTTATTCATCAAATTCATGGTTCGTTCTCAAATAATGAAAAGCAAGGCCTTTATATAGGCAAACTAAAATATAAAGAAAAAAAAGGAAATAAAACATTGAATCACGCGGAAACCTAAAATCCGCCCACTTTCGGAACCTGTCGTCCGACAGGATATAGTGTCGTCCGACAGCTCCTTGTCGTCCGACAGGAAATGCCGTCGGCCGACAGTTAACCCACAGTTCGGGTTTCAGCTCGTGCTCAGCCTCGTGTTTCGCAGAATATCGGTCCTCGGCTTCATTGTCGTCCGACGGGAATTGCTGTCGGCCGACACCAAGCCAGTCTTCACGGCTAAACTCCTCGGTGCGTCCTCGGCTCACTCTTGACCCCCGTTCTACCGTCTTCGTCGTCGTTCTAGCTTGAAACAGAACTCGGGTCGCATCATTCCCCTCCTCTTCAAGCTCTGATACCAAATGATACGAACCTTGTCGGGGATAGAAAGATAGAAGGAGAACGAAGAACGGAAAGATAGAAAGATACCGGCGGAAGTCCCAAAACCTCTGAATCTGATTCGGGAAATAATCTAAGGACGGAACCCTAGACCCCAACACGTGATCGATGCAGCAACTCGGGGATGAGGAAGACACACGAACGAAGTGTGGATCGCTTCGTTGATTCATCGGTTGAATTCTTTGGATAATCGGGTAGAATTCGAACCCAAGAGAGATTTTTAATAAAACTTACAAAATATAATTTTATTCATCAAATTCATGGTTTTTTGGTTCTTCTAAAATAATGAAAAGCAAGGCCTTTATATAGGCAAACTAAAAACATAAAAGAAAAAGGAAATAAAACATTGAATCACGCGGAGACCTAAAATCCGCCCACTTTCGGAACCTGTCGTCCGCAGGATATAGTGTCGTCCGACAGCTCCTTGTCGTCCGACAGGAAATGCCGTCGGCCGACAGTTAACCCGCAGTTCGGGTTTCAGCTCGTGCTCAGCCTCGTGTTTCGCAAAATATCGGTCCTCGGCTTCATTGTCGTCCGACGGGAATTGCTGTCGGCCGACACCAAGCCAGTCTTCACGGCTGATCACTCCTCGGTGCGTCCTCGGCTCACTCTTGACCTCTGTTCTACCGTCTTCGTCGTCGTTCTAGCTTGAAACAGAACTCGGGTCGCATCATTCCCCTCCTCTTGAAGAGGATTTGTCCTCAAATCCACGTCGATGCCAGGGTCGAACACCACTCTCACGAACAAGCTCGGAACCACGTCAGTCGGATGCTCAGTCACTTGAATCGAAGATAAATAAGGGCGTGTATCCTCGGAGAAAACATCATTGTTGTAGATCGACGATGTATAGTACGAATAATATGCGGAAGCCCGAATATAACTCAACAATAAATAAAGAAGGAGAAAAGAAAAGAAGACAAGGAATTTACTTGGAAACCCAAATCGGGAAAAACCACGGGAGGAACGACGAGAACTTTTACTATAATATTGCCGATGATTACAAGGATTGATATCCACTCTAAAACCCTCTAATCTCACACAATATTATCTCTCTCTATGATGGTATTAACTTGTGTTAGCTCGTGTTGATTTCTCTCATCTGTGTCAATGGAGCAGCTCTCTTTATATAGGAGGGAGTCCTAAATATTGTATGGAAACAATATTTTACGCCCATAAAGAGTCCCAAGAGAAGTAGGAAACAAATCCTATTTAAAATAGGAAGGAAGAAAATTCACGATTGCTGAATCTGGGGACCTAGCGCGGCGCTAGGATCCTAGCGAGGCGCTAGCTTCCTAGCACGTTCGTGCTGAAGGTGTACCCAAACTGGCACGAGCTGTCCTAGCTGGGCGCTAGGAACGTAGCGGGTTGCTAACTTCACTTTTCCTTTTTCTTCTCGGTTTTGTGTCACCAATTTATTGTGCACCAATTCCAACAATCTCCACCTTGACACCAAACCGCGAAATCCCATCGCGCATGCGAAATCTCATCGCACATCAAAACCACAAGCGAAATCACATCGCCCATGCGAAATCACATCGCACTCCAAGTCTCGTCCCTCGTCTTCCTCCAAACGCCCCAACGGGCCTAGTTCCTAGAAGATTGGACCTTAAAAGGTCCCCATGAATCAGAACGTACATACCCGAGTGTCTTCTTCGAATTGTGAGCCCAATTCGAGATATACCCTCTCGAACGCTTTCCAAGCGCACATGGCTCACCAAGTTTAGAAACACTCCATAGATCGAGAAACACTCGATCCTTCTTGTCGACTTTCCTCACATGCCCAAGCCGCACATAGTCTAGTCGTGTAGACTCTTCATCCGAGAGCCTAGGTTTTCCCACGGTTACTTCGTTCACCGCTTCATCTTCAATGAGCTTGGTCACTCCGGCCTTACTTGGTTGCGCGCCTCTAAGCCGGATAGACTCTTCTACCAAGAGTCGGGTTTCGGCCCCGGTTACTTCCTTCACCGCGCCTTCTTGGAGGACATAAGGTCATCTCGCTTTTTCTTCTCCTCCCAACACTACCAAAGCCTCTTCGGTAGCCTCATAAACTCCACCTTCTCCAGTGTAGCTAGTATCAACCTCGGTTACTTCTTTCGCCGAGCTTCCATCGAGGACATAAAGGCGACTCGCCTTTCTCTTTCCCCGCAATATTACCAAACCACCTTTGGTAACCCTTAAAACTCCACCTTTACAAGTGAGTTTGTAGCCCTTCATATCAAGGGTACTCAAGGAAATCAAATTCCTCTTCAAGTCAGGGACATGTCTTACCTCGCCTAACGTGCGCACCGTGCCATCGAACATCTTCAAGCGGATATTCCCAATCCCTTCGACCTTGCACGAGGTGTTATTAGCCATAAACACCGCACCATGCTCCAAGGATTCATAAGTCTCGAACAACGACCGGTCCGGACACATATGAAACGAGCAACCCGAGTCTAAGATCCAATCACCACATAAGTTGGAGTTCTCGCCTAGAGCCATTAGTAGTTCTCCATAGAAATTCCCATCTACTAATCCAACGTCACCGGAATTCCGATTACCGGAATTATTGTTGTTGCTCTCCCTATTCTTCAACGCGTAGCACTCCGACTTTATGTGTCCCTTCTTCTTGCAATAGAAACACACCTTATTCCCGTGTCGCGACTTCGAATTCCTCGAGTCGCTCCCTTTATCACGGTACTTCTTTTGGACGCTAAGTCCTTCACCCACATCGGGCACACCATCCTTGTTGGACTCCATCCTTTGTACGTTTTCCCTTGACGAGAGAGCCGAAGTTACGTCTTTAAACGTGAGACTATCTCGTCAATAGAGAAGCGTGTCCCGAAAAGCCGCCATGGAGGGGGGTAGCGAGCATAACATCCAAAACGCAAGATCATCATCTTCGATCTTCACGCCAATTTTCCCAAGGTCAGCTACACGCTCCTTGAATCTCGCTACATGGTCTTGAATCGACGACCCCTCCGCCATCTTGAGGAAGTAGAGACTTCTCTTCAAGTGATGCTTGCTGGACACCGTTTTCTCAATGCACATCGATTCCAACAACTCCCATAATTCTTTTGCGGTCTTCGCCTCCGTCGTTTCCTCAGTCAACGAATCCGAAACATGAAGCCCTATGGTCGCCATAGCCATCTGATCGAGCTCCACCCACTCGTCATGCTTCATGTCTTTCGGCTTGTTGTCAACACCAAGTAGACAAACCTCTTGCTTAAGAGATCTGAGGACTAACCTCATCTTGTGTTGCCAAATAGGAAACCTCGTGTTGAGACTTAAATTCGGTAGATCGTACCTCACGCTCGCCATCGAAACCTTAGCTCTGATACCACTTGTTGTAGATTGACGATGTATAGTACGAATAATATGCGGAACCCCGAATTAATATAACTCAACAATAAATAACGAAGGAGACAAGAAAAGAAGACAAGGAATTTACGTGGAAACCCAAATCGGGAAAAACCACGGGAGGAACGACGAGAACTTTTACTATAATATTGCCGATGATTACAAGGATTGATATCCACTCTAAAACCCTCTAATCTCACACAATATTATCTCTCTCTATGATGGTATTAACTTGTGTTAACTCGTGTTGATTTCTCTCATCTGTGTCAATGGAGCAGCTCTCTTTATATAGGAGGGAGTCCTAAATATTGTATGGAAACAATATTTTACGCCCATAAAGAGTCCCAAGAGAAGTAGGAAACAAATCCTATTTAAAATAGGAAAGGAATAAAATTCACGAATGCTGAATCTGGGGACCTAGCGCGGCGCTAGCTTCCTGGCACGTTCGTGCTGAGCCCGCAGAAGGTGTACCCAAACTGGCACGAGCTGTCCTAGCTGGGCGCTAGGACGTAGCGGGTTGCTAGCTTCACTTTTCCTTTTTCTTCTCGGTTTTGTGTCACCAATTCATTGTGCACCAATTCCAACAATCATCAAGTTCCTGCAACACAAAACGAATAAAAACGGGTAAGGCAGATAGTTCGTTAGTGTAGAGCTTCGCCTCCTCGCACAACACCACAGACGTCGGTTGCCCTTCTCTCTTGGCTTGTTTCACCATGTGTAACTCCAATTGCGGAAGGTCCTCGGATTTCATCAATTCCTCCTCGCTGTCGGAATCCACCGACTCCACCGCGACGTCGGAATCCACCGAAACCTCCTCCTCGAACTCCGTCGAAGCCTCCTTCTCGGACTCTACCGAAGCCGAATCTTCCTCGGAATACACCAAGACCGACTCTTCTTCGGACTCCACCACGGCCAACGGCTCTGGCTTCTCGCCTTCGTCATCGGTCGCTACTTTCCCAGGCTTCATTGACGCTTGTACCAGCTCCCATAACTGACGCTCAATATTGCCCCAACACTCTCCCAACGCTCAGCTCTGGACCTCCTCTCATCACGAAACTCCCGACTAAGATCACGGGCTCGATGATGGCCATTCTGAACTTCTCGGTATCCGCTGCCACCTCTTCGATTCCATGCATCATCACGATGAGCTCTCTCCTCTAAGGCGGTAAGTCGTGCATTCACCTTCTCAAACACAGGTGCCACAGACTTCTTCCACGCAACACGAACGGCCTCCTCAATGAACTGAATTTGGATATGATCCATCTCGGTCAACCTGCAAAAGCGTTAGAAACAAGAATAGAGACTTCCTCACCACTCTCGTGTATCACTCAATATGGTAAGTCACTCAATACTCGGTTCTTCTCACTTTCTCTCTCTCTCAAGAATCGAACTCTCCCAATCTACCGGTCGAATTCAATTCCAACAAAAAAATTCCCAACCCAACAGAGTCCACGAATGAACGAAAAGATAGAAGACTTAAAATTGCTGAACGAACGATGAACAACAATAAAAAGAATAATCGAGCACAAGTTCAATATTTATTTATTTATTTATTTTTTTTTTTTAATAAAAATTACTGTTCATGAACAGTAATTTTCGAAAATAAAATAATAATTTTTTTTTTTAATCAAGGAAGAAGAAAGAAACAAAGAAAAGAATAAGAAGAAACGAAAAAGAAAAACGAGGCTACGTATTCAGAAAAATAAAGAACCCAAACCTGGGCTCTGAAACCAAATGATACGAACCTCGTCGGGGATAGAAAGATAGAAGGAGAACGAAGAACGGAAAGATAGAAAGATACCGGCGGAAGTCCCAAAACCTCTGAATCTGATTCGTGAAATAATCTTAGGACGGAAACCTAGACCCCAACACGTGATCGATGCAGCAACTCGGGGATGAGGAAGACACACGAACGAAGGGTGGATCGCTTCGTTGATTCGTCGGTTGAATTATTTGGATAATCGGGTAGAATTCGAACCCAAGAGAGATTTTTAATAAAACTCACAAAATATAATTTTATTCATAAAATTCATGGTTTTTTTGGTTCTTCAAAAATAATGAAAAGCAAGGCCTTTATATAGGCAAACTAAAAACATAAAAGAAAAAGGAAATAAAACATTGAATCACGCGGAGACCTAAAATCCGCCCACTTTCGGAACATGTCGTCCGACAGGATATAGTGTCGTCCGACAGCTCCTTGTCGTCCGACAGGAAATGTCGTCGGCCGACAGTTAACCCGCAGTTCGGGTTTCAGCTCGTGCTCAGCCTCGTGTTTCACAGAATATCGGTCCTCGGCTTCACTGTCGTCCGACGGGAATTGCTGTCGGCCGACACCAAGCCAGTCTTCACGGCTGAACTCCTCGGTGCGTCCTCGACTCACTCTTGACCTCCGTTTTACCGTCTTCGTCGTCGTTCTAGCTTGAAATAGAACTCGGGTCGCATCATTCGGGCAACTCTCGGTTCGACGTGCAACGTAGTTGCTTGAGACGTTGTATCCTGGGAAACAAACGATCGGTAGAGGTCGAATTTTGTTTTAAGGAGATTGTGTCTAACACAAGCCTCGTCTTTTTCTGTCATCTGCCATCTCTATAAAACCGATCCCTACAGTCTTAAAACAAAAATATCTACGAGATGGCTGCTTCTGACTCTCCAATCATCACCGAGAAAGCAACTGACTCCACTGCTAAGAAGGAGACGATCCCTATCACTCCTATGTTGGAATTCGATATCCCGGGCTATTAAAATTTGCGGAAAATAATAACCCAAACGAAAACCTCATCGCCGGATTACACGAACACCACGTACGAGCCGGAGCACGGACCGAACGCACAACGCGACCAAAGTCGCGCGCACGCCTTGCCCGAGCCCCCGTCCGCGGGGCTCGCGCGATCAATCGATCGCGTCCCACGCGATCGACAGGGGCTGCATGGGCAGCCCCCGCGGCGAGTCCAGCGACTCGCCGCCGCCTGGAGGTCCCCACCGTCGAGGTGGGGTGGGGTGCGGCACCAGCCCGCGCCCCCAGCGATCGATCGTGAGATTGATCGCACACCCTCGGCCCAGCCGAGGGTTTCTCCTCCACGCGCCCGAAACCCTAGGGCCGATCGCCCGTGGTCCGATGGCTTCGCCACCACCACGCGATCGTCCTCTACTCCGGGGTTCGATCTTTGGATCTTGCGTTCACGGTATTTCACGATAATCCAAATCAAATAAAATCAAGGGCGTTTAGATTTTATACCTTCGATTCGTTGTTCGGAGAAACGAAATCAAGATGACCTCGAGAACTTCCCACGTATTCCTTGCACTAGCTTGAACGTCGGGTGGACGACGATCCTCCAAGCTTATGGATCTCCTTCACGAACTCTTTGTTGGAGTTGTGTACTTAATGTCTAGATTTAAGTAACGGAAACTCACGATCCATTGCCACTAATCTATTTAACTAAATAAACAATTATTTGCATTTAATTATTTATAATTAAATATATGCAAATTATAGTCCTGGATTTCATACGTTATAGTTAGTATGGTGTGCATGGGCACACAGAAGATCATACTATCGGTTACTCGTATTTAATCAAACAGATGCTCACGACCTAGATGGACCCGGACCAATCCATCGGTATAGTCGTTGTGTGAGAGAGAAAATAATTTATCTTAATTATTTTATCACACTTGTACACTCGGTGTATTGGGCGGATCGTTTGAGATTTATCGATTAGGATTGCCGGCGATAATCGATTTAAGTCTCAGTGTATTTTATTCTTAATCCCCGATACTATTGCGGGTGTGTATATTTAATATAAGTGACTTTGATTTTCCAAAGGAATTAACCGATTTAATTATTGGGTTAATTACCGGTTAAGTTGAGTCGCTATATTTTATATATGACATGCCGTGAATACTTGACGGGAAAGTGTATCCCGTAATGGTTGATAATATCCCCGAGATGAGTTCATAAGGAATTATTATGTAAACCCTGCAGGTGGATTTGTTCCGCATAATAATTAAGGTTGAATGGTACTAGTCTCGGATATAAGAGATGAATAAATTAATTAGCAATAAATTAATTTTATTCATGGATATTTATATCTTAAATACACGGAATAAATAATACTACCGGAGAAATATTATTTGATATAATATGGTTTAATATTGGGAGTGCAATTAATTTTATATAGTGGAAAATAGAATTAATTAATATTAATAGATTAATAGATTTGGGCTTGGGCTCAATTTAATCATTAATATTGGAAGCCCAATATTCCACCTCCTTAAGATCCCCTACGTAGCCTATAAAAGCACTACATGGTCTTCTCTATTCTCATAACTTGAAGATCACAATTCTAGAGAGAGAAAGTAGAGAAGGAGATCCATGGAGTTCGGAAGATCGTCGCCCACCCGACGTTCGAGCTAGTGCAAGGAATACGTGGGAAGATCTCAAGGTCATCATAAGATCTCGTTTCTCCGCACAACGAATCGAAAGGTGAATTAAATTTCTGCAATTTAATTCAAGTTTATTGAATCAATTATCGAAAAACAAGATCCAAGGATCGAACCCCGGATTAGACGAACGATCACGCGGTGGTGGTGAAACCACCGGACCGCGGGATCGCCCGGCTAGGGTTTCGAGGGCGCGCGGAGGAGAGACCCGCGGCTGGGCCGCGGGCATGCGATCGATCTCACGATCGATCGCTGGGGGCGCGGGCTGGTGCCGCACCCCACCCCACCTCGACGGTGGGGACCTCCCAGGTGGCGGCGAGTCGCCGGACTCGCCGCGGGGGCTGCTGGGCAGCCCCACCCCAATCGATCGATCGATGCGATCGGTAGTCGCATGGAGCCCCGCTCGCGGGGGCTCGGCTGGGGCAGCGGCGTGCCTTCGGGTGCGTCGTGTCCTCCGTCGTGCTCCAGCGCGTTCGGTTGTGCTCCGGGCTTCGTGGCGTGCTCGCGATTAAACTCCGGCGAAGGGTTTTTGATCGGGCTATGGTTTCCGCTAATTTTTAATAGCCCGGGATATCGAATTCCAACAATTGGTATCAAAGCGTATGGTTATGTTTTTTCGTTAATTGTTTCGATAATCGATTGTCGTTGTTTATAGCCATAGATTAATTTAAATTGTTAAATTATTGCGCTATATTGTTCTACGTACTTGTTTTATCTCTCGTATGAATTGTGTTTGTCGGAAAAATTAATTATTAAAAATCGAGGGTTTCCGGTAATCGAACCGTATCGATCGGGCAAGGTCTTGTAGCGGGACCGGGCTGTATGGCGGCTGGGGGTCGACGGCATCAACCACCAGTGGTGTTAGTCGCCGGATGTCGACCGCTGCCAAGAGGCCAGGCGGTTCAGCCGCTACGCGCGGTGGCTCGTGGGTCGCGGCTTCGGCTTCGTGCTCGGACGGGCTGCTGGTTCTCCATGCTCGGCGGTCTTCGTGATGTGCGGGCTGCTGCTGGAGCAAAGTCGATGGCATGGGACGTCGTGGGCGTCTTCACGCCGGAAGTCGGCTGCTCCGGCGAAAGTCCAGGCGAGCGCCGGCGCGATCGATCGAACGACGTTTCGCTCAACTTGATAGCGGGCTGCTCGTGCGTGGGCTGTGACGAGGTTTATTGAAGTTGTCATCATCACAGTGCATGGAGAGGTTTTAGGTTGCAGTGATGAAGTTGAAGATGGGAGTAGTGTGTTTTTTGTTAGTTGTATAAGAGTTGTTATTCCTTTTATTGTTTAACACTTTTATTAAATAGGAGTAGCACTTTTATTCACTAGCACTTTTATAGAGTTGCTTGTAGCTCTATAAATAGCACTTTCAGTACTTTTTTATTTCAAGTCGTGTGAAATAAAAGAATTATTTTCCCGCTTCAGTTTTCATCTTCTTCCCCAAATTTCTTCTGTGAAATTTGATGGTGACGGCGCTGATGGCGAAAAGCAAACTCGGATTCATTGATGGCTCGATTGCACGGCCAGATCCAAATGACCCGATGTTCGCGGCTTGGATACGAAGCAACAGCATGGTGGTTTCATGGCTGAGAAGCGCCGCTACGCCACATATCAACTCCACTCTCATGTATTTCGACGATGCCGCTGCGATATGGTCTGACCTTCGTGAACGTTTTTCACAAGGTAATGTTGCTAGGTTTTATCAACTCCGGCAACAATTCATGACTCTGAACCAAGGTGCTTTAGATGTTAATGCCTATTATACTAATTTGCGTGCTGTATGGGATGAGTTCAAACATCTTCAACCTGTGAGTTGGTGTAGTTGTGCAGAAAGTGGTAGAAAATGGCATGAATATCAAATGCAGGAATGTGCTATTCAATTTTTGTTGGGACTGAATGCTAGCTATGCACAACTTAGGTCTAACATCATGAGTATGGTGCCATTTCCTACTCTGCCTAGAATTTTCAGTATGGTGATCCAAGAGGAGAGACAGAGAAATATAGGAGGTGTTCAACAAAATTTCACTCAAAATATGAGTGAGTTGCCAGGAAACATGGTTAATGCCTCTATGGGAGTTGGCAGAGGTAGAGAGAAATATCATTGCACTCACTGTGGTAAGACTGGCCATACTATTGATAGATGTTTTGCTCTTCATGGATTGCCACCTGGTTATGGTAAAGGAAAAGGCAAAGAAGATGTTAAAACCGGCCAAACTAACTCAGTTCAAGGTGCAGTGGTTCCTACTGATTCATCTGCTCAACCCACTGCTGCTACTGGCAACCAGTCTACCAATGGGAATCTTTCTGGTTTGTCTCTCTCAAATGATCAGTGCTTACAGATAATACAGATGCTGCAGAATCAGTTGCCTTCTTTTGGTTCTACATCTGATATGTCTGCATCAAATGTGTCATCCTCTACAGCCACACCTTCAGCAAACTTCAGTGGTACTATTTCTCTTTCTCTTGTCCCTTTTGCTGGTTCAGTAGTGAATTCTAGCTCACAATGGTTGATTGACACTGGAGCTACTCATCATGTGTGTTGCCATGAATCAGTGTTTCTTGAGTCTCATCCAGTGGATCACACTAAAGTCAATTTGCCAAATGGCACTTCTGTGAATGTGATGAAAATTGGATCTGTGCAGTTGAATGAACACATCATTTTGAAATCTGTTTTATTTGTTCCTTCCTTCAGCTACAACCTTCTTTCTATAAGTGCCTTAACACTGAGTTCTCACTGTTGTGTGTCCTTTACACATGACACTTGTCTTATTCAGGAAACTTCAAAGGGGATGCAGATTGGGATGGGTAGAAGGATTGGAAATCTTTATGTTTTGACTACCTCAGGTTCTATCCCTCCTTCTGTTATTTTAGCTTCCTCAGTTATAACTTCTGATATTTGGCATTCTAGATTGGGACATTTGTCAAAGGGAAAACTCAGCTTGTTAAGTGATGTTTTGAGTACCTCTTGTAATAAGGATTTTTTATGTGAAATCTGTCCTTTGGCTAAGCAAAAGAAACTGAAGTTTCCTATCTCCCATTCTCATTCTAAACATCCTTTTGACATCATACATTGTGATACATGGGGTCCTTTTCACACTGTTACAGCTGATGGTTTTGCCTATTTCCTTACTATTGTGGATGATCACAGTAGATTTGTTTGGACTTTCCTTATGAAACACAAATCAGATGTTGCCTCAGTTCTTACTCAGTTTTTTCAAACTGTTCACACTCAATTTGGCAAGAATATTAAGTGTTTAAGAAGTGACAATGGTCCTGAGTTCAATTTGATTTCCCTATTCTCTAAAACTGGTACTCTTCATCAAAAATCATGTGTTGGAGTTCCTCAACAGAATTCCAGAGTTGAAAGAAAGCATCAACACTTATTAAATGTTGCTAGAAGTCTTCTTTTTCAATCTCATTTACCTATTGAGTATTGGGGTGACTCTATTCTCACTGCTTCTTACCTAATCAACAGAATTCCTTCCTCTGTTTTGCCTGACTCTCTTACACCTTTTTCTGCCCTTTTCCATAAACCAGCTTCCTATACACATTTGAGAGTTTTTGGTTGCCTATGCTTTGCCTCTACCCTTGACAGGAATAGAGATAAGTTTTCACCCAGGGCTATCAAATGTATATTTCTTGGTTACCCTCCTGGGTACAAAGGGTATAAACTTCTTGACATTTCTACAAATAACACATTCATTTCCAGAGATGTTATCTTTCATGAAACCATATTTCCTTTTTCACATCTACCATCCCAGGAATGTTTTCCAGATTTGTTTTGTCCTGATCCTATCATCACCACACCAGATAACTCAAACACATCCATACCCACCCATTTACCTTCTCTCCCACCATCCACATCCACTGAACACACTTCAACCTCTGAGCCCTCTACTGTCCCAAACACTACTGCTCCTTCTTCCTCTCACAAAAGACTTATCAGAAAACCCTCTCATTTAAATGATTATATTTGCAATAATCTTGACACTTCATGCACACATCCTTTATCCTCTTATATTTCCCACAGTAAACTTACTCCAACTTACTCTCATTTCATCTCCTCCATCACCTCTGTCCCTGAACCACACACATATTCCCAAGCTGTTGTTTATCCTGAATGGTGTAAGGCCATGGCTACTGAACTTGCAGCTCTACAACAAGCTGGCACTTGGGAAATTACCACCTTACCTCCTGTTGCTGGAAATGATGCTCAACTCATCCATGACTTCAAATCTTTCCTTGGCACTAAGTTCAAGTATAAGGATCTTGGTGTGTCCAAATACTTTCTTGGTCTGGAAATAGCAAGAAATGCAACTGGAATTTTTGTGTGCCAAAGAAAATATGCTTTAGATCTCATTCATGACACTGGTTTTCTTGGTAGCAAGCCTGCAAATTCCCCAATGGATTCCACTCACCTTCTCAGTGATTCAGATGGCATTCCACTTGATGACATAACCAAATACAGGAGATTGATTGGAAGATTGTTATATCTTTGTATCACTAGAGTGGACATCACATATGCTGTCCACACACTTAGTCAATTTCTTGCTCATCCCACAACCATTCATATGCAGGCAGCTGAGAGGATCATTAAATATCTAAAAGGGACACCTGGACATGGTTTGTTCTTTTCTGCTGACAATCCACTCAACTTGAGTCTATTTGCAGATGCAGACTGGGGTGGCTGCCCTGATTCCAGAAGATCAGTCACAGGATTTTGTGTCTTTCTTGGCAATGCATTGGTTTCTTGGAAATCCAAAAAGCAGCACACTATATCCAGGTCCTCAGCTGAGTCTGAATATAGGGCTATGGAACAAGCCACCTGTGAGTTTGTTTGGACCAAAGGCTTACTTGCAGAAATGGGAATAATGCAGTCCATGGCCATACCTCTCTACTGTGACAACCAGGCTGCAGTATATATCTCTTCCAACCCTGTTTTTCACGAGAGGACCAAACATATTGAAATTGACTGTCACACAGGGAGGGAGAAGTACATTGCTGGCATTATTAAACCACTGCACATCAAGAATGATTTGCAGCTTGCAGATCTTCTCACTAAACCATTGGGTGTTGCTGAACTGAAGATGATATTGGTCAAGATGGGATTTGGTAGTATCCACTCTCCATCTTGAGGGGGTGTATTGAAGTTGTCATCATCACAGTGCATGGAGAGGTTTTAGGTTGCAGTGATGAAGTTGAAGATGGGAGTAGTGTGTTTTTTGTTAGTTGTATAAGAGTTGTTATTCCTTTTATTGTTTAACACTTTTATTAAATAGGAGTAGCACTTTTATTCACTAGCACTTTTATAGAGTTGCTTGTAGCTCTCTAAATAGCACTTTCAGTACTTTTTTATTTCAAGTCGTGTGAAATAAAAGAATTATTTTCCCGCTTCAGTTTTCATCTTCTTCCCCAAATTTCTTCTGTGAAATTTGATAAGGTTGATGGCATGTGTCGTCGGAGGAGATGCCATGCCGGAAATCAACCGGACTCGTGCACAGACACGCCGAAGAAGACGACGCTGAAGAAGACGATCGCTAAATTTTTTTAAAAATAAACAGTGTCGGCCGACATGTTTTTTGTCAGAGGCCGACACCATGCGATTTTCTTATGCATGTGTGTGCGTGGTCTTTGCATGTGGGCTGAATGATTTGAATGCATGGCATGGCTTGTGTGTTGCATGTCCGCATGCATGAAACTAAAGCCATGGTTTCGATTGGTCCATGTTCATGGTTCGATTTTGGGTCGACCGGAAATTCATTTTTCGGTTCGTCCCGGTAAATCCGATTTTTCCGAAAATAATTTAATCTTTCTAATTTTATTTAATTTAATTTTGGAATTAATTCAAATTTTATTTGGATTAGATTTCTTAATTATGGAATTAAATAATGGAATTAGATGGAGAGTTAAATTAGGAAAGAAAATCCTAGTTTCTCTAGATATCCTATATCTACTTGGATTAGAAGTCTTAAGAAGAATCAAAATTCGATTTTGATTAGGATTCTTGAGATCTAATTTAAATAGGATTGAGAAATTATTAAAATATTGATTTTATTTAATTTAAGTATTTTATTTAAAATTATTAGATTAATTCAAAATTTATTTTGGATTGGAAAATCTTGGATTTTATTTAGAATAGAATTAAATATGGAAATCAATGGATTTTAATAATATTGATTTTATTTAATTTATGTATTTTATTTAAAATCATTAGATTAATTCAAAATTTATTTTGGATTGGAAAATCTTGGATTTTATTTAGAATAGAATTAAATATGGAAATCAATGGATTTTAATAATATTGATTTTATTTAATTTAAGTATTTTATTTAAAATCATTAGATTAATTCAAAATTTATTTTGGATTGGAAAATCTTGGATTTTATTTAAAATAGAATTAAATATGGAAATCAATGGAATTGATTTTATTTAATTGGAGTATTTTATTTAAAATCATTAGATTGATTCAAATTTATTTTTGAATTAGAATCTTGGATTTTATTTAAAATAAATTAAATATGAGAATCAAAGAATTTTTCCGTCGCTCGGCAAAGTATTCAAGACGTAGAATGAAGACTCAAGGCAAGCATGCGGGAATTCATCAAGATAGCGTATCCCTTTATTGTAAAAAGCTAAGTGGGAGAGGGAATGGAAACATTGCCATGGTCTCCATTGCTGTTCTCTTGGTGACTTTTATGGATTTTTGAAGTTCGTATAGACAAGTCATTGGAGGAGAATTCTTGTAATTCCTCTTACGAGAAACATTGATTAAGTTTATCAAACAATGCCTAATTTGTCTTTCCAAAACTGATTTCAAGTCGACTCATTCTCACCCCGGGGAGTGGAATGGAGCCAAAGCCACTTGGTCATGTCGAGGACACAAATTAGAGACTTTCGTGTCATTTGATGACTAGATCGATTGTCTGCTCGGCTCCCTCATTCTATGAGAGATAGGGTCGTTCGCATGGTGAATCACTGGTAAGAAACTTCGAGTTTCACTTATGATTCTCCGCGTCTTGATTTACAAGATCGAATGGATCAAGTAATTGGGAGTCAATTATAAATATCTCTTAGTGTAGTAAACGTCCACACCATGTGGCTTGCTATACTAACGGATTTTGGATTAATTGATGTAGACAGTTATAAGGAATTGTGAAGAGTTGTGAAGTTGTCGTAAACGTCCACACCACGTGGCTTGCGGTGATGTAGCAATTCCAAACGATTTACTTTAGTACTGAGTAATGGTTTACACTTAGATACGCATTATAGTATTCCTTCCCACGAGGTTACGCTATAAGTGATGTATGACCAAAGAAAATCTAATTGCTAAATAATTTGGGTGGGTAAACGTCCACACCACGTGGCTTGCCTTACCTGATGGGATTTTAGATGTGATTAGTGATTTAATGATATTATTTGAGGGAGATAATATCGGAGATTAAATCGATTGTTTGTTGTTATATGTGCTCATAGATTAGGAAATGGCCTTGAACCCACTTTATGTGATACGTAAGGATTTTAACTCACTGGTCCCTAAATGTAATGATTGGAATAGAGATCTAGACATTACCCAAACTGTTAAAGAGTGCAAGGTTGTACTCAGTGAGCCTTGTCCTCCCGAGCCTATTGACATAGGCGGCTAGACAAGAAGCGATGAGGATACTCATAAAGGCCAGTCACTTCGAGGAAACGTTTAAACACGTTTTTGAGATGATTGACCTTTTGGACGAGTTGAGACGGAAATCGCAAGCTCTTGTAGCCAATGCCAAAGGTTTCGAACCTAAGGGCAAGATCGGGGAAAAAGGAAAAGCAAGCAAAGAAACCCAGTGGTCCTAAGCTACTTGGACCACGAGATGGGACGAGAAAGCTATGAGGCAAGTGTTCTCGATGCAAACAGTCTGGGTACTGGAAGTCTGATTATCCTCTCAAAGAAAGCACGAAATTTTCTTTAGTCGTAAAACATAGTCAGTGGTATTATCTACCGGAACCTGGTGTGTAGATATGGAACCACTGACGGTATGTGCATTTTAAATGCAAGGGTTCCAGGAAACCCGACGACTTGGAAAAGAAGAAATCGTAGTCTACATGGGCAATGCTGTGGAGGAGGCAGCTGTTGCAGTGGAGGACATATAGGATTTCATTTTGAGTTATTGCTTTTATGTACCTTTCATATAAGAAAGAACTTTGTTCTGGATTTCTAATGAATGGATATTTTATTTCTTTTAATCATTTGATGGTATAAGAAGAAATAATGATATTATCTATTTTGGTACATTAGCTAGCAATGTATAAATGATGAATCATGAGTCCACCACGATGCAACGAACCGTTATACATAACTCGTTTTACTAATAAGAGATTTCTTTATTAAATCATTTATACGTGTGGATTCTTATGCTAAGTCATATTTATTCAAATAAGAAGTTCAAAGGTCGAAAATTGATTGTAAGATCAATTAAGTTGAAGGAGTGGACCTTCCGACCTAAGAATCTAATTTGGAAGATAATACGACTAAGCAATCCTTTATGGATATAAGATATAAGATCCGGACAAGTATTAGAATTGATTGACTCTGATTTATGATCAGAGCTTGGGATTGGATCTCAAGTGACTACACCATACAGTCCTCTGTAGGATTGGTATGTCGGAAATGAGAAATGGAACTCTTATAGAAATAGTAAAAGCATGAGTTAAACGGAACTACCTATGTTCTATGGATATGTCTTGTAACAACGGCACATTCAAATGTGGTTGTAGAATATCCTAGAAGAACAAAAGGTGTGTGTTCGATAGTACTATGAACCAGAAGGACGTTATAAGTTCTAACGCCCGGTTCTTAGAGGAAGACTATTAGATGAACCACAAGCCCAAAAATGACATGATACTTCTGAAGAGAGAGAAAACGATTAAAACTTAGAACCAGCCGAACCGAGTAGCGGTACATCACTAACTGCACCTACTGTTATTACTGTTTATACACCGGAATGCCATTGTAGTGGGAGGTTGTTTGACAACCAGAGATATTCATAAGACTAGGAGAGTTTTGAACTCTGGACCTAGTATACATGAAAGCAATCCCTGGATCTACATAAAGGCGGTACTAGATCTAAATGTGCCTTCTTGGAGAGCAATAAAGATTATTGCTAAGAGGCGAGATCATTTAGAGTACAAGCTTAGTTGATCCATTTATGGATTGAAACAAAGCGTTGAGTTCGTGGTACTTGCAAATTGATGAGATAGTCCATTTTATGGATTCATCAAAAGCATAGACGAATTGTGTGTATTGGAAACGTGATGGAAAACAAGGTGGTGTTTCTCAGGTTTTATGTAGATAACATTTTATCATTGGCAACAATGTAAAGATGTTGTCAGACATAAAATGATGGTTGTCTAGAAAAATCGATATATGAGATAAAGAAGAAGTTAGAGCATGTTCTTAAGATCTAGGATCTCAAGAAAAGAACATTGTACTTCTCTAGATATCTTATACGATTATGGTTCGTTTTAACATGTAAGATTCCGAGAAAGGTTCGTTACCTTTCAGAGACGGAATGCATCTATCTAAGGATATGTGTTTTGTAACACAAAAGGAGATAGAAGCAATGAAAGCGGATTCCTACACTTCGGGTGTGGAAAGCTTAATAAATGCGATGTTGAAAACAAGAACCTGATATCGGCTATGCGGTTAGCATAGTGGGAGGATATCAAGGTAATCCTGGAAAGGAATACTTGACTGCTGTAATGAACATTTTAAGTACTTTCGAAGTACTGGAAACTATGTTCTGGATTACGGAGCAGACAAACATTTCCTTTGGATTACATTCTCTTAGATTTCTAATCGAATGAGGACCGGTGTAAGTCGATATCAGGCTATGTGTTTCACTATTGAAGGAGAAGGAGTTTTAACATGGAAGAGTGATAAGCACGATGCTTTTCGGACTCTGCCATGGGTAACCAAATAGCGGGCTCAGAGGCAGCGAAAGTTTTGGTATAACTCCGGGATAATCTCTGGGACTTAGATGTGATTCTTAATTTGCCAAAGGCTATGTAAATAGCGGTGCGATAGCAAATGGTAAGAAATCACAAGTCCATAAGTGTAAGATAACACATAGTGCAAGTACCACCTGATACGAGTCATCGTCGAGGGAGACGACGCTATAGTCACCAAGATAACTTCAGAACGGCAACCTAGATTGCTCATTCACATAGTAGTTCTTGGAAGTACAACTTAAGCACGTGATGAGTATGGGAGTCGGGAGTTTGGAGGAAATGACTAGACCTTAGTAGAAGTGGGAGATTGTTGGAGTTGTGTACTTAATGTCTAGATTTAAGTAACGGAAACTCACGATCCATTGCCACTAATCTATTTAACTAAATAAACAATTATTTGCATTTAATTATTTATAATTAAATATATGCAAATTATAGTCCTGGATTTCATACATTGTAGTTAGTATGGTGTGCATGGGCACACAGAAGATCATACTATCGGTTACTCGTATTTAATCAAACAGATACTCACGACCTAGATGGACCCGGACCAATCCATCGGTATAGTTGTTGTGTGAGAGAGAAAATAATTTATCTTAATTATTTTATCACACTTGTACACTCGGTGTATTGGGCGGATCGTTTGAGATTTATCGATTAGGATTGTCGGCGATAATCGATTTAAGTCTCAGTGTATTTTATTCTTAATCCCCGATACTATTGCGGGTGTGTATATTTAATATAAGTGACTTTGATTTTCCAAAGGAATTAACCGATTTAATTATTGGGTTAATTACCGGTTAAGTTGGGTCGCTATATTTTATATATGACATGCCGTGAATACTTGACGGGAAAGTGTATCCCGTAAGAGTTGATAATATCCCCGAGATGAGTTCATAAGGAATTATTATGTAAACCATGCAGGTGGATTTGTTCCGCATAATAATTAAGGTTGAATGGTACTAGTCTCGGATATAAGAGATGAATAAATTAATTAGCAATAAATTAATTTTATTCATGGATATTTATATCTTAAATACACGGAATAAATAATACTACCAAAGAAATATTATTTGATATAATATGGTTTAATATTGGGAGTGCAATTAATTTTATATAGTGGAAAATAGAATTAATTAATATTAATGGATTAATAGATTTGGGATTGGGCTCAATTTAATCATTAATATTGGAAGCCCAATATTCCACCTCCTTAAGATCCCCTACGTAGCTTATAAAAGCACTACATGGTCTTCTCTATTCTCATAACTTGAAGATCACAATTCTAGAGAGAGAAAGTAGAGAAGGAGATCCATGGAGTTCGGAAGATCGTCGCCCACCCGACGTTCGAGCTAGTGCAAGGAATACGTGGGAAGATCTCAAGGTCATCATAAGATCTCGTTTCTCCGCACAACAAATCGAAAGGTGAATTAAATTTCCGCAATTTAGTTCAAGTTTATTGAATCAATTATCGAAAAACAAGATCCAAGGATCGAACCCCGGATTAGACGAACGATCACGCGGTGGTGGGGAAACCACCGGACCGCGGGATCGCCCGGCTAGGGTTTCGAGGGCGCGCGGAGGAGAGACCTGCGGCTGGTCCGCGGGCATGCGATCGATCTCACGATCGATCGCTGGGGGCGCGGGATAGTGCCGCACCCCACCCCACCTCGACGGTGGGGACCTCCCAGGCGGCGGCGAGTCGCCGGACTCGCCGCGGGGGCTGCTGGGCAGCCCCACCCCAATCGATCGATCGATGCGATCGGTAGTCGCATGGAGCCCCGCTCGCGGGGGCTCGGCTAGGGCAGCGGCGTGCCTTCGGGTGCGTCGTGTCCTCGGTCGTGCTCCGGCGCGTTCGGTTGTGCTCCGGGCTTCGTGGCGTGCTCGCGATTAAACTCCGGCAAAGGGTTTTTGATCGGGCTATGGTTTCCGCTAATTTTTAATAGCCCGAGATATCGAATTCCAACACTCTTTAGACTAATCAAGTATGATTATCTTATCTTGTCTAATTGTGAAGACCATGTAGTGCTTTTATAGGCTACGTAGGGGATCTAAAGTAGGTGGAATATTGGGCTTCCAATATTGATGATTAAATTGAGCCCAAACCCAAATCTATTAATCCCATCAATATTAATTAATTTATTTTCCACTATATAAATTAATTGCACTCCCAATATTAAACCATATTATATCAAATAATATTTCTCCGGTTAGTATTATTTATTCCGTGTATTTAAGATTTAAATATCCATGAATAAAATTTATTTATTGCTTAATAAATTTATTAATCTCTTATATCCGAGAATAGTACCACTCAACCTTATTATTATGCGGGAACAAATCCACTCGCGAGGTTTACATAATAAATCCTTATGAGCTCATCTCGGGGATATTATCAACCCTTACGGGATACACTTTCCCGTCAAGTATTCACGACATGCCATATATAAAATATAGTGACCCAACTTAACCGGTAATTAACCCAATAATTAAATCGGTTAATTCATTTGGAAAATCAAAGTCACTTATATTAAATATACACACCCGCAATAGTATCGGGGATTAAGAATAAAATACTCTGAGACTTGAATCAATTATCACAGGCAATCCCAATTGATAAATCTCAAGCGATCCGCTTAATACACCAAGTGTACAAGTGTGATAAAATAATTAAGACAAATTATTTTCTCTCTCACACAACGACTATACCGATGGATTGGCCCGTGTCCATCTAGGTCGTGAGCAACTGTTTGATTAAATACGAGTAACCGATAGCATGATCTTCTGTGTGGGCCCGCACACCATACTAACTACAACATATAAAATCTAGGACTATAATTTGCATATTAATAATTAAAAGCAAATATATGTTTATTTTAATAGATAAATGATAGTGTACAAGGAGTTAAGAATACTCAAATCTAGACATTAAGTATACTAATCCATCAATCTCCCACTTATACTAAGGTCTAGTCTTATCTTCCAAACTTCTGACTCCCAAACCCTTCAAGTGCTTGAAATATACTTCCTTAGGAAGTATCTTTGTGAAGGGGTCTGCTAGGTTGTCATCTGAAGCTATCTTGGTGACTACAGCGTCGCCTCTCTTGACGATGTCTCGAATCAGGTGGTACTTGCGCTCTATGTGTTTCGTAGCACTATGGGACCGTGGTTCCTTATTGTTTGCCACTGCACCACTATTGTCACAATAAATTGTCATAGTTTTGGGAAAACTCGGAATCACATCTAAGTCCTGGAGGAAATTAAGGAACCACACTGACTCTTTCGCTGCCTCTGAGGCTGCAACATATTCAGCTTCCATGGTAGAGTCCGAAATGCACTTTTCCATGATACGGCTCCACCTCCCAAAGTGTACACATAGCCTGATGTCGACTTACGCCGGTCCTTATCAGCTTGGAAATCCGAATCTGTGTAACCCAAAGGAATCAGATTGTCTGCTCCGTATCTTAGAACATAATCCTTAGTATTTCGCAAATACTTGAAAATGCTCTTTACGGCAGTCCAATGAGCCTTTCCAGGGTTACTCTGATATCTTGCCACTATACCCACTGCATAACAGATATCAGGCCTCGTGCATAACATTGCATACATTAAGCTTCCCACAGCCGAAGCGTAGGGAACTGCTTTAATGTCATCTTTCTCCTTCTGTGTTTGAGGACACATTTCCTTAGAAAGACAAGTTCCTTTATTGAAGGGTAACTTACCCTTCTTGGAATCTTGCATGTTAAAACGAGCTAGAATCGTGTCTATGTAAGATTGCTAGGAAAGGTACAATGTTCTATTCCGGCGATCCCTTATAACCTTGATCCCTAGAACATGTCCAACCTCCCCTAAATATTTCATATCGAATTGTCTAGACAACCATCCTTTTATGTCTGATAACATCTTCACACTGTTGCCAATGAGAAGTATGTCGTCTACATAAAGCACGAGAAACACCACCTTCTTTCCATCACGTTTCCAATACACACACGATTCGTCCATGCTTTGAATGAATCCAAAAGATTGGACTACTTCATCAAATCGCAGGTTCCACGATCTCGAGGCTTGTTTCAATCCATAAATTGATCGATTAAGCTTGCACACTAGATGATCTCGCCCCTTAGCAATGAATCCTTCTGGTTGTTTCTGCTGGGATTCGATGTCCCGGGCTATCAAAAATTGCGGAACCGATAACCCGATCAAAAACCCTAGATCGCCGGAGATTACGAACACCAACTCATCCGCAGGAGTTCGACCTTTGGAGACTACGCGCCCGAAGACACGCAGCCCGCCCCCAGCCAAAATCCCCCGCGAGTCGGAAACCACGAACGCGAACCACCTCACGAGCCGGGGCCCGACCGAACGCCCAGCGAGGCCCGAAGGCCGCGTGCGCCAGCCGAGCCCCCGCGAGGGGCTCGCGATCGTCTACGGACGATCGCTGGGATCGCTCGTAGCGATCCCCGGGCTGCTCGTAGCAGCCCCGCAGCGAGTCGCGTGACTCGCTGCTCGCGAGGGCGTCGCCCTCGCACGCCTCGCTACGGGTGAACCCGTAGCGCATACGAGGCAGCTACGGGTCATCCCGTAGCACGCCCGCGATCGAGCTCACGGGCTCGATCGCCCCTCGGCTCCAGCCGAGGGCTTCGCGCGGCACGCGCCTCCGACGACGGCGGCTGGGGTCCGCCACGGCACCAGCCCGTGGCACCCCGGCGATCGACCGAAGTCGATCGCATGCCCCGGCGTCCAGCCGGGGCTCGTGCTGGAAATCGATATCCCGGGGTATCAAAAATTGCGGAACCGATAACCCCAAACGAAATCCCGTCGCCGGAAACTGGATCCCCGACTCATCCGCAGGAGTCCGACCTTTGGAGACTACGCGCCCGAAGACACGCAGCCCGCCCCCAGCCGATTTTCTCCCGCGAGTCGGATCCACGAACGCGAACCACACAAACGGAGCCGGGCTCGACCCGAGCATCGCCGCGGGATAAACCCGCGGCTAAACCCTAGCCGAGCCCCCGTCGGGGCTCGCGATCGATTGATCGCGTGGGCTGGGGATGCACGCGCATCCCCATGGGGCTGTTCCGAACAGCCCCCGGCGGTGAGTCCGGCGACTCACCGCCACCGCCGAGGAGGGCGGTGCGCCCAGCGCACCAGCCGCGGCCCAGCCGCGGCTCGCCCGGCGATCGACCACGCGGTCGATCGCATGCCCCGGCTCCAGCCGGGGCGTCCTCATGTGGGCCCCGCGATCGACGCCCCTAGGGCTCGATCGCACCCCTCGGCTCCCAGCCGAGGGTCCTTCGAACATTCGCCGGGGATCTCGAATCCCCGTCCCCGAAGTTCGTCGTTTTCCCGGATCTTGTGTTCATGCATGTATTACAATTAAATCACATAAATTCACACGAAGGAGTTTATGATTGTACCTTTTGATTCGTTGTGCGGAGAAACGAAATCAAGTTGAAGACCTTTGGATCTTCCCACGTATTCCTTGCACTTCGTTCGAACGTCGGGTGGGCGACGATCTATCGAACTCCTATGGATCTCCTTCAACTCTCTAGAATATCAAGAATGATAATCTTGTCTTATGATTTATGAAGGCCATGTAGTGCTTTTATAGGCTACGTAGGGGATCTAAAGGAGGTGGAATATTGGGCTTCCAATATTGAAGATTAAATTGAGCCCACTGCCCAAGTCCATTAATCCTTATCAATATTAATTAATTTATTTTCCACTATATAAATTAATTGCACTCCCAATATTAAACCATATTATATCAAATAATATTTCTCCGGTAGTATTTATTTATTCCGTGTATTTAAGATTTAAATATCCATGAATAAAATTAATTTATTGCTAATTAATTTATTCATCTCTTTAATCCGAGACTAGTACCATTCAACCTTAATTATTGTGCGGAACAAATCCACTCATGAGGTTTACACAATAATTTCTTATGAACTCATCTCGGGGATATTATCAACCCTTACGGGATACACTGTCCGGTCAATTATTCACGGCATGTCATATATAAAATATAGTGACCCAACTTAACCGGAAATTAACCCAATAATTAAATCGGTTAATTCCTTTGGTAAATCAAAGTTACTTATATTAAATATACACACCCGCAATAATATCGGGGATTAAGAATAAAATACACTGAGACTCGAATCGATTATCGCCGGCAATCCTAATCGATGAATCTCAACGATCCGCTCAATACACCAAGTGTACAAGTGTGATAAAATAATTAAGATAAATTATTTTCTCTCTCACACAACGACTATACCGATGGATTGGTCCGTGTCCATCTAGGTCGTGAGTAACTGTTTGATTAAATACGAGTAACCGATAGTATGATCTTCTATGCGCCCATGCTTGCACCATACTAACTAAAACGTATAAAATCCAGGACTATAATTTGCATATATTTAATTAATAATAATTAAACACAAAACAATTATTTGTTAATTTAATATATTAAATGCTATGATCGGGAGTTTTCAGTTACTCAAATCTAGACATTAAGTACACAACTCCAACAATCTCCCACTTGTACTAAGGTCTAGTCATTTCTTCCAAACTCCCGGTTCCCATACTCATCACATGCTTAAAGTGTACTTCCGAGAAGTACTATGTGAATGAGCACTCTAGGTTGCCGCTCTGAAGTTATCTTGGTGACTACTACGTCGTCTCCCTGACGATGACTCGTATCAGGTGGTACTTGCACTATGTGTTATCATCACTTTTAGACTTATGACTTCTTCCAGTTTATCATGCACCGCTATAAAATAGCCTTTGATAAACCAAGAGTCATTTCCAAGTCTTAGAGGTTATCCCGGAACCTAACCAAAACTTCCGCTGCCTCTGAGGCTGCTATTCGGTTATGAGAGAGTCCGAGAAGCATCCTGCTTATCACTCTTACATATTAAAGGTTCCACCTTTTCCAAAAGTGAACACATAGCCTGATATCGACTTACACTGGTCCTTTTCTGATTTGAAATCTGAGAAAATGTAATCTAAGAAGATTTCGTATTGCTTAGTAATCCAGTACACCCAAGTACTCTTACAGCATTCGAATATCTCTTATCCAGATTACCTTGATATCCTCCCACTACGCTAACCGCATAGTTGATATCAGGTTCTTGTTTTCTAACATTGCATTTAAGCTTTCCACACAAGGTGTAGGAAAATGCTTAGTATCATCTATCTCCTTTTATGCGTTCAAGACACATAACCTTAGATAGATATACATATTCTGTCTCTGAAGGGCAACGACCTTTCTCAGAATTATGCATGTTAAAACAAACCATAATCGTATAAGATATCCAGGAGAAGTACAATGTTCTTATCCCTAGATCATAAGATCTCAAGAACATGTTCTAACTTCTACTTAATCTTATATCCCGATTCATTTATTTAGACAACCATTATTTTATGTCTGACAATATCTTTACATTGTTGCCAATGATAAAATGTTATTTACATAAAATCTCCGAGAAACACCACCTTGTTTCCATTACGTTTCCAATACACCTATCGTCTCTGCCTTTTGATGAATCCATCGAATGGATTATCTCATCAATTCGCAAGTTCCACGATTTATAGCTTTGTAACCATCCATAAATGGATTTACCAAGCTCGTACTCTAAATGATCTAGCCTCTTAACAATAATCCTTATTGTTTTTCAAGCAGGCTCATTTAGATCTAGTACTGCCTTTATGCAGAGCTAGGGATCGATTTCATGTTTACTAGATCCAGAGTCCGAACTCCTCTAGTCTTATGAATATCTCCGGTTGTTCAACAACCTCCCACTGCAATGGCGTCCCGGTGTATAACAGTAATAACAATAGGTGCAGTGTGTGGTGTACTTCTACTCGGTTTGGCTGGTTCTCAGTCTTTTGTCCTTTTTCTCATTCTAAGGTACTAATTCAGTTCAGGCTTTGTGGTTCATCTAATAGTCTTTCTCTATGAACCGAACGAAAGTTCTTCTGGTTCATAGTACTATAGAACACACAATACTTTGTTCACCTAGGATATCCTACAATTACACAGAATGTGCTATTGTCTCCAGAAATATCCATAGAACATAGGTAGTTCCGAACAACTTGTTCTCTCTTACTTTTAGATTTCCATTTCTTATTTTCAACGCACCATCTCTACACGTAAGTGTATGGCGCGGCCCTTTGGGATTGAATCCCAATCTTTGATCATGCTATGTGTTATTTAGACAGGCGATGGCCTCCGCGACCGAGTCACAGGCTTCTAATGGATATACTTTAATGGTTCCCCATAATAGCTTTGTGTCCATTGACTAGTCAAAAACACTTTGCTTTTATGGCACATTTAAGTACTCTAATCCATTATTGAGTATTCTTGAAAGAACTACTCATGCCTTTTAAATTTACACATATGTCTGCATATCTAATCATTTCTAATACTAGTCCGAATTCTATCCTTTATAAAGAAAGGTTTGCTTAGATGTATTATCCTCCAAATTCAATTCTCAGGTCGGAAGGTCCATTCCTTCAACTATAATTGATTAAATCAATTTCGACCATTTGAATCTTATTTGAAAAATACTACTAAGTACAAGAATTCACAAGTATAATGATTTAACAAAGAAATATATCTAATCAAGTAAAACAAGTTATAGAACGGTTCGTTGCATCGTGGTAGACTTAGGATCTATCATTCATATATTGCTATCTAATGTACCAGAATAGATAATGCCATCATTTCTTATCAAAATCATCCAATGATTAAAGAAATAAAATATCCATTCATAAATAATAGAAATCCAGAACAAAAAAAGTTCTTTCTAAAATAAAGGGTACATAATGCAATAATCTTGAAATGAAATCCTATTTAACTACTAAAGCAGATAAATGTCTTCCACCGCAACAGCTGCCTCCTCTACAGCTTTTGCCCGTGTAGACTCGAACTCTCCTTCTCTAAGTCGCCGGGTTTTCTGGAACCCCTGCATTCAAAATGCACATACCGTCAGTGGTTCCATATCTACACACCAGATTTCTGGTAGATAATACCGCTGACTATGTTTTTACGACTAAAGAAAAATTCGTACCTCTGAGAGGGCATTCAGACTTCCAGTGTCCAGACTTGTTGCATCGGAAGCACTTGCCCCTTGGCTTTGCAGCCCCCACTCGTGGTACAGTCCTCTTGACACCACTGGGTTTCCCGGCTTGCTTCCTTTTCTTGCCCCTACCTCCACCAGGCTTAAAGCCTTTGGACTTGGTAGCTACAAGCGCTTGAGACTTGCCCTTCTTGTAGATCCCCTCTGCCGCCTTCAGTTCAGTCAGGAGTTGCGCAAGAGTATAAGATAGTTTACCCATATTATAGCTCATACGAAACTTCTCAAACTTAGGGGTCAGAGACTGGAGTATGATGTCGACTTGCGTCTCACCATCAATAGAAGCTCCTAGGACCTCAAGTTCATTCAACAAACTCATCATCTTAAGAACGTGCTCCTCAACGGGCGTTCCTTCAGACTGAGTAGTCGACATGAGGACTCTCATGGCTTCTTGCCTTGCCGCACGATCCTGCTCCCCAAACATCTCCTTGAGGTTAGTCATCATATCCCGGGCAGTGTCCATTGGCTCATGTTGGGTTTGGAGTACATTTGACATGGAAGCCAAAATATAGCACCTAGCCATTTCATCAGCCTTTTTCCACTTCCGATATGTTGCCTTTTCCTCATCAGTTCAGGCAGCCGTGGGCTCAGCAGGGCATTTATCAGAGAGTACAAACTTGTACTCCTCCGAAGTCAGGACAATGTCTAAATTTCTCTTCCAATCAATGTAATTGGGGCCAGTGAGCTTATGCTCCTTGAGTATCATAGAAAGTGGGTTTATAGCTATTCTCTAAACCTATAAGCACATTTAAACAAACAATTAATTTAATATCCGATATTATCTCCCTCAAATAATATCATTAAATCACTAATTACATCTAAAATCCCATCAGATAAGGCAAGCCACGTTAGTGTGGACGTTTACCCATCCAAATGATTTAGCAATTAGATTTGCTTTGGTCGTACATCACTATAGTGTTACTTCGATGGGAAGAATACTATAGAGCGTACCTAAGTGTAAACCATTACTCAGTATCTAAGAAGATTTTTGGGACTCGCATATCACCGCAAGCCACGTTAGTGTGGACGTTTACGTTAACACACGATCCTTCACTTTCTTCTATAACTGTCTACATCAATCGTTCTAAAATCCCATTCAATGCAGCAAGCCACGATAGTGTGGACGTTTACTACACCAAAAGATTTATACAATTGACATCCAATTACTTGAAGCATTCGATCTCGTAAATCAAGACGCGGGGAATCATAAGTGAAACTCGAAGTTTCTAACCAGTGATTCACCATGCGAACAACCCTATCTCTCATTAGATGAGGGAGCCGAGCAGACAATCGATCCACCTTAAAAGGATGGTACGAATGTCTCTAATTTGTGTCATCCACATGACCAAGTGGCTCTGGCTCCATTCCACTCCCCGGGGTGAGAATGAGTCGACTTGAAGTCAGTTTCAGAAAGACAAATTAGGCATTGTTTGATAAACTTAATCAATGTTTCTTGTAAAAGGAATTACAAGAATTCTCCTACAATGACACATCTATACAAACTTCAAAAGTCCATAAGAGTCACCAAGAGAACAGTAATGGAGACCATGGGAATGTTTCCATCCCCTCTCCCACTTAGCTTTTTATAACAAAGGGATACGCTATCTAATGCATAATTAAACACATAAGCATGCATACAAGTAATAAAGCACATAGCACATAGTCAAAATAATGCTAGAAAAATTATTTTTCCGACTATCATGGCTTTATTCCATCTCCGTATGCTTCTTCTAGTCTTCAGTCTTCGTTCTTGAATGCTCCATGTGACGAGAATATTAATCCCAATATTTAAATCTATTTATTTTTAATAAATCCAAAAGATACTCAATTCGAAAATTAAGTCAATCGAATAAATCAAAAATAAAATTAAATATTATTAATATTTTTATTTATTTATTTTCCTATCTAATTCTATTAAATCTCTAGAATAATCTATCCAAGTCAAACTTGGAATATTTTAGAAGACTTCTATAATAGAATAAGGAAATAAAATAAATTAGGACTCTTCTACTTTCCAAGATTAATTAATTTCCATTACTATGAAAATTCCCATAAAAAAAGAATAATCAATTAGGAAATAAATTAATCCTAAATTAATTATTATTCCTTTCCAATTCTATTAAATCTCTAGGATCCTATTCCAAGTAGAACTCGGAATACTCTAGAAGACTTCCATAATAGAATAAGGAATAAAATTAATATTAATTAATTCTTTTCCTAATCCATGAGAATTCCCAAAAATAGGAAAAACTCAAATAGGAAAACCGAATTAATTAGGAAAGCGAATCTAGGTAGGAGTAGCACGGGATGGGAGTTCCCGCACCACCCCACCACGATCGCCGGCCGGGAAGCACCACCGCCGCCACCTCAGCCCACGCGCCACCTCCTTCGGTGGCCGGCGTGGCCAAGGAGCATCGCGGGCAGCCCCCGCGGTCGATCATCATGGGATCGATCTCATGATCGATCCCGAGCCCTCCCTCTCATCATCTCCTTCGTCACATGCGTTCTTCCGGCGGTCATCTCGGCATCGATCCAACGTAAATAAATTACAAGAAATAAATTTACAATTCCGGTATCGATTCTATACATGAAATCGACCCTATACATTTTCCGGAAAACATAGAACAATAATAATAAATCTAAATTCGGTCAACCCCCGAATTTTTACTATTACAAGCATTCATCCACACAAAACGAATCTCGACATGTCCGAGAGTTTAATAAACGAACAATCATGGTAAATTAAATAGCAATTAATTAAACGAATAATTAACAATCAATTAAACCATGATAGTCGGAATCCCTGCAAGGTAGAACACAATTGAATACATACATGAACACGAACAGAACGCTCTGATACCAATTGCTGGAAATCGATATCCCGGGGTATCAAAAATTGCGGAACCGATAACCCCGAACGAAATCCCGTCGCCGGAAACTGGATCCCCGACTCATCCGCAGGAGTCCGACCTTTGGAGACTACGCGCCCGAAGACACGCAGCCCGCCCCCAGCCGATTTTCTCCCGCGAGTCGGATCCACGAACGCGAACCACACAAACGGAGCCGGGCTCGACCCGAGCATCGCCACGGGATAAACCCGCGGCTAAACCCTAGCCGAGCCCCCGTCGGGGCTCGCGATCGATTGATCGCGTGGGCTGGGGATGCACGCGCATCCCCATGGGGCTGTTCCGAACAGCCCCCGGCGGTGAGTCCGGCGACTCACCGCCACCGCCGAGGAGGGCGGTGCGCCCAGCGCACCAGCCGCGGCCCAGCCGCGGCTCGCCCGGCGATCGACCACGCGGTCGATCGCATGCCCCGGCTCCAGCCGGGGCGTCCTCATGTGGGCCCCGCGATCGACGCCCCTAGGGCTCGATCGCACCCCTCGGCTCCCAGCCGAGGGTCCTTCGAACATTCGCCGGGGATCTCGAATCCCCGTCCCCGAAGTTCGTCGTTTTCCCGGATCTTGTGTTCATGCATGTATTACAATTAAATCACATAAATTCACACGAAGGAGTTTATGATTGTACCTTTTGATTCGTTGTGCGGAGAAACGAAATCAAGTTGAAGACCTTTGGATCTTCCCACGTATTCCTTGCACTTCGTTCGAACGTCGGGTGGGCGACGATCTATCGAACTCCTATGGATCTCCTTCAACTCTCTAGAATATCAAGTATGATAATCTTGTCTTATGATTTATGAAGGCCATGTAGTGCTTTTATAGGCTACGTAGGGGATCTAAAGGAGGTGGAATATTGGGCTTCCAATGTTGAAGATTAAATTGAGCCCACTGCCCAAGTCCATTAATCCTTATCAATATTAATTAATTTATTTTCCACTATATAAATTAATTGCACTCCCAATATTAAACCATATTATATCAAATAATATTTCTCCGGTAGTATTTATTTATTCCGTGTATTTAAGATTTAAATATCCATGAATAAAATTAATTTATTGCTAATTAATTTATTCATCTCTTTAATCCGAGACTAGTACCATTCAACCTTAATTATTGTGTGGAACGAATCCACTCAAGAGGTTTACACAATAATTCCTTATGAACTCATCTCGGGGATATTATCAACCCTTACGGGATACACTGTCCGGTCAATTATTCACGGCATGTCATATATAAAATATAGTGACCCAACTTAACCGGAAATTAACCCAATAATTAAATCGGTTAATTCCTTTGGTAAATCAAAGTTACTTATATTAAATATACACACCCGCAATAATATCGGGGATTAAGAATAAAATACACTGAGACTCGAATCGATTATCGCCGGCAATCCTAATCGATGAATCTCAACGATCCGCTCAATACACCAAGTGTACAAGTGTGATAAAATAATTAAGATAAATTATTTTCTCTCTCACACAACGACTATACCGATGGATTGGTCCGTGTCCATCTAGGTCGTGAGTAACTGTTTGATTAAATACGAGTAACCGATAGTATGATCTTCTGTGCGCCCATGCTTGCACCATACTAACTAAAACGTATAAAATCCAGGACTATAATTTGCATATATTTAATTAATAATAATTAAACGCAAAACAATTATTTGTTAATTTAATAGATTAAATGCTATGATCGGGAGTTTTCAGTTACTCAAATCTAGACATTAAGTACACAACTCCAACAGCTCGTCCTTCGTCGCGCGTTGCGGCGGTCCGAACCCTAGGGTTCGACCGCCTCCTTCGATCCTCGCCGGGGATCTCGAATCCCCGTCCCCGAGGTTCGTCGTTTTTCCGGATCGTGCGTTCATGTATATATCACAATTAAACAAGCACATAATCATAGAGGGGGGGCTCGATTATATTACCTCGATTCGTTGTACGGAGAAACGAATCCAATTGACGACCTTGCGATCTTCCCACGTATTCCTCGCACTTCGTCCGAACGTCGTGTGGGCGACGATCTATCGAACTCCTATGGATCTCCTTCACTCTCCAAGACTTTATGATTGGCGTAGGTCAATTATTGTGTGTTATGAAAAGTGAAGACCATGTAGTGCTTATATAGGCTACGTAGGGGATCATAAGGAGATTAAATATTGGGCTTCTAAATATTGAAGATTAAATTGGGTCCAACCCAAATCCATTAATCTTTATCAATATTAAATTTTATTTATTTTCCACTATATAAATAAAATTGCACTCCCAATATTAATCCATATTATATCAAATAATATTTCTCCGATTAGTATTATTTATTCCGTGTATTTAAGATTTAAATATCCATGAATAAATTTATTTATTGCTCAATAAATAATATTCATATCTTATATCCGAGACTAGTACCGTTCAACCTTTATTATTGTGCGGAACGAATCCACTCATGAGGTTTACACAATAATTCCTTATGAACTCATCTCGGGAATATTATCAACCCTTCCGGGATACACTTTCCCGTCAAGTATTCACGGCATGTCATATATAAAATATAGCGACCCAATTTTACCGGTAATTAACCCAATAATTAAATCGGTTAATTCCTTTGGAAAATCAAAGTCTCTAGTATTAAATATACACACCCGCAATAATATCGGGGATTAAGAATAAAATACTCTGAGATTTAAATTGATTATCCAAGGCAATCCTAATCAATAAATCTCAAGCGATCCGCCCAATACACCAAGTGTACAAGTCTGATAAAATAATTAAGATAAATTATTTTCTCTCTCACACAACGACTATACCGATGGATTGGTCCGTGTCCATCTAGGTCATGAGCAACTGTTCGATTAAATACGAGTAACCGATAGTATGATCTTCTGTGCGCCCATGCACACCATACTAACTACAACGTATAAAATCCAGGACTATATTTTTCATAATAATAATTAAATGCAAATAATTGTTTATTAATTAAATAGGTAAAATGCTATGACCGGGAGTTTACCGATACTTAAATCTAGACATTAAGTACACAACTCCAACAATCTCCCACTTGTACTAAGGTCTAGTCATTTCCTCCAAACTCCCGACTCCCATACTCATCACGTGCTTAAGTTACACTTCCCAGAAGTATTATGTGAATGAGCAATCTAGGTTGCCGCTCTGAAGTTATCTTGGTGACTACTGCGTCGTCTCCCTGACGATGACTCGTATCAGGTGGTACTGGCTCTATGTGTTATCATCACCTTTTGAACTTATGATTTCTTCCAGTTCTCCATGCACCGCTATATACATAGCCTTTGGTGAACCAAGAATCATATCCAAGTTCAGAGGTCATTCCGGAACCTAACCAAAACTTCCGCTGCCTCTGAGGCTGCTATTCGGCTTATGATAGAGTCCGAGAAGCATCACGCTTATCACTCTTTCATTCTTAGGTTCCACCTCTTCTAAAAGTGAACACATAGCCTGATATCGACTTACACTGGTCTTTCTCTGATTTTGGATCTGAGAAACTGTAATCTAAGAAGATTTCGTTTTGCTAGTAATCCAGCACTTCCAAGTACTTTTACAGCATTCGAATATTTCTTATCCAGATTACTTTGATATCCTCCCACTACGCTGACCGCATAGTTGATATCAGGTTCTTGTTTTTCAACATTGCATCTACAAAGCTCTCTATACTTGAAGTGTAGGAAACTGCTTTGTCTATATCTATCTCCTTTATGCGTTCGAAAACACATACCTTTAGATAGATGTATTCTGTTTCCGAAAGGCAATAACCTTTCTCAGAATTGCGCATGTTTAAAACAAACCATAATCGTATAAGATATCTTAAGAGAAGTACAAATGTTCTTATCTAGAGATCAAAAGATTTCTAAGAACATGATCCAACTTCATCTTAATTTCATATCTTGATTCATTTAGACAACCTCTATTTTATGTCTGACAACACTTTTACATTGTTGTCAACGATGAAGTGTTATCTACACAAAATTCCGAGAAACACCACCTTTGTTTCCATTACGTCTCCAATACACCTTTCTTGTCTATGCCCTTTGATGAATCCATAGAATGGACTATCTCATCAATTTGCAAGTCCCTATGCAGAGCTAGGGATCGATTTCATGTCTACTAGATCCAGAGTTCAAAACTCCTCCAGTCTTATGAACATCTTTGGTTGCTTAACAACCTCCCACTGCAATTGCGTTCCGGTGTATAACAGTAATAACATTAGGTGCAGTCAGTGGTGTACCTGATGGAGTTATATTCTAAATGTCTAGTTTAGTGACAATATGGAACTCCTTATCTGTGTTTTATTATCTATTAATCAAATTGTCGACATTTTGTCTTTCATGTACTTTATGCAATAGTCCTAGATATATACGTTGTAGACAGTATGGCGTGAGGAGACACGCGGAAGATCATACTGTCGGTTACTCGTATACTATCGAACAGTAGCTCACGACTTAGATGGACAGGGACAATCCATCGGTACGTCGTTGTGTGACTGGTAGATAGTCGGTCTTGACTATCATGTCACACTCGTACACTTGGTGTATTGAGCAGGACCACGGGAGGGCGTTCGATTTATACTAATCTCAGTAATCGAACTAGACCTCAGACATTACGGATATACGAATTCCTAATCCCTATATAATTATAGGTGCGTGTGTCCAATTCTCGGTTCTTTAACTTGCCAATGAGTGAGACTAATTGATTAGTCGAGATCCTCGGTAAATTGGGAATCGTAATTGTACGCACGGCATGCTGTAGATTATAGACAGGAAACCGTGTCCCGTTTATTGGGTTGATTACGTCCCCGAGATGAGCTCATAAAGTTTATCATGTAAACCCTGCAGGTGGATTTGTTCCACATGATAATAAGGATGAGTGGTACTAGTCTCGGATAATAAGAAACGAATTAATTTAATTATTAGTAATTAAATAAATTCGTGGACGTTCGATATCTTAAACACGGGGAAAATCGTATATGTAATTTCGGCGGAAATATTATGGTTGAAATAATATTAAAATTAATTTCGGGGATTCAATTATTATTTTTTAGTGGAGTGAATAATAATTAAAATTGAAATCGATTAATTAAGGAATTGCGTTTACGTATTCCAAGATAATTAATATTTCAATTTAGCCCTTAATTAATTTAACCTAAGGTCCCTAACGTAACTCTATATAACCCCCCCCCTTGCCCTCTCCTAAAACCTTCAGTTCGCCGCAACATTTTATTTCAGCAGAGAAAAAGAATTGTTAACGCAATTAAAAACTTTCTCTGTTAAAATAAAATAGTTAACACAAATATAATTTTTCTCTCAGAGAGAATAATTAAAATCATTGCGCTGGTTTGAGAAAGGAGAGAGCGGACAAGGAATTTCCAGCAGAACGTTGCCCACACAACGGCTGGAGTCGGGAAGAGTCATACGTTAGAAGCTCTAAGGTCTCAACCATCGACCGATAAGGTATGAGATCGGATCTCAATTCCGCTTTTAATTCGATCTCATTTTTCTCGTTGATCATACATGAACGTAGATCGGGTTCCGGGGTTGTGGGTTATATTTCTCGACTACTGGGGGTTCTAGGACCTTCGGATCGGTAGTCGGATGAGAAAAAACGACCCGGAAACGAGCCCGGAACAGCAACGTCGCGTTGCTGTTCACGGACAAAACGGCGGTCGCCAGAGGGCAAACGGCGGTCGCCGTTTGCAGCTCCTCCAGCGACCGCTGGTCTTCAATCGGCGGTCGCCGAATTAGGGCAGACCAGCCCGTTTCGCGCGGTTGTCCTCCGGGGCGATGGCTGGGCGTGATTCGGGTCATGGGCTGTCACGTGAATGAAGTGATGGACGTGGAGGTCGACTGGGATCGTTCGGATGTTCGAGTGATCGAACGAACGCATCCCGGGTAGTCGATTTCCAACAAATGGTATCAGAGCCGGTTTTGTTCGTTCTTTGTATGTTTTGCGAGATTGGTTTTGCAGGTTGAACCCGATTATTATGGCCATGTGATTGTGCTGTAATTTTTGTTTTGTTAAACTCTCGGGGTTGTCGAGATCTTTTGGTTTTATCGTTGCTTGTTTGTAATAGTTAAAACGACGGGTTGAGTCGTTTAGGGTTTTCTATTTCATTTTCCGTTTGCCCGGATGTATAGGATCGATCAATATGTATAGGATCGATGCCGGGTGTAGCTAGCTTTATTATGTAATTGCTGCTGCTGCTTGGTGGATCGAGACGAGATCGAAGGCCGGACGAACGAGGGTCGAGAAGTCGAACCCGCGGCTGCTGAAGGGCAAACGGCGGTCGCCGTTTCGCGGGACTTCGGGCAGCAGCTCCGCGGGTGTTCGACGGACACCACGGATCGCTCGTCGAGGCCCGGGATGATACTCCAGTGGGAGGGGTTCGTCTCTTGGCCCTTAGACGAGTCGGTGGTGGATCGAGACCTAGACGAGCAACGAGACGAAGATCCGAGAAGACGTGCATCAAAGAATTTTAAAGGCCATAATAATCGGGCCACGTTAAATGCTTTCTATGTGTTTACGTGCTTTATTATGCTTTAATTTTATATGCATGTGAATGTTATCCCTTTTGTAAAAACTAAGTGGGAGAGGGATTGGAAACAATCCCGCGGTCTCCATTCTCTGTTTTGATGGTGATGTGTGTCGCTTACCAGTTGGCTTTAGTGTCATCCTCCCTATCGGATAAAGTGGACACACGGATATCACCGGATCAAAATTCGAATTCAATTCCATTTATAGAATTGAACACTTAAGTTTTTCAAAGAAAATGCCTAATCTGTCTTTCAAAGACTAAGTTCAACTCGACTCATTCTCACCCCGGGGAGTGGAATGGAGCCAAAGCGCTTGCTTATGTCGATGACACAGATTAGAGACATTCGAGTCATTCGATGACTAGATCGATTGTCTGGTTGGCTCCCTCACTTTGTGAGAGATAGGGCTCAATTGCATGATTGATCGCTGGTTAGAAACTTCGAGTTTCACTTACGAGATATCAAGCTTTGATTAATGAGATTGTGAAATTTATTAAATGGAATTCAATTAACAAAGTTGTTTGTTTAGTAAACGTCCACACTATCGTGGCTTACTAGACGGAAACGGAACTTTGGGTTAATTGAGGCTCGACAGTTATAGGAAATCGTAAAGGGACCGCATGTCAACGTAAACGTCCACATTAACGTGGCTTGCGGTGGATATGTAGTTCCCGAGCGGTTAACTTAGTACTGAGAAATGGTACACACTTAGGTACGCTTTACAGTATCCTCCCCATCGGAGTCACTGCTGTAATGATGTACGACCGAAGTAAAAGTCCAGTTATAAAATCATTTGGACTAGTATACGTCCACATGAACGTGGCATGCTGGTCTGATGGGATTTTAGGATTGATTGGTAAATTTAATGATATTAATTAAGGGAGTTAATATCGAATTAAATTTGACGGTTTGATTTGTCTCTTTTATAGATATGGCACTCAACCCACTGTCTGTGATACTAAAAGAAAACAAACTCACTGGTCCAAATTATGTTGATTGGAAACGAAACTTGGACATTGTCCTAACTGCTGAGGAGTACAAGTATGTACTCCAGGTCGAATGTCCTGTTGCACCTACTGAAACATCCTCTCCTGAGGAAAAGGAAGCTCATCGGAAGTGGGTCAAGGCTGATCAGATGGCGCGGTGCTACATTTTGGCATCTATGTCAAATGTGCTGCAACATCAGCATGAAGCCATGGACACTGCCTATGATATGATGCTTAACCTTAAGGAGATGTTTGGTAGTCAGGACAGGGCAGCCAGACAAGATGCTATGAGGAAACTCATGACGGCCACTATGTCCGAAGGAACGCCCGTGAGGGATCACGTTCTTATGATGATAGGCTATCTGAATGAGATAGAGATTATGGGAGGTGCTATCGATGGGGAAACCCAGATCGATATAGTGCTCCAGTCTCTGCCTAGGAGTTTTGAGCAGTTCCGCCTGAACTATAACATGAACAAGAGGTTATATACGTTGGCGGAACTCCTGACTGAACTCCAGGCGGCAGAGGGTATCTTTAAGAACTCTCAAGCACTTGTGGCTGTGAAATCGACTCTTCCTCGCCCTTCGGGGATTAAGAAGAAGAAAAAGCAACGACGGAAACCCAGTGGGCCCAGAGTTGGTGGACCACAGAATGGAGTGAATAGGCCTAAGGGCAAGTGTTTCCGTTGCAAGCAGTCTGGACATTGGAAGTCTAATTGTCCTCTCAGACAAGGAGGTATGAACTTTTCCTTAGTCACTGAAACATGTTTAGCGGTGTTATCCACCGGTACCTGGTGTGTGGATACGGGAGCCACTGATCATGTCTGCAATTCTTTGCAGGGGTTCCAGGAAACCCGGCGGCTTAGAGAGGGAGAGATCACCATCTACATGGGCAACGCTACGAAAGTGGCGGCGGTTGCAGTGGGAGATGTTCATTTATCTTTGAATATTAATGTTTTGGTATTGAATAATTGTCTTTATGTACCGGATTTTAGAAAGAACCTTGTTTCGGTTTCTAAATTGGTTTTGAATGGATATTCAGTTTCTTTTGATAATTCTGTTATTGTCAAAAAGAATGGTGATTATATCTGTTCTGGTGCATTGATAGGCAACTTATATATACTGAATCCTAATTATTCCACGATGCAACGAGTAGAGTCTTATAACACATCTAGTACCAATAAGAGAAAGGAGCCTTCTAGGATGAATTAAAAGTACTTATGGCATCTTAGGCTAGGTCATATTAACTTGGGTAGGATTCAAAGGTTGATAACTGATGGAATACTCAGTGATGTGAAAGATGAGGACTTTCCAACCTGCGAATCATGCCTGGAAGGAAAAATGACCAAGCGACCCTTTAGTGATAAGGGGTATAGATCCAAGGAAGTACTGGAATTGATTCACTCTGATTTGTGCGGGCCTTTATCTGTCCAAGCGAGAGGAGGTTACGAATATTTTGTAACCTTCACTGATGATTACTCAAGGTATGGTTTTATATACCTGATGCGCCGCAAGAGCGAGTGTTTTGACAAGTTCAAGGAGTACAAAGCTCTTGTGGAGAACCTTCATGGTAAGACCATAAAGACTCTACGATCTGATCGTGGAGGAGAGTACCTCTCGGGAGAGTTTAAAGCGTACTTATTAGAGAATGGGATTGACTCCCAGATGACTGCACCATACACGCCCCAGCAGAATGGTGTAGCAGAAAGAAGGAATAGGACTCTTATGGAAATGGTAAGATCTATGATGAGTTACTCAGAACTACCAATTTCGTTCTGGGGATATGCCTTGGAAACAGCGGCTTATATCTTGAACTTAGTTCCTTCCAAATCAGTCCCTAAGACGCCCTTGGAATTGTGGACCGGGCGTAAGCCAAACTTGAAACACATTCGGATCTGGGGTTGTCCAGCACATGTGCTGAAGCACGGGGCTGATAAGTTGGAGTCACGTTCAGATATTCGGTTGTTTATAGGATATCCTAGAGGAACGAAAGGTGGTCTATTTTATAGTCCTAAGGACCAGAAGATCGTTGTTAGCACCAACGCTCGGTTCTTGGAAGAGGATTATATAATGGACCACAAACCCAATAGTGAGATAATACTCAACGAACTGAGAGGGAACGATCAAGGCTTAGATCCAACCCAACCGGGTGATACGCCACCACAGTCTGCACCTGTAGTTACTGAGGTTACACCGGAGCGTCGTCGTAGTGGGAGGGTTGTTCGACAACCTGACAGGTTCATGTTTATAGGTGAGTCTTCGGACTTGTTACCTGGAGAACATGAAGCCGATCCCTGGACCTACGACGAGGCGCTTAAAGATCAAGATGCTCAGTCTTGGCAAAAGGCGATGAAATCTGAGATTGAATCTATGGATTCAAATCAGGTCTGGGATCTTGTTGCACCGCCCAAAGGTGTAAAAGCCATTGGTTGCAAGTGGGTGTACAAGAGGAAAAGAGGATCTGACGGGAAGGTGGAAACCTTCAAGGCTAGGCTTGTTTCGAAAGGGTACACTCAGAAAGAAGGGATCGATTATGAGGAAACCTTTTCGCCGGTAGCTATGCTAAAGTCGATCCGGATTCTTTTGTCTATAGCATCTCATATGGATTATGAGGTGTGGCAAATGGACGTCAAGACAGCATTCTTGAATGGGAATCTTGACGAGACCATTTATATGAGACAGCCAGAGGGTTTCATCGAGAAAGGCCAAGAGCATCTAGTGTGTAAGCTAAAGCGATCCATTTATGGATTGAAGCAAGCTTCTAGATCTTGGAACATGCGGTTTGATGAGGTTATCCAGTCTTATGGATTCATTCAAAGCATGGACGAGTCGTGTGTATACCGGAGAAGTGACGGAAACAGCGTGGCGTTTCTCGTGCTTTATGTAGACGATATTCTTCTAATTGGCAACAATGTGAAGATGTTGTCGGACATAAAGGGATGGTTGTCCAAGCAATTCGATATGAAAGACTTAGGACAAGTAGGGCATGTTCTTGGGATCAAGGTTATACGAGATCGCCAGAAAAGAACATTGAGCTTGTCCCAGGCTTCATATATTGATACGATTCTAGCTCGTTTCAACATGCAGAATTCCAAGAGAGGTTCTCAACCTTTTTGCCATGGAATTCGTCTATCTAAGGATATGTGTCCCAAGACACAAAAGGAGATAGATTACATGAAGACGGTTCCTTATGCTTCGGCTGTGGGTAGTCTAATGTATGCTATGTTGTGCACGAGACCTGATATCTGCTATGCCGTAGGCATGGTAGCTAGATATCAGAGTAACCCTGGACAGGGTCACTGGACTGCTGTAAAGAACATACTTAAGTACCTGCGAAGGACTAGGAATTATGTTCTGAGTTACAAAGCGTCCGAGTTGATTCCTATTGGTTACACAGACTCGGATTTCCAATCTGATAAGGAACAGCGAAAGTCTACATCAGGCTATGTGTTCACATTGGGAGGTGGAGCAGTTTCATGGAGGAGTGTTAAGCAGAAATGCATTTCGGACTCCACCATGGAAGCCGAATATGTAGCAGCCTCTGAGGCAGCTAAAGAATCGGTGTGGCTCCGGAACTTCATCATGGACTTAGATGTGATTCCTAATTTGCCTAGAGCTATCACAATTTATTGTGACAATAGCGGTGCAGTGGCAAATGCGAAGGAACCACGAGCCCACAATGCGAGTAAACACATAGATCGCAAGTACCACCTGATTAGAGACATCGTCAAGAGAGGCGATGCAGTTGTCACCAAGATTGCATCAGCGGATAACCTGGCAGACCCCTTTACGAAGGCACTTCCAGCGGAAGCGTTCAAGAGACACGTGAAGGGGATGGGTATCGGATGTATGGGAGAGGGCAACTAGACTTTTAGTATAAGTGGGAGATTGATGGAGTTATATTCTAAATGTCTAGTTTAGTGACAATATGGAACTCCTTATCTGTGTTTTATTATCTATTAATCAAATTGTCGACATTTTGTCTTTCATGTACTTTATGCAATAGTCCTAGATATATACGTTGTAGACAGTATGGCGTGAGGAGACACGCGGAAGATCATACTGTCGGTTACTCGTATACTATCGAACAGTAGCTCACGACTTAGATGGACAGGGACAATCCATCGGTACGTCGTTGTGTGACTGGTAGATAGTCGGTCTTGACTATCATGTCACACTCGTACACTTGGTGTATTGAGCAGGACCACGGGAGGGCGTTCGATTTATACTAATCTCAGTAATCGAACTAGACCTCAGACATTACGGATATACGAATTCCTAATCCCTATATAATTATAGGTGCGTGTGTCCAATTCTCGGTTCTTTAACTTGCCAATGAGTGAGACTAATTGATTAGTCGAGATCCTCGGTAAATTGGGAATCGTAATTGTACGCACGACATGCTGTAGATTATAGACAGGAAACCGTGTCCCGTTTATTGGGTTGATTACGTCCCCGAGATGAGCTCATAAAGTTTATCATGTAAACCCTGCAGGTGGATTTGTTCCACATGATAATAAGGATGAGTGGTACTAGTCTCGGATAATAAGAAACGAATTAATTTAATTATTAGTAATTAAATAAATTCGTGGACGTTCGATATCTTAAACACGGGGAAAATCGTATATGTAATTTCGGCGGAAATATTATGGTTGAAATAATATTAAAATTAATTTCGGGGATTCAATTATTATTTTTTAGTGGAGTGGATAATAATTAAAATTGAAATCGATTAATTAAGGAATTGCGTTTACGTATTCCAAGATAATTAATATTTCAATTTAGCCCTTAATTAATTTAACCTAAGGTCCCTAACGTAACTCTATATAACCCCCCCCCCCCCCCCCCCCCCCTTGCCCTCTCCTAAAACCTACAGTTCGCCGCAACATTTTATTTCAGCAGAGAAAAAGAATTGTTAACGCAATTAAAAACTTTCTCTGTTAAAATAAAATAGTTAACGCAAATATAATTTTTCTCTCAGAGAGAATAATTAAAATCATTGCGCTGGTTTGAGAAAGGAGAGAGCGGACAAGGAATTTCCAGCAGAACGTTGCCCACACAACGGCTGGAGTCGGGAAGAGTCATACGTTAGAAGCTCTAAGGTCTCAACCATCGACCGGCTGGATGGGATTTGTTTACATGTGCTTATAGGTTTAGAGAATAGCTATGAATCCACTTTCTATGATACTCAAGGAACAAAAACTCACTGGTCCCAATTATATTGATTGGAAGAGAAATTTAGACATTGTCCTGACTGCTGAAGAGTACAAGTTTGTACTCTATGAGCAATGTCCTGCTGAACCCACGGCCGCCTCAACTGATGAGGAAAAAGAAGCATATCGGAAGTGGAAAAAGGCTGATGAAATGGCTAGGTGCTATATTTTGGCTTCTATGTCAAATGTACTCCAAACCCAGCATCAGTCGATGAACACTGCCGAGGATATGTTATTTAACCTCAAGGAGATGTTTGGGCATCATGACCGTGCGGGTAGACAAGATGCCATGAGAGTCCTCATGTCAACTACTCAGTCTGAAGGAACGCCTGTCGAGGAGCACGTTCTCAAGATGATGAGTCTGTTGAATGAATTGGAGGTCCTAGGAGCTATGATTGATGGTGAGACGCAAGTCGACATCATACTCCAGTCTCTGACCCCTAGTTTTGAGCAGTTTCGTATGAGTTATAATATGGGTAAACTATCTTATACTCTTGCGCAACTCCTGACTGAACTGAAGGCGGCAGAGGGGATCTAAAGGAAGGGCAAGTCTCAAGCGCTTGTGGCTACCAAGTCCAAAAGCTTGAAAGCTATTGGAGGTAGGGGCAAGAAAAGGAAGCAAGCCATAAAACCCAGTGGTGCCAAGAGGAATGGACCACGAGTGGGGGCTAGTAAGCCAAAGGGCTTATGCTTCCGATGCAAGAAGTATGGACACTGGAAGTCTGAATGTCCTCTCAGAGGTACGAATTTTTCTTTAGTCGTAAAAACATAGTCAGCGGTATTATCTACCAGAATTCTGGTGTGTAGATATGGAACCACTGACGGTATGTGCATTTCTTTAAATGCAGGGGTTCCAGAAAACCCGGCGACTTAGAGAAGAAGAGTTCGAGTCTACATGGGCGAAGCTGTTGGGGTAGCAGCGGTTGCAGTGGAAGACATTTATCTGTTTTAAGTTTTTCATTTCAGTTATTGCTTATGTACCCCTTTATTTTGAAAAAGAACTTTTGTTCTGGTTTTCTTTATTATTAATGGATATTTTATTTCTTTAATCATTTGATGGTTTGGATAAGAAATAATGGTGATATCTATTATGGTACATTAGATAGCAATATGTGAATGATGAATCCTTAGTCTACCACGATGCAACAAACCGTTATGCATGACTTGTTTTACTTATTAGATGTATTCCTCTTGTCAATCATTATACTTGTGAATTCTTAAATTTAGTAGTATCTATTCAAAAGGGATTCAAAAGGTCGAAATTGATTTGATCAATTATAGTTGGAGGAATGGACCTCCCGACCTAAGAATCGATCTTGAAAGATGATACAACTGAATTAAAGGATGGAATTCGGACAAGTATAGAAAATGATTAATGATTGATGCGGTGACATGTGTAATTAGAGAGGTACGAGTTGTTCTTTCAAGAATACTCGAAGATGGATTAGAATACTTGATGTGCCATAAAGGCGGAGTGTTTTCAACACAAAGCCATTATGGGGATCCTTCAAAGTATATCCATTGAAAGCCTGCGACTTGTTCGCGGAGGCTATCACCTATCTAAATAACACATAGCATAAATCAAAGATTGAGATTAAGTCTCAAACGACTACACCATACACTGATGTGTAGACATGGTGTGTCAGAAATAAGAGATGAGATTCTAATAGTAAAAGAACAAGTTCGTTCGGAACTACCTATGTTCTATGGATATCTCTGGATACAACGTCACATTCAATGTGGTTGTAGAATATCCTAGAAGAACAAGTAATTGTAAGTTCAATAGTACTGCGAACCAGATGGGTGTCCTCGCCCGGTTCTTAGAGGAATACTATTAGATGAACTACAATGCCCTAACTGACAAAGTACTTTAAAATGAGGAAAGGAGAGACTGAGAACCAGCCTGACCGAGTAGCAGTACACCACTAACTGCACCTAATGTTATTACTGTTATACACCGGAACGCCATTGCAGTGGGAGGTTGTTAACCAACCGGAGATGTTCATAAGACTGGAGGAGTTTTTGAACTCTGGATCTAGTATACATGAAATCGATCCCTAGTTCTGCATAGGAACTTGCGAATTGATGAGATAGTCCATTCTATGGATTCATCAAAAGGCAAGGAAAGGTGTGTTAGAGACGTAATGGAAACAAGGGTGGTGTTTCTCGGAATTTTGTGTAGATAACACTTCATCGTTGGCAACAATGTAAAAGTGTTGTCAAACATAAAATAGAGGTTGTCTAAATAAATCGAGATATAAGATTAAGATGAAATTGTATCATGTTCTTAGAAATCTTTCGATCTCTAGATAAGAACACTTGCACTTCTCTTAAGATATCTTATACGATTATGGTTTGTTTTAAACATGCACAATTCTGAGAAAGGTTATTGCCTTTCGAGATCAGAATACATCTATCTAAGGTATGTGTCTTGAACACATAAAGGAGATAGATATAGACAAAGCGGTTTCCTACACTTCGAGTGTGGAGAGCTTTGTGGATGCAATGTTGAAAAACAAGGACCTGATATAAACTATGCGGTTAGCGTAGTGGGAGGATATCAAAGTAATCTGGATAAGAAATATTCGAATGCTGTAAAGTACTTGGAAGTACTGGATTACTGGCAAAAACGAAATCTTCTTAGATTACAGTTTCTCAGATCCAAAATCAGAGAAAGGACCAGTGTAAGTCGATATCAGGCTATGTGTTCACTTTTAGAAGAGGTGGAACCTAAGTATGAAAGAGTGATAAGCGTAATGCTTCTCGGACTCTATCATAAACCGAATAGCAGCCTCAGAGGCAGCGGAAGTTTTGGTTAGGTTCCGGAATAACCTCTGAACTTGGATATGATTCTTGGTTCACCAAAGGCTATGTAAATAGCGGTGCGTGGAGAACTGGAAGAAGTCATAAGTTCAAAAAGGTGATGATAACACATAGAGCCAGTACCACCTGATACGAGTCATCGTCAGAGAGACGACGCAGTAGTCACCAAGATAACTTCAGAGCGGCAACCTAGATTGCTCATTCACATAATACTTCTGGGAAGTATAAATTAAGCACGTGATGAGTATGGGAGTCGGGAGTTTGGAGGAAATGACTAGACCTTAGTACAAGTGGGAGATTGTTGGAGTTGTGTACTTAATGTCTAGATTTAAGTATCGGTAAACTCCCGGTCATAGCATTTAACCTATTTAATTAATAAACAATTATTTGCAATTAATTATTATTAATTAATTATGCAAAATATAGTCCTGGATTTTATACGTTGTAGTTAGTATGGTGTGTCGGGCCCACACAGAAGATCATACTATCGGTTACTCGTATTTAATCAAACAGTTGCTCACGACCTAGATGGACACGGACCAATCCATCGGTATAGTCGTTGTGTGAGAGAGAAAATAATTTGTCTTAATTATTTTATCACACTTGTACACTTGGTGTATTGGGCGGATCAGCTTGAGATTTATTGATTAGGATTGCCTAAGATAATCAATTTAAATCTCGGAGTATTTTATTCTTAATCCCTGATATTATTGCGGGTGTGTATATTTAATATTAGAGACTTTGATTTTCCAAAGGAATTAACCGATTTAATTATTGGGTTAATTACCGGTAAAATTGGGTCGCTATATTTTATATATGACATGCCGTGAATACTTGACGGGAAAGTGTATCCCGGAAGGGTTGATAATATCCCCGAGATGAGTTCATAAGGAATTATTATGTAAACCTCATGAGTGGATTCGTTCCGCACAATAATAAAGGTTGAACGGTACTAGTCTCGGATATAAGAGATGAATATTATTTATTGAGCAATAAATAAATTTATTCATGGATATTTAAATCTTAAATACACGGAATAAATAATACTAATTGGAGAAATATTATTTGATATAATATGGAATAATATTGGGAGTGCAATTTTATTTATATAGTGGAAAATAAATAAAATTAATATTGATAAGAATTAATAGATTTGGGTTGGACCCAATTTAATTTTCAATATTGAAGCCCAATATTTATTCTCCTTATGATCCCCTACGTAGCCTATATAAGCACTACATGGTCTTCACTTTTCACAACTTGATTTTAACCTACGGAAATCTTAAAGTCTTGAGAGTGAGGAAGATCCATAAGAGTTCGATAGCTCGTCGCCCACCCGACGTTCGAACGGAAGTGCAAGGAATACGCGGGAAGATCACGAGGTCATCAACGATTCGTTTCTCCGTACAACGAATCGAGGTAATAATCGAGAAACCCCTTCTTTGATTATTTGTGCGTTGAATAATTGTAATATATACATGAACACGCGATCCGGGAAAAACGACGAACCTCGGGGACGGGGATTCGAGATCCCCGGCGAGGATCGAACGCGGCGGTCGAACCCTAGGGTTCGGACCGCCGGACGCGCGACAAGGGACGAGCCCCGGCTGGACGCCGGGGCATGGGATCGACTTCGGTCGATCCCCGGGGTGCCACGGGCTGGTGCCGTGGCGGACCCCAGCCCCCTCGTGAGATCGATCGCGGGTCGCTGCGGGGATGACCCGCAGCTGCCTCGTGCGCGCTACGGGTGTTCCCGTAGCAGACGCGCACGGGGCTGACCCCTCGCGGGCAGCGAGTCATCGCGACTCGCTGCGGGGCTGCTACGAGCAGCCCCGGGGATGCCTCGCGCATCCCCAGCGATCGTCGAGGACGATCGCGAGCCCCTCGCGGGGGCTCGGCTGGGCGCACGCAGCCTTCGGGCTTCGCTGGGCGTTCGGTCGGGCCCCGACTCGTGAGGTGGTTCGCGTTCGTGGATCCGACTCGCGGGAGAAAATCGGCTGGGGGCGGGCTGCGTGTCTTCGGGCGCGTAGTCTCCAAAGGTCGGACTCCTGCGGATGAGTCGGGGATCCAATCTTCGGTGATCGAGGATTTTTGATCGGGTTATCGGTTCCGCAATTTTTGATAGCACGGGACATCGAATCCCAACATTCGTCACACGTCTTCGTCTTCCGGCGATCGTCTCATCATCGAACCAACGTAAATAAATTACAAAATTTAAATTATACTATCCGGTATCGATTCTATACATGAAATCGACCCTATACATTTTCCGGAAAATAAAGAACGTAATAATAAATCCTAAATTCGATCAACCCCCGAATTTTTACTATTACAAACATTCAACCACACAAAAACGAATCTCGACATGTCCGAGACATGATTAATAAACGAATAATCATGATAATTAATTAAGCAATAATTAAATCAACCATGATAGCCGGAAATCCTGCAAGGTAGAACAATAATCGAATACATACATGAACACGAAACCAAACGCTCTGATACCAATTGCTGGGATTCGATGTCCCGGGCTATCAAAAATTGCGGAACCGATAACCCGATCAAAAACCCTAGATCACCGGAGATTACGAACACCAACTCATCCGCAGGAGTTCGACCTTTGGAGACTACGCGCCCGAAGACACGCAGCCCGCCCCCAGCCAAAATCCCCCGCGAGTCGGAAACCACGAACGCGAACCACCTCACGAGCCGGGGCCCGACCGAACGCCCAGCGAGGCCCGAAGGCCGCGTGCGCCAGCCGAGCCCCCGCGAGGGGCTCGCGATCGTCTACGGACGATCGCTGGGATCGCTCGTAGCGATCCCCGGGCTGCTCGTAGCAGCCCCGCAGCGAGTCGCGTGACTCGCTGCTCGCGAGGGCGTCGCCCTCGCACGCCTCGCTACGGGTGAACCCGTAGCGCATACGAGGCAGCTACGGGTCATCCCGTAGCACGCCCGCGATCGAGCTCACGGGCTCGATCGCCCCTCGGCTCCAGCCGAGGGCTTCGCGCGGCACGCGCCTCCGACGACGGCGGCTGGGGTCCGCCACGGCACCAGCCCGTGGCACCCCGGCGATCGACCGAAGTCGATAGCATGCCCCGGCGTCCAGCCGGGGCTCGTCCTTTGTCGCGCGTTGCGGCGGTCCGAACCCTAGGGTTCGACCGCCTCCTTCGATCCTCGCCGGGTATCTCGAATCCCCGTCCCCGAGGTTCGTCGTTTTTCCGGATCGTGCGTTCATGTATATATCACAATTAAACAAGCACATAATCATAGAGGGGGGTCTCGATTATATTACCTCGATTCGTTGTACGGAGAAACGAATCCAATTGACGACCTTGCGATCTTCCCACGTATTCCTCGCACTTCGTCCGAACGTCGTGTGGGCGACGATCTATCGAACTCCTATGGATCTCCTTCACTCTCCAAGACTTTATGATTGGCGTAGGTCAATTATTGTGTGTTATGAAAAGTGAAGACCATGTAGTGCTTATATAGGCTACGTAGGGGATCATAAGGAGATTAAATATTGGGCTTCTAAATATTGAAGATTAAATTGGGTCCAACCCAAATCCATTAATCCTTATCAATATTAAATTTTATTTATTTTCCACTATATAAATAAAATTGCACTCCCAATATTAATCCATATTATATCAAATAATATTTCTCCGATTAGTATTATTTATTCCGTGTATTTAAGATTTAAATATCCATGAATAAATTTATTTATTGCTCAATAAATAATATTCATATCTTATATCCGAGACTAGTACCGTTCAACCTTTATTATTGTGCGGAACGAATCCACTCATGAGGTTTACACAATAATTCCTTATGAACTCATATCGGGGATATTATCAACCCTTCCGGGATACACTTTCCCGTCAAGTATTCACGGCATGTCATATATAAAATATAGCGACCCAATTTTACCGGTAATTAACCCAATAATTAAATCGGTTAATTCCTTTGGAAAATCAAAGTCTCTAGTATTAAATATACACACCCGCAATAATATCGGGAATTAAGAATAAAATACTCTGAGATTTAAATTGATTATCCAAGGCAATCCTAATCAATAAATCTCAAGCGATCCGCCCAATACACCAAGTGTACAAGTGTGATAAAATAATTAAGATAAATTATTTTCTCTCTCACACAACGACTATACCGATGGATTGGTCCGTGTCCATCTAGGTCGTGAGCAACTGTTCGATTAAATACGAGTAACCGATAGTATGATCTTCTGTGCGCCCATGCACACCATACTAACTACAACGTATAAAATCCAGGACTATATTTTGCATAATAATAATTAAATGCAAATAATTGTTTATTAATTAAATAGGTAAAATTCTATGACCGGAAGTTTACCGATACTTAAATCTAGACATTAAGTACACAACTCCAACAATTTCATATAATTCGTCTCGTCTAGACTTCCATTCAGGAAAGCTGTCTTGACATCCATTTGCCACACCTCATAATCCATATGAGCTGCTATGGATAAGAGAATCCGGATTGACTTTATCTTGGCTACCGTCGAAAAGGTCTCCTCATAATCGATTCCCTCTTTCTGAGTATATCCTTTCGCAACAAGCCGAGCTTTAAAGGTTTCAACCTTTCCGTCAGATCCTCTCTTTCTCTTGTAGACCCATTTACACCCAATTGGCTTTACGCCGCTTAGTGGTTCTACAAGATCCCAGACTTTATTAGAATCCATAGATTCTATTTCGGATTTCATCGCTTTCTTCCAAGAAGGCGCATCTATATCTTGTACCGCCTCATCATAGGTCCAGGGATCGATTTCATGAACTCCGGGTGTCGAGTCCGAAGACTCACCCAGTCCAATCCATCTGTCTGGTTGTTTAACAACCCTCCTGAAAGTGCGTGGCAGGGGTATTTACGAAGGAAAAATACGCTGCCAAGCTTAAGGGAGGGTGATGCGCTACTTCAGTATGCCGCACCACGAAGCCTTACGATTTAGTTTGTTCGTTTTAATTAATTTAAGTATTTTAATGTGTATCTTAAATTATCAGTTTAATATATATATGATATATGTATAAGTTATGCAGCGGAAAGATGAACTTTAGGCAGAACGAACAAACTCACACACACAAACGAAGCGATAAATAAATAACACAAGTAATTAAATCTTTGTATGGGTATTTAAATTATACCCATACGAATGTGCCTTACGGCTAAAAAATATTATTAAAGATACGAGTCTTTACAATACATAATCTTGGATTTACAATCGACTAAACTTAAGACAATGCGAAGGCATTCCTTCTCATTTATCGGATCCGAAGATTAATGAACAACCAAAACTGAAATAAAACTTCTAACACTATCCTATACTAAATTACAGATCATAACTATGTCGTACGTAACTATCTCAGATGAGAAGATAAATGGACGAAGAACTTCCAATGAAGATCTTGCCTACAAAAACCGACTAGCTAATGATCTTAATTAAAAAGGTGTTTTCGGATAGATGACAAGTGTCTTGAATGAGGTGAAGTCTCCTGGTATTTATAGGAGGAGCTCTCAACCGAAATCCCTAGTAAAACTAGGTTTAGAGTGGTTGAGAGAAGATAGGAACCGCCTTTGACCCAGCTTCTGTCTCTGCCGCACAGCTAGCTGTTCTTCAGGCAGGGCGAACCTTCTTCCATTGACTGGAATGCCTTGCCTCTTGCCAATGCCTTCCAATTCTCTTTATTTTCAGGTTCTCTATGCCTATCGCTCCTACTCGAGTCTTCTGCTCTTGTTCGTCGTGCGGCATGCCGAAGGTCTTCGTCCTGCCGCATGATTTTGCTAATGTCTTGATTGTCTAAACACGCATGATTCAACTGGAAACTCATGCTTACACATTTCACACATACAATGAGTGAAAAACAACAATATAAAGATGTGAAGAAAGGAGAAAACATGTAAATATGACTAAGGCATTGTTATGCCCAGTAACTCTGCCGCATTACTCTGCCTAGCAATATTTACACTAACAAACTCCCCCTTTTTATCTTTCTTCACAAAACATGAGGCAGAGTATAAGGACAACTCCCCCTCAATGAAAACTCTCTTACTTAGAGGTTTATGAATAAACTGTTGAAGTTGTGTACTTAATGTCTAGATTCAAGTAACGCAAACTCACGATCCATTGCCATTAATCTATTTAATTAAATAAACAATTATTTGCATTTAATTATTTATAATTAAATATATGCAAATCATAGTCTTGGATTTTATACGTTGTAGTTAGTATGGTGCAAGCATGGGCGCACAGAAGATCATACTATCGGTTACTCGTATTTAATCGAACAGTAGCTCACGACCTAGATGGACACGGACCAATCCATCGGTATAGTCGTTGTGTGAGAGAGAAAATAATTTATCTTAATTATTTTATCACACTTGTACACTTGGTGTATTGAGCGGATCGTTGAGATTCATCGATTAGGATTGCCGGCGATAATCGATTCGAGTCTCAGTGTATTTTATTCTTAATCCCCGATATTATTGCGGGTGTGTATATTTAATATAAGTGACTTTGATTTACCAAAGGAATTAACCGATTTAATTATTGGGTTGATTACCGGTTAAGTTGGGTCACTATATTTCATATATGACATGCCGTGAATAATTGACCGGACAGTGTATCCCGGAAGGGTTGATAATATCCCCGAGATGAGTTCATAAGGAATTATTATGTAAACCCTGCAGGTGGATTTGTTCCGCATAATAATTAAGGTTGAATGGTACTAGTCTCGGATATAAGAGATGAATAAATTAATTAGCAATAAATTAATTTTATTCATGGATATTTATATCTTAAATACACGGAATAAATAATACTACCGGAGAAATATTATTTGATATATTATGGTTTAATATTGGGAGTGCAATTAATTTTATATAGTGGAAAATAGAATTAATTAATATTAATGGATTAATAGATTTGGGCTTGGGCTCAATTTAATCATTAATATTGGAAGCCCAATATTCCACCTCCTTAAGATCCCCTACGTAGCCTATAAAAGCACTACATGGTCTTCTCTATTCTCATAACTTGAAGATCACAATTCTAGAGAGAGAAAGTAGAGAGGGAGATCCATGGAGTTCGGAAGATCGTCGCCCACCCGACGTTCGAGCTAGTGCAAGGAATACGTGGGAAGATCTCAAGGTCGTCAAATTGAGTTCTTCGTTTTTCCGAACAACGAGAACGAGGTAAATCGTAAAACCCCTTTATGATTTAATCGTTTAATTATCGTAGAAATATCGTGAACCAAGATCCGAGATTTGGAATCCTCATCGGGGTCGAGCCGGGCGGTGGTGATCGAGGATCACCGGACCGCCGCGGCTGGAGCGATCCGGCGACGAGGATCGCGCGAACCGAGTTCGCTGGGGAGCAAGCGCTCGCTTGAGGACCAGGCGCCCGCCTGGTCCATGTCGCGAGCGAGCGCCCAGCGAGCAAGCGCTCGCCTCGTGCCTGCTCGCAACGAGCTGCGGGTTTTCCCGCAGCGGACTCGCGTGCGATGCGAGCTGCTGCACGAGGCCATTCGGGCTGATCCGTAGCGCACGCCTGGAGGCGTGCGAGGGGCTGATCGAACAGCGGGGGCTCGTGCCTCGGCTAGGGTTCGATGGGGCTGCTCCTCGCGGTGCTCGGGCATGGCCTAGCGGGCTGTTCGCGTAGGGTTTTGGCAACCCAAGCGGGCTGCTACGAGCAGCCCTAGGCGGCTGCCAAGGACAGCCGTGAGCCCACACGAGGGCTCGACCGAACAGCCATGGGTTCGCCCATGGTTAGGGTTTGGTTGGGCTCGGCTTCGTGGTGGTTCGTGGCGGGATGTTCCGGCAACCGGGAGTCGATTGGAATTGTCGTTCCGCATTGACAATTCCGGATATTCGTTCTCCGAAGGATTTCGTTCGGAATTAATTAGATAATTAATTTTAATTAATTTATTAATTCCGGGATATCGATTTCCAACAACTGGTATCAGAGCCAGGTTTTCGTTCACGGTATTTTTCGATAAATTGTTCTACCTTGCAGGGTTTCCGACTATTATGGCTAGATATAATTGTTCGTTAATTATTGTCATAATATTGTTCTTGATTATTAAACTCTCGGACATGTCGAGATTCGTTTTATGTGTGGTGAATGCTTGTAATAGTAAAAATTCGGGGGTTGACCGAATTTAGGTTTATTATTATGATCTACTTTTTCCGGAAAATGTATAGGGTCGATTTCATGTATAGAATCGATACCGGATAATGTAATTTTAATTCTTGTAATTTTATTTACGTTGGATCTATGCCGAAACGACCGCCGGAAGACGAAGAAGTGTGACGAAGAAGACGAAGAACCATAGGGCCGATCATCCCCATGATCGACCCTACGATCGATCGAGTGGGAGGGGCGACGCGCCCCTCGGCCGTGGGCTGCCGCCGGTGGGTGGTGGCTGGCCGGCTGGGGTGGTGGCGGCGGGTCCTTCCCTTGGTGATCGATCGATGGAGGTGGGGGTGGTGCGGGGACTCCCAACCCGCGCTACTCCTACCATAATCCGACTTTCCTATTTTAATTCGGTTTTCCTATTTGATTATTTCTTTTTATGGAATATTCATGGAATAGGAAAAGAATTAATTTAGTATTAAATTTATTTCCTTATTGATTATTCCTATTAAGGAATTTTCATGGATTAGAAAGAGAATAAATTTAGAATTAATTTTTCCTATTTTTATTATTCCTTTATGGAATTTTAAATGGATTAGGAAAATAATTAATTTTGGAAAGTTTTTAAAGTCCTTAATTAATTTTTCCTATTTAATTATTCCTTTATGGAATTTTTAATAGATTAGGAAAGGAATTAATTTGTAAGTATTAGGAGTCCTAATTTATTTTATTTCCTTATTCTATTATAGAAGTCTTCTAGAATGTTCCAAGTTTGACTTGGATAGGATTCTAAAGATTTAATAGAATTAGATAGGAAAATAAAAATAAATAAAAATATTAATAATATTTAATTTTATTTTTGATATATTCGATTGACTTAATTTTCGAATTAAGTAACTTTTGGATTAATTGAAAATAAATAGATTTAAATATTGGGATTAATATTCTCGTCACATGGAGGATTCAAGAACGAAGACTGAAGACTAGAAGATGCGTACGGGGATGCGATAAAGCCATAATAGTCGGAAAATAATATTCTAGTATTATTTTGACTATGTGATAATATTCTATGTGCTTTATTACATGTATGCATGCTTATGTGTATTTAATTATGCATTAGATAGCGTATCCCTTTATTGTAAAAAGCTAAGTGGGAGAGGGTATGGAAACATACCCATGGTCTCCATTGCTGCTCTCTTGGTGACTTTTATAAACTTTTGAAGTTTGTATAGATAAGTCATTGGAGGAGAGTTCTTGTAATTCCTCTTACGAGAAACATTGATTAAGTTTATCAAACAATGCCTAATTTGTCTTTCCAAAGCTGATTTCAAGTCGACTCATTCTCACCCCGGGGAGTGGAATGGAGCCAAAGCCACTTGGTCATGTAGAGGACACAAATTAGAGACCTTCGTACCATTCTTTTATAGATGGATCGATTGTCTGCTCGGCTCCCTCATCTAATGAGAGATAGGGTTGTTCGCATGGTGAATCACTGGTTAGAAACTTTGAGTTTCACTTATGATTCTCCGCGTCTTGATTTACAAGATCGAATGGATCAAGTAATTGGATTTCAATTATATAAATCTTTTGGTATAGTAAACGTCCACACGAACGTGGCTTGCTATACTGAATGGGATTTTGGAATAATTGATGTAGACAGTTATAGGGAATTGTGAAGGATTGCGAGTTATCGTAAACGTCCACACGAACGTGGCTTGCGGTGACGTAGCAACTCTGAACGATTCACCTCAGTACTGAGTAATGGTTTACACTTAGGTACGCTTTATAGTATTCTTCCCAACGAAGTAACGCTATAATGATGTACGACCGAAGCAAATCTAATTGCTAAATCATTTGGGTGGGTAAACGTCCACACGAACGTGGCTTGCCTTACCCGATGGGATTTTAGATGTGATTAGTGGTTTAATGATATTATTAGAGGGAGATAATATCGGATATTAAATCGATTGTTTGTTATTATATGTGCTCATAGATTATGGATGGCTTTGAACCCACTTTATGTGTTACTTGAGGAATTTAACTCACTGGTCCCTAAATGTATTGATTGGAATAGAGATCTAGACATTGCCTAGACTGTCAAAGAGTACAAGTTTGTACTCAGTGAGCTTTGTTCTCCCGGACCTACTAATGTCTCGACTGTTGAGGAAAGAACTGATTTTATCATGTTCAAGCTCAAGGAAATGTTTAGACATGACATAGGCGGCTAGACAAGAAGCGATGAGGATACTCATAAAGGCCAGTCGCTTCGAGGAAACGCTTAAACACGTTTTGAGATGATTGACTTTTTTAGACGAGTTGAGTCGGAAATCGCAAGCTCTTGTAGCCAATGCCAAAGGTCTCGAACCTAAGGGCAAAATCGGGGGAAAGGAAAAGCAAGCAAAGAAACCCAGTGGTCCTAAGTTGCTTAGACCACGAGATGGGACGAGAAAGCCATATGGCAAGAGTTCTCGATGCAAACAGTCTGGGTACTGGAAGTCTGATTATCCTCTCAAAGAAAGTACGAAATTTTCTTTAGTCGTAAAACATAGTCAGTGGTATTATCTACCGGAACCTGGTGTGTAGATATGGAACCACTGACGGTATGTGCATTTTAAATGCAGAGGTTCCAGGAAACCTAACGACTTGGAAAAGAAAAGATCGTAGTCTACATGGGCAATGCTGTGGAGGAGGCAGCAGTTGCAGTGGAGGACATTCTATAGGATTTCATTTTGAGTTATTGCTTTTATGTACCTTTCATATTAGAAAGAACTTAGTTCTGGATTTCTAATGAATGGATATTTTATTTCTTTTAATCATTTGATGGTTATAAGAAGAAATAATGATAGTGTCTATTCTGGTACATTGGCTAGCAATATATAAATGATGAATCCTGAGTCCACCACGATGCAACGAACCGTAGTATGAAACTCGTTTTACTAATAAGAGATTTCTTTATTAAATCGATTATACTTGTAGGATTCTTATGCTAAATCATGTTTATTCAAATAAGAAGTTCAAAGGTCGAAAATTGATATTTGATCAATTAAGTTGAAGGAGTGGACCTTCCGACCTAAGAATCTAATTTGGAAGATAACATGACAAAGCAAATCCTTTATGGATATAAGATATAAGATCCGGACAAGTATAAGAATTGATTGACTCTGATGTATGCAGACCTTTATTTACTCAGACAATAAGGTACGAGTACTTCATTTGATGATTACTCGAGAAATGGATTAGAATACCTGATGTGAAGCAAGTGTTTTGACAAGTCAATGGACACAAAGCTCTTGTGGGGAACTATCATGGTATATCCATTAAAAGCCTGCGATCTAATCACGGAGGCAACTGCCTGTCTGAGAAATGCATGGCGTACTGATCAGAGATTGGGATTTGATCCCAAATGACTACACCATACACTCTTGTGTAGAAATGGTGTGTCGGAAATAAGAAGTGGAACTCTTATAGAAATAGTAAAAGCATGAGTTATACGGAACTACCTGTGTTCTATGGATATGTCTGGAAACAACGGCGCATTCAAATGCGGTTGTAGAATATCCTAGAAGAACAAAAGATGTGTGTTCAATAGTACTATGAACCAGAAGGACGTTATAAGTTCTAACGCCCGGTTCTTAGAGGAAGACTATTGGATGAACCACAAGCCCAAAGTGACGTAATACTTTGAAATGAGAGAGAAAGATTAAGACTTAGAACCAGCCGAACCGAGTAGCGGTACACCACTAACTGCACCTACTGTTATCACTGTTTATACACCGGAACGCCATTGTAGTGGGAGGTTGTGGGACAACCGGAGATATTCATAAGGCTAGGAGAGTCTTCGGACTCTGGACCTAGTATACATGAAATCGATCCCTGGATCTACATGAAGGCCGTACTAGATCTAAATGTGCCTTCTTGGTTAGCAATAAAGATTATTGCTAAGAGGCAAGATCATTTAGAGTACAAGCTTAGTTGATCCATTTATGGATTGGAACAAAGCATTGAGTTCGTGGTACTTGCAAGTTGATGAGATAGTCCATTTTATGGATTCATCAAAGCATAGACGAATAGTGTGTATTGGAAACGTGATGGAAACAAGGTGGTGTTTCTCGGGTTTTTATGTAGATAACATTTTATCATTGGCAACAATGTAAAGATGTTGTCAGACATAAAATGATGATTGTCTAGAAAAATCAATATATGAGATAAAGAAGAAGTTAGAGCATGTTCTTAAGATCTAGGATCTCAAGAAAAGAACATTGTACTTCTCCTGGACATCTTACATATATGATTATGGTTCCTTTTAACATGCAAGATTCCGAGAAAGGTTCATTACCTTTCAGAGACGGAATGCATCTATCTAAGGATATGTGTTTTGGAACACAAAAGGAGATAGAAGCAATGAAAGCAGTTTCCTACACTTGGAGTGTGGAAAGCTTAATAAATGCAATGTTGAAAACGAGAACCTGATATCGGCTATGCGGTTAGCATAGTGGGAGGATATCAAGGTAATCCTGGAAAGGAATATTCGACTGCCGTAAAAGTACTTTCGAAGTACTATTCTAGACTACGAAGCAGACGAGTTTTTCCTTTGGATTACATTCTCTTAGATTTCTAATCGAATGAGGACCAGTGTAAGTCGATATCAGGCTATGTGTTTCACTATTGAAGGAGAAGGAGTTTTAACATGGAAGAGTGATAAGCACGATGCTTTTCGGACTCTGCCATGGGTAACCAAATAGCGGCCTCAGAGGCAGCGGAAGTTTTGGTATAACTCCGGGATAATCTCTGGGACTTAGATGTGATTCTAAATTTGCCAAAGGCTATGTAAATAGCGGTGCAATGGCAAATGGTAAGAAATCACTAGTCCATAAGTGTAAGATAACACATAGTGCAAGTACCACCTGATACCAGTCATCGTCGAGGGAGACGACGCTGTAGTCACCAAGATAACTTCAGAGCGGCAACCTAGAGTGCTCATTCACATAGTACTTCTTGGAAGTACAACTTAAGCACGTGATGAGTATGGGAGTCGGGAGTTTGGAGGAAATGACTAGACCTTAGTACAAGTGGGAGATTGTTGGAGTTGTGTACTTAATGTCTAGATTCAAGTAACGCAAACTCACGATCCATTGCATTAATATATTTAATTAAATAAACAATTATTTGCATTTAATTATTTATAATTAAATATATGCAAATCATAGTCCTGGATTTTATACGTTGTAGTTAGTATGGTGCAAGCATGGGCGCACAGAAGATCATACTATCGGTTACTCGTATTTACTCGAACAGTAGCTCACGACCTAGATGGACACGGACCAATCCATCGGTATAGTCGTTGTGTGAGAGAGAAAATAATTTATCTTAATTATTTTATCACACTTGTACACTTGGTGTATTGAGCGGATCGTTGAGATTCATCGATTAGGATTGCCGGCGATAATCGATTCGAGTCTCAGTGTATTTTATTCTTAATCCCCGATATTATTGCGGGTGTGTATATTTAATATAAGTGACTTTGATTTACCAAAGGAATTAACCGATTTAATTATTGGGTTGATTACCGGTTAAGTTGGGTCACTATATTTCATATATGACATGCCGTGAATAATTGACCGGACAGTGTATCCCGGAAGGGTTGATAATATCCCCGAGATGAGTTCATAAGGAATTATTATGTAAACCCTGCAGGTGGATTCGTTCCGCATAATAATTAAGGTTGAATGGTACTAGTCTCGGATATAAGAGATGAATAAATTAATTAGCAATAAATTAATTTTATTCATGGATATTTATATCTTAAATACACGGAATAAATAATACTACCGGAGAAATATTATTTGATATAATATGGTTTAATATTGGGAGTGCAATTAATTTTATATAGTGGAAAATAGAATTAATTAATATTAATGGATTAATAGATTTGGGCTTGGGCTCAATTTAATCATTAATATTGGAAGCCCAATATTCCACCTCCTTAAGATCCCCTACGTAGCCTATAAAAGCACTACATGGTCTTCTTTATTCTCATAACTTGAAGATCACAATTCTAGAGAGAGAAAGTAGAGAGGGAGATCCATGGAGTTCGGAAGATCGTCGCCCACCCGACGTTCGAGCTAGTGCAAGGAATACGTGGGAAGATCTCAAGGTCGTCAAATTGAGTTCTTCGTTTTTCCGAACAACGAGAACGAGGTAAATCGTAAAACCCCTTTATGATTTAATCGTTTAATTATCGTAGAAATATCGTGAACCAAGATCCGAGATTTGGAATCCTCATCGGGGTCGAGCCGGGCGGTGGTGATCGAGGATCACCGGACCGCCGCAGCTGGAGCGATCCGGCGACGAGGATCGCGCGAACCGAGTTCGCTGGGGAGCAAGCGCTCGCTTGAGGACCAGGCGCCCGCCTGGTCCATGTCGCGAGCGAGCGCCCAGCGAGCAAGCGCTCGCCTCGTGCCTGCTCGCAGCGAGCTGCGGGTTTTCCCGCAGCGGACTCGCGTGCGATGCGAGCTGCTGCACGAGGCCATGCGGGCTGATCCGTAGCGCACGCCTGGAGGCGTGCGAGGGGCTGATCGAACAGCGGGGGCTCGTGCCTCGGCTAGGGTTCGATGGGGCTGCTCCTCGCGGTGCTCGGGCATGGCCTAGCGGGCTGTTCGCGTAGGGTTTTGGCAACCCAAGCGGGCTGCTACGAGCAGCCCTAGGCGGCTGCCAAGGACAGCCTCGAGCCCACACGAGGGCTCGACCGAACAACCATGGGTTCGCCCATGGTTAGGGTTTGGTTGGGCTCGGCTTCGTGGTGGTTCGTGGCGGGATGTTCCGGCAACCGGGAGTCGATTGGAATTGTCGTTCCGCATTGACAATTCCGGATATTCGTTCTCCGAAGGATTTCGTTCGGAATTAATTAGATAATTAATTTTAATTAATTTATTAATTCCGGGATATCGATTTCCAACATAAACATTGTTTGAATTAACTTTAGGCATGAGTAAGAACTCCCCCTTAGTTAATACCTTCTAAGTTAGAAAAGAATAACAAACAAGTTTGAAGATAACACACCAATTTTTTAAAGGAAATAAGAACTAGAATTTAAATTGTTCAAACTAGAAGCAACAAAAGAAAAAACTTAATTGTTCAACATAAAGAAAACTTAAAAGGATTAAAACTTGAAATTTTAAAACTCGGGTTCCCCATCAGACGAATCATCTCCATAATCCACCAACTTCTTTGCTTCTTCGGCAGCAGCTGCATCTTCATCCTCATCTTTCTCTTCTTCCCCGTGCCCTTCCTGTTCTTGAGTCTGCCTCTCCTGCTCTTGACTCTGCCTCTGCGCAGCTCCTCCCCCTTTTTGTGTAGAAATCCCATGGTTGTCCAGAAAATAGAAAATGGCATTTTCGATACCAACAGCCATATGGGAAGTCATATCCTTGCATAATTGAGCCGCATAGTCCTGTGCAAACTTGCGAGCTTGGAGATAGATTTCAGGCAGGCCCTGGGAAGAGGCACCACCACCAGTAGTTTCATCCTGCGGCTGACCAGTGGAAGCAGGTGCCTTGGTCTCGAACATGTGATAACCTTTCCAAGGCAGATCATTCGGCTCTTTGGGAGTGAACTTGATGATCGGGCTGCTGCGGCAGACATTGTCAGAGGCAATGGGTTGATACCCTTGATCTTGGCATAGCTCCCAAATCATAGAAGGAAAGGCGAGGCTATGACTTGGATTGAGATCTTCAATTTGTTTGCACATCTTTGCAAAAATTAACTCCCCCAAATTGACTTGTTTGCTTGCACCGAGGGCATAAATGAGCTCGGCAGTGGAAGCATGAACACGGTGTGTGTTCGTTGTTGGATTCCAATTCGATTTTGCAATTGTAAAAAGGAAATTGGAGAAGGCACTTATCTTTGATACTGGGGGTGGATTCATATTGCCCTGGCCACCGAGGAGACGACGAGCAACGGCAGTGGGATGAGGCTTGAGTTGCAGAGGATATTGGACCTCATAACGATCAAGAAAAAACGTTGATGGCAGTGGGAGAGAAGTTGTAGATCTTCTGGCGAATATAAACCTTGCCATATCCTCGAGACTTCGGATTGGCGAAGCATGGGCGCAAATTTGCGTAGAAGTCTCGAACCATCTCGACACAGAAATCTCCGGCATATGACACGGCCTTGCGGAGCTTCATTTGATCCAGAAATTGATCAAGACGTTGATTAATGATTGTCGTGAAATCAACCCGGCGATCGGGGATGATTGGCTTCGCGGCATAGTAAGGCCCGAGAGTGGCACGACGACGGGACCAGTAACGTTCGGAGTATGCTCCTAATGCCTCCACATCAGAATTCGCATCTTCAGCAGGTGCCGTTAGGAGGGCATCAGAGGCAGCCGGAAGCTTACCCTTTTTCGCGGCTGAGGCAGGGGGAACGGTAGTGGCCTCCGGGTCACTTTGGGAGCTCGCTGCCTTGGAACCACCACCTTTTTGCTTCTTTCCCCGAGTAGATTTGGATGGAGAGGTGTCCAAATAAATGGGGTTTGATCGAGAGGTTGGCGGCAGGTTCTTTGATTTGAGTCGGGCTGCCTGAGTTGAGGGTCGAGATGATTGACGAGTGGGGATGGCAGACTTTGCAGCAGCCTTTCGCTTCTTACTCTGCTGACCCAGCTCGAGACTCTCGGATTCGGTGGCAGAGTCATGAACCACTTCATGACCATCTCCCTCAAAGTGCTCGGAGGCAGTAGATGTGTCCGGCGAGTTCCTGGGAAACGGAGTGTCGGATCTAGCTTTCCGGTAGGGAGACGGACACTCAAAGTCGCCATAAAGTCCCCTCATCGATGAAGTGTCAGAATCGAAGGGGAGATCCTTGAGACCAAATGTGGAGGAGTGAGGAGGCGGTGTGAATTTTGGCAGGATGATTTGAAGAGGAACAGCAGCAGTTGGAGGAGCGGCAGTGGATGCGGCAGTCTGAGTGCTGTCTGGAGTGTTGAAGAGATCAATAAAATCATCTGTGCCCAGGGATCTCTGATCGGCATCGTATTCAAGAACGTTGGAGATGTCGGAGACCACCGTGGGCTTACGAGGCGTTTGGGATGGCCCAGTTTCAGATCTGGAGGCGGCAGCATCAGGAAGATCTGCGGCAGCCTGAAGACCAGGAGCGACAGAGTGAATGATTGGTGGGTCTGCGGCACCCTGATCGTCAGTGGCAGGGTTTGTGGATGCCAGATCTGAGGCAGGCTGAACCACCATGTGGACGGCAGAGTCAGCGAGTTCCTGCAAAATTTCACCGGCCATGGTTCCTTCAGGCGAGATTGCCATCGGAGACCTGTGAGAAGACGTACCTGAGCCAGGAGACACCTGGGTTTGCGGCGGCGAGACAGTGGTGGCCGGCGCGGGACAGGCAGCGAGGAATCGCTTTTCAGCCTCGGAGGCCTCCTGGAGGGTCATGTTCTCCGGCGTGGCGTCTGAACAAATCTCTTGAAGAATCTGTTGGAGTTGTGTACTTAATGTCTAGATTTAAGTATCGGTAAACTCCCGGTCATAGCATTTAAGCTATTTAATTAATAAACAATTATTTGCAATTAATTATTATTAATTAATTATGCAAAATATAGTCCTGGATTTTATACGTTGTAGTTAGTATGGTGTGTCGGGCCCACACAGAAGATCATACTATCGGTCACTCGTATTTAATCGAACAGATGCTCACGACCTAGATGGTCCCGGACCAATCCATCGGTATAGTCGTTGTGTGAGAGAGAAAATAATTTATCTTAATTATTTTATCACACTTGTACACTTGGTGTATTGGGCGGATCGCTTGAGATTTATTGATTAGGATTGCCTTGGATAATCAATTTAAATCTCAGAGTATTATATTCTTAATCCCCGATATTATTGCGGGTGTATATATTTAATATTAGAGACTTTGATTTTTCCAAAGGAATTAACCGATTTAATTATTGGGTTAATTACCGGTAAAATTGGGTCGCTATATTTTATATATGACATGCCGTGAATACTTGACGGAAAAGTGTATCCCGGAAGGGTTGATAATATCCCCGAGATGAGTTCATAAGGAATTATTGTGTAAACCTCATGAGTGGATTCGTTCCGCACAATAATAAAGGTTGAACGGTACTAGTCTCGGATATAAGATATGAATATTATTTATTGAGCAATAAATAAATTTATTCATGGATATTTAAATCTTAAATACACGGAATAAATAATACTAATCGGAGAAATATTATTTGATATAATATGGATTAATATTGGGAGTGCAATTTTATTTATATAGTGGAAAATAAATAAAATTTAATATTGATAAGGATTAATGGATTTGGGTTGGACCCAATTTAATCTTCAATATTAAGAAGCCCAATATTTAATCTCCTTATGATCCCCTACGTAGCCTATATAAGCACTACATGGTCTTCACTTTTCACAACTTAATTTTTTGACCTACGCCAATCATAAAGTCTTGGAGAGTGAAGGAGATTCATAGGAGTTCGATAGATCGTCGCCCACACGACGTTCGGACGAAGTGCGAGGAATACGTAGGAAGATCGCAAGGTCGTCAATCGATTTCGTTTCTCCGTACAACGAATCGAAGGTAAAATCATAAACCCCCTTTTATGATTTATGTGTTCGTAAATTGTAATATATACATGAACGCACGATCCGGGAAAACGATGATCATCGCGGACGGGGATTCGAGATCCCCGGCGAAGATCGAAAGGGGCGGTCGAAACCCTAGGGCTCGACCGCCCGGCGCGCGCGACGAAGGGCGAGCCTCGGCTGGACGCCGGGGCATGCGATCGACTCCGGTCGATCGCTGGGGTGCCACGGGCTGGTGCCGTGGCGGACCCCAGCCGCCCTCGACGGCGGCGTGCGCAAGGGAGGAGCCCCGGCTGAAGCCGGGGCGAGCGATCGACCGCGTGGTCGATCGCGAGGGAAAGCCGCGGCTGATGCCGCGGCGGGTCAGCCTGGGGCTGACCGCCCTCCTCCGGCGAAGGTGGTGAGTCCCAGCGATCGCCATACACGGCGACCGCGAACTCCGCGGATGGGGTTCGGCTAGGGTTTAGCCGCGGGTTCATCCCGCGGCGATGCTCTTGTCGAGCCCGTTTCTTCGCGTGTGGTTCGCGTTCGTAGTTTCCGACTCGCGGGGGATTTTGGCTGGGGGCGGGCTGCGTGTCTTCGGGCGCGTAGTCTCCAAAGGTCGAACTCTTGCGGATGAGTCGGTGTTCGTGTAATCTCCGGCGAGGGGTTTTTTCGATCGGGTTATCGGTTCCGCATTTTTTGATAGCCCGGGACATCGAATCCCAGCAACTGGTATCAGAGCGTTTGGTTTCGTGTTCATGTATATATTCGATTATTGTTCTACCTTGCAGGATTTCCGGCTATCATGGTTGGATTTAATTATTGCTTAATTAATTATCATGATTATTCGTTTATTAAACTCTCGGACATGTCGAGATTCGTTTTTGTGTGGTTGAATGTTTGTAATAGTAAAAATTCGGGGGTTGACCGAATTTAAGATTTATTATTACGTTCTTTATTTTCCGGAAAATGTATAGGGTCGATTTCATGTATAGAATCGATACCAGATAGTGTAATTTAAATTTTGTAATTTACTTACGTTGGTTCGATGTTGAGACGATCGCCGGAAGACGAAGACGCGTGACGAAGACGAAGGGGACGAAAAACCGGGGAGTCGATCAACCCCATGATCGACCCCATGACCGAAGCCATGGGGAGGGGTCGATCGCCCCTCGGCTGGGGCTGCCGCCAGCGGTGGTGGCCGGCCAGCTGGGGTGGCGGCGGCGGTTCCCTCTTCCATGGTGGTGGCGGTCGATGGTGATGGTGGTATGGGGATCTCCCAACCCATGCCACTTCTACCGATATTCACTTTCCTAAATTAATTCGGTTTTCCTATTTGAGTGTTTTCTTTTTTGGGAACTCTCATGGATTAGGAAAAGAATTAATTGGAATTAATTTTATTCCTATTGATTTATTTCTTTTATGGAGATATTCATGGATTAGGAATTTAATTAATTTAATACTAATTTATTTCCTATTTGATTATTCCTATCATTGAGAATTTTTCATTAGATGGAAATTAATTAATAACTAGGAAGTAGTAGAGTCCTAATTTATTTTATTCCTTATTCTATTATAGAAGTCTTCTAGAATATTCCAAGTTTTACTTGGATAGATTATTCTAGAGATTTAATAGAATTAGATAGGAAAATAAATAAATAAAAATATTAATAATATTAAATTTTATTTTTGATATATTCAATTGACTTAATTTTTCGAATTAAGTAACTTTTGGATTAATTGAAAATAAATAGATTTAAATATTGGAGATTAATATTCTCGTCACATGGAGCATTCAAGAAACGAAGACTGAAGACTAGAAGATGCATATGAAGATGGAATAAAGCCATGATAGTCGGGAAAATAATTTTCTAGCATTATTTTGACTATGTGATACTATGTGCTTTATTTCTTATATGCATGCTATATGTGTTTATTTTATGCACTAGATAGCGTATCCCTTTGTCGTAAAAAGCTAAGTAGGAGAGGGGATGGCAACATTCCCATGGTCTCCATCACTGTTCTCTTGATGACTTTTATGGACTCTCGAAGTTCATATAGACAAGTCATTGGAGGAGAATTCTTGTAATTCCTTTTACGAGAAACATTGATTAAGTTTATCAAACAATGCCTAATTTGTCTTTCCAAAACTGATTTCAAGTCGACTCATTCTCACCCCGGGGAGTGGAATGGAGCCAGAGCCACTTGGTCATGTAGAGGACACAAATTAGAGACCTTCGTACCATTCTTTGATAGATGGATCGATTGTCTGCTCGGCTCCCTCATTTATGAGAGAAAGGGTCGTTCGCATGGTGAATCACTGGTTAGAAACTTCGATTTTCACTTATGATTCTCCGCGTCTTGATTTACAACATCAAATGGATCAAGTAATTGGATTTCAATTATATAAATCTTTTGGTGTAGTAAACGTCCACACGAACGTGGCTTGCTATACTGAATGGGATTTTAGAATAATTGATGTAGAGAGTTATAGGAAATTGTGAGGGATTGCGAGTTATCGTAAACGTCCACACGAACGTGGCTTGCGGTGACGTAACAATTCTAAACGATTCGCCTTAGTACTGAGTGATGGTTTACACTTAGGTACGCTTTGTAGTATTCTTCCCAACGAAGTAACGCTATAATGATGTACGACCGAAGCAAACCTAATTGCTAAATCATTTGGGTGGGTAAACGTCCACACGAACGTGGCTTGCCTTACCTGATGGGATTTTAGACGCAATTAGTAATTTAATGATATTATTTGAGGGAGATAATATCGGACATTAAATTGATTGTTTGTTTACATGTGCTTATAGGTTTAGAGAATAGCTATGAATCCACTTTCTATGATACTCAAGGAACAAAAACTCACTGGTCCAAACTACATTGATTGGAAGAGAAATTTAGACATTGTCCTGACTGCTGAAGAGTACAAGTTTGTACTCTATGAGCAATGTCCTGCTGAACCCACGGCCGCCTCAACTGATGAGGAAAAAGAAGCATATCGGAAGTGGAAAAAGGCTGATGAAATGGCTAGGTGTTATATTTTGGCTTCCATGTCAAATGTGCTCCAAACCCAGCATCAGTCGATGAACACTGCCGAGGATATGTTATTTAACCTCAAGGAGATGTTTGGGCACCATGATCGTGCGGGTAGGCAAGATGCCATGAGAGTCCTCATGTCAACTACTCAGTCTGAAGGAACGCCCGTCGAGGAGCACGTTCTCAAGATGATGAGTCTGTTGAATGAATTGGAGGTCCTAGGAGCTATGATTGATGGTGAGACGCAAGTCGACATCATACTCCAGTCTCTGACCCCTAGTTGTGAGCAGTTTCGTATGAGCTATAATATGGGTAAACTATCTTATACTTTTGCGCAACTCCTGACTGAACTGAAGGCGGCAGAGGGGATCTACAAGAAGGGCAAGTCTCAAGCACTTGTAACTATCTTATGTGTACTTAATGTCTAGATTTAAGTATCGGTAAACTCCCGGTCATAGCATTTTACCTATTTAATTAATAAACAATTATTTGCAATTAATTATTATTAATTAATTATGCAAAATATAGTCCTGGATTTTATACGTTGTAGTTAGTATGGTGTGTCGGGCCCACACAGAAGATCATACTATCGGTTACTCGTATTTAATCGATCAGTTGCTCACGACCTAGATGGACACGGACCAATCCATCGGTATAGTCGTTGTGTGAGAGAGAAAATAATTATTTTATCACACTTGTACACTTGGTGTATTGGGCGGATCGCTTGAGATTTATTGATTATGATTGACTTGGATAATCAATTTAAATCTCAGAGTATTTTATTCTTAATCCCCGATACTATTGTGGGTGTATATATTTAATATTAGAGACTTTGATTTTCCAAAAGGATTAACCGATTTAATTATTGGGTTAATTACCGGTAAAATTGGGTCGCTATATTTTATATATGACATGCCGTGAATACTTGACGGGAAAGTGTATCCCGGAAGGGTTGATAATATCCCCGAGATGAGTTCATAAGGAATTATTGTGTAAACCTCATGAGTGGATTCGTTCCGCACAATAATAAAGGTTGAACGGTACTAGTCTCGGATATAAGAGATGAATATTATTTATTGAGCAATAAATAAATTTATTCATGGATATTTAAATCTTAAATACACGGAATAAATAATACTAATCGGAGAAATATTATTTGATATAATATGGATTAATATTGGGAGTGCAATTTTATTTATATAGTGGAAAATAAATAAAATTTAATATTGATAAGGATTAATGGATTTGGGTTGGACCCAATTTAATCTTCAATATTAAGAAGCCAAATATTTAATCTCCTTATGATCCCCTACGTAGCCTATATAAGCACTACATGGTCTTCACTTTTCACAACACATAATAATTGACCTACGCCAATCATAAAGTCTTGGAGAGTGAAGGAGATCCATAGGAGTTCGATAGATCGTCGCCCACACGACGTTCGGACAAGGTGCGAGGAATACGTAGGAAGATCGCAAGGTCGTCAATCGATTTCGTTTCTCCGTACAACGAATCGAAGGTAAAATCATAAACCCCCTCTTATGATTTATGTGTTCGTTAATTGTGATATATACATGAACGCACGATCCGAGAAAACGACGAACCTCGGGGACGGGGATTCGAGATCCCCGGCGAGGATCGAAGGAGGCGGTCGAACCCTAGGGTTCGGACCGCCGCAACGCGCGACGAAGGACGTGCCCCGGCTGGACGCCGGGGCATGCGATCGACTTCGGTCGATCGCCGGGGTGCCACGGGCTGGTGCCGTGGCGGACCCCAGCCGCCGTCGTCGGAGGCGCGTGCCGCGCGAAGCCCTCGGCTGGAGCCGAGGGGCGATCGAGCCCGTGAGCTCGATCGCGGGCGTGCTACGGGATGACCCGTAGCTGCCTCGTATGCACTACGGGTTCACCCGTAGCGAGGCGTGCGAGGGCGACGCCCTCGCGAGCAGCGAGTCACGCGACTCGCTGTGGGGCTGCTACGAGCAGCCCGGGGATCGCTACGAGCGATCCCAGCGATCGTCCGTAGACGATCGCGAGCCCCTCGTGGGGGCTCGGCTGGCGCACGCGGCCTTCGGGCCTCGCTGGGCGTTCGGTCGGGCCCCGACTCGTGAGGTGGTTCACTTTCGTGGTTTCCGACTCGCGGGGGACTTCGGCTGGGGGCGGGCTGCGTGTCTTCGGGCGCATAGTCTCCAAAGGTCGGACTCCTGCGGATGAGTCGGTGTTAGTAATCTACGGCGATCTAGGGTTTTTGATCGGGTTATCGGTTCCGCAATTTTTGATAGCCCGGGACATCGAATCCCAGCACCCGGGGAGTGGAATGGAGCCAAAGCCACTTGGTCATGTGGATGACACAAATTAGAGACATTCGTACCATTCTTTTAGGTGGATCGATTGTCTGCTCGGCTCCCTCATCTAATCAGAGATAGGGTTGTTCGCATGGTGAATCACTGGTTAGAAACTTCGAGTTTCACTTATGATTCTCCGCGTCTTGATTTACGAAATCGAATGCCTCAAGTAATTGGATGTCAATTGTAAAAGTCTTTTGGTGTAGTAAACGTCCACACTATCGTGGCTTGCTACATTGAATGGGATTTTGGATCAATTGATGTAGACAATTATAGAAGAAAGTGAAGGATCGTGTGTTAGCGTAAACGTCCACACTATCGTGGCTTGCGGTGATATACGAGTCCCAAACAATCTTCTTAGATACTGAGAAATGGTTTACACTTTGGTACGCTCTATAGTATTCTTCCCATCGAAGTAACGCTATAGTGATGTACGACCAAAGCAAATCTAATTGCTAAATCATTTGGATGGGTAAACGTCCACACTATCGTGGCTTGCCTTATCTGATGGAATTTTAGATGTAATTAATGATTTAATGATATTATTAAAGGGAGATAATATCGGATATTAAATTGATTGTTTGTTTAAATGTGCTTATAGGTTTAGAGAATAGCTATGAACCCACTTTCTATGATACTCAAGGAGCATAAGCTCACTGGCCCCAATTATATTGATTGGAAGAGAAATTTAGACATTGTCCTGACTTCTGAAGAGTACAAGTTTGTACTCCATGAAGTGTGCCCGGCTGAGCCCACGGCTGCCTCAACTGATGAGGAAAAACTGGCATATCGGAAGTGGAAAAAGGCTGATGAAATGGCTAGGTGTTATATTTTGGCTTCCATGTCAAATGTACTCCAAACCCAACATGAGTCAATGGACACTGCCTATGATATGATGTTTAACCTCAAGGAGATGTTTGGGGAGCAAGATCGTGCGGCAAGGCAAGAAGCCATGAGAGTCCTCATGACAACTACTCAGTCTGAAGGAAAGCCCGTAGGGGAGCACGTTCTTAAGATGATGAGTCTGTTGAATGAGCTTGAGATCCTAGGAGCTCAAATTGATGGGGAGACGCAAGTCGACATCATACTCCAGTCTCTGACCCCTAGTTTTGAGCAGTTTCGCATGAGCTATAATATGGGTAAACTATCTTATACTCTTGCGCAACTCCTGACTGAACTGAAGGCGGTAGAGGGGATCTACAAGAAGGGCAAGTCTCAAGCGCTTGTAGCTACCAAGTCCAAAGGCTTTAAGCCTGGTGGAGGTAGGGGCAAGAGAAGGAAGCAAGCCGGGAAACCCAGTGGTGTCAAGAAGACTGTACCACGAGTGGGTGCTGCAAAGCCAAGGGGCAAGTGCTTCCGATGCAACAAGTCTGGACACTGGAAGTCTGAATGTCCTCTCAGAGGTACGAATTTTTCTTTAGTCGTAAAAACATAGTCGGCGGTATTATCTACCAGAAATCTGGTGAGTAGATATGGAACCACTGACGGTATGTGCATTTTGAATGCAGGGGTTCCAGAAAACCCGGCGACTTAGAGAAGAAGAGTTCGAGTCTGTTGGAATTTGATAACCCGGGATATCGAATTCCAACAATTGGGTTAATTATTGGGTTAATTACCGGTTAAGTTGGGTCACTATATTTTATATATGGCATGCCGTGAATTCTTGAAGGGACAGTGTATCCCGGAAGGGTTGATAATATCCCCGAGATGAGCTCATAAGGATTTATTATGTAAACCTCGCGAGTGGATTTGTTCCGCATAATAAATAAGGTTGAGTGGTACTATTCTCGGATATAAGAGATGAATAAATTTATTAAGCAATAAATAAATTTTATTCATGGATATTTAAATCTTAAATACACGGAATAAATAATACTAAGTTGGAGAAATATTATTTGATTTAATATGGATAAATATTGGGAGTGCAATTTTATTTATATAGTGGAAAATAAATAAAATTAATATTGATAAGAATTAATGGATTTGGGTTGGACCCAATTTAATTTTCAATATTAGAAGCCCAATATTTAATCTCCTTTTGATCCCCTACGTAGCCTATAAAAGCACTACATGGTCTTCACTTTTCACAACCTAAGTTACGCCAATCATAAAGTCTTGAAGAGTGAAGAGGATCCATAGAGTTCGATAGCTCGTCGCCCACCCGACGTTCGAACGGAGTGCAAGGAATACGCGGGAAGATCACGAGGTCATCGATTTCGTTTCTCCGAACAACGAATCGTAGGTACAATATCTAAACCCCCTTGATAATTGTTCGATTTTGTTTATCGAGAATACCGTAGGACGAAGATCCGAAGATCGAAGCCCGGAATAGACGGACGAACGCGCGGTGGTGGCGAAGCCACCGGACCGCCGATCGCCCGGCTAGGGTTTCGGCCGTGGGGCGTGGGGGCGAACCCTCGGCTGGGACGAGGGTGTGCGATCGATCGCGGGATCGATCGCTAGGGCACGGGCTGGTGCCGTGCCCTACCCCGCCGTGAAGGCGGGGGGCCTCCTGGTGGCGGCGGGTCGCCGGACCCGCCGCGGGGGCTGCTGGGCAGCCCCACCCCGATCGATCGCCGGCATGCGATCGATCACTCGATTGTGTGAACCCCGGCTCGCGGGGGTTCGGGTGGGGGCGGGCTGTGCGTCTTCGGACGCGTGGTCTCCAAAGCCCGGACTCCGGCGGATGAGTCGGCGTTCGTGTGATCTCCGGCGAAGGGTTCATTCGGGTTATCGGTTCCGCAAATTTTGATAACCCGGGATATCGAATTCCAACAATTGGTATCAGAGCGTGGTTTACGTTCGCGGTATTTTCGATAAAATTGTTCTACATTGCAGGGTTCCGACTATTATGGCTTAATTTATTATTCGTATAATTTATTTTTTCATGATTGTTGGTTTTATTAAACTCTCGGACATGTCGAGATTCGTTTTTGGTGGTGAATGCTTGTAATAGTAAAAATTCGGGGGTTGACCGAATTTAGGATTTATTATTATGTTCATGTTTTTTCCGGAAAATGTATAGGGTCGATTTCGTGTATAGAATCGATACCGGAATTGTAATTTAGTTTTTTGTAAATTTATTTTGCGATTGGATCGACGAATCGGAGACCGCCGGAGAAGACGAAGTGACGAGATGGACGAGGGCCGGGGATCGATTGGATCGATCCCATGGGGATGCCCGATCGAAGCCATGGGGCGGGGGGGCTGGTTGCCCTAGCCGCGGCTGCCACCGGTTCGGTGGTTGGCGGCGTGGCTGGGCGGCGGCGCTTCTCCCCGTGGCTGGCCGATCGATCGAAGGTGGGGGTGGCTTGGGGTCTCCCAACCCGGGCTACTCCTGCCGGAAATATATTTTCCTATTTAATTCGTTATTTCCTATTTTGATTATTTCTTTATGGAATATTCAAGAAATAGAAAAAGAATTAATTTAGTACTAAATTTATTTTTCCTATTTGATTATTCCTACTCATGGGAATATTCATGGATTAGGAATAAAATAAATTTGGAAAAGTATAATAGTCCTAATTATTTTATTTCTTTATTTCATTATGGATATCATCTAGAATATTCCAAGAATATCTTGGATAGATTATTCTAAGAGATTTAATGAAGTGGAAAAAGAAAATAAAATAAATAAAATATTAATAATATTTAATTTTATTTTTGATATATTCAATTGACTTAATTTTCGAATTAAGTAACTTTTGGATTAATTGAAAATAAATAGATTTAAATATTAGAAATTAATATTCTCGTCACATGGAGCATTCAAGAAACGAAGACTGAAGACTAGAAGATGCGTACGGGGATGTGATGAAGCCATAATAGTCGAAAATAATATTCTAGTATTATTTTGACTATGTGATAATACTATGTGCTTTATTACATGTATGCATGCTATATGTGTTTATTTTATGCACTAGATAGCGTATCCCTTTATTGTAAAAAGCTAAGTGGGAGAGGGTATGGAAACATACCCATGGTATTCATTGCTGCTCTCTTGGTGACTTTTATAAACTTTTGAAGTTTATATAGACAAGTCATTAGAGGAGAGTTCTTGTAATTCCTTTTACGAGAAACATTGATTAAGTTTATCAAACAATGCCTAATTTGTCTTTCCAAAGCTGATTTCAAGTCGACTCATTCTCACCCCGGGGAGTGGAATGGAGCCAGAGCCACTTGGTCATGTAGAGGACACAAATTAGAGACTTTCGTACCATTATTTGATAGATGGGTCGTTTGTCTGCTCGGCTCCCTCATTTATGAGAGATAGGGTTGTTCGCATGGTGAATCACTGGTTAGAAACTTCGAGTTTCACTTATGATTCTCCGCGTCTTGATTTACAAGATTAAATGGATTAAGTAATTGGGAGTCAATTATAAAAGTCTCTTAGTGTAGTAAACGTCCACACCACGTGGCTTGCTATGCTGACGGACTTTGGATTAATTGATGTAGACAGTTGTAAGTGATTATGAAGAGTTGTGAAGTTATCGTAAACGTCCACACCACGTGGCTTGCGGTGATGTAGCGATTCCAAGTAATTTACTTTGGTACTGAGTAATGGTTTACACTTAGATACGCGTTATAGTATTCCTCCCCACGAGGTCACGCTATAATTGATGTATGACCAAAGAAAATCTAATTGCTAAATCATTTGGGTGGGTAAACGTCCACACCACGTGGCTTGCCTTACCTGATGGGATTTTAGATGTGATTAGTGATTTAATGATATTATTTAAGGGAGATAATATCGGATATTAAATTGTTTGTTTGTTTTATGTGCTTATAGGTTAAGAATGACTGTGACCCCACTTTGTGATATACTTAAGGATAAAAATGTTGGAGTTGTGTACTTAATGTCTAGATTTAAGTAACTGTAAACTCCCGATCATAGCATTTAATCTATTAAATTAACAAATAATTGTTTTGCGTTTAATTATTATTAATTAAATATATGCAAAATATAGTCCTGGATTTTATACGTTGTAGTTAGTATGGTGCAAGCATGGGCGCACAGAAGATCATACTATCGGTTACTCGTATTTAATCAAACAGTTGCTCACGACCTAGATGGACACGGACCAATCCATCGGTATAGTCGTTGTGTGAGAGAGAAAATAATTTATCTTAATTATTTTATCACACTTGTACACTTGGTGTATTGAGCGGATCGTTGAGATTCATCGATTAGGATTGCCGGCGATAATCGATTCGAGTCTCAGTGTATTTTATTCTTAATCCCCGATATTATTGCGGGTGTGTATATTTAATATAAGTAACTTTGATTTACCAAAGGAATTAACCGATTTAATTATTAGGTTAATTTCCGGTTAAGTTGGGTTACTATATTTTATATATGACATGCCGTGAATAATTGACCGGACAGTGTATCCCGTAAGGGTTGATAATATCCCGAGATGAGTTAATAAGGAATTATTGTGTAAACCTCATGAGTGGATTCGTTCCGCACAATAATTAAGGTTGAATGGTACTAGTCTCGGATTAAAGAGATGAATAAATTAATTAGCAATAAATTAATTTTATTCATGGATATTTAAATCTTAAATACACGGAATAAATAAATACTACCGGAGAAATATTATTTGAAATAATATGGTTTAATATTGGGAGTGCAATTAATTTATATAGTGGAAAATAAATTAATTAATATTGATAAGGATTAATGGACTTGGGCAGTGGGCTCAATTTAATCTTCAATATTGGAAGCCCAATATTCCACCTCCTTTAGATCCCCTACGTAGCCTATAAAAGCACTACATGGCCTTCATAAATCATAAGACAAGATTATCATACTTGATATTCTAGAGAGTTGAAGGAGATCCATAGGAGTTCGATAGATCGTCGCCCACCCGACGTTCGAACGAAGTGCAAGGAATACGTGGGAAGATCCAAAAGGTCTTCTATTGATTTCGTTTCTCCGCACAACGAATCAAAAGGTACAATCATAAACTTCTTCGTGTGAATTTATGTGATTTAATTGTGATACATGCATGAACACAAGATCCGGGAAAAACGACGAACCCGGGGACGGGGATAGACCGCGCGGTGGTGGTTGAAGACCACCGGACCGCCGGCGGTCTAGAGATCCCCGCCGGGATCGAGGAAAGCCCTCGGCTGGGAGCCGAGGGGGTGGCGGTCGAGCCTAGGGCTTCGACCGCCGGCGCGCACCGAGGAGAAGCCGCGGCTGGACGCCGCGGCTGGGGGCGATCGAGCCCTAGCTCGATCGCCGGGGGGAACCGCCGCGGGCTGGCGCCGCGGCTGGTGGCTTCCCCACCTCCGGTGACGGCGGTGAGTCGCCGGACTCACCGCCGGGGGCTGCTGGGCAGCCCCACGCGATCGATCGATCGCGAGCCCGCGGTGGGGCTCGGCTAGGGTTTCGGCCGCGGGTTCATCCCGCGGCGATTCTCCGGTTGAGCTCCGGACATCGTGGAGTTCGCGTTCGTGGATCCGACTCGCGGGAGAAAATCGGCTGGGGGCGGGCTGCGTGTCTTCGGGCGCGTAGTCTCCAAAGGTCGGACTCCTGCGGATGAGCCGGGGATCCAGTTTCCGGCGACGGGATTTCATTCGGGGTTATCGGTTCCGCAATTTTTGATACCCCGGGACATCGAAACCCAACAAAAAACTCACCGGTTCCATATGGTGATGATTGGGAACGAAATCTGGACATTGTCCAGACTGTTGAGCTTTCCGAATCCACTGTTGTCCCAACTGATGAGGACATTCGAAATGACCTCAGGATGATGTTGAGACATAGCGTGGAAGCCGGACAAGAGGTGATTAACATACTCACAGAATTCTCTCTCAATGAGTCCCTTAAAAAGGATTCAACGAGAGCGGAGTTTGTGCGTAAGTTAAGAGAATCACAAGCTTTTGTGGCAAGGCTAGAGGAAAAGCATGCAAAGAAACCCAGTGGCTCAAAGCCACGGATTGGGAAAGGCAAGCCTTTGGGCAAGTGCTTTCGATGCAAGCAGTTTGGGCACTGGAGGTCTGATTGTCCTCTCATCAAAGGTACGAAATTTTCCTTAGTCACTGAAACATTGTCAGCGGTGATATCTACCAGCACCTGGTGTGTAGATACGGGCGCCACTGACCATGTCTGCAATTCATTGCAGGGGTTCCAGGAAACCCGGAGACTTAGAGAGGGAGAGATCGTAGTCTACATGGGCAATGCCGCGAAGGTGGCGGCTGTTGCAGTGGGAGACGTTCACTTACGCTTTAGTAGTGATAGGGTTTTAGTTTTACAAAATTGTCTTTATGTACCGAATTTTAGAAAGAATTTAATTTCAGTTTCTAAGTTAATTCTGAATGGATATTCTGTTTCTTTTGATCACTCTGTGGTCATAAGAAGAAATAGTGAGATTGTCTGTTCTGGTACATTGGTAGACGATTTGTATATTCTGAATCCTGAGTCTAACACGGTGCAACTAACCGAGAGTAATAACACATCTACGAACACCAATAAGAGAAAGGAACCTTCTAAAATGAATCAATTATACTTGTGGCATCTAAGGCTAGGTCATATTAATTCGAATAGAATTCAAAGGTTGAAAGCTGATGGTCTCATTAGCGCTTTTGGATTCATTCAAAGCATGGACGAGTCGTGTGTGTATTGGAAACGTGATGGAAAGAAGGTGGTGTTTCTCGTGCTTTATGTAGACGACATACTTCTCATTGGCAACAGTGTAAAGATGTTATCAGACATAAAGGGATGGTTGTCTAGACAATTCGATATGAAAGATTTGGGAGAAGTTGGACATGTTCTAGGGATCAAAGTTATAAGGGATCGCCGGAATAGAACATTGTGTCTTTCCCAGCAATCTTACATACACACGATTCTAGCTCGTTTTAACATGCAAGATTCCAAGAAGGGTGATCTGCCCTTCAGTAAAGGAACTTATCTTTCTAAGGAAATGTGTCCTCAGACACAGAAGGAGAAAGATGACATGAAAGCGGTTCCCTACGCTTCGGCTGTGGGAAGCTTAATGTATGCAATGTTATGCACGAGGCCTGATATCTGTTATGCCGTTGGCATAGTAGCGAGATATCAGAGTAACCCTGGAAAGGCTCATTGGACTGCCGTAAAGAGCATTTTCAAGTATTTGCGAAATACTAAGGATTATGTTCTGAGATACAGTGCAGACAATCTGATTCCTTTGGGTTACACAGATTCGGATTTCCAAGCTGATAAGGACCGGCGTAAGTCGACATCAGGCTATGTGTACACTTTGGGAGGTGGAGCCGTATCATGGAAGAGTGTTAAGCAAAAGTGCATTTCGGACTCTACAATGGAAGCTGAATATGTTGCAGCCTCAGAGGCAGCGAAAGAGTCAGTGTGGTTCCTTAATTTCCTCCAGGACTTAGATGTGATTCCGAGTTTGCCCAAGGCTATGACAATTTATTGTGATAATAGCGGTGCAGTGGCAAACAGTAAGGAACCACGGTCCCATAGTGCTACGAAACACATAGAGCGCAAGTACCACCTGATTCGAGACATCGTCAAGAGGGGCGATGCCATAGTCACCAAGATAGCTTCGGAAGACAACCTAGCGGACCCTTTCACCAAAATACTTCCTAAGGAAGTATATTACAAGCACTTGGAGGGTTTGGGAGTCAGAAGTTTGGAAGATAAGACTAGACCTTAGTATAAGTGGGAGATTGATGGAGTAGTATACTTAATGTCTAGATTTGAGTATTCTGAACTCTGTATGCACTTTCATTTACCTATTAATTACAGACATTCATTTGCTTTTAATTATTGCTAATTAAATACATGCAAATTATAGTCCTGGATTTTATACGTTGTAGTTAGTATGGTGTTGCATGGGCACACAGAAGATCATACTATCGGTTACTCGTGTTTAATCGAACAGTTGCTCACGACCTAGATGGACACGGACCAATCCATCGGTATAGTCGTTGTGTGAGAGAGAAAATAATTTATCTTAATTATTTTATCACACTTGTACACTTGGTGTATTGAGCGGATCGCTTGAGACTTATCAATTAGGATTGCTCTGTGATAATTGATTTAAGTCTCGGAGTATTTTATTCTTAATCCCTGAAACAATTGCGGGTGTGTATATTTAATATAAGTGACTTTGATTAAATATATACACACCCGCAATTGTTTCAGGGATTAAGAATAAAATACTCCGAGACTTAAATCAATTATCACAGAGCAATCCTAATTGATAAGTCTCAAGCGATCCGCTCAATACACCAAGTGTACAAGTGTGATAAAATAATTAAGATAAATTATTTTCTCTCTCACACAACGACTATACCGATGGATTGGTCCGTGTCCATCTAGGTCGTGAGCAATTGTTCGATTAAATACGAGTAACCGATAGTATGATCTTCTGTGTGCCCATGCAACACCATACTAACTACAACGTATAAAATCCAGGACTATAATTTGCATGTATTTAATTAACAATAATTAAAAGCAAATGAATGTCTGTAATTAATAGGTAAATGAAAGTGCATACAGAGTTCAGAATACTCAAATCTAGACATTAAGTATACTACTCCATCAGAGTCTACATGGGCAAAAGCTGTAGAGGTGGCAGCTGTTGCGGTGGAAGACATTTATCTGCTTTAGTAGTTAAATAGGATTTCATTTCAAGATTATTGCATTATGTACCCTTTATTTTAGAAAGAACATTTTGTTCTGGATTTGTATTATTTATGAATGGATATTTTATTTCTTTAATCATTGGATGATTTTGAAATAATGGGTATTATCTATTCTGGTACATTAGATAGCAATATATGAATGATAGATCCTAAGTCTACCACGATGCAACAAACCGTTCTATATCTTGTTTTACTTGATTAGATATTTCTTTATTAATCATTATACTTGTGAATTCTTATACTTAGTGGTATTTTCAAATAAGATTCAAATGGTCGAAATTGATTTGATCAATTATAGTTGAAGGAATGGACCTTCCGACCTAAGGATTGAATTTGGAGGATAATACATCTAAGCAAACCTTTCTGGATAAAGGATAGAATTCGGACAAGTATTGGAAATGATCAGATGTGCAGACGTATGTGTAAATTAGAAAGGTACGAGTAATTCTTTCAAGAATACTCGGTGATGGATTAGAATACTTAATGTGCCATAAAAGCAAAAGTGTTTTTGACTTGTCAATGGACACAAAGCTATTATGGGGAACCATCAAAGTATATCCATTAGGAGCCTGCGACTCGGTCGCGGAGGCCATCACCTATCTAAATAACACATAGCATAATCAAAGATTGGGATTCAATCCCAAAGTGACCGAACTACACTTAAGTGTAGAGATGGTGCATAAGAAATAAGAAATGGAAATCTAAAAGTAAAAGAGAACAAGTTGTTCGGAACTACCTATGTTCTATGGATATTTCTGGAGACAATAACACATTCTGTGTAATTGTAGGATGTCCTAGATGATCGAAGTATTGTGTGTTCTATAGTACTGTGAACCAGAAGAACTATCGTTCGGTTCATAGAGGAAGACTATTAGATGAACCACAAAGCCTGAACTGAATTAATACCTTGGAATGAGAAAAAGGACAAAAGACTGGGAACCAGCCAAACCGAGTAGAAGTACACCACACAATGCACCTATTATTATTACTGTTATACACCGGGACGCCATTGCAGTGGGAGGTTGTTGAACAACCGGAGATATTCATAAGACTAGAGGAGTTCGGACTCTGGATCTAGTAAACATGAAATCGATCCCTAGCTCTGCATAAGGGCAGTGCTAGATCTAAATGAGCCTGCTTGGAAAACAATAAGGTTTATTGTTAAGAGGCTAGATCATTTAGAGTACGAGCTTAGTAAATCCATTTCTGGATGGTTATAAAGCTGTGAATCGTGGAACTTGCGAATTGATGAGATAATCCATTCGATGGATTCATCAAAAGGCAGAGACGATAGGTGTATTGGAGACGTAATGGAAACAAGGTGGTGTTTCTCGGAATTTTGTGTAGATAACATTTTATCATTGGCAACAATGTAAAGATGTTGTCAGACATAGAATAATGGTTGTCTAAATAAATCGGAATATAAGATTGAGAAGAAGTTGGAACGTGTTCTTAAAGATCTTTCAATCTAGGGATAAGAACATTGTACTTCTCCTAGATATCTTATACGATTATGGTTTGTTTTAACAAGCATAGTTCTGAGAAAGGTTGTTGCCTTTCAGAAACAGAACATGTATCTAAGGTCATGTGTTTCGAGCACATAAAGGAGATAGATGATACTAAGCAGTTTCCTACACCTAGTGTGGAAAGCTTAAATGCAATGTTAGAAAACAAGAACCTGATATCAACTATGCGGTTAGCGTAGTGGGAGGATATCAAAGTAATCTGGATAAGAGATATTCGAATGCTGTAGGAGTACTTGGATGTACTGGATTACTAAGCAAGACGAAATCTTCTTAGATTACAGTTTCTCAGATCTCAAATCAGAGAAGGACCAGTGTAAGTCGATATCAGGCTATGTGTTTACTTTTGGAAAAGGTGGAACCTTTAATATGTAAGAGTGATAAGCAGGATGCTTCTCAGGCTCTCTCATAACCGAACAGCATCCTCAGAGGCAGCGGAAGTTTTGGTTAGGTTCCGGGATAACCACTAAGACTTGGATATGACTCTTAAGTTTACCAAAGGCTATTAAATAGCGGTGCATGGTAAACCGGAAGAAGTCATAAGTCTAAAAGTGATGATAACACATAGTGCAAGTACCACCTAATACGAGTCATCGTCAAGGGAGACGACGTAGTAGTCACCAAGATAACTTCAGAGCGGCAACCTAGAGTGCTCATTCACATAGTACTTCTCGGAAGTACACCTTAAGCACGTGATGAGTATGGGAACCGGGAGTTTGGAGGAAATGACTAGACCTTAGTACAAGTGGGAGATTGTTGGAGTTGTGTACTTAATGTCTAGATTTAAGTAACAGTAAACTCCCGATCATAGCATTTAATCTATTAAATTAACAAACAATTGTTTTGCGTTTAATTATTATTAATTAAATATATGCAAATCATAGTCCTGGATTTTATACGTTGTAGTTAGTATGGTGCAAGCATGGGCGCACAGAAGATCATACTATCGGTTACTCGTATTTAATCAAACAGTTGCTCACGACCTAGATGGACACGGACCAATCCATCGGTATAGTCGTTGTGTGAGAGAGAAAATAATTTATCTTAATTATTTTATCACACTTGTACACTTGGTGTATTGAGCGGATCGTTGAGATTCATCGATTAGGATTGCCGGCGATAATCGATTCGAGTCTCAGAGTATTTTATTCTTAATCCCCGATATTATTGTGGGTGTGTATATTTAATATAAGTAACTTTGATTTACCAAAGGAATTAACCGATTTAATTATTGGGTTAATTACCGGTTAAGTTGGGTCACTATATTTTATATATGGCATGCCGTGAATACTTGACGGGACAGTGTATCCCGGAAGGGTTGATAATATCCCCGAGATGAGTTCATAAGGAATTATTGTGTAAACCTCATGAGTGGATTCGTTCCGCACAATAATTAAGGTTGAATGGTACTAGTCTCGGATTAAAGAGATGAATAAATTAATTAGCAATAAATTAATTTTATTCATGGATATTTAAATCTTAAATACACGGAATAAATAATACTACCGGAGAAATATTATTTTATATAATATGGTTTAATATTGGGAGTGCAATTAATTTATATAGTGGAAAATAAATTAATTAATATTGATAAGGATTAATGGACTTGAGCATTGGGCTCAATTTAATCTTCAATATTGGAAGCCCAATATTCCACCTCCTTTAGATCCCCTACGTAGCCTATAAAAGCACTACATGGTCTTCACAATTTAAGACACCATAAGATTATCATACTTGATATTCTAGAGAGTTCGTGAAGAGGATCCATAGGAGTTCGATAGATCGTCGCCCACCCGACGTTCGAACGGAGTGCAAGGAATACGTAGGAAGATTCAAAGGTCTTCAATTGATTTCGTTTCTCCGCACAACGAATCAAAAGGTATGATCATAAAACTCCTTGTGTGATTTTATGTGAATTGATTGTGATACATGCATGAACGCACGATCCGGGAAAACGACGAACTTCGGGGACGGGGATTCGAGATCTCCGGCGAAGGTTCGAAGGACCCTCGGCTGGGAGCCGAGGGGTGCGATCGAGCCCTAGGGGCGTCGATCGCGGGGCCCACACGAGGACGCCCCGGCTGGAGCCGGGGCACGCGATCGACCGCGGCGGTGGCGGTGAGTCGCCGGACTCACCGCCGGGGGCTGTTCGGAACAGCCCCACGGGGATGCGCGTGCATCCCCGGCGATCGCTAGGGCAGCGATCGCGTACCCCGCGTCGGGGTTCGACTAGGGTTTAGCCGCGGGTTCATCCCGCGGCGATGCTCTTGTCGAGCCCGGTTCTTCGTGGCGTTCGTGATCGGTTTCCGGCGACGGGATTTCGGTCGGGGTTATCGGTTCCGCAATTTTTGATGCCCCGGGATATCGATTTCCAGCATATGGCACGTGATTTTAGACCAGTCCTTCGAGGAGTTTGAACCGGAGCTTGATCCAGGGCTTGATTGACGTGTCACGAGCCTTCTATCTTGATTTGAAGGGGTCTTGGGAGAAAACTTCCTTCGGCGGGGATCATATGGTTTTCTTAACGACCGAACAAGCATGGCATCCACCTTCTTTGATAGTAGGGCGTACGTGTCTCCTCCATCTTCTTGTCCCAGTAGCTCATAGATTTCTTCGTCAGTCAAGTCATTTGTCGAGGAGTTGGTGCTGCTGCCTTGTGAGCTCCTGGAGTCTCTGCCATGCGAACTTCTGGAGTCCCTGCCGTCAGGTTCTGCCACCGTATAGGCAAGGTTTTTCTCGTTTTTTCTTTCGCGTGACTGACCATAGGATGCACGGTCTTCCTCATTAAGCTCATGGTCCTTAAGAATTCCCATTAAGGTGATGTAGTCTTCAGAGGTACCTACGTGACCATCTTCGATGGCCGTTACTTTTGATCGAAACTTTGAGTTCATCGATCTAAGTAGTTTGCTACAAACAGCCTCATTGCCAATGGGAGAGCCAAGGTCAGCACATTCAATGACGATAGACATGATTTCGCCAAAGTACTGCCTTGCCGACTCATCCTCACGCATTCGTAAGTTTTCGAAGCGAGACATGAGCATTCGAACCTTGGTTTTCTTCACCGTGGTATTTCCCTCACAGTGAAGTTCCAATTGATCCCATATACTCTTGGCTGATGCACATTGCTTGACGATTTTGTACATATCACAATCGATAGACTCAAGGATGGCACACCTTGCCCTATCGTTGGCAGTAGCTGCGGCAACCTCATCGGTAGACCATTTTTCGGGAGCTTTTTCAAGCATTTTACCGTCCGGTAACTCCTCCAAAGGAGTTTTCCATCCTCTAAGGACTGAAAGCCAAGCATTTCGGTCAATGTATTTAATCCTTGCCTCAATACGTGTCTTCCAAAATCCATAGTTGGTACCGTCAAGAACAACCGGTGTTCGTACGATAAAGGATGGATCTGACATTGTGAGTGTGTAAAATCAGAGGGACCGTTAGCACTAAGTGAGTCTAGTGTCGGCTCTGATACCACTTGAAAGTGCGTGGCAGGGGTATTTACGAAGGAAAAATACGCTGCCAAGCTTAAGGCAGGGTGATGCGCTACTTCAGTATGCCGCACCACGAAGCCTTACGATTTAGTTTGTTCGTTTTAATTAATTTAAGTATTTTAATGTGTATCTTAAATTATCAGTTTAATATATATATGATATATGTATAAGTTATGCAGCGGAAAGATGAACTTTAGGCAGAACGAACAAACTCACACACACAAACGAAGCGATAAATAAATAACACAAGTAATTAAATCTTTGTATGGGTATTTAAATTATACCCATACGAATGTGCCTTACGGCTAAAAAATATTATTAAAGATACGAGTCTTTACAATAAATAATCTTGGATTTACAATCGACTAAATTTAAGACAATGCGAAGGCATTCCTTCTCGTTTATCGGATCCGAAGATTAATGAACAACCAAAACTGAAATAAAACTTCTAACACTATCCTATACTAAATTACAGATCATAACGATGTCGTATGTAACTATCTCAGATGAGAAGATAAATGGACGAAGAACTTCCAATGAAGATCTTGCCTACAAAAACCGACTAGCTAATGATCTTAATTAAAAAGGTGTTTTCGGATAGATGACAAGTGTCTTGAATGAGCTGAAGTCTCCTGGTATTTATAGGAGGAGCTCTCAACCGAAATCCCTAGTAAAACTAGGTTTAGAGTGGTTGAGAGAAGATAGGAACCGCCTTTGACCCAGCTTCTGTCTCTGCCGCACAGCTAGCTGTTCTTCAGGCAGGGCGAACCTTCTTCCATTGACTGGAATGCCTTGCCTCTTGCCAATGCCTTCCAATTCTCTTTATTTTCAGGTTCTCTATGCCTATCGCTCCTACTCGAGTCTTCTGCTCTTGTTCGTCGTGCGGCATGCCGAAGGTCTTCGTCCTGCCGCATGATTCTGCTAATGTCTTGATTGTCTAAACACGCATGATTCAACTGGAAACTCATGCTTACACATTTCACACATACAATGAGTGAAAAACAACAATATAAAGATGTGAAGAAAGGAGAAAACATGTAAATATGACTAAGGCATTGTTATGCCCAGTAACTCTGCCGCATTACTCTGCCTAGCAATATTTACACTAACACCTCCCACTACGACGGCGTTCCGGTGTATCAACAGTGACAGTATTGGGTGCAGGTTCTAGTGGTGTATCTATACTCGGTTCGGCTGTATCTAGGTCTTCCTCGTTACCTCTCAACTCATCAAGCATTATGTCACTTTTGGGCTTGTGGTCCATGACATAGTCTTCCTCTAAGAACCGAGCGTTAGTACTTATAACGATCTTCTGGTCCGTAGGACTATAGAACATGCCACCTTTAGTTCCTTTCGGGTATCCTACAAACAACCGTATTTCTGATCTAGGTTCTAACTTATCGGCCCCTTGTCGCAACACATGTGCTGGACATCCCCAGATCCGAATGTGTTTCAAGTTAGGCTTACGCCCACTCCACAATTCCATGGGTGTAGTTGGTACCGTTTTGGTCGGAACCCTATTCAAAATATACGCCGCTGTTTCCAAGGCATGTCCCCAGAACATAACAGGTAAATCCGAGTAACTCATCATTGATCGCACCATCTCCATAAGAGTCCTATTCCTTCTTTCTGACACACCATTCTGCTGAGGAGTATATGGTGAGGTCAGTTGGGAATCAATCCCATTCTCTGCCATGTATGCCTTGAATTCTCCAGACAGGTACTCGCCTCCGCGATCAGATCGCAGGCATTTTATGGATTTACCATGAAGGTTCTCCACAAGAGCCTTGAATTCCTTGAACTTGTCAAAAGAATCACTCTTGTGGCGCATCAGGTATACATATTCATATCTTGAGTAATCATCAGTAAAGGTGATGAAGTACTCGTACCCTCCCCTTGCCTGAGTAGACATAGGTCCGCATACATCAGAGTGAATCAAATCCAATACTTGTTCAGCTCTACGTCCTTTACCAGAAAAAGAACGCTTGGTCATTTTGCCCTCCAAACATGATTCGCAGGTTGGAAGGTCCTCTCCTTCAACACCACTGATGAGACCATCAGCTTTCAACCTTTGAATTCTATTCGAATTAATATGACCTAGCCTTAGATGCCACAAGTATAATTGATTCATTTTAGAAGGTTCTTTTCTCTTATTGGTGTTCGTAGATGTGTTATTACTCTCGGTTAGTTGCATCGTGTTAGACTCAGGATTAGAACATACAAATCGTCTATCAATGTACCAGAACAGACAATCTCACTATTTCTTCTTATGACCACAGAGTGATCAAAAGAAACAGAATATCCATTCAGAATTAACTTAGAAACTGAAATTAAATTCTTTCTAAAATTCGGTACATAAAGACAATTCTGTAAAACTAAAATCCTATCACTACTAAAGCGCAAGTGAACGTCTTGTTGGGATATGTCCTTCAAATCCTATGTGTGCAATCGATAAAGTCATAAGGTCGTCTATGGATGTTAAATAATTATTCGATAATATTAATTGTTGAGAATAATATAATATTGATCGATAATCATACCTACAGGGTCACACACAGACTCGTAGATGATGAACAATGCTTGTTAATTATATTGATTTAGAATCAATATTTACGTGAATTTATATGCATGCATGGGATGCATTGCATGGCTTGCATGGATGCATGTCACATAGTGTGACATGGCATGCCACACAAGCAAGTGGGGGCCATATTTCATGTCATGTGGCATGTATATGTGGCAATGCCTCTTCACCTCCCCATTACACCCTTTATGGTGCATATTGATGCTCATAAGTGTGGGGGTTACATGGGGATCACTTATGGTGAAGTAAAGAGGTTATTGGTGATTAAATAAATGATGAAAATATGTGTTTTGATGCACAACTTGATCAGCCACGAAATTCAGAACAAAAGGAGAGAAAGGAGAGAGTGTTCTTAGAGAACCGACTCGAGCAAGCAAAGTGTTCGTCATCCGGGTTCGTGTGCAACACGTAGAGGCCGGGCCATTTGTGCGGCTTCAAAATCCGGGCGATCTAGACAAGAAGAGTGACGGGGTCATTCTCAAGGAGAGCATCTATTGGCTGATCCATGAAGGTGGTTCAATCGACTCAACACCACCTTCATCAACATCAACGAGGCACGCTACACCGGTTGTAAGTGTTCTCGTTAATCCATATATATATATATATATATATATATATATATATATATATATATATATATATTGGATGTATATATATATATATAAATATGTGTCTATACATATATATATGTGTGCACTAGATCTTATTCTTCGTGTTCTATTGTTTTACACGCTTCCGCACACACGAACAAGGTAATCGAGCAATTGGATCGGCGTCGAAAACCTTCAATTGGTATCAGAGCCTAGGGCTCGTGCACACTTTTGTGTTGGACACAATATGTTTAAAATCAACATAATTGGCTTAATTATTTTATGTGATTATGTGATTATATGATTAGATATAAGGCCGACCACCGTTAGTGGTCGGTTGAATGAAATTGTCGTTTTTTACGTACGATTGGCCATAGTTTTGGAGGGCTGCGTCCCTTGGAATCTTTTGTTATAGATAGGTTTTTTCTATTCAAAAATGTATTGTTCAATGTGTAAGCAATGGATTGAATCCATGGATTGACGTTGGATATCGGCTCTCCGGCGAAAACGAGAAGAAACGAAGCAAAACAAAGCAAAACGGGCGAAACCGGGGCTGCTGGAGCCAAACGGCGGGCGCCGTTGGAGCTCCGGCGGGCGCCGTTTTGGTTCGACGGGCGCCGTTTTGGAAACGGCGACCGCCGAAAGGCTGATTTAGGGTCTGCCCCTTCTGTACCCTTTTGGCGGGCGCCGTTTTGGAAACGGCGACCGCCGGAGGTGTTCGGCGACCGCCGTTTGTGAAACGGCGGGCACCGTTCGTGGTTTTTGGGGTACGGACTAAGGTTGACCTAAATCGGCGGGCGCGGACCAGTCCAGAAGATGTTCAAGGCCTATTTTGTTGCTTTTAATCTTTTTGTTTGAGAGTTGTGAGGTTCTAGGGGCCTTTCGATTATGTATTTAATTGTTTTGCTAGTTATAGGATTTTTTATGTTATAAATGTTCAACTTACATATAAACACCTATGCATGCAAGTTCCCAAAATAATGAGTATAATGTCTTGTCCAAAAACTGTTGGAGTTTTGTACTTAATGTCTAGATTTATGTAACGGAAACTCATGATCCATTGCCATTAATCTATTTAATTAAATAAACAATTATTTGCGTTTAATTATTGTTAATTAAATATATGCAAATTATAGTCCTGGATTTCATACGTTGTAGTTAGTATGGTGTGCATGGGCAAACAGAAGATCATACTATCGGTTACTCGTATTTAATCGAACAGTTGCTCACGACCTAGATGGACACGGACCAATCCATCGGTATAGTCGTTGTGTGAGAGAGAAAATAATTTATCTTAATTATTTTATCACACTTGTACACTTGGTGTATTGGGCGTATCGCTTGAGATTTATCGATTAGGATTGCCTTAGATAATCGATTTAAATCTCAGTGTATTTTATTCTTAATCTCCGATACTATTGCGGGTGTGTATATTTAATATAAGTGACTTTGATTTTCCAAAGGAATTGACCGGTTTAATTACTGGGTCAATTACCGGTTAAGTTGGGTCGCTATATTTTATATATGACATGCCGTGAATACTTGACGGGAAAGTGTATCCCGTAAGGGTTGATAATATCCCCGAGATGAGTTCATAAGGAATTATTATGTAAACCCTGCAGGTGGATTTGTTCCGCATAATAATTAAGGATGAATGGTACTAGTCTCGGATATAAGAGATGAATAAATTAATTAACAATAAATTAATTTTATTCATGGATATTTATATCTTAAATACACGGAATAAATAATACTACCGGAGAAATATTATTTGATATAATATGGTTTAATATTGGGAGTGCAATTAATTTTATATAGTGGAAAATAGAATTAATTAATATTAATGGATTAATAGATTTGGGCTTGGGCTCAATTTAATCATTAATATTGGAAGCCCAATATTCCACCTCCTTAAGATCCCCTACGTAGCCTATAAAAGCACTACATGGTCTTCTCTATTCTCACAACTTGAAGAACACAATTCTAGAGAGAGAAAGTAGAGAGGGAGATCCATGGAGTTCGGAAGATCGTCGCCCACCCGACGTTCGAGCTAGTGCAAGGAATACGTGGGAAGATCTCAAGGTCATCATAAGATCTCGTTTCTCCGCACAACGAATCGAAAGGTGAATTAAATTTCCGCAATTTAATTCAAGTTTATTGAATCAATTATCGAAAAACAAGATCCAAGGATCGAGACCCGGAACGAGGAGTGATCGTGTGGTGGTGGACGAACCACCGGACCACGGGGATCGATCACCCTAGGGTTTCAAGGCGCGAGGAGGCTCGACCCTCGGCTGGGCCGAGGGCGTGCGATCGATCACAAGGATCGATCGCCGGAGCGCAGGCTGGTGCCGCGCTCCTCCCCACCGCGACGGTGGGGGCCTCCAGGCGACGGCGAGTCGACGGACTCGCCGCGGGGGCTGCTGGGCAGCCCCAGCCCGTCGATCGCCTTGAGCGATCGACACCTTCGATCTTGCGAGCCCCGCGGACGGGGGCTCGGGCTGGGCGTGCGCGCGGCTTCGGCCGTGTCGTGCTTTCGGCTCGTGCTCCGGCTCGTACGTGGTGTTCGTGTGATCTCCGGCGAATGGTTTTTGATCGAGCTATGGTTTCCGCAAATTTTAATAGCCCGGGATATCGAATTCCAACAATTGGTATCAGAGCGTATGGTTACGTTTTTTTCGTTAATTGTTTCGATAATCGATTGTCGTTGTTTATAGCCATAGATTAATTTAAATTGTTAAATTATTGTGCTATATATTGTTCTACGTACTTGATTTTCTCTCTTGTATGAATCGTGTTTGTCGGAAAAATTAAATATTAAAAATCGAGGGTTTTCGGAATAATCGAACCGGAATCGATCGACCGTGGGCTCGGGAAGGGGCTGCGTGTGTTGCTGGACTTGAGCATGGGCATTGCTGGGTATGCCGGCGTGTGCCACCAGTGGTGGTGGTTCGCCGGCAGCCGGCGGTTGTGCTCGGCAGTCATGTTGGTGGCAACACGAACGTAGCTTCGGATTCGAGCTCGGACGGGTGGGAGCGGGCTGCTGGTACGCCTTGAGCGGGCTATCGGAGCAGCGGGGAGGAGGCTGGTCGCACGTCATGTTGGCGGAGATCGACAGCTTGTCGCCGGATGTCGATCGCCGACATGAAGCTCGAGCGGGCTGTCATGGCTTCGCGCGGGCTGCTGGTGCGCCAAGGCTCGGAGCTGTTGGAGCTCGGCTGGTCGGCTTGGAGTTCACCATCGCAAGATGGTTCGCCGGAAGTCGGCGGCAGTCGGCGGCACGGCTACGAGCGCGCAGCCATCGGGGACGTGTTTCGTCTTTCGTGGGTTGCGTTGACGAGCACGGCTAGACGCGTGGCTTGCGTGGGCTGTGACGGGGATGATGGCGTGTATCGTCGGTGGTGACAACATGCCGGAAATCGACCCTGATGCACAGGCCTCCCAGAGAAGACGATCGAATTCTTCACGCGTTGCTTCTTTAGAAAGCATGTCGGCCGACATTGTTTTTGCAGGAGGCCGACACCATTGTTTTAATGGTGTTGTATGCGTGAATTAAATTGGATGCATGGCCTAGTCTACATGCATGTGCATGGCTAGTATGGGTTGGGCATGTGCTGTGCGCAGGTTCGATTTTGGGTCGACCGGAAACTCGTTTTTCGGTTCGTCCCGGTAAATCCGATCTTTCCGGAAATAATTTAATCTTTCTAATTTTATTTAATTTAATTTTGGAATTAATTCAAATTCTATTTGGATTAGATTTCTTAATTATGGAATTAAATAATGGAATTAGATGGAGAGTTAAATTAGGAAAGAAAATCCTAGTTTCTCTAGATATCCTATACCTACTTGGATTAGAAGTCTTAAGAAGAATCAAAATTTTGATTTTGATTAGGATTCTTGAGATCTAATCGATTGAGAAATTATTAAAATATTGAGTTTATTTAATTTAAGTATTTTATTTAAAATCATTAGATTAATTCAAAATTTATTTTGGATTGGAAAATCTTGGATTTTATTTAGACTAGAATTAAATATGGAAATCAATGGATTTTAATAATATTGATTTTATTTAATTTAAGTATTTTATTTAAAATCATTAGATTAATTCAAAATTTATTTTGGATTGGAAAATCTTGGATTTTATTTAGAATATAATTAAATATGGAAATCAATGGATTTTAATAATATTGATTTTATTTAATTTAAGTATTTTATTTAAAATCATTAGATTAATTCAAAATTTATTTTGGATTGGAAAATCTTGGATTTTATTTAAAATAGAATTAAATATGGAAATCAATGGAATTGATTTTATTTAATTGGAGTAAAATTAAATATGAGAATCAAAGAATTTTTCCGTCGCTCGGCAAAGTATTCAAGACGTAGAATGAAGACTCAAGGCAAGCATGCAGGAATTCATCAAGGTACGAATAGTCGAGAAATAATTTTACTTGAGCAATTATTTGATTATTTGTGTACGTACTTGCATGAAATGTATGTTTATTATTATGCTTATGTGTATTTAATTATGCATTAGATAGCGTATCCCTTTATTGTAAAAAGCTAAGTGGGAGAGGGAATGGAAACATTGCCATGGTCTCCATTGCTGTTATCTTGGTGACTTTTATGGACTTTTGAAGTTCGTATAGACAAGTCATTGGAGGAGAATTCTTGTAATTCTTCTTACGAGAAACATTGATTAAGTTTATCAAACAATGCCTGATTTGTCTTTCCAAAACTGATTTCAAGTCGACTCATTCTCACCCCGGGGAGTGGAATGGAGCCAAAGCCACTTGGTCATGTCGAGGACACAAATTAGAGACTTTCGTGTCATTTGATGACTAGATCGATTGTCTGCTCGGCTCCCTCATTCTATGAGAGATAGGGTTGTTCGCATGGTGAATCACTGGTAAGAAACTTCGAGTTTCACTTATGATTCTCCGCGTCTTGATTTACAAGATCGAATGGATCAAGTAATTGGGAGTCAATTATAAAGATCTCTTGGTGTAGTAAACGTCCACACAACGTGGCTTGCTATACTAACGGATTTTGGATTAATTGATGTAGACAGTTATAAGGAATTGTGAAGAGTTGTGAAGTTGTCGTAAACGTCCACACCACGTGGCTTGCAGTGATGTAGCAATTCCAAACGATTTACTTTAGTGCTGAGTAATGGTTTACACTTAGATACGCATTATAGTATTCCTCCCCACGAGGTTACGCTATAAGTGATGTATGACCAAAGAAAATCTAATTGCTAAATCATTTGGGTGGGTAAACGTCCACACCACGTGGCTTGCCTTACCTGATGGGATTTTAGATGTGATTAGTGGTTTAATGATATTATTTGAGGGAGATAATATCGGAGATTAAATCAATTGTTTGTTGTTATATGTGCTCATAGATTAGGAAATGGCCTTGAACCCACTTTATATGATACGTAAGGATTTTAACTCACTGGTCCCTAAATGTAATGATTGGAATAGAGATCTAGACATTACCCAAACTGTTAAAGAGTGCAAGGTTGTACTCAGTGAGCTTTGTCCTCCCGAGCCTATTGACATAGGCTGCCAGACAAGAAGCGATGAGGATACTCATAAAGGCCAGTCCTTCGAGGAAACGCTTAAACACGTTTTTGAGATGATTGACCTTTTGGACGAGTTGAGACGGAAATCGCAAGCTCTTGTAGCCAAAAGCCATAGGTTTCGAACCTAAAGGTAAGATCGGGGGAAAGGAAAAGCAAGCAAAGAAACCCAGTGGTCCTAAGTTTCTTGGACCACGAGATGGGACGAGAAAGCCAAGAGGCAAGTGTTCTCGATGCAAACAGTCTGGGTACTGGAAGTCTGATTATCCTCTCAAAGAAAGTACGAAATTTTCTTTAGTCGTGAAACATAGTCAGTGGTATTATCTACCGGAACCTGGTGTGTAGATATGGAACCACTGACGGTATGTGCATTCTAAATGCAAGGGTTCCAGGAAACCCGACGACTTAGAAAAGAAGAAATCGTAGTCTACATGGGCAATGCTGTAGAGGAGGTAGCAGTTGCAGTGGAGGACATTTTATAGGATTTCATTTTGGGTTATTGCTTTTATGTACCTTTCAAATTAGAAAGAACTTTGTTCTGGATTTCTAATAAATGGATATTTTATTTCTTTTAATCATTTGATGGTTATAAGAAGAAATAATGATATTATCTATTTTGGTACATTAGCTAGCAATATATAAATGATGAATCCTGAGTCCACCACGATGCAACGAACCGTTATACATAACTCGTTTTTACCAATAAGAGATTTCTATATTAAATCATTTATACTTGTGGATTCTTATGCTAAGTCATATTTATTCAAATAAGAAGTTCAAAGGTTGAAAATTGATTGTAAGATCAATTAAGTTGAAGGAGTGGACCTTCCGACCTAAGAATCTAATTTGGAAGATAATACGACTAAGCAATCCTTTATGGATATAAGATATAAGATCCGGACAAGTATTAGAATTGATTGACTCTGATTTATGATCAGATCTTGGGATTGGATCCCAAGTTACTACACCATACAGTCCTCTGTAGGATTGGTGTGTCGGAAATAAGAAATGGAACTCTTATAGAAATAGTAAAAGCACGAGTTAAACGGAACTACCTATGTTCTATGGATATGTCTTGGAAACAACGGCGCATTCAAATGCGGTTGTAGAATATCCTAGAAGAAGAAAAGATGTGTTTTCAATAGTACTATGGACCAGAAGGACGTTATAAGTGTTGGAAATCGATATCCCGGGCTATTAAAATTTATGCGGAACCGATAACCCGACCGAAATCCCTTCGCCGGAAAACCAACCGCGAACACCGTGCGATCCGGAGCCCGACGAGAGAATCGCCGCCGCGGGATAAACCCGCGGTCGAAACCCTAGCCGAGCCCCCGCCGGGGCTCGCGATCGATTGATCGCGTGGGGTGCGCGATCGCACCCTTGGGGCTGTTCGGAACAGCCCCCGGCGGTGAGTCCGGCGACTCACCGCCACCACCTTAGGAGGCAGGGGGCACCCGCCGCGGCACCATCCCGCGGCAGCCCCCAGCGATCGACCCTACGGGGTTCGATCGCTCGCCCCGGCTCACAGCCGAGGTCTCCTTTGGTGCGCGCCGCCGTCGAGGGGCGGAGGGGATCCGCCGCGGCGCCAGCCCGCGGCATCCCCGACGATCGACCCCCGTCGATCGTCTGCCCCGGCGTCCAGCCGGGGCTCCCTTCTCGACGCACGCCGGCGGTCGAAGCCCTAGGGCTCGACCGCCACCCTCGACTCGGTTCGAGGGTTTCTCGATCTTCGCCGGGGATCTCGAATCCCCGTCCCCGAAGTTCGTACGTTTACCCGGATCGTGTGTTCATGTATACGCTACAATTAATACATATAAAATCATAGAAGAGTTTATGATTTTACCTTCGATTCGTTGTGCGGAGAAACGAAATCAAACACCTTTGATGACCTTGCGATCTTCCCACGTATTCCTTGCACTCCGTTCGAACGTCGTGTGGGCGACGATCTATCGAACTCCTATGGATCTCCTTCACTCTTCAAGACTTTATGATTGGCGTATCTTAGGGTATTGAATTGTGAAGACAATGTAGTGCTTTTATAGGCTACGTAGGGGATCAAAAGGAGATTAAATATTGGGCTTCTAATATTGAAAATTAAATTGGGTCCAACCCAAATCCATTAATTCTTATCAATATTAATTTTATTTATTTTCCACTATATAAATAAAATTGCACTCCCAATATTAAACCATATTATATCAAATAATATTTCTCCGGTAGTATTATTTATTCCGTGCATTTAAGATATAAATATCCATGAATAAAATTAATTTATTGCTAATTAATTTATTCATCTCTTATATCCGAGAATAGTACCGTTCAACTTTAATTATTATGCGGATTAAATCGACCTGCAGGGTTTACATAATAATTCCTTATGAACTCATCTCGGGGATATTATCAACCCTTTCGGGATACACTTTCCCGTCAAGTATTCACGGCATGTCGTATATAAAATATAGTGACCCAACTCAACCGGTAATTAACCCAATAATTAAATCGGTTAACTCCTTTGGAAAATCAAAGTCACTTATATTAAATATACACACCCGCAATAATATCGGAGATTAAGAATAAAATACACTGAGACTTAAATCGATTATCGACGGCAATCCTAATCGATAAATCTCAAACGATCCGCCCAATACACCAAGTGTACAAGTGTGATAAAATAATTAAGATAAATTATTTTCTCTCTCACACAACGACTATACCGATGGATTAGTCCGTGTCCATCTAGGTCGTGAGCAACTGTTCGATTAAATACGAGTAACCGATAGTATGATCTTCTGTGTGGGCCCGACACACCATACTAACTACAACGTATAAAATCCAGGACTATATTTTGCATAATTAATTAATAATAATTAATTGCAAATAATTGTTTATTAATTAAATAGGTTAAATGCTATGACCGGGAGTTAACCGATACTTAAATCTAAACATTAAGTACACAACTCCAACAATCTCCCACTTGTACTAAGGTCTAGTCATTTCCTCCAAACTCCCGACTTCCATACTCATCACGTGCTTAAGTTATACTTCCCAGAAGTATTATGTGAATGAGCAACCTAGGTCGTCGATCTGAAGTTATCTTGGTGACTACTGCGTCGTCTCTCTGACGATGATTCGTATCAGGTTGTACTTGCTCTATGTGTTATCATCACCTTTTGAACTTATGACTTCTTCCAGTTCTCCATGCACCGCTATATACATAGCCTTTGGTGAACCAAGAATCATATCCAAGTGCAGAGGTCATTCCGGAACCCAACCAAAACTTCCGCTGCCTCTGAGGCTGCTTTTCGGTTTATGATAGAGTCCGAGAAGCATCACGCTTATCACTCTTTCATCCTTAGGTTCCACCTCTTTTAAAAGTGAACACATAGCCTGATATCGACTTACACTGGTCTTTCTCTGATTTTGGATCTGAGAAACTGTGATCTAAGAAGATTTCGTCTTGCTTAGTAATCCAGTACTTCCAAGTACTTTTACAGCATTCGAATATCTCTTATTCAGATTACTTTGATATCCTCCCACTACGCTAACCGCATAGTTGATATCGGGTTCTTGTTTTATAACACCGCATTTACAAATCCCTCTACACTCGAAGTGTAGGAAACTGCTTTGTCTATATCCATCTCCTTTATGCGTTCGAAACCACATACCTTTAGATAGATGTATTCTGTTCCTGAAAGGCAATAACCTTTCTCAGAGTTGTGCATGTTTAAAACAAACCATAATCGTATAAGATATCTTAAGAGAAGTACAAATGTTCTTATCTAGAGATCGAAAGATTTCTAAGAACATGATCCAACTTCTTCTTAATCTCATATCTCGATTTATTCAGACAACCTTTATTTTATGTCTGACAACACTTTTACATTGTTGCCAACGATGAAGTGTTATCTACACAAAATTCCGAGAAACACCACTTTGTTTCCATTACGTCTCCAATACACCAATCTTGTCTTTGACTCTTGATGAATCCATATAATGGACTATCTCATCAATTCGCAAGTTCCACAAGTTTCAGCTTTGTGATAATCCATAAATGGATTTACTAAGCTTGTACTTCTAAATGATCTCGCCCCTTCAACAATAATAATTTATTGCTATCCAAGTAGGCACATTTAAATTAGTACTGCCTTCTATGCAGAACTAGGGATCGATTTCATGTCTACTAGATCCAGAGTTTAAAACTCCTCCAGTCTTATGAACATCTCCGGTTGCTTAACAACCTCCTACTGCAATGGCGTTCCGGTGTATAACAGTAGTAACATTAGGTGCAGTTAGTGGTGTACTATTACTCGGTTAGGCTGGTTCTCAGTCTTCTCTTTCCTTATTATAAAGTACCTTGTTCGTTAGGGCATTTGCAGTTCATCTAATAGTCTTCTTCAAGAACCGGGCGAAGACACCCTTCTGGTTCGTAGTACTATTGAACATACAATTACTTGTTCTTCTAGGATATTCTACAGCCATAGATCGTTGTATCCAGAAATATCCATAGAACATAGGTAGTTCCGAACAAACTTGTCCTTTTACTATTAGAATTCCATTTCTTATTCCTGACACACCATGTCTACACATCAGTGTATGGTGCAGTCGTTTGAGACCTAATCTCAATCCTTGATTTATGCTATGTGTTCTTTAGATAGGTAGTGGCCTCCGCGAACAAGTCGCAGGCTTCCAACGGATTTACTTTGAAGGTTCCCCACAATAGCTTTGTGTTTGAAACACTTCGCTTTTATGGCACATCAAGTATTCTAATCCATCTTCAAGTATTTCTTAAAAGGAAACTACTCATACCTTTCTCAATACTTGTCCGAACTCCATCCTTTACCCGGAAAGGTTAACTTAGTTGTATCTTCTTCCAAAATTTTGATTCTTAGGTCGGGAGGTCCATTCCTCCAACTATAATTGAATAAATCAATTTCGACCTTTTGAATCCCCTTTTGAATAAATACTACTAAGTTCAAGAATTCACAAGTATAATGATTGATAAAGAAATACATCTAATAAGTAAAACAAGTTTATATATAACGGTTTGTTGCATCGTGGTAGACTAAGGATTCATCATTCATATATTGCTATCTAATGTACCAGAATAGATATCGCTATTATTTCTTATCTAAACCATCAAATGATTAAAGAAATAAAATATCCATTAATAATAGAAAACCAGAACAAAAGTTCTTTCTAAAATAAAAGGTACAAAGCAATAAACTTGAAATGAAATCCTATAACTATCAAACAGATAGATAAATGTCTTCCACTGCAACCGCTGCTTCCTCAACAGCTTTGCCCATGTGGACTCGAACTCTTTCTTATCTAAGTCGCTGGGTTTTCTGGAACCCCTGCATTTAGAATGCACATACCATCAGTGGTTCCATATCTACACACCAGAATTCTGGTAGATAATACCGCTGACTATGTTTTACGACTAAAGAAAAAAATTCGTACCTTTGAGAGGACAAGATGTAGACCCCCAGTACTCAGACTGCTTCCCTTGGGGATATTTGCCAGAAGTCTTCTTTATCCCACCCTTTGGTCCAAGTCCCTTAGGACCACTGGACCCCTTTGTCTTCTTCTCCTTTCCCTTGCCTTTAGGTCCGAAACCTTTGGCTTTGGCTATAAGAGCTTGCGATTGTTTCAACTCGTCTAAAAGATCCATCATCTCAAAAACATGATCAAGTGTTTCCTCGAAGTAACAGATCTTTATGAGTATCCTCATCGCCTCTTTTCTAGCCTCCCCATCATGTCCAAACATCAACTTGAGTTTAAGCATGACATCATGATTAGCGGCTAATGCACGAGCACTACCCCACTTTTCAAAGTCAAATATTTCCTCCTCAGTTGAGTTAATGGTGAGTCCAGGAGGACAAGTTTCACTGAGTACGTCTTTGTACTCCTTTGCAGTCTGAGCAATGTCTAACTCTTCTTTCCATTCAACACAGTATGGAACCAGTGCGTTAAATTCCTCAAGTATCAACGAAAGTGGATTCATAGCAATTCTCTAAACCTATAAGCACATTTAAGCAAACAATTAATTTAATATCCGACATTATTTCCCTGGAATAATATCATTAAATCACTAATTACATCTAAAATCCCATCAGGTAAGGCAAGCCACGTTCGTGTGGACGTTTACCCACCCAAATGATTTAGCAATTAGGTTTGCTTTGGTCGTACATCATTATAGCGTTACTTCGTTGGGAAGAATACTATAAAGCGTACCTAAGTGTAAACCATTACTCAGTACCAAGGCGAATCGTTTAGAATTGTTATGTCACCGCAAGCCACGTTCGTGTGGACGTTTACGATAACTCGCAATCCCCACAATTTCCTATAACTGTCTACATCAATTATTCTAAAATCCCATTCAGTATGGCAAGCCACGTTCGTGTGGACGTTTACCATACCAAAAGATTTATATAATTGAAATCCAATTACTTGATCCATTTGATCTTGTAAATCAAGACGCGGAGAATCATAAGTGAAATTCGAAGTTTCTAACCAGTGATTCACCATGCGAACGACCCTATCTCTCATAAATGAGGGAGCCGAGCAGACAATCGATCCATCTATCAAAGAATGGTACGAAAGTCTCTAATTTGTGTCATCCACATGACCAAGTGGCTTTGGCTCCATTCCACTCCCCGAGATGAGAATGAGTCGACTTGAAATCAGTTTCAGAAAGACAAATTAGGCATTGTTTGATAAACTTTGATCAATGTTTCTCGTAAAAGGAATTACAAGAATTCTCCTCCAATGACTCGTCTATATGAACTTTGAAAGTCCATAAGAGTCACCAAGAGAACAGTAATGGAGACCATGGGAATGTTTCCATCCCCTCTCCCACTTAGCTTTTTATAACAAAGGGATACGCTATCTAGTGCATAAAGTAAACACATATAGCATGCATATAAGCAATGAAGCACATAGTAACACATAGTCAAAATAATACTAGAAATTATTTTCCGACTATCATGGCTTCATTCCATCTCCATATGCATCTTCTAGTCTTCAGTCTTCGTTTCTTGAATGCTCCATGTGACGAGAATATTAATATCCAATATTTAAATCTATTTATTTTTAATTAATCCAAAAGTTACTTAATTCGAAAATTAAGTCAATCGAATATATCAAAAATAAAATTAAATATTATTAATATTTTTATTTATTTAATTTCCCATCTAACTCTATTAAATCTCTAGAATAATCTATCCAAGTTAAACTCGGAATATTCTAGAAGACTTCTATAATAGAATAAGGAAATAAAATAAATTTAGGACTCTACTACTTTCCATTATCAATTAATTTCCATCTAATGAAAATTCCCAAGAATAGGAATAATCAAATAGGAAATAAATTAATACCAAATTAATTAAATTCCTAATCCATGAATATCTCCATAAAGGAAATAAAACAAATAGGAATAAAATTAATTCAATTAATTCTTTTCCTAATCCATGAGAGTTTCCTAAAAGGAAGATACTCAAATAGGAAAGCCGAATTAATTTAGGAAAGTCGGATTATGGTAGGAGTAGCGCGGGTTGGGAGTCCCCGCACCACCCCCACCGTCGACCGCCGCCCGGGAGGAGCACCGCCGCCGCCCCAAGCCCACGCGCCACCACCACCGGTGGCCGGCGTGGCCGGAAGCTCCCGCGGACAGCCCCTACGCCGGCGATCGATCCATGGGGTCGATCATGGGGATGATCGGCCCCTTCGTCCATCGTCTTCTTTGTCACACCTTCTTCGTCTTCCGGCGATCGTTTCGGCATCGATCCAACGTAATTAAAATTACAAGAATTAAATTACAATTATCCGGTATCGATTCTATACATGAAATCGATCCTATACATTTTCCGGAAAAATAAAGAACGTAATAATAAATCCTAAATTCGGTCAACCCCCGAATTTTTACTATTACAAACATTCATCCACACAAAACGAATCTCGACATGTCCGAGAGTTTAATAAACGAATAATCATGATAATTAATTAACAATAATTAAATCAACCATGATAGCCGGAAATCCTGCAAGGTAGAACAATAATAGAACATATACATGAACACGAAACCAAACGCTCTGATACCAGTTGTTGGAAATCGATATCCCGGGCTATTAAAATTTATGCGGAACCGATAACCCGACCGAAATCCCTTCGCCGGAAAACCAACCGCGAACACCGTGCGATCTGGAGCCCGACGAGAGAATCGCCGCCGCGGGATAAACCCGCGGTCGAAACCCTAGCCGAGCCCCCGCCGGGGCTCGCGATCGATTGATCGCGTGGGGTGCGCGATCACACCCTTGGGGCTGTTCGGAACAGCCCCCGGCGGTGAGTCCGGCGACTCACCGCCACCACCTTAGGAGGCAGGGGGCACCCGCCGCGGCACCAGCCCGCGGCAGCCCCCAGCGATCGACCCTACGGGGTTCGATCGCTCTCCCCGGCTCACAGCCGGGGTTTCCTTTGGTGCGCGCCGCCGTCGAGGGGCGGAGGGGATCCGCCGCGGCGCCAGCCCGCGGCATCCCCGACGATCGACCCCCGACGATCGTCTGCCCCGGCGTCCAGCCGGGGCTCCCTTCTCGACGCACGCCGGCGGTCGAAGCCCTAGGGCTCGACCGCCACCCTCGACTCGGTTCGAGGGTTTCTCGATCTTCGCCGGGGATCTCGAATCCCCGTCCCCGAAGTTCGTACGTTTACCCGGATCGTGTGTTCATGTATACGCTACAATTAATACACATAAAATCATAGAAGAGTTTATGATTTTACCTTCGATTCGTTGTGCGGAGAAACGAAATCAAACACCTTTGATGACCTTGCGATCTTTCCACGTATTCCTTGCACTCCGTTCGAACGTCATGTGGGCGACGATCTATCGAACTCCTATGGATCTCCTTCACTCTTCAAGACTTTATGATTGGCGTATCTTAGGGTATTGAATTGTGAAGACCATGTAGTGCTTTTATAGGCTACGTAGGGGATCAAAAGGAGATTAAATATTGGGCTTCTAATATTGAAAATTAAATTGGGTCCAACCCAAATCCATTAATTCTTATCAATATTAATTTTATTTATTTTCCACTATATAAATAAAATTGCACTCCCAATATTAAACCATATTATATCAAATAATATTTCTCCGGTAGTATTATTTATTCCGTGCATTTAAGATATAAATATCCATGAATAAAATTAATTTATTGCTAATTAATTTATTCATCTCTTATATCCGAGAATAGTACCGTTCAACTTTAATTATTATGCGGATTAAATCCACCTGCAGGGTTTACATAATAATTCCTTATGAACTCATCTCGGGGATATTATCAACCCTTTCGGGATACACTTTCCCGTCAAGTATTCACGGCATGTCGTATATAAAATATAGTGACCCAACTCAACCGGTAATTAACCCAATAATTAAATCGGTTAACTCCTTTGGAAAATCAAAGTCACTTATATTAAATATACACACCCGCAATAATATCGGGGATTAAGAATAAAATACACTGAGACTTAAATCGATTATCGACGGCAATCCTAATCGATAAATCTCAAACGATCCGCCCAATACACCAAGTGTACAAGTGTGATAAAATAATTAAGATAAATTATTTTCTCTCTCACACAACGACTATACCGATGGATTAGTCCGTGTCCATCTAGGTCGTGAGCAACTGTTCGATTAAATACGAGTAACCGATAGTATGATCTTCTGTGTGGGCCCGACACACCATACTAACTACAACGTATAAAATCCAGGACTATATTTTGCATAATTAATTAATAATAATTAATTGCAAATAATTGTTTATTAATTAAATAGGTTAAATGCTATGACCGGGAGTTAACCGATACTTAAATCTAGACATTAAGTACACAACTCCAACAATAAGTTCTAACGCTCGGTTCTTAGAGGAAGATTATTAGATGAACCACAAGCCCAAAGTGACATGATACTTTGAAATGAGAGAGAACGATAAAGACTTAGAACCAGCTTAACCGAGTAGCGGTACACCACTAACTGCACCTACTGTTATCACTGTTTATACACCGGAATGCCATTGTAGTGGGAGGTTGTGTGACAATCGGAGATATTCATAAGACTAGGAGAGTTTTCGGACTCTGGACCTAGTATACATGAAATCGATCCCTGGATCTACATAGAGGCAGTACTAGATCTAAATGTGCCTTCTTGGAAAGCAATAAGGATTATTGTTAAGAAGCAAGATCATTTAGAGTACAAGCTTAGTTGATCCATTTATGGATTGGAACAAAGCATTGAGTTCGTGGTACTTGCAAATTGATGAGATAGTCCATTTTATGGATTCATCAAAGCATAGACGAATCGTATGTATGGGAAACGTGATGGAAACAAGGTGGTGTTTCTCGGGTTTTATGTAGATAACATTTTATCATTGGCACCAATGTAAAGATGTTGTCAGACATAAAATGATGGTTGTCTAGAAAAATCGATATATGAGATAAAGAAGAAGTTAGAGCATGTTCTTAAGATCTAGGATCTCAAGAAAATAACATTGTACTTCTCTAGATATCTTATACGATTATGGTTTGTTTTAACATGCAAGATTCCGAGAAAGGTTCGTTACCTTTCAGAGACGGAATGCATCTATCTAAGGATATGTGTTTTGGAACACAAAAGGAGATAGAAGCAATGAAAGCGGATTCCTACACTTACAGTGAGGAAAGCTTAATAAATGCATTGTTAAAAACAAGAACCTGATATCGGCTATGCGGTTAGCATAGTGGGAGGATATCAAGGTAATCCTGGAAAGGAATACTTGACTGCTGTAATGAACATTTTAAGTACTTTCGAAGTACTGGAAACTATGTTCTGGATTACGGAGCAGACAAACATTTCCTTTGGATTACATTCTCTTAGATTTCTAATCGAATGAGGACCGGTGTAAGTCGATATCAGGCTATGTGTTTCACTATTGAAGGAGAAGGAGTTTTAACATGGAAGAGTGATAAGCATGATGCTTTTCGGACTCTCCCATGGGTAACCAAATAAGCGGCCTCAAAGGCAGCGGAAGTTTTGGTATAGCTCCGGGATAATCTCTGGGACTTAGATGTGATTCTTAATTTGCCAAAGGCTATGTAAAATAGCGGTGCGATGGCAAATGATAAGAAATCACAAGTCCATAATGTTGGGATTCGATGTCCCGGGCTATCAAAAATTGCGGAACCGATAACCCGATCAAAACCCTCGATCACCGAAGACTGGATCCCCGACTCATCCGCAGGAGTCCGACCTTTGGAGACTACGCGCCCGAAGACACGCAGCTCGCCCCCAGCCGATTTTCTCCCGCGAGTCGGATCCACGAACGCGAACCACCTCACGAGCCGGGGCCCGACCGAACGCCCAGCGAAGCCCGAAGGCTGCGTGCGCCCAGCCGAGCCCCCGCGAGGGGCTCGCGATCGTCCTCGACGATCGCTGGGATCGCTCGTAGCGATCCCCGGGGCTGCTCGCAGCAGCCCCGCAGCGAGTCGATGACTCGCTGCCCAGCGGGGCGTAGCCCCCGCACGCATCCGCTGCGGGCGAACCCGCAGCACGTACGGGGTCGCTGCGGGTGAACCCGCAGCTTACCCGCGATCGATCCGAGGATCGATCGCACGCCCTCGGCTCCAGCCGAGGGCTTTTCCCGTGCGCCACCGCCACGCGCCTCCGACGAGGGGGCTGGGGTCCGCCACGGCACCAGCCCGTGGCACCCCGGGGATCGACCGAAGTCGATTCCATGCCCCGGCGTCCAGCCGGGGCTCGTCCCCTTGTCGCGCGTCGCGGCGGTCCGAACCCTAGGGTTCGGCCGCCCCTTCGATCCTCGCCGGGGATCTCGAATCCCCGTCCCCGAGGTTCGTCGTTTTCCCGGATCGCACGTTCATGTATATATCACAATTATTCAACGCACATAATCAAAGAAGGGGGTTTCTCGATTATTACCTTGATTCGTTGTACGGAGAAACGAATCGTTGATGACCTCGTGATCTTCCCGCGTAATCCTAGCACTCCGTTCGAACGTCGGGTGGGCGACGAGCTATCGAACTCTATGGATCTTCCTCACTCTCAAGACTTAAGAATTCCGTAGATCAATTAATTCTCTTAGTTGTGAAAAGTGAAGACCATGTAGTGCTTATATAGGCTACATAGGGGATCATAAGGAGAATAAATATTGGGCTTCTAAATATTGAAAATTAAATTGGGTCCAACCCAAATCTATTAATTCTTATCAATATTAAATTTTATTTATTTTCCACTATATAAATAAAATTGCACTCCCAATATTATTCCATATTATATCAAATAATATTTCTCCATCTTAGTATTATTTATTCCGTGTATTTAAGATTTAAATATCCATGAATAAATTTATTTATTGCTCAATAAATAATATTCATTTCTTGTATCCGAGACTAGTACCGTTCAACCTTTATTATTGTGCGGAACGAATCCACTCATGAGGTTTACACAATAATTCCTTATGAACTCATCTCGGGGATATTATCAACCCTTCCGGGATACACTTTCCCGTCAAGTATTCACGGCATGTCATATATAAAATATAGCGACCCAACTTTACTGGTAATTAACCCAATAATTAAATCAGTCAATTCCTTTGGAAAATCAAAGTCTCTAATATTAAATATACACACCCGCAATAATATCAGGGATTAAGAATAAAATACTCCGAGATTTAAATTGATTATCTTAGGCAATCCTAATCAATAAATCTCAAGCTGATCCGCCCAATACACCAAGTGTACAAGTGTGATAAAATAATTAAGACAAATTATTTTCTCTCTCACACAACGACTATACCGATGGATTAGTCCGTGTCCATCTAGGTCGTGAGCAACTGTTCGATTAAATACGAGTAACCGATAGTATGATCTTCTGTGTGGGCCCGACACACCATACTAACTACAACGTATAAAATCCAGGACTATATTTTGCATAATTAATTAATAATAATTAATTGCAAATAATTGTTTATTAATTAAATAGGTTAAATGCTATGATCGGGAGTTTACCGATACTTAAATCTAGACATTAAGTACACAACTCCAACAATCTCCCACTTGTACTAAGGTCTAGTCATTTCCTCCAAACTCCCGACTCCCATACTCATCACGTGCTTAATTTATACTTTCCAGAAGTATTATGTGAATGAGCAATCTAGGTTGCCGCTCTGAAGTTATCTTGGTGACTACTGCGTCGTCTCACTGACGATGACTCGTATCAGGTGGTACTGGCTCTATGTGTTATCATCACCCTTTTGAACTTATGATTTCTTCCAGTTCTCCACGCACCGCTATTTACATAGCCTTTGGTGAACCAAGAATCATATCCAAGTTCAGAGGTTATTCCGGAACCTAACCAAAACTTCCGCTGCCTCTGAGGCTGCTATTCGGTTTATGATAGAGTCCGAGAAGCATTACGCTTATCACTCCTTCATCCTTAGGTTCCACCTCTTCTAAAAGTGAACACATAGCCTGATATCGACTTACACTGGTCTTTCTCTTATTTTTGGATCTGAGAAACTGTAATCTAAGAAGATTTCGTATTGCCAGTAATCCAGTACTTCCAAGTACTTTACAGCATTCGAATATTTCTTATCCAGATTACTTTGATATCCTCCCACTACGCTAACCGCATAGTTGATATCAGGTCCTTGTTTTTCAACATTGCATCCACAAAGCTCTCCACACTCGAAGTGTAGGAAACCGCTTCGTCTATATCTATCTCCTTTATGTGTTCAAGACACATACCTTAGATATATGTATTCTGATCTCGAAAGGCAATAACCTTTCTCAGAATTGTGCATGTTTAAAACAAACCATAATCGTATAAGATATCTAAAGAGAAATACAAATGTTCTTATCTAGAGATCGAAAGATTTCTAAGAACATGACCCAATTTCATCTTAATCTTATGTCTCGATTTATTTAGACAACCTCTATTTTATGTCTGACAACACTTTTACATTGTTGCCAATGATGAAGTGTTATCTACACAAAATTCCGAGAAACACCACCATTGTTTCCATTACGTCTCTAACACACCTCTCCTTGCCTTTTGTTGAATCCATAGAATGGACTATCTCATCAATTCGGAAGTTCCTATGCAGAACTAGGGATCGATTTCATGTATACTAGATCCAGAGTTAAAACTCTTCCAGTCTTATGAACATCTCCGGTTGCTTAACAACCTCCCACTGCAATGGCGTTCCGGTGTATAACAGTAATAACATTAGGTGCAGTCAGTGGTGTACCGCTACTCGGTTAGGCTGGTTCTCAGTCTATCCTTTCCACATTTCAAGTACATTGTCAGTTAGGGCATTGTAGTTCATCTAATAGTCTTCCTCTAAGAACCGGGCGAGGACACCCATCTGGTTCGCAGTACTATTGAACATACAATTACTTGTTCTTCTAGGATATTCTACAATCACATAGAATGTGCCGTTGTATCCAGAAATATCCATAGAACATAGGTAGTTCCGAACAAACTTGTCCTTTTACTATTAGAATCCCATTTCTTATTCCTGACACACCATGTCTACACATCAGTGTATGGTGTAGTCGTTTGAGACTTAATCTCAATCTTTGATTTATGCTATGTGTTATTTAGATAGGTGATGGCCTCCGCGAACAAGTCGCAGGCTTTCAATGGATATACTTTGAAGGTTCCCCATAGTGTCTTTGTGTTGAAAACACTCCGCTTTTATGGCACAACAAGTAGTCTAATCCATCTTCGAGTATTCTTGGAAGAACGACTCGTACCTTCTCTAATTACACATACCGCATTAATCACAAATCATTTTCTATACTTGTTCGAATTCCATCCTTTATCCAGAAAGGTCAACTTAGTCATATCATCTATCAAGATCGATTCTCAGGTCGGGAGGTCCATTCCTCCAACTATAATTGATCAAATCAATTTCGACCTTTTGAATCCCTTTTGAATAGATATTACCAAGTTTAAGAATTCACAAGTATAATGATTAATAAGAGAAATACATCTAATAAGTAAAACAAGTTACACATAACGGTTTGTTGCATCGTGGTAGACTAAGGATTCATCATTCACATATTGCTATCTAATGTACCATAATAGATATCACCATTATTTCTTATCCAAACCATCCAATGATTAAAGAAATAAAATATCCATTAATGAAGAAAACCAGAACGAAGTTCTTTTTCAAAATGAAGGGGTACATAAGCAATAACTGAAATGAAAACTTAAAACAGATAAATGTCTTCCACTGCAACCGCTGCTACCCCAACAGCTTCGCCCATGTAGACTCGAACTTTTCTTCTCTAAGTCGCCGGGTTTTCTGGAACCCCTGCATTTAAAGAAATGCACATACCGTCAGTGGTTCCATATCTACACACCAGAACTCTGGTAGATAATACCGCTGACTATGTTTTTACGACTAAAGAAAAATTCGTACCTCTGAGAGGACATTCAGACTTCCAGTGTCCAGACTTCTTGCATCGGAAGCATAAGCCCTTTGGCTTACTAGCCCCCACTCGTGGTCCATTCCTCTTGGCAACACTGGGTTTCATGGCTTGCTTCCTTTTCTTGCCCCTACCTCCAATAGCTTTCAAGCTTTTGGGCTTGGTAGTCACAAGCGCTTGAGACTTGCCCTTCTTGTAGATCCCCTCTGCCGCCTTCAGTTCAGTCAGGAGTTGCGCAAGAGTATAAGATAGTTTACCCATGTTATAGCTCATACGAAACTGCTCAAACTTAGGGGTCAGAGACTGGAGTATGATGTCGACTTGCGTCTCATCATCAATGGAAGCTCCTAGTGCTGGGATTCGATGTCCCGGGCTATCAAAAATTGCGGAACCGATAACCCGACCGAAAACCCGTCGCCGGAAAAACCGCACGAACACCAACTCATCCGCAGGAGTCCGACCTTTGGAGACTACGCGCCCGAAGACACGCAGCCCGCCCCCAGCCGATTTTCTCCCGCGAGTCGGAAATTACGAACGCGAACACCACGCGAAGAACCGGGCTCGACGAGAGCATCGCCGCGGGATGAACCCGCGGCTAAACCCTAGCCGAACCCCATCGCGGGGTTCGCGATCGCCGTGCATGGCGATCGCCGGGGATGCGAGGCATCCCCGCGGGGCTGATCCGATCAGCACCCGCCGGCGGTGAGTCCGGCGACTCACCGCCACCACCATACGGGGTGGAGGTCCCCCAGCCGCGGCACCAGCCCGCGGCTGCCCTCCGCGATCGAGCTGGGCTCGATCGCTCGCTCCGTCTTCGGCCGGAGCTCTCCCCGCGCGCGCCTGCCGCCGTCGAGGGGTGGGGATCCGCCACGGCACCAGCCCGTGGCATCTCCAGCGATCGACTGTCGTCGATCGCTTGCCCCGGCGTCCAGCCGGGGCTCCCTTCGTTGCGCGGTACCGGCGGTCGAACCCTAGGGTTCGGCCGCCCCTTTCGATTCCGACGGGGATCGCGAGATCTTCGTATCCCGGTCTCGACGTTCCCGGATCGTCTTGTTCATGTACACATCACGATTAAAACAATCACAAATCATAAAAGAGGGTTTTATGATTATTACCTCGAATCGTTGTACGGAGAAACGAATTCGGTTGATGACCTTGTGACCTTCCCGCGTATTCCTTGCACCTCGTCCGAACGTCGTGTGGGCGACGATCTATCGAACTCTATGGATCCTCCTCACTCTCAAGATTTTATGATTGGCGTAGGTCAATTAATTCTCTCTTGAAAGTGAAGACCATGTAGTGCTTATATAGGCTACGTAGGGGATCATAAGGAGAATAAATATTGGGCTTCAATATTGAAAATTAAATTGGGTCCAACCCAAATCCATTAATTCTTATCAATATTAATTTTATTTATTTTCCACTATATAAATAAAATTGCACTCCCAATATTATTCCATATTATATCAAATAATATTTCTCCATCTTAGTATTATTTATTCCGTGTATTTAAGATTTAAATATCCATGAATAAATTTATTTATTGCTCAATAAATAATATTCATATCTTATATCCGAGACTAGTACCGTTCAACCTTTATTATTGTGCGGAACGAATCCACTCATGAGGTTTACACAATAATTCCTTATGAACTCATCTCGGGGATATTATCAACCCTTCCGGGATACACTTTCCCGTCAAGTATTCACGGCATGTCATATATAAAATATAGCGACCCAACTTTACCGGTAATTAACCCAATAATTAAATCGGTTAATTCCTTTGGAAAATCAAAGCCTCTAGTATTAAATATACACACCCGCAATAATATCGGGGATTAAGAATAAAATACTCTGAGATTTAAATTGATTATCAGAGGCAATCCTAATCAATAAATCTCAAGCTGATCCGCCCAATACACCAAGTGTACAAGTGTGATAAAATAATTAAGATAAATTATTTTCTCTCTCACACAACGACTATACCGATGGATTGGTCCGTGTCCATCTAGGTCGTGAGCAACTGTTTGATTAAATACGAGCAACTGATAGTATGATCTTCTGTGTGCCCATGCCCCACCATACTAACTATAACGTATAAAATCCAGGACTATATTTTGCATAAATAATTAATAATAATTAATTGCAAATAATTGTTTATTAATTAAATAGGTTAAATGCCATGACGGGGAGTTTACCGGTACTTAAATCTAGACATTAAGTACACAACTCCAACACCTAGGACCTCAAGTTCATTCAACAAACTCATCATCTTAAGAACGTGCTCCCCAACGGGCGTTCCTTCAGACTGAGTAGTCGACATAAGGACTCTCATGGCTTCTTGCCTTGCCGCACGATCCTGCTCCCCAAACATCTCCTTGAGGTTAGTCATCATATCCCGGGCAGTGTCCATCGGCTCATGTTGGGTTTGGAGTACATTTGACATGGAAGCCAAAATATAGCACCTAGCCATTTCATCAGCCTTTTTCCACTTCCGATATGTTGCCTTTTCCTCATCAGTCGAGGCAGCCGTGGGCTCAGCAGGGCATTTATCAGAGAGTACAAACTTGTACTCTTCAGCAGTCAGGACAATGTCTAAATTTCTCTTCCAATCAATGTAATTGGGACCAGTGAGTTTATGTTCCTTGAGTATCACAGAAAGTGGATTCATAGCTATTCTCTAAACCTATAAGCACATGTAAACAAACAATCAATTTAATGTCCGATATTATCTCCCTCAAATAATATCATTAAATTACTAATTGCGTCTAAAATCCCATCAGGTAAGGCAAGCCACGTTCGTGTGGACGTTTACCCACCCAAATGATTTAAGAATTAGGTTTGCTTCGGTCGTACATCATTATAGCGTTACTTCGTTGGGAAGAATACTACAAAGCGTACCTAAGTGTAAACCACCACTCAGTACTAAGGCAAATCGTTTAGAATTGTTATGTCACCGCAAGCCACGTTCGTGTGGACATTTACGATAACTCGCAATCCCTCACAATCCCCTATAACTGTCTACATCAATTATTCTAAAATCCCTTTCAGCATAGCAAGCCACGTTCGTGTGGACGTTTACTACACCAAATAGATTTATATAATTGAAATCCAATTACTTGATTCATTTGATTTCGTAAATCAAGACTCGGAGAATCATAAGTGAAACTCGAAGTTTCTAACCAGTGATTCACCATGCGAGCGACCCTATCTCTCATAAATGAGGGAGCCGAGCAGACAATCGATCCATCTATCAAAGAATGGTACGAAGGTCTCTAATTTGTGTCCTCTACATGACCAAGTGGCTCTGGCTCCATTCCACTCCCCGGGGTGAGAATGAGTCGACTTGAAATCAGTTTCGGAAAGACAAATTAGGCATTGTTTGATAAACTTGATCAATGTTTCTTGTAAAAGGAATTACAAGAATTCTCCTCCAATGACTTATCTATATGAACTTCAAAAGTCCATAAAAGTCACCAAGAGAACAGTGATGGAGACCATGAGAATGTTTCCATCCCCTCTCCCACTCAGCTTTTTACAATAAAGGGATACGCTATCTAGTGCATAAAAAATAAACACATATAGCATGTATGAAAGCAATAAAGCACATAGATCACATAGTCAAAATAATGCTAGAGAATTATTTTTCCCGACTATCATGGCTTTATCTTCATATGCATCCTCTAGTCTTCAGTCTTCGTTTCTTTAATGCTCCATGTGACGAGAATATTAATTTCCAATATTTAAATCTATTTATTTTCAATTAATCCAAAAGTTACTTAATTCGAAAATTAAGTCAATTGAATATATCAAAAATAAAATTAAATATTATTAATATTTTTATTTATTTATTTTCCTATCTAGTTCTATTAAATCTCTAGAATAATCTATCCAAGTAAAATTGGAATATTCTAGAAGACATCTATAATAGAACAAGGAAATAAAATAAATTAGGACTTACTACTTTCCAAATTTATTTTTATTCCTAATCCATGAATATTCCCATGAGTAGGAATAATCAAATAGGAAAAATAAATTTAGTACTAAATTAATTAAATTTCTAATCTATGAATAATTCCATGAAGGAAATAAATCAATAGAAATAAAATTAATTTAAATTAATTCTTTTCCTAATCCATGAGAGTTTCCTAAAAGGAAAGTACTCAAATAGGAAAAATCCGAATTAATCAGGAAAGTAATTCCTTGGTAGGAATAGCATGGGATTGGGAGATCCCACGCCATCCCCACCATGTGATGGATCGGCCGGCCACTCGGGGAGGAGCGCCGCCGCCGCCTAGCCACGCCGGCTAGGCCATGGGTCGATCACCATGTGATCGATCCCAAGCCCTTCCCTCTTCGTCACTTCTTCGTCTTCCGGCGATCGTCTCATCATCGAACCAACGTAAATAATTTACAAAATTAAATTACAATTCCGGTATCGATTCTATACATGAAATCGACCCTATACATTTTCCGGAAAATAAAGTGCGTAATAATAAATCCTAAATTCGGTCAACCCCCGAATTTTTACTATTACAAGCATTCAACCACACAAAAACGAATCTCGACATGTCCGAGAGTTTAATAATCATGATAATTAAATTAACAAAAATTAAATTAACCATGATAGCCGGAAATCCTGCAAGGTAGAACAATAATCGAATACATACATGAACACGGAACCAAACGCTCTGATACCAGTTGTTGGGATTCGATGTCCCGGGCTATCAAAAATTGCGGAACCGATAACCCGATCAAAACCCTCGATCACCGAAGACTGGATCCCCGACTCATCCGCAGGAGTCCGACCTTTGGAGACTACGCGCCCGAAGACACGCAGCCCGCCCCCAGCCGATTTTCTCCCGCGAGTCGGATCCACGAACGCGAACCACCTCACGAGCCGGGGGCCGACCGAACGCCCAGCGAAGCCCGAAGGCTGCGTGCGCCCAGCCGAGCCCCCGCGAGGGGCTCGCGATCGTCCTCGACGATCGCTGGGATCGCTCGTAGCGATCCCCGGGGCTGCTCGCAGCAGCCCCGCAGCGAGTCGATGACTCGCTGCCCAGCGGGGCGTAGCCCCCGCACGCATCCGCTGCGGGCGAACCCGCAGCACGTACGGGGTCGCTGCGGGTGAACCCGCAGCTTACCCGCGATCGATCCGAGGATCGATCGCACGCCCTCGGCTCCAGCCGAGGGCTTTTCCCGTGCGCCGCCGCCACGCGCCTCCGACGAGGGGGCTGGGGTCCGCCACGGCACCAGCCCGTGGCACCCCGGGGATCGACCGAAGTCGATCCCATGCCCCGGCGTCCAGCCGGGGCTCGTCCCCTTGTCGCGCGTCGCGGCGGTCCGAACCCTAGGGTTCGGCCGCCCCTTCGATCCTCGCCGGGGATCTCGAATCCCCATCCCCGAGGTTCGTCGTTTTCCCGGATCGCACGTTCATGTATATATCACAATTATTCAACGCACATAATCAAAGAAGGGGGTTTCTCGATTATTACCTTGATTCGTTGTACGGAGAAACGAATCGTTGATGACCTCGTGATCTTCCCGCGTAATCCTAGCACTCCGTTCGAACGTCGGGTGGGCGACGAGCTATCGAACTCTATGGATCTTCCTCACTCTCAAGACTTAAGAATTCCGTAGATCAATTAATTCTCTTAGTTGTGAAAAGTGAAGACCATGTAGTGCTTATATAGGCTACGTAGGGGATCATAAGGAGAATAAATATTGGGCTTCTAAATATTGAAAATTAAATTGGGTCCAACCCAAATCTATTAATTCTTATCAATATTAAATTTTATTTATTTTCCACTATATAAATAAAATTGCACTCCCAATATTATTCCATATTATATCAAATAATATTTCTCCATCTTAGTATTATTTATTCCGTGTATTTAAGATTTAAATATCCATGAATAAATTTATTTATTGCTCAATAAATAATATTCATTTCTTGTATCCGAGACTAGTACCGTTCAACCTTTATTATTGTGCGGAACGAATCCACTCATGAGGTTTACACAATAATTCCTTATGAACTCATCTCGGGGATATTATCAACCCTTCCGGGATACACTTTCCCGTCAAGTATTCACGGCATGTCATATATAAAATATAGCGACCCAACTTTACCGGTAATTAACCCAATAATTAAATCGGTCAATTCCTTTGGAAAATCAAAGTCTCTAATATTAAATATACACACCCGCAATAATATCAGGGATTAAGAATAAAATACTCCGAGATTTAAATTGATTATCTTAGGCAATCCTAATCAATAAATCTCAAGCTGATCCGCCCAATACACCAAGTGTACAAGTGTGATAAAATAATTAAGACAAATTATTTTCTCTCTCACACAACGACTATATCGATGGATTGGTCCGTGTCCATCTAGGTCGTGAGCAACTGTTCGATTAAATACGAGTAACCGATAGTATGATCTTCTGTGTGGGCCCGACACACCATACTAACTACAACGTATAAAATCCAGGACTATATTTTGCATAATTAATTAATAATAATTAATTGCAAATAATTGTTTATTAATTAAATAGGTTAAATGCTATGATCGGGAGTTTACCGATACTTAAATCTAGACATTAAGTACACAACTCCAACACATAAGTGTAAGATAACACATAGAGCAAGTACCACCTGATACGAGTCATCGTCAGGGGAGACGACGCTGTAGTCACCAAGATAACTTCAGAGCGGCAACCTAGAGTGCTCATTCACATACTACTTCTTGGAAGTACAACTTAAGCACGTGATGAGTATGGGAGTCGGGAGTTTGGAGGAAATGACTAGACCTTAGTACAAGTGGGAGATTGTTGGAGTTGTGTACTTAATGTCTAGATTTAAGTAACGGAAACTCACGATCCATTGCCATTAATCTATTTAATTAAATAAACAATTATTTGCGTTTAATTATTGTTAATTAAATATATGCAAATTATAGTCCTGGATTTCATACGTTGTAGTTAGTATGGTGTGCATGGGCAAACAGAAGATTATACTATCGGTTACTCGTATTTAATCGAACAGTTGCTCACGACCTAGATGGACACGGACCAATCCATCGGTATAGTCGTTGTGTGAGAGAGAAAATAATTTATCTTAATTATTTTATCACACTTGTACACTTGGTGTATTGGGCGTATCGCTTGAGATTTATCGATTAGGATTGCCTTAGATAATCGATTTAAATCTCAGTGTATTTTATTCTTAATCTCCGATACTATTGCGGGTGTGTATATTTAATATAAGTGACTTTGATTTTCCAAAGGAATTGACCGATTTATTTACTGGGTCAATTATGTTGGAGTTGTGTACTTAATGTCTAGATTTAAGTAACGGAGACTCACGATCCATTGCCACTAATCTATTTAATTAAATAAACAATTATTTGCGTTTAATTATTTATAATTAAATATATGCAAATCATAGTCCTGGATTTTATACGTTGTAGTTAGTATGGTGCAAGCATGGGCGCACAGAAGATCATACTATCGGTTACTCGTATTTAATCGAACAGTTGCTCACGACCTAGATGGACACGGACCAATCCATCGGTATAGTCGTTGTGTGAGAGAGAAAATAATTTATCTTAATTATTTTATCACACTTGTACACTTGGTGTATTGAGCGGATCTGCTTGAGATTTATCGATTAGGATTGCCGGCGATAATCGATTTAAGTCTCAGTGTATTTTATTCTTAATCCCCGATACTATTGCGGGTGTGTATATTTAATATAAGTGACTTTGATTTACCAAAGGTATTAACCGATTTAATTATTGGGTTAATTACCGGTTAAGTTGGGTCACTGTATTTTATATATGACATGCCGTGAATACTTGACGGGAAAGTGTATCCCGTAAGGGTTGATAATATCCCCGAGATGAGTTCATAAGGAATTATTATGTAAACCCTGCAGGTGGATTTGTTCCGCATAATAATTAAGGTTGAATGGTACTAGTCTCGGATACAAGAGATGAATAAATTAATTAGCAATAAATTAATTTTATTCATGGATATTTATATCTTAAATACACGGAATAAATAATACTACCGGAGAAATATTATTTGATATAATATGGTTTAATATTGGGAGTGCAATTAATTTTATATAGTGGAAAATAGAATTAATTAATATTAATGGATTAATAGATTTGGGCTTGGGCTCAATTTAATCATTAATATTGGAAGCCCAATATTCCACCTCCTTAAGATCCCCTACGTAGCCTATAAAAGCACTACATGGTCTTCTCTATTCTCATAACTTGAAGATCACAATTCTAGAGAGAGAAAGTAGAGAGGGAGATCCATGGAGTTCGGAAGATCGTCGCCCACCCGACGTTCGAGCTAGTGCAAGGAATACGTGGGAAGGTCTCAAGGTCTTCAACGATCTCGTTTCTCCGTACAACGAGAACAAAGGTAAAATCGTGAAAATCCCCTCGATGATTTTATCGTTAAATTATCGTGAACCAAGATCCGAAAGACGAGACCCAAGACGAGGTTGAACCGGGCGGTGGTGGTCGAAGACCACCGGACCGCCGGCGGCTCAACGGCTCGATCGGATGGGTCGAGAGGGCACAAACCCTAGCTGGACGAGCGCCGCCCGCGCGGGGCTGTCTCCGCTCGCGCGGAGAGGCAGCCGCTCGCACGGCTGGACCGCCGGTGGCTGGGTGGCTGCTGGGCTGATCGTGAGCCACGGGTTCAACCGTGGCTGGAGCTCGATCACCCGGGGTGCAGCTGGGGCGTGCCCAGCGGGCTGAACCCTAGCGCTCGCACGGTTGCGAGCGCACGCCTCCATCGGGCAGCCGCGGCTTGGCCGTGGCGGAGGGTCCGATGATGGGGCTGTTCCGTGAGGGTTCTCGGCGTGCCCAGCGGGCTGCCAAGGGCAGCCCTAGGCGGCTGCTACGAACAGCCGCGAGCCCCATGCGGGGGCTCGATCGAACAAGCCACGGCTTTGCCGTGGTTAGGGTTTGGTTGGGCTATCCCCGTGGAGGTTCGTGGTGGGGTTCCGGCAACCGGGAGTCGATTGGAATTGTCGTTCCGCATTTTGACAATTCCGGATATTCGATCTCCAAAGGATTTCGGTCGGAATTAATTAGATAATTAATTTTTAATTAATTTATTAATTCCGGGATATCGATTTCCAACAACTGGTATCAGAGCGTTGGTTTTCGTTCACGGTATTTTTCGATAAATTGTTCTACCTTGCAGGGTTTCCGACTATTATGGCTTGATATAATTGTTCTTAATTATTGTCATAATATTGTTCTTGATTATTAAACTCTCGGACATGTCGAGATTCGTTTTATGTGTGGTGAATGCTTGTAATAGTAAAAATTCGGGGGTTGACCGAATTTAGGTTTATTATTACGTTCTATTTTTTCCGGAAAATGTATAGGGTCGATTTCATGTATAGAATCGATACCGGATAATTGTAATTTAATTCTTGTAATTTTAATTACGTTGGATCGATGCCGAAACGATCGCTGGAAGACGAAGAAGATGTGACGAAGAAGACGAGGGGACGAGGGGTCGATCATCCCCATGATCGATCCCCATGAGGATCGATCGACCCGCCGGCGTAAGGGCTGTCCGCGGGAGCTTCCGGCCACGCCGGCCACCGGTGGTGGTGGCGCGTGGGCTAGGAGCGGCGGCGGTGCTCCTCCCGGGCGGCGGTCGACGGTGGGGGTGGTGCGGGGACTCCCAACCCGCGCTACTCCTACCATAATCCGACTTTCCAAATTAATTCGGTTTTCCTATTTGAGTGTTCTTAATTTTTAGGAACTCTCATGGAATAGGAAAAGAATTAAATTTGAATTAATTTATTTCCTATTTGATTATTCTTATTCTTGGGAATTTTCAATAGATGGAAATTAATTAATTATGGAAAGTAGAAGAGTCCAAATTTATTTTATTTCCTTATTCTATTATAGAAGTCTTCTAGAATATTCCGAGTTTGACTTGGATGGGATTCTAGAGATTTAATAGAATTAGATAGGAAAATAAAAATAAATAAAAATATTAATAATATTTAATTTTATTTTTGATATATTCGATTGACTTAATTTTCGAATTAAGTAACTTTTGGATTAATTGAAAATAAATAGATTTAAATATTAGGATTAATATTTTCGTCACATGGAGCATTCAAGAACGAAGACTAAAGACTAGAAGATGCGTACGGGGATGCCATAAAGCCATAATAGTCGGAAAATAATATTCTAGTATTATTTTGACTATGTGATAATATTCTATGTGCTTTATTACATGTATGCATGCTTATGTGTATTTAATTATGCATTAGATAGCGTATCCCTTTATTGTAAAAAGCTAAGTGGTAGAGGGTATGGAAACATATCCATGGTCTCCATTGCTGTTCTCTTGGTGACTTTTATGGACTTTTGAAGTTCGTATAGACAAGTCATTGGAGGAGAATTCTTGTAATTCCTTTTACGAGAAACATTGATTAAGTTTATCAAACAATGCCTAATTTGTCTTTCTGAAACTGATTTCAAGTCGACTCATTCTCACCCCGGGGAGTGGAATGGAGCCAAAGCCACTTGGTCATGTCGAGGACACAAATTAGAGACCTTCGTACCATCCTTTTGAAGGTGGATCGATTGTCTGCTCGGCTCCCTCATTTATGAGAGATAGGGTCGTTTGCATGGTGAATCACTGGTTAGAAACTTCGAGTTTCACTTATGATTCTCCGCGTCTTGATTTACAAGATTGAATGATTCATGTAATTGGGAGTCAATTGTAGAAGTCTTTTGGTGTAGTAAACGTCCACACTATCGTGGCTTGCTGCATTGAATGGGATTTTGGAACGATTGATGTAGACAGTTATAGAAGGGAGTAAAGGAGCGTATGTTAACGTAAACGTCCACACTATCGTGGCTTGCGGTGAATATGCGTGTCCCAAACAATCTTCTTAGATACTGAGTAATGGTTTACACTTAGGTACGCTTCTTAGTATTCTTCCCATCGAAGTAACGCTAATGATGATGTACGACCGAAGGAAATCTAATTGCTAAATCATTTGGATAGGTAAACGTCCACACTATCGTGGCTTGCCATATCTGATGGGATTTTAGATGCGATTAGTGGTTTAATGATATTATTTGAGGGAGATAATATCGGAGATTAAATCGATTGTTTGTTGTTATATGTGCTCATAGATTAGGATATGGCTTTGAACCCACTTTATGTGAAACGTAAGGATTTTAAACTCATTGGTCCCTGAATGTAATGATAGAGATCTAGACATTACCCAAACTGTTGAAGAGTACAAGTTGTACTCAGTAAGCTTTGTCCTCCCGAACCTACTAATGTCTTAACATTTGAGGAAAGAACTGATTTTAAGAAGTGGGAAAATGCTTATGCAATAACCACTGATTATGATATCGTGTTCAAACTCAAGGAGATGTTTAGACATGATGTAAAGTGATACGTACCTCGTTGATGGATTGAGCGGAAGAAGAATAAAACGATAAAACGGATACCTGGCGGATGACCCCAAACCTCTGAACCTGAAATCGAGAAATCAATTAAGGACGGAACCCTAACCCCCAACTCGAGATCGATGCAGCAACTCGGAAATCGATGTATGACACACGAACGAAGTATGTATGCTTCGTTGATTCGTCGGGTTGAACTCTTTTGGCACAATCGAAAGAGAACGAAAAGAAGGGAGAATAATCTCACGAGTTAAATTAATTAATATCAAAGTTGTGTTCTAAAACAATGGGTTCATAGCCTTTATATAGGCTGACCTAAAAACATGAGGAAAAGGAATAAAAAACGCTGAATAAAAGTCACGTCCGCGATTTCCTAATTCTGAATGCATGTCGTCCGACAAAATAGGCTGTCGTCCGACAATCAACTTGTCGTTCGACAGGGATAGCTGTCGTCCGACATTTCTACGTCGAGCGCGGTGGATTAAGTCGCTCGACGCCAAGATGTCTGGACCCCCACGTCGCTGCAGCCCGATCTACGTCGCTCGCGGCAACTTTGTCGTCCGACAGGCATATGGTGTCGGACGACACCAAGCTCTTTTCGTGGCTGAACTCCGCGTCGCGTCCTCGACTCACTTCTGACCCTTGTTCCAGCTTCGTCTTCAATGTTCCAGCTTGAAACTCAACGCCTTCTGTTGGATCGGCCTCCTCGTACGTAATCATGTTGATAAGGCTTGGCTTCTCCACATCACCGATGGGTTTCTTCAATAGCTCTTGCGCCCATACTTCCTCGATCAATGCCATCAAGCTTGCCTTGAACTTCTTGGCTCTCGAGCGCGTCACTGGTCCAACTGGAACTCGTACCGGTTCTTGTATTATGGACGACTCTGGGACTGCATCATAAAGGCTAGACAAGAAGCGATGAGGATACTCATAAAGGCCAGTCGATTCGAGGAAACGCTTAAAAACGTTTTTGAGATGATTGACCTTTTTAGACGAGTTGAGACGGAAATCGCAAGCTCTTGTAGCTAATGCCAAAGGTTTCGAGCCTAAGGGCAAAATCGGGGGAAAGGAAAAGCAAGCAAAGAAACCCAGTGGTCCTAAGTTTCTTGGACCACGAGATGGGACGAGAAAGCCAAGAGGCAAGTGTTCTCGATGCAAACAGTCTGGGTACTGGAAGTCTGATTATCCTCTCAAAGAAAGTACGAAATTTTCTTTAGTCGTAAAACATAGTCAGTGGTATTATCTACCGGAACCTGGTGTGTAGATATGGAACCACTGACTGATGGAGTTGTATTCTAAATGTCTAGTTTAGTGCAAATACGGAACTCCTTATCTATACCTTAGTTCGAGATATGATTCAAACATGATTGCATTTAATGCAATAGTCCTTGATGTATACGTTGTAGACAGTATGGCGTGAGGAGACACGCGGAAGATCATACTGTCGGTTACTCGTATACTATCGAACAGTAGCTCACGACTTAGATGGACAGGGACAATCCATCGGTACGTCATAGTGTGACTAGTAGATAGTCGGTCTTGACTATCATGTTACACTCGTACACTTGGTGTATTGAGCAGGACCACGGGAGGGCGTTCGATTTATACTAATCGCAGTAATCGAACTAGACCTCAGATATTACGGATATACGAATTCTTAATCCTTATATAATTATAGGTGCGTGTGTCCAATTCTCGGTTTTTTTGACTTGCCAATGAGTGAGACTAAATGATTAGTCGAGATTCTCGGTAAATTGGGAATCGTAATTGTACGCACGGCATGCTATAGATTATAGACAGGAAACCGTGTCCCGTTTATCGGGTTGATGACGTCCCCGAGATGAGCTCATAAAGTTTATCATGTAAACCCTGCAGGTGGATTCGTTCCACATGATAATAAGGATGAGTGGTACTAGTCTCGGATAATAAGAAACGAATTAATTTTAGTAATTAAATAAATTCATGGACGTTCGATATCTTAAACACGGGGAAAGTCGTATATGTAATTTCGGCGGAAATATTATTGGTAAAATAATATAGATTAATTAATTGGGAATTCAATTATAATTTTATAGTGGAATTAATTATAATTAAAATTGGATTTAATTAAAGGTTTTCTTTTAAGGACACCGGTTTAATTAAATTACAATTTAGCCTAATTAATTAATTGTCCTAAGGTCCCTAGTGTGGCCTATATATACCCCTCAATCTCTCTTCTCTTAACCTACGAAACGCCGCTATAATTAATTCTGTGGAGAAATTATTTTGTTAGCGCAATTATTTTCTTCTCTGCTTAATTAATTTAGATTAGCGCAGTGTTTTTATTTCTGTAGAAATTAATTTGCTAGCGCAAATATATTTCTGGAGACAGAATAATTATTTCTGTAGAAATTAATTTGCTAACGCAAATATATTTCTGGAGACAGAATAATTAAAACGTGAAAAAGAGGGTTTGAGAGAGAAGAAGAAGAGAAGACTCCGGTGGATCGTTGCCCACACAACGTCCGGCGTCGAGGGCTAGGATACACACTAGAAGATCTCAGGGTGTTCGCCTATTCGGCTTCTCCGAATCACGCATCAAAGGTATTAGAAATCGAAACCCTATTTCCGCATTATTTCGATTCTTTTCGTACGTAATCATACAACGAACCTCCGATCGAGTTCCGGGATCGTGGTTGGTGTTCCTAGATCACTGTGGAGTCGCTGACTTCAAGAGCGGTGGTCGGAATCGGAAAAACCAACCGGAAACGAGCCTGGAACAGCAGCGTCGCGCTGCTGTTCGCGACAACTGTCGGCCGACATGTATAGCTGTCGGCCGACATTGGCTTGTCGGACGACACCTTCTGGTGTCGGACGACAGAGAGGCCAGAAGCCTCTCGTTTTGCGCGGTCGTGCCTCGGGTGCGATGGCTGGGCGTTAGACGGGTCAGGGCCTTCGTCATGGACACAGTAGGCACGCTGGAGGTCGACTGGGCTTGTCCGGATGTTCGAGTAGTCGAACGGACATGTCCCGGGTAGTCGATTTCCAACAATTGGTATCAGAGCCGGTTTATCGGTTTGTTGTATTGTTCGTACGTTTTGTGATGCAGGATGAACCCGATTATTATGGCCAATGTTGTGATGGATGTTGTGCTTTAATTTTGTGGTTTGATTAAACTCTCGGGCTTGTCGAGATTGTTTTGTTTTTGGAATAACGTTGCTTGTTTGTAATAGATAAAAACGACGGGTTGAGTCGTTAGGTTTATTTATTTATTTCGTCGTTTCCGGGCATGTATAGGGTCGATCACCTTGTATAGGATCGATGCCGGATTTAGTAGATTTATTCTTGTAATTTTTCTTACTAATTTTGGTGGATCGAGACGAGACCAAAACCCGGAGAAACGAGGATCGAGGAGGGCGAACCGGCAACGGGCAGCCATCGAACACACCCCGTGTTCGCGACGGGCAGCAGCGGGGCTGGGGTTCGTTCGACCCCACGGACGACTCAACGAGGCTCGAGACGAGGCTCCAGTGGGAGGAGTTCGTCTCTTGACCCTCGAGCGAGTCGGTGGTGGACTGAGATCGAGACGAGCAACGAGATGAAGTTCCAAGAGACGTGCATTGGAGAATACTTAAGGCCATAATAATCGGGGCCACGTTAATTGCTTTTTATGTGATTTACGTGCCTTTTATTATGCTTAATTATTTTATGCATGTTATCCCTCAATCGTAAAATACTAAGTGGGAGAGGGATTGGAAACAATCCCGCGGTCTCCATTCTCTGTTTTGAATGTGATGTGTATTGACTTACGAGTTGGCTTTAGTGTCATCCTCCCTATCGGATAAAGTCGATACGCGGATATCACTGGATCAAAATTCGAATTCAATTCCACTTATAAAAATCGAACAATTATATTTTCAAAAGCAAGTGCCTAATCTGTTTTTCAAAGACTAAGTTCAACTCGACTCATTCTCACCCCGAGGAGTGGAATGGAGCCAAAGCGCTTGCTTATGTCGATGACACAGATTAGAGACATTCGAGTCATTCGATGACTAGATCGATTGTCTGGTTGGCTCCCTCACCTAGTGAGAGATAGGGCTCAATTGCATGATTGATCGCTGGTTAGAAACTTCGAGTTTCACTTACGAGATATCAAGCTTTGAATAATAAAATTGTGGTATTTAATAAATGTAAGAGTCAATTAACAAAGTTGTTTGTTTTAGTAAACGTCCACACTATCGTGGCTTGCTAAATGGAAACGGTACTTTGGGTTAATTGAGACTCTATGACATTTAAATAAATGGGATTCAATTAATAAAGTTGTTTGTTTTAGTAAACGTCCACACTAACGTGGCTTGCTAGATGGAAACGGAACTTTAGGATTAATTGTTTGTTATAGAAAGTCGTGGAGGACCGCATGTCAACGTAAACGTCCACATGAACGTGGCTTGCGGTGGGCATGTAGTTCCCGAGCGGTGGACTTAGTACTGAGAAATGGTATACACTTAGGTACGCTTTATAGTATCCTCCCCATCGGAGTCACTGCTATAATGATGTACGACCGAAGTAAAAAATCCAATTATAAAATCGTTTGGATTAGTATACTTCCACAAGAACGTGGCATGCTAGTCTGATGGGATTTTGGAAATGATTGGTAGTTTAATGATATTATTTGAGGGAAATGATATCGAATTAAACTAATTGTTTGTTTTATATGGTATTATTCCCATTAAAAGTCAACAAACTCACTGAACCTGTTTTGTATGGATTAAAGAAGAAACTTGGACATTGTCCTAACTGCAGAGGAGTACAATTATGTACTCCAAGTCAATTGACCTGCTGAACCAAATGATGTTTCCACTACTGAGGAAAGGAAGCTCATAGAAATGGATCAAGGCTCTGAGATGACGTGGAGCTGCATTATGGCTTTCATGTCAAAATATGCTGCGACATCGGGATCAAGCCATGACCATTACCTATGATATGATGCTTAACCTTAAGAAACTTTTTGGTTATCAGGACAGGACAGCCGGGAAAAATGCAATGAGGCAACTCATGACGGCCATCGCATCCGAAGGAACGCCCGTGGGGAATCACGTTCTTAGGATGATGTGCTATCTGAATGAGATAGAGATTCTAGGATCAGTTATCGATGGGGTAACCCAAGTCGATATTGTGCTCCAGTCTCTGCCGAGAAGTTTTGAGCAGTTCCGCCTGAACTATAACATGAATAAGGGGTCTTACTCATTGGCGGAACTCCTGATTGAACTTCAAGCGGCTGAGGGAATCTTTAAGGGCTCTCAAGCACTTTTGGTTGAGAAATTGGCTCTTCCTAGGCCTCCGGGCGGCAAAAGGAAGAAGAAGCAAATACGGAAACCCAGTGGGCCTAATATATCTGGACCACGGAATGGGACAAGCAAGCCCAAGGGGCAAGTGCTTCCGTTGTAAGCAGTCTGGATACTGGGAGTTTTAATTGTCCTCTCAAGCAACAAGAAGTTATAACCTACATGGGCAATACTGTTAAGGTAACAGCCGTTGCAGTGGGAGATGTTAAATGTTTTAACGGTAGGATTTTAGTTCTAACAAATTGTCTTTATGTGCCGGCATTTAGAAAGAAATTTCATTTCGGATTTCTAAATTGGCTTAGAATGGATATTCCGTTTCTTTGGATGGTTTCATACCTATCAGAGTAGGAAACGGGGATATTATCTATTTTGTTACATTGATAGACAATTTAATACTAAATCCGTGTTCTTCCACGATGCAACACACCGGAGCTAATAACACATTGTCAAAACCCAATAAGAGTAAATATCCTTCTAGGATGAATCAAATGTACTTATGGAATCTTAGGCTAGATCATTTTAACTTGAGTACGATTCAAAGGGTGAAAGCTGATGGACTACTCAGCTAGGTTGAAGGAAAGGACTTTCCAACCTTCGAATCATACTTGGAAGTTTAAATGACCAGGCAACCCTTTACGGTTAAAGGGCATAGATCCAAGAAAGTACTAGAGTTGATTCGCTCTTATATATGCAGACCTCTTTAAGGAGTAAGGCATACTTATAAGAAAATGGGATTAAACCCCGACAGACTACACCATTTATGCCTCGGCAAAATAATGTGTTGTAAAGAAGGAATAGGACTCTTATAGATATGGGAAAGTAGACAATGAGTTATTCGGAGTTACCTAATTCGTTTTTGGGATATGGCTTGGAAACAGCGGCGTTTATCCTGAACTTGATTCCTTTGGAAACTTGTACAGATATTCGGCTGTTTATAGGATACCCTAAGAAAACGAATTGAGATATGTAATATAGTCCAAAGGACCAGATGTTCGTTGATTGCATCAATGTTCGGTTCTTAGACATGGACTATATATATATGCAAGATCACAAGCCCAAGAGTAGAGTAATACTTAATGTGCTTAGAGGGACTGATCAAGACTTAGAACCAGCCTAACTGAGTAGTTCACTACTATAATCTTTAGTCACTAAAGATACACCGGAGCGTCGTCGTAGTGGGAGGGTTGTTAGACAACCCAACAGGCTCATGTTTATAGGTGAGTCTTCGGACTTGTTACCTGGAGAACATGAAGCCGAACCCTGGATCTATGACGAGATGCTGAAAGATCAAGATGCTCAGTCTTGGCAAAAGTCGATCCGGATTCTTTTGTCTTTACATGGAAGATGGGAGTCAAGACAGATTTCCTAAATCGAAGTCTTGACGGGGCCATCTGTGTGGGACAGCCAGAGGGATTCATCGAAAAGAGCCAGGAGCATTCGGTAAGCAAGCTTAATCAATCTTAGGATTGAAGGAAGCTTTAAGATCTTGGACACATGCGGACCTATGAGAAAATCCATTTCATGGATTCATTCAAGGCATGTTTAGGTCCTGTGTGTAATAAAGATGTGACAGAAAAGATGTGGTGTTTTCTCATTATTTATGTAGACGACATCCTTCTAAATTGGCAACAATATGAAGGATGTTGTCGGACATGAAGGGATGGTTGTCCGAGTAATTCAATGTAAGAGACTTAGGAGAAGTCGAGAATGTTCTTGGGATCAAAGTTACAAATGATCGCCAGAAAAGAACATAGAACTTATCTCGAGTCTCATACATAAATACAATTCTTACTCGTTGCAGCATACAGAATTCCAAGAAAGGTCTTCACCTTTTAGATATGGAATTCATCTATCTAAAGTTTTGTGTCCGACACAATAAAGGAGATAGATGAAGATTAAGCAGTTCCCTACACCTTAATGGTGGGAAGCTTAATGTATGTAATGCTATGCATGAGACTGATATCTACTATGCCGTGGGCATGGTGGTAAGATATCATAGTAATCCTGGAAAGGATCACTCGACTGATGTAAAGAACATGATTAGGCTCCTGCAGAGGACCAGGAATTATGTTCTGAGTTACAAAGCAGTCAAGTTGTTTCCTTTGGATTACATAGAATTGGATTTCCAAATCAAACAGGGACAGTCGAAAGTCGAAGTCAGGCTATGTGTTCTCACTGTGAAGTGGAGCAGTCACATGGAAGAATGTAAAGCAGCGATGCATTACGGACTCTACCATGGAAACTGAAAGGATAACGGCCTGTGAGGCAGTTAAAAGGTCAGTATGGCTCCAGAACTTCCCAAGGGACTTAGATGTGGTTTCTAGTTCACCCAAAGCTATTTTGAATAGCGGTATTGGAAAACTTGAAATGCCACGAGTCCACAGTGGGAGATAACATGTAGAGCGCAAGTACCACCTGATTCGAGAGATCGTCTAGTAAGACGATGCAGTTGTCACCTAGATAGCATCGAGAGGATTGCCTGGTAAAACCCGTTCACAGAGGCACTTCCAGCGAAAGCGTTGGGTAGGCGTGATGAGGTTATGGGAATCTGATGTTTGGGAGAGGGCGACTAGACTTTTAGTATAAGTGGGAGATTGATGGAGTTGTATTCTAAATGTCTAGTTTAGTGCAAATACGGAACTCCTTATCTATACCTTAGTTCGAGATATGATTCAAACATGATTGTATTTAATGCAATAGTCCTTGATGTATACGTTGTAGACAGTATGGCGTGAGGAGACACGCGGAAGATCATACTGTCGGTTACTCGTATACTATCGAACAGTAGCTCACGACTTAGATGGACAGGGACAATCCATCGGTACGTCATAGTGTGACTGGTAGATAGTCGGTCTTGACTATCATGTTACACTCGTACACTTGGTGTATTTAGCAGGACCACGGGAGGGCATTCGATTTATACTAATCGCAGTAATCGAACTAGACCTCAGATATTACGGATATACGAATTCTTAATCCCTATATAATTATAGGTGCGTGTGTCCAATTCTCGGTTTTTTTGACTTGCCAATGAGTGAGACTAAATGATTAGTCGAGATTCTCGGTAAATTGGGAATCGTAATTGTACGCACGGCATGCTATAGATTATAGACAGGAAACCGTGTCCCGTTTATCGGGTTGATGACGTCCCCGAGATGAGCTCATAAAGTTTATCATGTAAACCCTGCAGGTGGATTCGTTCCACATGATAATAAGGATGAGTGGTACTAGTCTCGGATAATAAGAAACGAATTAATTTAATTTTTAGTAATTAAATAAATTCGTGGACGTTCGATATCTTAAACACGGGGAAAGTCGTATATGTAATTTCGGCGGAAATATTATTGGTAAAATAATATAGATTAATTAATTGGGAATTCAATTATAATTTTATAGTGGAATTAATTATAATTAAAATTGGATTTAATTAAAGGTTTTCTTTTAAGGACACCGGTTTAATTAAATTACAATTTAGCCTAATTAATTAATTGTCCTAAGGTCCCTAGTGTGGCCTATATATACCCCTCAATCTCTCTTCTCTTAACCTACGAAACGCCGCTATAATTAATTATGTGGAGAAATTATTTTGTTAGCGCAATTATTTTCTTCTCTGCTTAATTAATTTAGATTAGCGCAGTGTTTTTATTTCTGTAGAAATTAATTTGCTAGCGCAAATATATTTCTGGAGACAGAATAATTATTTCTGTAGAAATTAATTTGCTAACGCAAATATATTTCACTATGGGAAAATGTCACATAGACACCAGTTCATAGACACCAGACAGCTTTGGGAACGGTGTTAAAACTGTTTATAACACCGGTCACGAAAAAAATGGAGGTTAAAATATTTTTAACGCCGGGTTTTGTACAAATTGGTGTTAAATATTCCATTTCAAATTTTAATTTTCATTTATAACATCGTTTTTTCTTTCAACCGGTGTTAATAATATTATAATTTTTTTTAAAAAAATTATAAGTTTCTTTAACACCGGTTCTATTAGCCATGACAGATGTTAAAAAAAAAACTTAAAATATACTACTACGATTTATACTCCTCTTTCAGCTTTCCCCATCCAAACAATTACTCATTCAGTCATTCTTCTTTCCTCTGTGTAGCGTCTAATTAAACTGCTCTCTCTAAAACTCAATTCATCTTTTCCACCAGCACACAATTATGTCAAAGGATGAGGTCGATGAGGTCTAAAAATTTCGACATCGTAACAGCATCTCCGAACCTTAAATTGAAGACGACAACACCAAACCCTAGCACTCGGAAGCTCAGATCCAGCAAAGAGAACACTCCGCCGACGTCGGCATTAGATCTGAACTCGACAGCGTCGTCTCCTTCGTTCGTTCCAAAGTAGGGTTTCTGGATTTATCTCGGTAAAGCTCTGCAAATTGGTTTCTCGATTTATCTCTCAGGTGAATTTAGTTAAGGGTGAATTTAGGGTTATTGTCAGTTGGAGAAGGTATCGTCTCTTTCTTTTTTCTGATTTCGCCACGACTGTTTTTTTATTTTCGTTTTGTGTTTCGGCTATAATGCATATAATATCTTCTGAATTTTGAGTTTGTGTGTTTAATTTGGATTCTGAAAATTCAGCTCTAAATTGTGTGGGGTTGATTATGGAATGTAATTATTGATGTCATTGTATACTGCAGCTGGTAACGTTGTTTGCTCATGGGGAAGGGGAGAAGATGGGCAGTTGGGCCACGGCGATGCCGAATACCGGTTTTTCCCTACTCAGCTGAGTGCATTGGATGATCAAGATATAGTTTTTGTTTCTTGTGGAGCTGATCACGCGATTGCATATTCCGAATCAAAATTTCAAGTATACAGCTGGGGATGGTAAGTCCTAGTGTAAATTTTGTTTTACTATTTATGATGGGATTTTATTAACTCGTTACACTATTATATACAATCATTCTGAAGGGGGAATATGAGGAGGTTAGGACATGGCCACATGGGAACTCTAGTGACTTGTTTTCTCCTCAACCAATCAAGGCTTTACAAGGTTTGCAGATTAAGCAAATTGCTTGCGGGGACAGCCATTGTTTGGCAGTTACTATGGAAAGCGAGGTTCAAAGGTTAGTCCACTGAGCCCTTAACTAGTTTTATAGTATTAAAAGTTAACTTGAAAATGCATAATGAATATGAACATAACTTTGCTTTGATTTCATTGTGTTTTTCTAATTAATGCTTTAAAGTAAATTTGAGAATTATAGTGATGGAACAGCTCCTGCCGGAGATCACGACGTACAGAGAACGAGAAGAATTCTGATTTTTTCCTTCCACGGCTTGGTAGGTACAACTTCATTTATATTAATTTTGAGATCAGTTTGAGTGATGAAATGGTTCCCCCCATACAGCAATTTAGGGAGATTGAGACTTGCGTAGTATGTTCCGCAGCTAATATGTTTCAGGTTAGAGATAATGGTTCAAAATTTCTGATTCTGGCATGCTCTATATTTTCTGTTTTCGGGGAGGATTTCGCTGCTGACTACCCAAAGGTGAGCTTAGTATTCTATTACATGAACATTTCAGTTTCTATTGTTACTATTTAACCTGCTAATAATTATGTCGAAATGTTTTCTGAATGAAGTAGAAAACAGGAGGGTTTAGTGGGGACTGGGGAGGCATATATGTGAGCTTGCAATCTCTGTTGTGATTATGTTTTTGTTTCTTTGTAAATTCAAATTATTTAGATTACGTGCAATGGTTTATACTTTATAGTTACAAATCTGATGCAGAGTTCATTAGTGTTTCCTTCTAACTGGGTTAGTATTAAGATGTAAAGTTCTGAATTGTTCTTGAAGGCCTCATTTAAGAATATTTCCCTATAGATTTTGAAATTCTCCTGTGCGAGCTTCATACATTGGTTTTTGCTAGAGTCAGTACAGTATCTCATCTTATAATTGCAGCTCCTATTGGATATTTTGGTTTCAGTACTGGCATTTGCGTTCGCAATGTGTATTACAAGTTTCCTTTAGGTGGTTGATTTTATTTATTTAAATAATTTAGTGTGCTTTCTATATTGCTAAATCCAGGTTAGCCTTTCCCCGCAAGACAATGAAATGGCACGATTAACTTAATCACAGAATGATAGTCGACAGAATTAGGGAGGATGACCCGTCGTATTATCCGCTAAGTCATCTTGTGAGGCAAGGTGAACAACCGAGGGAAGGCTTTCTCCTACTCACAAATCTAGTACTCTCTCTATCTCTCAAAACAGTGCACAGCTCTTTTGTAATTTACAAAGGAACTGTGCACTATTTAGGGAGATAGAGGGAGTATAGGTTAATGTTTTATACTTAATGTTTTGTATAGACAAGTTTATAGAATATTGTTGTTTGACAATTGTAAGGATTTGGAGATTTGGGTATTTTGAATATTGTATTTGAATTCTAATATAATTTTAATTATTGGTAATTCATAAAATTATATATATTTTATTTTAATTATTATCAACGACATCTGTTATAGAGTTTAAAACTGATGTTAAAAACAATCATAGACACCGATCTCAGAGTTTAAAACTGATTTAAAAAATTATTATAGACACCGGTCATATATGAAACAGACCGGTGTTATTACTTTTTACACCGGTTTATTTTGCTAGTTTTCATGGAACTGACCGGTGTCTTTAATAATATAGACACCGGTCCAGGTCACAAAACCAGGTCAGACAATTTTTTTTTAACACCGGTCAATGCCCGGTGTCTATGAGATATTTTCCCATAGTGTTTCTGGAGACAGAATAATTAAAACGTGAAAAAGAGGGTTTGAGAGAGAAGAAGAAGAGAAGACTCCGGTGGATCGTTGCCCACACAACGTCCGGCGTCGAGGGCTAGGATACACACTAGAAGATCTCAGGGTGTTCGCCTATTCGGCTTCTCCGAATCACGCATCAAAGGTATTAGAAATCGAAACCCTATTTCCGCATTATTTCGATTCTTTTCGTACGTAATCATACAACGAACCTCCGATCGAGTTCCGGGATCGTGGTTGGTGTTCCTAGATCACTGTGGAGTCGCTGACTTCAAGAGCGGTGGTCGGAATCGGAAAAACCAACCGGAAATGAGCCTGGAACAGCAGCGTCGCGCTGCTGTTCGCGACGACTGTCGGCCGACATGTATAGCTGTCGGCCGACATTGGCTTGTCGGACGACACCTTCTGGTGTCGGACGACAGAGAGGCCAGAAGCCTCTCGTTTTGCGCGGTCGTGCCTCGGGTGCGATGGCTGGGCGTTAGACGGGTCAGGGCCTTCGTCATGGACACAGTAGGCACGCTGGAGGTCGACTGGGCTTGTCCGGATGTTCGAGTAGTCGAACGGACATGTCCCGGGTAGTCGATTTCCAACACTGACAGTATGTGCATTTTAAATGAAAGGGTTCCAGGAAACCCGACGACTTGGAGAAGAAGAAATCGTAGTCTACATGGGCAATGCTGTAGAGGAGACAGCAGTTGCAATGGAGGACATTTTATAGGATTTCATTTTGGATTATTGCTTTTATGTACCTTTCATATTAGAAAGAACTTTGTTCTGGATTTCTAATGAATGGATATTTTATTTCTTTTAATCATTTGATGGTTATAAGAAGAAATAATGATATTTTGGTACATTAGCTAGCAATATATAAATGATGAATCCTGAGTCCACCACAATGCAACGAACCGTAGTATGAAACTCGTTTTACTAATAAGAGATTTCTTTATCAATTATACTTGTGGATTCTTATGCTGAGTCAAGTTTATTCAAATAAGAAGTTCAAAGGTCGAAAATTGATATTTGATCAATTAAGTTGAAGGAGTGGACCTTCCGACCTAAGAATCTAATTTGGAAGATAATATGACTAAGCAATCCTTTATAAGATGTAAGATCCGGACAAGTATAAGAATTGATTAACTCTGATGTATGCAGACCTTTGTCTACTCAGACAATAAGGTACGAGTACTTCATTTTATGATTACTCAGAGAAATGGATTAGAATACCTGATGTGCCACAAAAGCAAAGTGTTTTTGACAAGTCAATGGACACTAAGCAATTGTGGAGAAACTTCAAGGTATATCCATTTATCACCTGCGATTTGATCGCGGAGGCAAGTACCTGTCTGAGGAATGCATGGCATACTGATCAGAGATTGGGATTTGATCCCAAATGACTACACCATACACTCTTGTGTAGAAATGGTGTGTCGGAAATAAGAAGTGGAACTCTAATAGAAATAGTAAAAGCATGAGTTATACGGAACTACCTGTGTTCTATGGATATGTCTGGAAACAACGGCGCATTCAAATGCGGTTGTAGAATATCCTAGAAGAACAAAAGATGTGTGTTCAATAGTACTATGAACCAGAAGGACGTTATAAGTTCTAACGCCCGGTTCTTATGTTGGAGTTGTGTACTTAATGTCTAGATATAAGTATCGGTAAACTCCCGGTCATAGCATTTTACCTATTTAATTAATAAACAATTATTTGCATTTAATTATTATTAATTAATTATGCAAAATATAGTCCTGGATTTTATACGTTGTAGTTAGTATGGTGTGCATGGGCGCACAGAAGATCCTACTATCGGTTACTCGTATTTAATCGAACAGTTGTTCACGACCTAGATGGACACGGACCAATCCATCGGTATAGTCGTTGTGTGAGAGAGAAAATAATTTATCTTAATTATTTTATCACACTTGTACACTTGGTGTATTGGGCGGATCGCTTGAGATTTATTGATTAGGATTGCCTTGGATAATCAATTTAAATCTCAGAGTATTTTATTCTTAATCCCCGATATTATTGCGGGTGTATATATTTAATATTAGAGACTTTGATTTTCCAAAGGAATTAACCGATTTAATTATTGGGTTAATTACCGGTAAAATTGGGTCGCTATATTTTATATATGACATGCCGTGAATACTTGACGGGAAAGTGTATCCCGGAAGGGTTGATAATATCCCCGAGATGAGTTCATAAGGAATTATTGTGTAAACCTCATGAGTGGATTAGTTCCGCACAATAATAAAGGTTGAACGGTACTAGTCTCGGATATAAGATATGAATATTATTTATTGAGCAATAAATAAATTTATTCATTGATATTTAAATCTTAAATACACGGAATAAATAATACTAATCGGAGAAATATTATTTGATATAATATGGATTAATATTGGGAGTGCAATTTTATTTATATAGTGGAAAATAAATAAAATTTAATATTGATAAGGATTAATGGATTTGGATTGGACCCAATTTAATCTTCAATACTTAGAAGCCCAATATTTAATCTCCTTATGATCCTCTACGTAGCCTATATAAGCACTACATGGTCTTCACTTTTTCATAACATATAATAATTGACCTACGCCAATCATAAAGTCTTGGAGAGTGAAGGAGATCCATAGAGTTCGATAGATCGTCGCCCACACGACGTTCGGACAAGGTGCGAGGAATACGTAGGAAGATCGCAAGGTCGTCAATTGGATTCGTTTCTCCATACAACGAATCGAGGTAATATAATCGAGAACCCCCTCTTTGATTATGTGCTTGTTTAATTGTGATATATACATGAACGCACGATCCGAGAAAACGACGAACCTCGGGGATGGGGATTCGAGATCCCCGGCGAGGATCGAAGGAGGCGGTCGAACCCTAGGGTTCGGACCGCCCCAACGCGCGACGAAGGGCGAGCCCCGGCTGGACGCCGGGGGCACGCGATCGACTTCGGTCGATCGCCGGGGTGCCACGGGCTGGTGCCGTGGCGGACCCCAGCCGCCGTCGGAGGAAGGCGCGTGCCGCGGGAACCCTCGGCTGGAGCCGAGGGGTGCGATCGATCGCGAGGATCGATCGCGGGCTGCTGCGGGGTCACCCGTAGCCGCCTCGCATGAGCTACGGGTTCGCCCGCAGCGGGTCATGCGAGGGCGATGCCCTCGCGGGCAGCGAGTCACCCGACTCGCTGCGGGGCTGCTACGAGCAGCCCCGGGGATCGCTACGAGCGATCCCAGCGATTGTCCGAGGACGATCGCGAGCCCCTCGCGGGGGCTCGGCTGGGTGCACGCGGCCTTCGGGCCTCGCTGGGCATTCGGTCGGGCCCCGACTCGTGAGGTGGTTCGCGTTCGTGGATCCGACTCGCGGGGGACTTCGGCTGGGGGCGGGCTGCGTGTCTTCGGGCGCGTAGTCTCCAAAGGTCGGACTCCTGCGGATGAGTCGGTGTTCGGGTCTTCCGACAATCTAGGGTTTTGATCGGGTTATCGGTTCCGCAATTTTTGATAGCCCGGGACATCGAATCCCAGCAAATGGTATCATAGCCTTTGGTTTCGTGTTCATGTATATATTCGATTATTGTTCTACCTTGCAGGATTTCCGGCTATCATGGTTGGATTTGATTATTGCTTAATTAAGTATCATGATTATTTATTAAACTCTCGGACATGTCGAGATTCGTTTTTGTGTGGTTGAATGTTTGTAATAGAAAAAATTCGGGGGTTGACCGAATTTAGGATTTATTATTACGTTCTTTATTTTCCGGAAAATGTATAGGGTCGATTTCATGTATAGAATCGATACCGGATAGTGTAATTTAATTTTTGTAAATTATTTACGTTGGTTCGATGATGAGACGATCGCCGGAAGACGAAGACGTGTGACGAAGACGAAAGGGACGAAAAACCGGGGAGTCGATCAACCCCATGATCGACCCCATGACCGAAGCCATGGGGAGGGGTCGATCGCCCCTCGGCTGGGGCTGCCGCCGGCGGTGGTGGCCGGCCAACTGGGGTGGCGGCGGCGGTTCCCTCCTCCGTGGTGGTGGCGGTCGATGGTTGTATGGGGAACTCCCAACCCATGCCACTTCTACCAATATTCACTTTCCTAATTAATTCGGATTTTTCCTATTTGAGTGTTCTCCTTTTGGAAACTCTCATGGATTAGGAAAAGAATTAATTTGAATTAATTTTATTCCTATTGATTTATTTCCTTTATGGAGATATTCATGGATTAGGAACTTAATTAATTTAGTACTAATTTATTTCCTATTTGACTATTCTTATTCTTGGGAATTTTCATTAGATGGAAATTAATTAATAAATGGAAAGTAGTAGTCCTAATTTATTTTATTTCCTTGTTCTATTATAGATATCTTCTAGAATATTCCAAGTTTTACTTGGATAGATTATTCTAGAGATTTAATGGAATTAGATAGGAAAATAAATAAATAAAAATATTAATAATATTTAATTTTATTTTTAATATATTCAATTGACTTAATTTTCGAATTAAGTAACTTTTGGATTAATTAAAAATAAATAGATTTAAATATTGGAGATTAATATTCTCGTCACATGAAGCATTCAAAGAAACGAAGACTGAAGACTAGAAGATGCATATGAAGATAAAGCCATGATAGTCGGGGAAAATAATTTCTCTAGCATTATTTTGACTATGTGATCTATGTGATTTATTGCTTACATGCATGCTATATGTGTTTATTTTATGCACTAGATAGCGTATCCCTTTATCGTAAAAAGCTAAGTGGGAGAGGAGATGGAAACATTCCCATGGTCTCCATCACTGTTCTCTTGGTGACTTTTATGGACTTTCGAAGTTCATATAGACAAGTCATTGGAGGAGAATTCTTGTAATTCCTCTTACAAGAAACATTGATCAAGTTTATCAAACAATGCCTAATTTGTCTTTCTGAAACTGACTTCAAGTCGACTCATTCTCACCCCGGGGAGTGGAATGGAGCCAGAGCCACTTGGTCATGTGGATGACACAAATTAGAGACCTTCGTACCATTCTTTGATAGGTGGGTCGATTGTCTGCTCGGCTCCCTCATTTATGAGAGATAGGGTCGCTCGCATGGTGAATCACTGGGTAGAAACTTCGAGTTTCACTTATGATTCTCCAAGTCTTGATCTACGAAATCGAATGGATCTTGTAATTGGGAGTCAATTATAAAAATCTCTTGGTGTAGTAAACGTCCACACCACGTGGCTTGCTATGCTAACGGATTTTGGATTAATTGATGTAGACAGTTATAAGTGATTGTGAAGAGTTGTGAAATTGTCGTAAACGTCCACACCACGTGGCTTGCGGTGACGTAGCAATTCCAAGCGATATACTTTAGTACTGAGCGATGGTTTACACTTAGATACGCGTTATAGTATTCTTCCCCACGAAGTTACGCTATAATCGATGTATGACCAAAGAAAATCTAATTGCTAAATCATTTGGGTGGGTAAACGTCCACACCACGTGGCTTGCCTTACCTGATGGGATTTTAGACGCAATTAGTAATTTAATGATATTATTTGAGGGAGATAATATCGAACATTAAATTGATTGTTTGTTTACATGTGCTTATAGGTTTAGAGAATAGCTATGAATCCACTTTCTATGATACTCAAGGAACAAAAACTCACTGGTCCAAATTATATTGATTGGAAGAGAAATTTAGACATTTTCCTGACTGCTGAAGAGTACAAGTTCGTACTCTATGAGCAATGCCCTGCTGAACCCACAGCTGCCTCAACTGATGAGGAAAAAGAAGCATATCGGAAGTGGAAAAAGGCTGATGAAATGGCTAGGTGCTATATTTTGGCTTCTATGTCGAATGTACTCCAAACCCAGTATCAGTCGATGAACACTGCCGAGGATATGTTATTTAACCTCAAGGAGATGTTTGGGCATCATGACCGTGCGGGTAGGCAAGAAGCCATGAGAGTCCTCATGTCGACTACTCAGTCTGAAGGAACGCCCGTTGAGGAGCACGTTCTCAAGATGATGAGTCTGTTGAATGAATTGGAGGTCCTAGGAGCTATGATTGATGGTGAGACGCAAGTCGACATCATACTCCAGTCTCTGACCCCTAAGTTTGAGCAGTTTCGTATGAGTTATAATATGGGTAAACTATCTTATACTCTTGCGCAACTCCTGACCGAACTGAAGGCGGCAGAGGGGATCTACAAGAAGGGCAAGTCTCAAGCGCTTGTGGCTACCAAGTCCAAAAGCTTGAAAGCTATTGGAGGTAGGGGCAAGAAAAGGAAGCAAGCCATGAAACCCAGTGGTGCCAAGAGGAATGGACCACGAGTGGGGGCTAGTAAGCCAAGGGGCAAGTGCTTCCGATGCAACAAGTCTGGACACTGGAAGTCTGAATGTCCTCTCAGAGGTACGAATTTTTCTTTAGTCGTAAAAACATAGTCAGCGGTATTATCTACCAGAATTCTGGTGTGTAGATATGGAACCACTGACGGTATGTGCATTATTTTAATGCAGGGGTTCCAGAAAACCCGGCGACTTAGAGAAGAAGAGTTCGAGTCTACATGGGCGAAGCTGTTGGGGTAGCAGCGGTTGCTGTGGAAGACATTTATCTGTTTTAGGATTTCATTTCAGTTATTGCTTTATGTACCCCTTTATTTTGAAAAAGAACTTTTGTTCTGGTTTTCTTTATTAATGAATGGATATTTATTTCTTTAATCATTGAATGATTTAGATAAGAAATAATGGCATTGTCTATTCTGGTACATTAGATAGCAATACATGAATCCTTAGTCTACCACGATGCAACAAACCGTTATGTATAACTTGTTTTACTTATTGAATGTATTTCTTTATCAATCATTATACTTGTGAATTCTTGAACTTTGTAGTATCTATTCAAAAGGGATTCAAAAGGTCGAAATTGAATTGATCAATTATAGTTGGAGGAATGGACCTCCCGACCTAAGAATCGATCTTGAAAGATGATACAACTGAGTTAACCTTTCTGGATAAAGGATGGATGTAACGCCCCGGCCCGTTGAGGGGTCGAAGCCCGACCCTAATGGGCCGGCTCGGTTACCAATGACTGCCGTCGGGAGTGATATCATGGCCTCACTGTACGAACACTTGTCTTTTCCAGCGTACTTTGTCCTCACTCGTGCGCACCCGGGAGACTTCCCAGGGGGTCACCCATCCTAAAACTACTCCAAAGCCAGCACGCTTAACTTTGGAGTTCTTATAGGAGGATGCCCAGAAAATTAGATGCATCTGTTGGTATGAGTAGCATATTCAATTCCTTTAAGCCTTTGAATTTTCTGGGGCGTTACAATCACCCCACCTTTTTTTCTGCGCAACGTCCTCGTTGTGTGCCTTACTTTCCCAGGACCTACCATCTGTGCAGGAATGCCCCTTGCGGGTACTCTCACCAACTTCTGGGTGGAGCACTTGGCCCCACTGTACCAACACTTGTCTTTTCCAGCGCACTTTGTCCTCACTCGTGCGCACCCGGGAGACTTCCCAGGAGGTCACCCATCCTAGAATTACCCCAGAGCCAGCACGCTTAACTTTGAAGTTCTTATAGGAGGATGCCCAGAAAAGAAGATGCATCTTGTTGGTATGAGTAGCATATTCAATTCCTTTAAGCCTGTGAATTTTCTGGGGCGTTACAATATTGTAACGCCCCAGAAAATTCAAAGGCTTAAAAGGACTGAATATGCTACTCATACCAACAAGATGCATCTTCTTTTCTGGGCAACCTCCTATAAGAACTCCAAAGTTAAGCGTGCTGGCTCTGGAGTAGTTCTAGGATGGGTGACCTCCTGGGAAGTCTCCCGGGTGCGCACGAGTGAGGACAAAGTGCGCTAGAAAAGACAAGTGTTGGTACAGTGGGGCCAGGATATCACTCCCGCAAGTAGTCATTGGTAACCGAGCCGGCCCATTAGGGTCGGGCTTCGACCCCTCAACGGGCCGGGGCGTTACAAATGGTATCAGAGCGAGGTTGCCGACCGGAATTGTGGGAACTAAGTGTCTTACGGGGCCAAGTGCTCCACCCTGAAGTTGGTGAGAGTACCCGTAAGGGGCATTCCTGCACGGATGGTTGGTCCTGGGCAAGTAAGGCAAGTAAGGCACGCAACGAGGACGTTGCGCAGAAAAAGGTGGGGTGATTGTAACGCCCCAGAAAATTCAAAGGCTTAAAAGGACTGAATATGCTACTCATACCAAACAGATGCATCTTCTTTTCTAGGCATCCTCCTATAAGAACTCCAAAGTTAAGCGTGCTGGCTCTGTAGTAGTTCTAGGATGGGTGACCTCCTGGGAAGTCTCCCGGGTGCGCACGAGTGAGGACAAAGTGCGCTAGAAAAGACAAGTGTTGGTACAGTGGGGCCAGGATATCACTCCCGCAAGTAGTCTATTGTAACCGAGCCGGCCCATTAGGGTCCGGCTTCGACCCCTCAACGGGCCGGGGCGTTACAAATGGTATCAGAGCAGGTGCCGACCGGAATTGTGGGAACTAAGTGTCTTGCGGGGCCAAGTGCTCCACCCTGAAGTTGGTGAGAGTACCCGTAAGGGGCATTCCTGCACGGATGGTTGGTCCTGGGCAAGTAAGGCAAGTAAGGCACGCAACGAGGACGTTGCGCAGAAAAAGGTGGGGTGATTGTAACGCCCCAGAAAATTCAAAGGCTTAAAAAGACTGAATATGCTACTCATACCAAACAGATGCATCTTCTTTTCTGGGCATCCTCCTATAAGAACTCCAAAGTTAAGCGTGCTGGCTCTGGAGTAGTTCTAGGATGGGTGACCTCCTGGGAAGTCTCCCGGGTGCGCACGAGTGAGGACAAAGTGCGCTAGAAAAGACAAGTGTTGGTACAGTGGGGCCAGGTGTTGGAGTTGTGTACTTAATGTCTAGATTTGAGTAACTGAAAACTCCCGATCATAGCATTTAATCTATTAAATTAACAAATAATTGTTTTGCGTTTAATTATTATTAATTAAATATATGCAAATTATAGTCCTGGATTTTATACGTTTTAGTTAGTATGGTGCAAGCATGGGCGCACAGAAGATCATACTATCGGTTACTCGTATTTAATCAAACAGTTACTCACGACCTAGATGGACACGGACCAATCCATCGGTATAGTCGTTGTGTGAGAGAGAAAATAATTTATCTTAATTATTTTATCACACTTGTACACTTGGTGTATTGAGCGGATCGTTGAGATTCATCGATTAGGATTGCCGGCGATAATCGATTCGAGTCTCAGTGTATTTTATTCTTAATCCCCGATATTATTGCGGGTGTGTATATTTAATATAAGTAACTTTGATTTACCAAAGAAATTAACCGATTTAATTATTGGGTTAATTTCCGGTTAAGTTGGGTCACTATATTTTATATATGACATGCCGTGAATAATTGACCGGACAGTGTATCCCGTAAGGGTTGATAATATCCCCGAGATGAGTTCATAAGGAATTATTGTGTAAACCTCATGAGTGGATTCGTTCCGCACAATAATTAAGGTTGAATGGTACTAGTCTCGGATTAAAGAGATGAATAAATTAATTAGCAATAAATTAATTTTATTCATGGATATTTAAATCTAAAATACACGGAATAAATAAATACTACCGGAGAAATATTATTTGATATAATATGGTTTAATATTGGGAGTGCAATTAATTTATATAGTGGAAAATAAATTAATTAATATTGATAAGGATTAATGGACTTGGGCAGTGGGCTCAATTTAATCTTCAATATTGGAAGCCCAATATTCCACCTCCTTTAGATCCCCTACGTAGCCTATAAAAGCACTACATGGCCTTCATAAATCATAAGACAAGATTATCATACTTGATATTCTAGAGAGTTGAAGGAGATCCATAGGAGTTCGATAGATCGTCGCCCACCCGACGTTCGAACGAAGTGCAAGGAATACGTGGGAAGATCCAAAGGTCTTCAACTTGATTTCGTTTCTCCGCACAACGAATCAAAAGGTACAATCATAAACTCCTTCGTGTGAATTTATGTGATTTAATTGTAATACATGCATGAACACAAGATCCGGGAAAACGACGAACTTCGGGGACGGGGATTCGAGATCCCCGGCGAATGTTCGAAGGACCCTCGGCTGGGAGCCGAGGGGTGCGATCGAGCCCTAGGGGCGTCGATCGCGGGGCCCACATGAGGACGCCCCGGCTGGAGCCGGGGCATGCGATCGACCGCGTGGTCGATCGCCGGGCGAGCCGCGGCTGGGCCGCGGCTGGTGCGCTGGGCGCACCGCCCTCCTCGGCGGTGGCGGTGAGTCGCCGGACTCACCGCCGGGGGCTGTTCGGAACAGCCCCATGGGGATGCGCGTGCATCCCCAGCCCACGCGATCAATCGATCGCGAGCCCCGACGGGGGCTCGGCTAGGGTTTAGCCGCGGGTTTATCCCGCGGCGATGCTCGGGTCGAGCCCGGCTCCGTTTGTGTGGTTCGCGCTCGTGGATCCGACTCGCGGGAGAAAATCGGCTGGGGGCGGGCTGCGTGTCTTCGGGCGCGTAGTCTCCAAAGGTCGGACTCCTACGGATGAGTCGGGGATCCAGTTTCCGGCGACGGGATTTCGTTCGGGGTTATCGGTTCCGCAATTTTGATACCCCGGGACATCGAAACCCAGCAATTGGTATCAGAGCGTTCGGTTCGTGTTCATGTATGTATTCAATTGTGTTCTACCTTGCAGGGATTCCGACTATCATGGTTTAATTAATTGTTAATTATTCGTTTAATTAATTGCTATTTAATTTACCATGATTGTTCGTTTATTAAACTCTCGGACATGTCGATATTCGTTTTGTGTGGATGAATGCTTGTAATAGTAAAAATTCGGGGGTTGACCGAATTTAGATTTATTATTATTGTTCTATTTTTTCCGGAAAATGTATAGGGTCGATTTCATGTATAGAATCGATACCGGAATTGTAAATTTATTTCTTGTAATTTATTTACGTTGGATCGATGCCGAGATGACCGCCGGAAGAACGCGTGTGACGAAGAAGACGAAGAGGACGAAGGACGGGGATCGATCAAACCCCTTGATCGACCCCAATCGATCGCCCAAGAGGTGGGGGCGTCGCGCCCCTTCGGCCGTGGGTCGTCGCCGACGACGGTGGCGGCTGGCCGGCTGAGGCGGCGGCGGCGGGTGCTCCCTCCCGGCGGTCGGCCGATCGTGGTGGGGTGGTGCGGGAACTCCCATCCCGTGCTACTCCTACCTAGATTCGCTTTCCTAATTAATTCGGTTTTCCTATTTGAGTTTTATCTATTTTTGGGAATTCTCATGGATTAGGAAAAGAATTAATTAATATTAATTTTATTCCTTATTCTATTATGGAAGTCTTCTAGAGTATTCCGAGTTCTACTTGGAATAGGATCCTAGAGATTTAATAGAATTGGAAAGGAATAATAATTAATTTAGGATTAATTTATTTCCTAATTGATTATTCTTTTTTTATGGGAATTTTCATAGTAATGGAAATTAATTAATCTTGGAAAGTAGAAGAGTCCTAATTTATTTTATTTCCTTATTCTATTATAGAAGTCTTCTAGAATATTCCAAGTTTGACTTGGATAGATTATTCTAGAGATTTAATAGAATTAGATAGGAAAATAAATAAATAAAAATATTAATAATATTTAATTTTATTTTTGATTTATTCGATTGACTTAATTTTCGAATTGAGTATCTTTTGGATTTATTAAAAATAAATAGATTTAAATATTGGGATTAATATTCTCGTCACATGGAGCATTCAAGAACGAAGACTGAAGACTAGAAGAAGCATACGGAGATGGAATAAAGCCATGATAGTCGGAAAAATAATTTTTCTAGCATTATTTTGACTATGTGCTATGTGCTTTATTACTTGTATGCATGCTTATGTGTTTAATTATGCATTAGATAGCGTATCCCTTTGTTATAAAAAGCTAAGTGGGAGAGGGGATGGAAACATTCCCATGGTCTCCATTACTGTTCTCTTGGTGACTCTTATGGACTTTTGAAGTTCGTATAGATGTGTCATTGTAGGAGAATTCTTGTAATTCCTTTTACAAGAAACATTGATTAAGTTTATCAAACAATGCCTAATTTGTCTTTCTGAAACTGACTTCAAGTCGACTCATTCTCACCCCGGGGAGTGGAATGGAGCCAGAGCCACTTGGTCATGTGGATGACACAAATTAGAGACATTCGTACCATCCTTTTAAGGTGGATCGATTGTCTGCTCGGCTCCCTCATCTAATGAGAGATAGGGTTGTTCGCATGGTGAATCACTGGTTAGAAACTTCGAGTTTCACTTATGATTCCCCGCGTCTTGATTTACGAGATCGAATGCTTCAAGTAATTGGATGTCAATTGTATAAATCTTTTGGTGTAGTAAACGTCCACACTATCGTGGCTTGCTGCATTGAATGGGATTTTAGAACGATTGATGTAGACAGTTATAGAAGAAAGTGAAGGATCGTGTGTTAACGTAAACGTCCACACTAACGTGGCTTGCGGTGATATGCGAGTCCCAAAAATCTTCTTAGATACTGAGTAATGGTTTACACTTAGGTACGCTCTATAGTATTCTTCCCATCGAAGTAACACTATAGTGATGTACGACCAAAGCAAATCTAATTGCTAAATCATTTGGATGGGTAAACGTCCACACTAACGTGGCTTGCCTTATCTGATGGGATTTTAGATGTAATTAGTGATTTAATGATATTATTTGAGGGAGATAATATCGGATATTAAATTAATTGTTTGTTTAAATGTGCTTATAGGTTTAGAGAATAGCTATGAACCCACTTTCTATGATACTCAAGGAGCATAAGCTCACTGGCCCCAATTACATTGATTGGAAGAGAAATTTAGACATTGTCCTGACTTCGGAGGAGTACAAGTTTGTACTTCATGAAGTATGCCCTGCTGAGCCCACGGCTGCCTCAACTGATGAGGAAAAACTGGAATATCGGAAGTGGAAAAAGGCTGATGAAATGGCTAGGTGTTATATTTTGGCTTCCATGTCAAATGTACTCCAAACCCAACATGAGTCAATGGACACTGCCTATGATATGATGTTTAACCTCAAGGAGATGTTTGGGGAGAAAGATCGTGCGGCAAGGCAAGAAGCCATGAGAGTCCTCATGTCGACTACTCAGTCTGAAGGAACGCCCGTTGAGGAGCACGTTCTTAAGATGATGAGTTTTTTGAATGAACTTGAGGTCCTAGGAGCTTCTATTGATGGTGAGACGCAAGTCGACATCATACTCCAGTCTCTGACCCCTAAGTTTGAGCAGTTTCGTATGAGCTATAATATGGGTAAACTATCTTATACTCTTGCGCAACTCCTGACTGAACTGAAGGCGGCAGAGGGGATCTACAAGAAGGGCAAGTCTCAAGCGCTTGTAGCTACCAAGTCCAAAGGCTTTAAGCCTGGTGGAGGTAGGGGCAAGAAAAGGAAGCAAGCCGGGAAACCCAGTGGTGTCAAGAGGACTGTACCACGAGTGGGGGCTGCAAAGCCAAGGGGCAAGTGCTTCCGATGCAACAAGTCTGGACACTGGAAGTCTGAATGCCCTCTCAGAGGTACGAATTTTTCTTTAGTCGTAAAAACATAGTCAGCGGTATTATCTACCAGAAATCTGGTGTGTAGATATGGAACCACTGACGGTATGTGCATTTTGAATGCAGGGGTTCCAGAAAACCCGGCGACTTAGAGAAGGAGAGTTCGAGTCTACACGGGCAAAAGCTGTAGAGGAGGCAGCTGTTGCGGTGGAAGACATTTATCTGCTTTAGTAGTTAAATAGGATTTCATTTCAAGATTATTGCATTATGTACCCTTTATTTTAGAAAGAACTTTTTTTGTTCTGGATTTCTATTATTTATGAATGGATATTTTATTTCTTTAATCATTGGATGATTTTGATAAGAAATGATGGCATTATCTATTCTGGTACATTAGATAGCAATATATGAATGATAGATCCTAAGTCTACCACGATGCAACGAACCGTTCTATAACTTGTTTTACTTGATTAGATATATTTCTTTGTTAAATCATTATACTTGTGAATTCTTGTACTTAGTAGTATTTTTCAAATAATATTCAAAAGGTCGAAATTGATTTAATCAATTATAGTTGAAGGAATGGACCTTCCGACCTGAGAATTGAATTTGGAGGATAATACATCTAAGCAAACCTTTCTTTATAAAGGATAGAATTCGGACTAGTATTAGAAATGATTAGATATGCAGACATATGTGTAAATTTAAAAGGCATGAGTAGTTCTTTCAAGAATACTCAATAATGGATTAGAGTACTTAAATGTGCCATAAAAGCAAAGTGTTTTTGACTAGTCAATGGACACAAAGCTATTATGGGGAACCATTAAAGTATATCCATTAGAAGCCTGCGACTCGGTCGCGGAGGCCATCGCCTATCTAAATAACACATAGCATAATCAAAGATCGGGATTCAATCCCAAAGGGCCGCGCCATACACTTACGTGTAGAGATGGTGCGTCGAAAATAAGAAATGGAAATCTAAAAGTAAAAGAGAACGAGTTGTTCGGAACTACCTATGTTCTATGGATATTTCTGGAGACAATAGCACATTCTGTGTAATTGTAGGATATCCTAGGAGAACAAAATATTGTGTGTTCTATAGTACTATGAACCAGAAGAACTTTCGTTCGGTTCATAGAGGAAGACTATTAGATAAACCACAAAGCCTGAACTGAATTAATACCTTGGAATGAGAAAAAGGACAAAGGACTGGGAACCAGCCAAACCGAGTAGAAGTACACCACACACTGCACCTATTGTTATTACTGTTATACACCAGGACGCCATTGCAGTGGGAGGTTGTTGAACAACCGGAGATATTCATAAGACTAGAGGAGTTCGGACTCTGGATCTAGTAAACATGAAATCGATCCCTAGCTCTGCATAAGGGCAGTACTAGATCTAAATGAGCCTGCTTGAAAAACAATAAGGATTATTGTTAAGAGGCTAGATCATTTAGAGTACGAGCTTAGTAAATCCATTTATGGATGGTTACAAAGCTATGAATCGTGGAACTTGCGAATTGATGAGATAATCCATTCGATGGATTCATCAAAAGGCAGAGACGATTGGTGTATTGGAAACGTAATGGAAACAAGGTGGTGTTTCTCGGAGATTTTATGTAGATAACATTTTATCATTGGCAACAATGTAAAGATATTGTCAGACATAAAATAATGGTTGTCTAAATGAATGAATCGGGATATAAGATTAAGTAGAAGTTAGAGCATGTTCTTGAGATCTTATGATCTAGGGATAAGAACATTGTACTTCTCCTGGATATCTTATACGATTATGGTTTGTTTTAACATGCATAATTCTAAGAAAGATCGTTGCCCTTCAGAGACTGAATATGTATATCTATCTAAGGTTATGTGTCTTGAACGCATAAAAGGAGATAGATGATACTAAGCAGTTTCCTACACCTTGTGTGGAAAGCTTAAATGCAATGTTAGAAAACAAGAACCTGATATCAACTATGCGGTTAGCGTAGTGGGAGGATATCAAGGTAATCTGGATAAGAGATATTCGAATGCTGTAAGAGTACTTGGGTGTACTGGATTACTAAGCAATACGAAATCTTCTTAGATTACATTTTCTCAGATTTCAAATCAGAAAAGGACCAGTGTAAGTCGATATCAGGCTATGTGTTCACTTTTGGAAAAGGTGGAACCTTTAATATGTAAGAGTGATAAGCAGGATGCTTCTCGGACTCTCTCATAACCGAATAGCAGCCTCAGAGGCAGCGGAAGTTTTGGTTAGGTTCCGGGATAACCTCTAAGACTTGGAAATGACTCTTGGTTTATCAAAGGCTATTTTATAGCGGTGCATGATAAACTGGAAGAAGTCATAAGTCTAAAAGTGATGATAACACATAGTGCAAGTACCACCTGATACGAGTCATCGTCAGGGAGACGACGTAGTAGTCACCAAGATAACTTCAGAGCGGCAACCTAGAGTGCTCATTCACATAGTACTTCTCGGAAGTACACTTTAAGCACGTGATGAGTATGGGAACCGGGAGTTTGGAAGAAATGACTAGACCTTAGTACAAGTGGGAGATTGTTGGAGTTGTGTACTTAATGTCTAGATTTGAGTAACTGAAAACTCCCGATCATAGCATTTAATCTATTAAATTAACAAATAATTGTTTTGCGTTTAATTATTATTAATTAAATATATGCAAATTATAGTCCTGGATTTTATACGTTTTAGTTAGTATGGTGCAAGCATGGGCGCACAGAAGATCATACTATCGGTTACTCGTATTTAATCAAACAGTTACTCACGACCTAGATGGACACGGACCAATCCATCGGTATAGTCGTTGTGTGAGAGAGAAAATAATTTATCTTAATTATTTTATCACACTTGTACACTTGGTGTATTGAGCGGATCGTTGAGATTCATCGATTAGGATTGCCGGCGATAATCGATTCGAGTCTCAGTGTATTTTATTCTTAATCCCCGATATTATTGCGGGTGTGTATATTTAATATAAGTAACTTTGATTTACCAAAGGAATTAACCGATTTAATTATTGGGTTAATTTCCGGTTAAGTTGGGTCACTATATTTTATATATGACATGCCGTGAATAATTGACCGGACAGTGTATCCCGTAAGGGTTGATAATATCCCCGAGATGAGTTCATAAGGAATTATTGTGTAAACCTCATGAGTGGATTCGTTCCGCACAATAATTAAGGTTGAATGGTACTAGTCTCGGATTAAAGAGATGAATAAATTAATTAGCAATAAATTAATTTTATTCATGGATATTTAAATCTTAAATACACAGAATAAATAAATACTACCGGAGAAATATTATTTGATATAATATGGTTTAATATTGGGAGTGCAATTAATTTATATAGTGGAAAATAAATTAATTAATATTGATAAGGATTAATGGACTTGGGCAGTGGGCTCAATTTAATCTTCAATATTGGAAGCCCAATATTCCACCTCCTTTAGATCCCCTACGTAGCCTATAAAAGCACTACATGGCCTTCATAAATCATAAGACAAGATTATCATACTTGATATTCTAGAGAGTTGAAGGAGATCCATAGGAGTTCGATAGATCGTCGCCCACCCGACGTTCGAACGAAGTGCAAGGAATACGTGGGAAGATCCAAAGGTCTTCAACTTGATTTCGTTTCTCCGCACAACGAATCAAAAGGTACAATCATAAACTCCTTCGTGTGAATTTATGTGATTTAATTGTAATACATGCATGAACACAAGATCCGGGAAAACGACGAACTTCGGGGACGGGGATTCGAGATCCCCGGCGAATGTTCGAAGGACCCTCGGCTGGGAGCCGAGGGGTGCGATCGAGCCCTAGGGGCGTCGATCGCGGGGCCCACATGAGGACGCCCCGGCTGGAGCCGGGGCATGCGATCGACCGCGTGGTCGATCGCCGGGCGAGCCGCGGCTGGTGCGCTGGGCGCACCGCCCTCCTCGGCGGTGGCGGTGAGTCGCCGGACTCACCGCCGGGGGCTGTTCGGAACAGCCCCATGGGGATGCGCGTGCATCCCCAGCCCACGCGATCAATCGATCGCGAGCCCCGACGGGGGCTCGGCTAGGGTTTAGCCGCGGGTTTATCCCGCGGCGATGCTCGGGTCGAGCCCGGCTCCGTTTGTGTGGTTCGCGTTCGTGGATCCGACTCGCGGGAGAAAATCGGCTGGGGGCGGGCTGCGTGTCTTCGGGCGCGTAGTCTCCAAAGGTCGGACTCCTACGGATGAGTCGGGGATCCAGTTTCCGGCGACGGGATTTCGTTCGGGGTTATCGGTTCCGCAATTTTGATACCCCGGGACATCGAAACCCAGCACCAGGATATCACTCCCGCAAGTAGTCATTGGTAACCGAGCCGGCCCATTAGGGTCGGGCTTCGACCCCTCAACGGGCCGGGGCGTTACAAATGGTATCAGAGCAGGTGCCGACCGGAATTGTGGGAACTAAGTGTCTTGCGGGGCCAAGTGCTCCACCCTGAAGTTGGTGAGAGTACCCGTAAGGGGCATTCCTGCACGGATGGTTGGTCCTGGGCAAGTAAGGCAAGTAAGGCACGCAACGAGGACGTTGCGCAGAAAAAGGTGGGGTGATTGTAACGCCCCAGAAAATTCAAAGGCTTAAAAGGACTGAATATGCTACTCATACCAGAAAATTCAAAGGCTTAAAAGGACTGAATATGCTACTCATACCAACAAGATGCATCTTCTTTTCTGGGCATCCTCCTATAAGAACTCCAAAGTTAAGCGTGCTGGCTCTGGAGTAGTTCTAGGATGGGTGACCTCCTGGGAAGTCTCCCGGGTGCGCACGAGTGAGGACAAAGTGCGCTAGAAAAGACAAGTGTTGGTACAGTGGGGCCAGGATATCACTCCCGCAAGTAGTCATTGGTAACCGAGCCGGCCCATTAGGGTCGGGCTTCGACCCCTCAACGGGCCGGGGCGTTACAAGGGTCGGGCTCGGTTACCAATGACTGCCGTCGGGAGTTATATCCTGGCCTCACTGTACCAACACTTGTCTTTTCCAGCGTACTTTGTCCTCACTCGTGCGCACCCGAGAGACTTCCCAGGGGGTCACCCATCCTAAAACTACTCCAAAGCCAGCACGCTTAACTTTGGAGTTCTTATAGGAGGATGCCCAGAAAAGTAGATGCATCTGTTGGTATGAGTAGCATATTCAATTCCTTTAAGCCTTTTAATTTTCTGGGGCGTTACAATGGAATTCGGACAAGTATTGAAAAATGATTTATGATTAATGCGGTGACATGTGAAATTAGAGAGGTACGAGTCGTTCTTTCAAAGAATACTCGAAGATGGATTAGAACACTTGATGTGCCATAAAAGCGGAGTGTTCTTAACACAAAGCCATTATGGGGATCCTTCAAAGTATATCCATTGGAAGCCTGCGACTTGTTCGCGGAGGCTATCACCTATCTGAATGACACATAGCATAAATCAAAGATTGAGATTAAGTCTCAAGCGACTACACCATACACTGATGTGTAGACATGGTGTGTCAGGAATGAGAAATGGGATTCTAATGGTAAAAGAACAAGTTTGTTCGGAACTACCTGTGTTCTATGGATATTTCTGGATACAACGGCACATTCAATGTGATTGTAGAATATCCTAGAAGAACAAGTAATTGTATGTTCAATAGTACTACGAACCAGAAGGGTGTCCTCGCCCGGTTCTTAGAGGAAGACTATTAGATGAACTACAATGCCCTAACTGACAAAGTGCTTTAAAATGAGGAAAGGGAAAGACTGAGAACCAGCCTAACCGAGTAGTAGTACACCACTAACTGCACCTAATGTTATTACTGTTATACACCGGAACGCCATTGCAGTGGGAGGTTGTTAAGCAACCAGAGATGTTCATAAGACTGGAGGAGTTTTGAACTCTGGATCCAGTAGACATGAAATCGATCCCTAGTTCTGCATAGGAACTTGCGAATTGATGAGATAGTCCATTCTATGGATTCATCAAAGGGCATAGACAAGAAAGGTGTATTGGAGACGTAATGGAAACAAGGGTGGTGTTTCTCGGAATTTTGTGTAGATAACACTTCATCGTTGGCAACAATGTAAAAGTGTTGTCAGACATAAAATAGAGGTTGTCTAAATAAATCGAGATATAAGATTAAGATGAAATTGGATCATGTTCTTAGAAATCTTTCGATCTCTAGATAAGAACATTTATACTTCTCTTAAAATATCTTATACGATTATGGTTTGTTTTAAACATGCACAATTCTGAGAAAGGTTATCGCCTTTCAGGAACAGAATGCATCTATCTAAAGGTATGTGTTTCGAACGCATAAAGGAGATAGATATAGACAAAGCAGTTTCCTACACTTCAAGTGTAGAGAGCTTTGTAGATGCAACGTTGAGAAACAAGAACCTGATATCAACTATGCGGTTAGCGTAGTGGGAGGATATCAAAGTAATCTGGATAAGAGATATTCGAATGCTGTAACAGTACTTGGAAGTACTGGATTACTAAGCAAGACGAAATCTTCTTAGATTACAGTTTCTCAGATCCAAAATCAGAGAAAGACCAGTGTAAGTCGATATCAGGCTATGTGTTCACTTTTAGAAGAGGTGGAACCTAAGGATGAAAGAGTGATAAGCGTGATGCTTCTCGGACTCTATCATAAACCGAATAGCAGCCTCAGAGGCAGCGGAAGTTTTGGTTAGGTTCCGGAATGACCTCTGAACTTGGATATGATTCTTGGTTCACCAAAGGCTATGTATATAGCGGTGCATGGAGAACTGGAAGAAGTCATAAGTTCAAAAGGTGATGATAACACATAGAGCCAGTACCACCTGATACGAGTCATCGTCAGGGAGACGACGCAGTAGTCACCAAGATAACTTCAGAGCGGCAACCTAGATTGCTCATTCACATAATACTTCTGGGAAGTGTAACTTAAGCACGTGATGAGTATGGGAGTCGGGAGTTTGGAGGAAATGACTAGACCTTAGTACAAGTGGGAGATTGTTGGAGTTGTGTACTTAATGTCTAGATTTAAGTATCGGTAAACTCCCGGTCATAGCATTTTACCTATTTAATTAATAAAAAATTATTTGCATTTAATTATTATTAATTAATTATGCAAAATATAGTCCTGGATTTTATACGTTGTAGTTAGTATGGTGTGCATGGGCGCACAGAAGATCCTACTATCGGTTACTCGTATTTAATCGAACAGTTGCTCACGACCTAGATGGACACGGACCAATCCATCGGTATAGTCGTTGTGTGAGAGAGAAAATAATTTATCTTAATTATTTTATCACACTTGTACACTTGGTGTATTGGGCGGATCGCTTGAGATTTATTGATTAGGATTGCCTTGGATAATCAATTTAAATCTCAGAGTATTTTATTCTTAATCCCCGATATTATTGCGGGTGTATATATTTAATATTAGAGACTTTGATTTTCCAAAGGAATTAACCGATTTAATTATTGGGTTAATTACCGGTAAAATTGGGTCGCTATATTTTATATATGACATGCCGTGAATACTTGACGGGAAAGTGTATCCCGGAAGGGTTGATAATATCCCCGAGATGAGTTCATAAGGAATTATTGTGTAAAACTCATGAGTGGATTCGTTCCGCACAATAATAAAGGTTGAACGGTACTAGTCTCGGATATAAGATATGAATATTATTTATTGAGCAATAAATAAATTTATTCATGGATATTTAAATCTTAAATACACGGAATAAATAATACTAATCGGAGAAATATTATTTGATATAATATGGATTAATATTGGGAGTGCAATTTTATTTATATAGTGGAAAATAAATAAAATTTAATATTGATAAGGATTAATGGATTTGGGTTGGACCCAATTTAATCTTCAATATTTAGAAGCCCAATATTTAATCTCCTTATGATCCCCTACGTAGCCTATATAAGCACTACATGGTCTTCACTTTTTCATAACATATAATAATTGACCTACGCCAATCATAAAGTCTTGGAGAGTGAAGGAGATCCATAGAGTTCGATAGATCGTCGCCCACACGACGTTCGGACAAGGTGCGAGGAATACGTAGGAAGATCGCAAGGTCGTCAATTGGATTCGTTTCTCCATACAACGAATCGAGGTAATATAATCGAGAACCCCCTCTTTGATTATGTGCTTGTTTAATTGTGAAATATACATGAACGCACGATCCGGGAAAACGACGAACCTCGGGGACGGGGATTCGAGATCCCCGACGAGGATCGAAGGAGGCGGTCGAACCCTAGGGTTCAGACCGCCCCAACGCGCGACGAAGGGCGAGCCCCGGCTGGACGCCGGGGGCACGCGATCGACTTCGGTCGATCGCCGGGGTGCCACGGGCTGGTGCCGTGGCGGACCCCAGCCGCCGTCGTCGGAGGCGCGTGCCGCGGGAACCCTCGGCTGGAGCCGAGGGGTGCGATCGATCGCGAGGATCGATCGCGGGCTGCTGCGGGGTCACCCGTAGCCGCCTCGCATGAGCTACGGGTTCGCCCGCAGCGGGTCATGCGAGGGCGATGCCCTCGCGGGCAGCGAGTCACCCGACTCGCTGCGGGGCTGCTACGAGCAGCCCCGGGGATCGCTACGAGCGATCCCAGCGATTGTCCGAGGACGATCGCGAGCCCCTCGCGGGGGCTCGGCTGGGTGCACGCGGCCTTCGGGCCTCGCTGGGCATTCGGTCGGGCCCCGGCTCGTGAGGTGGTTCGCGTTCGTGGATCCGACTCGCGGGGGACTTCGGCTGGGGGCGGGCTGCGTGTCTTCGGGCGCGTAGTCTCCAAAGGTCGGACTCCTGCGTATGAGTCGGTGTTCGGGTCTTCCGACAATCTAGGGTTTTGATCGGGTTATCGGTTCCGCAATTTTTGATAGCCCGGGACATCGAATCCCAGCATCTTAGAGGAAGACTATTAGATGAACCACAAGCCCAAAGTGACGTAGTACTTTGAAATGAGAGAGAGAGATTAAGACTTAGAACCAGCCGAACCGAGTAGCGGTAAACCACTAACTGCACCTACTGTTATCACTGTTTATACACCGGAATGCCGTTGTAGTGGGAGGTTGTGGATCAACCAGAGATATTCATAAGACTAGGAGAGTTTTCGGATTCTGGACCTAGTATACATGAAATCGATTCCTGGATCTACATGGAGGCAGTACTAGATCTAAATGTGCCTTCTTGGAAAGCAATAAGGATTATTGCTGAGAGGCAAGATCATTTAGAGTACAAGCTTAGTTGATCCATTTATGGATTGGAACAAAGCATTAAGTTCGTGGTACTTGCAAATTGATGAGATAGTCCATTTTATGGATTCATCAAAAGCATAGACGAATCGTGTGTATGGGAAACGTGATGGAAACAAGGTGGTGTTTCTCGGAGGTTTTATGTAGATGGAATTTTATCATTGGTAACAATGTAAAGATGTTGTCAGACATAAAATGATGGTTGTCTAGAAAAATCGATATATGAGATGAAGAAGAAGTTAGAGCATGTTCTTAAGATCTAGGATCTCAAGAAAAGAACATTGTACTTCTCCTGGACATCTTACATATATATGATTATGGTTCGTTTTAACATGCAAGATTCCGAGAAAGGTTCGTTACCTTTCAGAAACGGAATGCATCTATCTAAGGATATGTGTTTTGGAACACAAAAGGAGATAGAAGCAATGAAAGCAGTTTTCCTACACTTTGAGTGTGGAAATCTTAATAAATGCAATGTTGGAAACAAGAACCTGATATCGGCTATGCGGTGAGCATAGTGGGAGGATATCAAGGTAATCCTGGAAAGGAATATTCGACTGCTGTAAAAGTACTTTCGAAGTACTATTCTAGACTACGAAGCAGACGAGTTTTTCCTTTGGATTACATTCTCTTAGATTTCTAATCGAATGAGGACCAGTGTAAGTCGATATCAGGCTATGTGTTTCACTATTGAAGGAGAAGGAGTTTTAACATGGAAGAGTGATAAGCACGATGCTTTTCGGACTCTGCCATGGGTAACCAAATAGCGGCCTCAGAGGCAGCGGAAGTTTTGGTATAACTCCGGGATAATCTCTGGGACTTAGATGTGATTCTAAATTTGCCAAAGGCTATGTAAATAGCGGTGCAATGGCAAATGGTAAGAAATCACTAGTCCATAAGTGTAAGATAACACATAGTGCAAGTACCACCTGATACGAGTCATCGTCAAGGGAGACGACGCTGTAGTCACCAAGATAACTTCAGAGCGGCAACCTAGATTGCTCATTCACATAGTACTTCTTGGAAGTACAACTTAAGCACGTGATGAGTATGGAAGTCGGGAGTTTGGAGGAAATGACTAGACCTTAGTACAAGTGGGAGATTGTTGGAGTTGTGTACTTAATGTCTAGATTTAAGTAACGGAGACTCACGATCCATTGCCACTAATCTATTTAATTAAATAAACAATTATTTGCGTTTAATTATTTATAATTAAATATATACAAATCATAGTCCTGGATTTTATACGTTGTAGTTAGTATGGTGCAAGCATGGGCGCACAGAAGATCATACTATCGGTTACTCGTATTTAATCGAACAGTTGCTCACGCCCTAGATGGACACGGACCAATCCATCGGTATAGTCGTTGTGTGAGAGAGAAAATAATTTATCTTAATTATTTTATCACACTTGTACACTTGGTGTATTGAGCGGATCTGCTTGAGATTTATCGATTAGGATTGCCGGCGATAATCGATTTAAGTCTCAGTGTATTTTATTCTTAATCCCCGATACTATTGCGGGTGTGTATATTTAATATAAGTGACTTTGATTTACCAAAGGAATTAACCGATTTAATTATTGGGTTAATTACCGGTTAAGTTGGGTCACTGTATTTTATATATGACATGCCGTGAATACTTGACGTGAAAGTGTATCCCGTAAGGGTTGATAATATCCCCGAGATGAGTTCATAAGGAATTATTATGTAAACCCTGCAGGTGGATTTGTTCCGCATAATAATTAAGGTTGAATGGTACTAGTCTCAGATACAAGAGATGAATAAATTAATTAGCAATAAATTAATTTTATTCATGGATATTTATATCTTAAATACACGGAATAAATAATACTACCGGAGAAATATTATTTCATATAATATGGTTTAATATTGGGAGTGCAATTAATTTTATATAGTGGAAAATAGAATTAATTAATATTAATGGATTAATAGATTTGGGCTTGGGCTCAATTTAATCATTAATATTGGAAGCCCAATATTCCACCTCCTTAAGATCTGATGCAGCCCCAGAGTCGTCCATGATACAAGACCCGGTACATGTTCCAGCTGGACCAGTGACGCGCTCGAGAGCCAAGAAGTTCAAGGCAAGCTTGATGGCGATGATTCAAGAAGTCTGGGCGCAAGAGCTATTGAAGAAACCTATCGGTGATGTGGAGAAGCCGAGCATTATCAATATGATTTCGTACGAGGAGGCCGAACCAACCGAAGGTGATGAGTTTCAAGCTGGAACCATGAAGAACAAGCTGGAACGGAGGTCAGACGAGAGCCGAGGGCGCGCCGCGGAGTTCAGCCACGAAAAAGGCTTGGTGTCGGCCGACACCAAGGCCTGTCGGCCGACATCTTCACAAAAAGGTTGGGCTGGACAGGGAATTAAGGCCGCGGTCGAAGGATTTCCCGCGGGCGCAGGCTAAATGTCGGCCGATAGAGTGTCCTGTCGGACGAAAAGGGGAATGTCGGCCGACATCCCATATTGTCGGCCGACACGGAATTTAGAAATCGGAATTTTGCCAGCGTCGCGACTTTTTGACGATTTAGGCGTTTTGTTTCCTTTTCCTTTGCTTTTTAGGTCAGCCTATACAGAGGCTTATGAACCCAATTGTTTAGAACACAACTTTGATAATAATTAATATAATTCGTGAGTTTATTCTCCCTTCTTTTCGTTCTCTTTCGATTGTGCCAAAAGAGTTCAACCCGACGAATCAACGAAGCATACATACTTCGTTCGTGTGTCATACATCGATTTTTGAGTTGCTGCATCGATCTCGAGTTGGGGGTTAGGGTTCCGTCCTTAATTGATTTCTCGATTTCAGGTTCAGAGGTTTGGGATCATCCGCCAGGTATCCAATTTTATCGTTTTCTTCTTCTTCCGCTCAATCCATCAACGAGGTACGTATCATCTGGTATCAGAGCCCAGGTTAGGGTTCTAATTTCTGATTACGTGACCTCGATTCTTCTTTCTTCCCGTATTTCTTTTCTTCTTGCTGAATCGGATCTCTTTCATCCGTAAGCACAAAAAAAAAAAAAAAAAAAAAAAATTCTATAAAAATTATTTCTAGTCCGATTTTCGCGAAATTTTTTTTGGGAGTCTCGATCCTGGTATTAAATCGAATACTCAGCCATCAAAAAAAAAAAAAAAAAATTTTCTTCGACTATATTTTTGTGATTGATTCCTGAATTTTCCGGCGTCGTTTGGAGCCAATTTGGTGCTATCGTATTTTTTCGTTCCGAAATTTTCCGATTTTTTTGTTCCTTTCTACGTCGTATTGTGTGTTTTTGGGGATTTTGTCGGTTCTGAGCTCGTCTGGTAGATCGCGGAGTTCGTTATATTGAGGGAGAATTCGAGTGGTAAATGGCAGAGTGAGTGAGATCATTAGAGTGAAAAAAAAAGCCATACCTGAGTGAAACACGAGTGCTGAGTGAATCCCATCTTAAGTGTGATACACGAGCGTTTGTGAGGTGGTGAGGTTTCTTTTACTTTTATTGCTTTTACTACTAACGTTTTCTGTGCAGGTATGTCTGGAGAACCGAAAAATAAGGAGATAGCTGAGGGGCCTATTAACAACGACCAATTACAGTACATCTTGGATGTGATAGATAAGCGAATGGCAAAGAGCGAGGAGCGACTGGCAACGGCAGTTGAGGAGCGACTGGCAACGAGCTTCTCTACGGAGATGGACGTGGTACATGACCGACTCCTTTCCCTAGAAAACAATTCTCGTCGAGAGAATGTCGAGACTCGGAGAGTCGCAATGCGCAACGTCGGGCGAGATAACCAGCATCGTCGTCATGGGCGACACAGAGATGCCAACCCCGAAGACGATGAAGCTGAAGAGATGGATAACAACTTGAGCACTATCAAGATGACTGTTCCCACATTCATGGGAAAGAATGATCCAGAGTTGTACATCGAATGGGAGAGGAAGGTTGAGATGATGTTTGACTGCCACAACTATTCCGAGCTCAAGAAGGTGAAATTGGCGGCTATCGAATTTTCTGACTATGCCTTGGTTTGGTGGGATCAGCTGATTGCCAGTAGGAGGAGAAACTATGAGCAACCTATTGACACATGGGCCGAGATGAAGTCGGTGATGCGAAAGAGGTTTATTCCTTCTCACTATTACCGAGAGTTATACAATAAGCTGCAGAACCTACGACAGGGGACGAAGAGCGTAGACGAATATTTTAAGGAGATGGAGGTGGCAATGATTCGGGCCAATATTGAAGAGGATCGGGAGGCTACCATGGCTCGGTTCTTGGCTGGTCTGAACTGGGAGATTCGTAATGCGGTGTAGTTGCAACCGTACGTTGAGTTAGAGGTTATAGTTCACATGGCGATCAAGATTGAGAATCAGCACAAGAGGAGGGGCAGTTTTAGCAGTGCAAAGCCGACTCAGTCTTCTTGGAGATCGTCCCAAGGTCCGAGTGGTTCTACACCTACTGGGAACCAATGGAAGAGAGAGATTCCACCTCGAGATGAGAAGAAGACCTTCCTTAAGGGTCGTTCGGAGGGTGCAAGTTCAGCGACTCAGGTCAGACCATCAAATCCTGATAGTCGCAATCGAGACAAGAAGTGCTTCAAGTGCCAGGGATTTGGGCACATTATGAGTGAGTGTCCTAACAGACGACTCATGATATTGAGAGACGACGGAGAGGTCGTGACTGATGTTGAAGGTGAGGAACCGACACCTACGGCTACAGCAGATTCCGAGGATGAGGAGGAGATCTTAGCCATCGAGGGTAACCTGTTTGTAGCTAGGAGAGTCTTGAGTGCACATACACAGCCCGAGGAGAGGGAGCAGCGGGAGAACCTTTTCCACACGAGATGTCATGTGAAGGATAAGGTGTGTAGTGTGATCATTGACGGTGGGAGTTGTACGAACGTGGTTAGTGCAAACATGGTGCAGAGATTGGAGTTACCTGAGGTGAAGCATCCAAAGCCATACCGTCTGCAGTGGTTGAATGATTGCGGTATCATCAGGGTGACCAAGCAAGTGAAGGTACCTTTCCGCATTGGGAAGTACGAGGATGAGGTGCTGTGTGACGTCATTCCTATGCAAGCGAGTCACATCTTGTTGGGACGACCATACACGACGGCTTCACCAACAAGTATTCATTTGAGTACAACGGTAAAAAGGTATCACTTGTTCCTCTCACTCCTAAACAAGTTTACGAGGACCAAGTGCAGCTACAAAAGGAGGCAGACAAGGCATCTACCAAAGAGCAGCAATTACAGACAAAGGAGAATGCCTTGCTTCACAGAGCCTACCTTGCAAGGGCTAGTGATGTGAAAGAAGCAGTGAATGAGAAGAGGCAGATGTTCGTGTTGTTGTGGAAGGGGAGCTTGGTTATTACTAACGATCTACCCCCTCCACCCCCTTCTATTCAGTTTGTTTTGCAGGAGTTCGATGATGTTTTCCCGGAGGATACACCACCAGGTCTACCACCCATCCGTGGGATAGAGCATCAGATCGACTTTGTGCCCGGAGCTGTGCTACCAAATCGCCCGGCTTACCGCACCAACCCGGAGGAAACAAAGGAGTTGGAGAAGCAGATTGGCGAGTTGTTGACCAAAGGGCACGTGAAGGAGAGTCTGAGTCCTTGTGCGGTACCTGTACTTCTCGTACCCAAGAAGGATGGATCGATGAGGATGTGTTGCGACTGCCGAGCTATCAATAACATCACGGTAAAGTATCGACATCCCATACCTAGGCTAGATGATATGCTTGATGAGTTATGTGGTTCCTGCGTGTTTTCAAAAATTGATTTACGTAGTGGGTACCATCAAATTAGGATTAAAGAAGGGGATGAATGGAAAACTGCTTTCAAAACAAAACTTGGTTTATATGAGTGGTTAGTTATGCCTTTTGGGTTGACTAACGCGCCTAGTACTTTTATGCGTCTTATGAATCATGTGTTACGTGCTTTTATTGGTAAATTTGTTGTTGTGTACTTTGATGATATCTTGGTATATAGCAAAAATCATGACGAGCATGTGTTTCATTTGAGACAAGTTTTGATTGCACTTAGGCAGGAAAAGTTGTATGCTAACCGTAAGAAGTGCGTCTTTAGCATGGATAGAGTCGTTTTCCTTGGTTTTGTTGTTAGTGCACAGGGTGTACAGGTTGACGAGGAAAAGATACGAGCTATCCAGGAGTGGCCAACGCCAAAGAGCATTGGATATGTACGGAGCTTCCATGGTTTGGCCAGCTTTTATCGACGATTTGTGCCTAATTTCAGCAGCATGGCAGCACCTTTAACTGCCGTGATCAAGAAGAACGTGGAGTTCAAGTGGGGAAAGGCACAAGACGAGGCTTTTCAGAATTTGAAGGACAAGCTAACACACTCCCCGGTACTATCTCTTCCTAATTTTTCTAAATCTTTTGAGATTGAATGTGATGCTTCTGGAATTGGTATTGGTGCAGTGTTGATGCAAGAACGACGTCCGATAGCCTACTTCAGCGAGAAGCTGAATGGAGCTACGTTGAACTATCCGACGTATGACAAGGAGTTGTATGCCCTGGTGAGAGCTCTTCAGACGTGGCAGCACTATCTGTGGCCTCGGGAGTTCATCATTCACACCGACCATGAGTCGTTGAAGCACCTCAATGGTCAGAACAAGCTGAATAAGCGCCATGCGAGATGGATGGAGTTCATTGAGACGTTTCCTTACGTCATCAAATACAAGCAAGGTAAGGAGAATGTGGTGGCTGATGCCCTTTCTCGGAGGTATGCTCTAATTTCGACTTTAGATGCTAAATTACTTGGATTTGAGCATATTAAAGGTTTATATGAGCATGATGATGATTTTGGTGAGATTTATAAAGCATGTGAACATTCTGCTAGTGGGGATTTCTTTAGGCATGATGATTTTTTGTTTAGGAAAAATAAACTGTGTGTGCCTAAATGCTCTCTACGTGAATTACTGTTGCTTGAATCTCATGGTGGGGGATTAATGGGACATTTTGGTATTGCTAAGACTTTGTCTGTTCTGCATGAGCATTTATTTTGGCCTCATATGAAACGTGATGTTGAAAGAATATGTGGTCGATGTATTACTTGTAAACAGGCTAAGTCTAGAGTTAGTGCCCATGGATTATACACACCTTTGCCTATTCCTGCATCACCTTGGATTGATATTTCTATGGATTTTGTGATGGGTTTGCCTAGGACTAAGCGAGGTAGTGATTCTATTTTTGTGGTAGTAGATCGTTTCTCTAAGATGGCACATTTTATTCCATGTCATAAAACTGATGATGCATCTCATGTGGCTGGATTATTTTTTAGAGAGATTGTTAGATTGCATGGTATGCCTAGGACTATTGTGTCTGACAGGGATTCTATGTTTCTTAGTTATTTTTGGAAGACATTGTGGTGTAAGCTAGGTACGAAATTATTATTCTCTACTACTTGTCATCCCCAGACTGATGGTCAAACTGAGGTAGTAAATAGGACTTTGTCTACTTTACTACGTGCTATTATTAAAAAGAACATTAAGTCTTGGGAGGAGTGTTTGCCTCATGTTGAGTTTGCATATAATCGTTGTGTTCATTCTGCTACTAAATTTTCGCCTTTTGAGATTGTGTATGGTTTTAATCCCTTGACTCCTTTGGATTTATCTCCATTACCTGTGCATGAGCATACTGACCTTGATGGCCAGAAAAGGGCTGATTTTGTGAAACAGATACACGAGACGGCGAGGATGAACATAGAGAGGCGAACCAAGCAATATGCCTAGCAAGCGAACAAGGGACGTCGCAAAGTATTATTTGAGCCTGGTGATTGGGTGTGGTTGCATATGCGCAAGGAGAGGTTTCCATTGCGGCGCCGGTCGAAGTTGCTTCCTCGTGGCGATGGACCATTCCAAGTGTTGGAGCGTATCAACGACAACGCCTAGAAATTGGATCTCCCAGGTGAGTACAATGTTAGTGCTACTTTCAATGTTACTGACTTGAGTTTGTTTGATGCAGGTGACGACTTGGATTGGAGGACAAATCCTTTTCAAGAGGAGGGGAATGATGCAGCCCCAGAGTCGTCCATGATACAAGACCCGGTACATGTTCCAGCTGGACCAGTGACGCGCTCGAGAGCCAAGAAGTTCAAGGCAAGCTTGATGGCGATGATTCAAGAAGTCTGGGCGCAAGAGCTATTGAAGAAACCTATCGGTGATGTGGAGAAGCCGAGCATTATCAATATAATTTCGTACGAGGAGGCCGAACCAACCGAAGGTGATGAGTTTCAAGCTGGAACCATGAAGAACAAGCTGGAACGGAGGTTAGACGAGAGCCGAGGGCGCGCCGCGGAGTTCATCCACGAAAAAGGCTTGGTGTCGGCCGACACCAAGGCCTGTCGGCCGACATCTTCACAAAAAGGTTGGGCTGGACAGGGAATTAAGGCCGCGGTCGAAGGATTTCCCGCGGGCGCAGGCTAAATGTCGGCCGACAGAGTGTCCTGTCGGACGACAAGGGGAATGTCGGCCGACATCCCATATTGTCGGCCGACACGGAATTTAGAAATCGGAATTTTGCCAGCGTCGCGACTTTTTGACGATTTAGGCGTTTTGTTTCCTTTTCCTTTGCTTTTTAGGTCAGCCTATATAAAGGCTTATGAACCCAATTGTTTAGAACACAACTTTGATAATAATTAATATAATTCGTGAGTTTATTCTCCCTTCTTTTCGTTCTTTTTCGATTGTGCCAAAAGAGTTCAACCCGACGAATCAACGAAGCATACATACTTCGTTCGTGTGTCATACATCGATTTCCGAGTTGCTGCATCGATCTCGAGTTGGGGGTTAGGGTTCCGTCCTTAATTGATTTCTCGATTTCAGGTTCAGAGGTTTGGGATCATCCGCCAGGTATCCAATTTTATCGTTTTCTTCTTCTTCCGCTCAATCCATCAACGAGGTACGTATCAAGATCCCCTACGTAGCCTATAAAAGCACTACATGGTCTTCTCTATTCTCATAACTTGAAGATCACAATTCTAGAGAGAGAAAGTAGAGAGGGAGATCCATGGAGTTCGGAAGATCGTCGCCCACCCGACGTTCGAGCTAGTGCAAGGAATACGTGGGAAGGTCTCAAGGTCTTCAACGATCTCGTTTCTCCGTACAACGAGAACAAAGGTAAAATCGTGAAAACCCCCTCGATGATTTTATCGTTTAATTATCGTAAAATTATCGTGAACCAAGATCCGAAAGACGAGACCCAAGACGAGGTTGAACCGGGCGGTGGTGGTCGAAGACCACCGGACCGCCGGCGGCTCAACGGCTCGATCGGATGGGTCGAGAGGGCACAAACCCTAGCTGGACGAGCGCCGCTCGCACGGCTGGACCGCCGCTCGCGCGGCGGTGGCTGGGGGGCTGCTGGGCTGATCGTGAGCCACGGGTTCAACCGTGGCTGGAGCTCGATCACCCGGGGTGCAGCTGGGGCGTGCCCAGCGGGCTGAACCCTAGCGCTCGCACGGTTGCGAGCGCACGCCTCCATCGGGCAGCCGCGGCTTGGCCGTGGCGGAGGGTCCGATGATGGGGCTGTTCCGTGAGGGTTCTCGGCGTGCCCAGCGGGCTGCCAAGGGCAGCCCTAGGCGGCTGCTACGAACAACCGCGAGCCCCATGCGGGGGCTCGATCGAACAAGCCACGGCTTTGCCGTGGTTAGGGTTTGGTTGGGCTATCCCCGTGGAGGTTCGTGGTGGGGTTCCGGCAACCGGGAGTCGATTGGAATTGTCGTTCCGCATTTTGACAATTCCGGATATTCGATCTCCAAAGGATTTCGGTCGGAATTAATTAGATAATTAATTTTTAATTAATTTATTAATTCCGGGATATCGATTTCCAACAAATTACCGGTTAAGTTGGGTCGCTATATTTTATATATGACATGCCGTGAATACTTGACGGGAAAGTGTATCCCGTAAGGGTTGATAATATCCCCGAGATGAGTTCATAAGGAATTATTATGTAAACCCTGCAGGTGGATTTGTTCCGCATAATAATTAAGGATGAATGGTACTAGTCTCGGATATAAGAGATGAATAAATTAATTAGCAATAAATTAATTTTATTCATGGATATTTATATCTTAAATACACGGAATAAATAATACTACCGGAGAAATATTATTTGATATAATATGGTTTAATATTGGGAGTGCAATTAATTTTATATAGTGGAAAATAGAATTAATTAATATTAATGGATTAATAGATTTGGGCTTGGGCTCAATTTAATCATTAATATTGGAAGCCCAATATTCCACCTCCTTAAGATCCCCTACGTAGCCTATAAAAGCACTACATGGTCTTCTCTATTCTCACAACTTGAAGAACACAATTCTAGAGAGAGAAAGTAGAGAGGGAGATCCATGGAGTTCGGAAGATCGTCGCCCACCCGACGTTCGAGCTAGTGCAAGGAATACGTGGGAAGATCTCAAGGTCATCATAAGATCTCGTTTCTCCGCACAACGAATCGAAAGGTGAATTAAATTTCCGCAATTTAATTCAAGTTTATTGAATCAATTATCGAAAAACAAGATCCAATGATCGAGACCCGGAACGAGGAGTGATCGTGTGGTGGTGGACGAACCACCGGACCACGGGGATCGATCACCCTAGGGTTTCAAGGCGCGAGGAGGCTCGACCCTCGGCTGGGCCGAGGGCGTGCGATCGATCACAAGGATCGATCGCCGGAGCGCGGGCTGGTGCCGCGCTCCTCCCCACCGCGACGGTGGGGGCCTCCAGGCGGCGGCGAGTCGTTGGACTCGCCGCGGGGGCTGCTGGGCAGCCCCAGCCCGTCGATCGCCTTGAGCGATCGACACCTTCGATCTTGCGAGCCCCGCGGACGGGGGCTCGGGCTGGGCGTGCGCGCGGCTTCGGCCGTGTCGTGCGTTCGGCTCGTGCTCCGGCTCGTACGTGGTGTTCGTGTGATCTCCGGCGAATGGTTTTTGATCGGGCTATGGTTTCCGCAAATTTTAATAGCCCGGGATATCGAATTCCATCAAAAACATCACACTCATGAAGCCCTCGATCATAATTTGGTAGGTCCGCCTCAGCGGGGTACTACTTGTTATCTTGGGATAAGTGGGAGTAAAGGTTAGAACTTTACACGTGAGTTTGGTTTTCTCATCGATAGATCCACTGCAGGCGTGGCTATCGAGACATGAGATGAGAATGGGATTCTCATCGACCGAGAGTGATATTAGATATCATTGACATGGGTATGTCTACCTATCTTGAAATACTTAAGTGCGGACTCAGTCGACTTAAAGATTTGCAAGATGAGGATCTCGGGATCGTTTTGTTCTAAGGGACAATGATATTGGATATCAATTGAACAAAATGAAATAAATAAGTACAATTGTTAGAAAACCTTATTTGTTTACCGCTTTGTGGATGTTTACATACTTTAGTTATCTTTCTTTTATAGTTTATCATGTCAAATATCAACTCAATTCAAGTTTGGTTCAATTCTTGATTATGAAAAATTGAACAAATTTTCTTGATTCACAACGTAATTTGAGGATGGTCCTCAAATACGAAGACAAGGAAAATGTGTTAGATAACCACATCCTAAGATATCATTGAACAACTCAATAGCATGTTCGGGGAATATGCTAAGGTTGAACAGTTCTGAATGACCAGGGTCATTGCTTCAGCTAGGCTGAATAAGAGAAACCTATAGGGACCACATGAGCAGCAAATGATTGGATTATTTGTTTTAAGTGATCTCCTAATTTTTTTTTAAGATGATGAGTCGTGAATTAAAAAGGGACCCTGAGAGGGATATTCTTATAAGGGATGAGGTATTCAAAAGAGCATGGGCAAGAAGGTTACTAGGGTTCCTAGGGAATCTGAATGCATCTACTGCGAAAGGTGTTGGACACTAATTGCAAATATGTAGAAGATCATATTTTATTCAATTTCAAAACAAATGCCTAATTTGTCTTTAATATGATGGATTCTAAAGTTAGTGTTGGAAATCGACTACCCGGGAAACGTTCGTTCGATCACTCGAACATCCGAACGCCCCCAGTCGACCTCCACGTCCGTTACTTCGTCCGCGTGACAGCCCGTGTCCCGAATCACGCCCAGCCGTCGCCCCGGAGGACAACCGCGCGAAATGGGGCTGGTCTGCCTCAATCGGCGCCCGCCGATTGCAGACCAGCGGTCGCTGGAGGAGCTGCAAACGGCGACCGCCGTTTGCCCTCTGGCGACCGCCGTTTGTCCGCGAACAGCAACGCGACGTTGCTGTTCCGGGCTCGTTTCTGGTCCGTTCTTCCTCTTCCGACCACCGATCCGGAGGTCCTCGACCTCCCAGTAGTCGAGGAACACATACCACGACTCCCGAAACCCGATCGTTCGTCCGATGTATTTTTAACGAAATCAGAGATCGAAAAACGCGGAATTAGGTTCGATCTCATACCTTTGTCGCGTGATTCGGAGGAGCCGAATTGTTGAGACCTTAGACGTTTCTAGCGTATGCCTCTTCCCGATTCCAGCCGTTGTGTGGGCAACGATCTGCTGGATTCTCCTTTTCTGCTCTCTCTTCTTAAAACCAGCGCAAGAATAATTTTTCTTTCTCAGAAATATAATTGCGCTAAGCAATTAATTTTTTATCAGAAAAAAATAACTGCGTTAACTCTTTTATTTAAACAAAGAGAAATATAATTGCGCTAAGCATTTTAATTTCTCTGCTGAAATAATAGTTGCGGCGTTTCTTAGGTTTAAGAGAGGGCAGGGGGGGGGTTTAAATAGAGTTACACTAGGGACCTCTTAGGTAAATAAATCCCGGGCTAAATTGCAATTTAATTAAACCGGTGTCCTTAAAAGAAAACCTTTAATTAAATTCCACAATTTTAATTATAATTAATTCCACTATAAAATTATAATTGAATTCCCGAAATTAATTTAATATTATATCAACAATAATATTTCCGCCGAAATTACATATACGACTTTCCCCGTGTTTAAGATATCGAACGTCCACGAATTTATTTAATTACTAATAATTAAATTAATTCGTTTCTTATTATCCGAGACTAGTACCACTCATCCTTATTATCATGTGGAACGAATCCACCTGCAGGGTTTACATGATAAACTTTATGAGCTCATCTCGGGGACGTCATCAACCCGATAAACGGGACACGGTTTCCTGTCTATAATCTATAGCATGCCGTGCGTACAATTACGATCCCCAATTTACCGAGAATCTCGACCAATCATTTAGTCTCACTCATTAGCATATTAAAGAACCGAGAATTGGACACACGCACCTATAATTATATAGGGATTAAGAATTCGTATATCCGTAATTTTTGAGGTCTAGTTCGATTACTGCGATTAGTATAAATCGAACGCCCTCCCGTGGTCCTGCTCAATACACCAAGTGTACGAGTGTAACATGATAGTCAAGACCGACTATCTACCAGTCACACTACGACGTACCGATGGATTGTCCCTGTCCATCTAAGTCGTGAGCTACTGTTCGATAGTATACGAGTAACCGACAGTATGATCTTCCGCGTGTCTCCTCACGCCATACTGTCTACAACGTATACATCAAGGACTATTGCATTAAATGCAACCATGCTTGAATCATATCTCGAATTAAGGTATAGATAAGGAGTTCCGTATTTGCACTAAACTAGACATTTAGAATACAACTCCATCAATCTCCCACTTATACTAACAGTCTAGTCGCCCTCTCCCAAACATCAGACTCCCATAACCTCATCACGCCTACCCAACGCTTTCGCTGGAAGTGCCTCTGTGAACGGGTTTTACCAGGCAATCCTCTCGATGCTATCTAGGTGACAACTGCATCGTCTTACTAGACGATCTCTCGAATCAGGTGGTACTTGCGCTCTACATGTTATCTCCCACTGTGGACTCGTGGCATTTCAAGTTTTCCAATACCGCTATTCAAAATAGCTTTGGGTGAACTAGAAACCACATCTAAGTCCCTTAGGAAGTTCTGGAGCCACACTGACCTTTTAACTGCCTCACAGGCCGTTATCCTTTCAGTTTCCATGGTAGAGTCCGTAATGCATCGCTGCTTTACATTCTTCCATGTGACTGCTCTACTTCACAGTGAGAACACATAGCCTGACTTCGACTTTCGACTGTCCCTGTTTGATTTGGAAATCCAATTCTATGTAATCCAAAGGAAACAACTTGACTGATTTGTAACTCAGAACATAATTCCTGGTCCTCTGCAGAAGCCTAAACATGTTCTTTACATCAGTCGAGTGATCCTTTCCAGGATTACTATGATATCTTACCACCATGCCCACAGCATAGTAGATATCAGTCTCGTGCATAGCATTACATACATTAAGCTTCCCACCATTAAGGTGTAGGGAACTGCTTAATCTTCATCTATCTCCTTTATTGTGTCGGACACAAAACTTTAGATAGATGAATTTCACATCTAAAAGATGAAGACCTTTCTTGGAATTTTGTATGCTGCAACGAGTAAGAATTGTATTTATGTATGAGGCTCGAGATAAGTTCTATGTTCTTTTCTGGCGATCATTTAATACTTTGATCCCAAGAACATTCCGGACTTCTCCTAAGTCTCTTACATTGAATTACTCGGACAACCATCCCTTTATGTCCGATAACATCTTTCATATTGTTGCCAATTTAGAAGGATGTCGTCTACATAAAGAATGAGAAAACACCACATCTTTTCTGTCACTTCTTTATTACACACAGGACCTAAACATGCCTTGAATGAATCCATGAAATGGATTTTCTCATAGGTCCGCATGTGTCTAAGATCTTGAAGCTTCCTTCAATCCTAAGATTGATTAAGCTTGCTTACCGAATGCTCTTGGCTCTTTTCGATGAATCCCTCTGGCTGTCCCACATAGATGGTCCCGTCAAGACTTCGATTTAGAAATCCGTCTTGACTTCCATCTTCCATGTGAAGACAAAAGAATCCGGATCGACTTTAGCATAGCTACCGGCGAAAAGGTTTACTCATAATCGATCCCTTTCTTTCTGAGTGCACCCTCTCGCAACAAGCCTAGCCTTGAAGGTTTAAACCTTCCCGTCAGACCCTCTTTTCATCTTGTACACCTACTTGCAACCAATGGCTTTTACACCTTTGGGCGGTGCTATAAGATCCCAGACATGATTTGAATCCATAGATTCAATCTCAGATTTCATCGTCTTTTGCCAAGACTGAGCATCTTGATCTTCCAGCGTCTCGTCATAGATCTAGGGGTCGGCTTCATGTTCTCCAGGTAACAAGTCCGAAGACTCTCCTATAAACATGAACCTGTCGGGTTGTCTAACAACCCTCCCACTACGACGACGCTCCGGTGTGTCTTTAGTGAATAAAGATTACAGTAGTGAACTACTCAGTTAGGCTGGTTCTAAGTCTTGATCAGTCCTTCTAAGCACATTAAGCATTACCCTACTCTTGGGCTTGTGATATTGCATATGTATAGTCCATGTCTAAGAACCGAACATTGATGCAATCAACAAACATCTGGTCCTTTGGACTATATTACATATCTCAATTCGTTTTCTTAGGGTATCCTATAAACAGCCGAATATCTGTACAAGTTTCCAAAGGAATCAAGTTCAGGATAAACGCCGCTGTTTCCAAGCCATATCCCAAAAACGAATTAGGTAACTCCGAATAACTCATTGTCTACTTTCCCATATCTATAAGAGTCCTATTACTTCTTTTCAACACATTATTTTGCCGAGGCATAAATGGTGTAGTCTGTCGGGAGTTAATCCCATTTTCTGATAAGTATGCCTTACTCCTCAAAGAGGTCTGCACATATCAAAGCGAATCAACTCTAGTACTTTCTTGGATCTTTTCCCTTTAACCGTAAAGGGTTGCTTGGTCATTTAAACTTCCAAGTATGATTCGAAGGTTGGAAGGTCCTTTCCTTCAACCTAGCTGAGTAGTCCATCAGCTTTCACCCTTTGAATCGTACTCAAGTTAAAATGATCTATCCTAAGATTCCATAAGTACATTTGATTCATCCTAGAAGGATCTTTACTCTTATATGGGTTTGATAATGTGTTATCTGCTCCGGTGTGTTGCATCGTGGAAGACTATGGATTTAGCATTAAATTGTCTGTCAATGTACCAGAATGGATAACAACCCCGTTTCCTTCTCTGAAAAGTATGAAACTATCAGAAGAAACATAATATCCATTCTAAGCCAATTTAGAAATCTGAAATGAAAATTCTTTCTAAATGCCGGCACACAAAGATAATTTATCAGAACTAAAATCCTACGGTTAAAACATTTAACATCTCCCACTGCAATGGCTGTTACCTTAACAGTATTGCCCATGTATGTTATAACTTCTTCCTTTCTAAGTCTCTGGGTTTCCTGGAACCCCTGCATTTAGGTGCAGACATGATTAGTGGTTCCCGTATCCACACACCAGGTACTGGTGGATAACACCACTGAGCATGTTTCGGTGACTAAGGAAAAGTCAACTTCTTGTTGCTTGAGAGGACAATCAAAACTCCCAGTATCCAAACTGCTTACAACGGAAGCACTTGCCCCTTGGGCTTGCTTGTCCCATTCTGTGGTCCAGATATATTAGGCCCACTGGGTTTCCGTATTTGCTTCTTCTTCCTTTTGCCGCCCGAAGGCCTAGGAAGAGTCAACTTCTCAGCCATAAGTGCTTTGAGGACCCTTAAAGATTCTCTCAGCCGCTAGAAGTTCAATTAGGGGCTCCGCCAATGAGTAAGACCCCTTATTCATATTATAGTTCAGGCGGAACTGCTCAAAACTTCTTGGCAGAGACTGGAGCACAATATCGACTTGGGTTACCCCATCGATAATTTCTCCCAGAATCTCTATCTCATTAAGATAGCTCATCATTCTAAGAACGTGATCCCTCACGGGCGTTCTTTCCGACATGATGGCCGTCATGAGTTGCCTCATTTTACTTTGCCCGGCTGTCCTGTCCTGATAACCAAAAACTTCTTGAGGTTAAGCATCATATCATAGGTAATGGTCATGGCATGATCTTGATGTCACAGCACATTTGACATGAAAGTCATAATGTTGCTCCGCGTCATCTCATAGCCTTGATCCATTTCCAATGAGCTTCCTTTCCTCAGTAGTGGAAGCATCATTTGGTTCAGCAGGTCAATTGACTTTGGAGTACATATTTATACTCCTCTGCAGTTAGGACAATGTCCAAGTTTCTTTTCCAATCCATACAATCAGGTTCAGTGAGTTTGTTGACTTTTAATGGGAATAATACCATATAAAACAAACAATGAGTTTAATTCGATATCATTTCCCTCAAGTGATATCATTAAACTACCAATCATTTCCAAAATCCCATCAGACATAGCAAGCCACGTTCTTGTGGACGTTTACCAGTCCAAATGATTTTATGATTGGATTTCACTTTGGTCGTACATCATTATAGCAGTGACTCCGATGGGGAGGATACTATAAAGCGTACCTATGTGTATACCATTTCTCAGTACTAAGTCCACCGCTCGGGAACTACATGCCCACCGCAAGCCACGTTCTTGTGGACGTTTACGTTGACATGCGGTCCTCCACGACTTTCTATAACTGTCGAGCCTCAATTAATCCCAAAGTTCCGTTCCCATTTAGCAAGCCACGTTCTTGTGGACGTTTACTAAAACAAACAACTTTATTAATTGAATCTCACTTATTTAAATGTCATAGAATCTTAATTAACCCAAAGTACCGTTTCCATTCAGCAAGCCACGATAGTGTGGACGTTTACTAAAACAAAAAACTTTGTTAATTGATTCTTACATTTATTAAATTTCACAATTTATTAATCAAAGCTTGATATCTCGTAAGTGAAACTCGAAGTTTCTAACCAGCGATCAATCATGCAATTGAGCCCTATCTCTCACAAAGTGAGGGAGCCAATCAGACAATCGATCTAGTCATCGAATGACTCGAAAGTCTCTAATCTGTGTCATCGACATAACCAAGCGCTTTGGCTCCATTCCACTCCCCGGGGTGAGAATGAGTCGAGTTGAAATTAGTCTTATAAGTGGAATTTTAATTCGAATTTTGATCAAGTGATGTCCGTGTACCGACTTTATCCGATAGGGAGGATGACACTAAAGCCAACTCGTAAGTCGATACACAACACTTTCAAAACAGAGAATGGAGACCGCGGGATTGTTTCCAATCCCTCTCCCACTTAGTATTTTACGATAGGGATAACATGCACAAATAAGTAAAGCATAATAAAAGCACGTAAACACACAATAAGCATTTAACGTGATCCCGATTATTATGGCCTTAAATATCTTCGATGCACGTCTTCTCGGATCTTCGTCTCGTTGCTTGTCTCGGTCTCGATCCACCACCGACTCGTCTAAGTGCCAAGAGACGAACCCCTCCCACTGGAGTATCATCCTAGGCCTCGACGAGCGACCCGTGGTGTCCGTCGAACCCCCGCGCCGCTGCTGCCAAGTATCCAGCGAAACGGCGACCGCCGTTTAAGAAACGGCGACCGCCGTTTGCCCTTCAGCAGCTCGCGGGTTCGACTTCTCGACCCTCGTTCGTCCGGCCTCCGATCTTCTCTCGATCCACCAAGTAGCAGTAACATTACAAGGTAAAACATACTACTTCCGGCATCGATCATATACAGGTTGATCGATCCTATACATCCGGATAAAACGAAAAACGAAAAATAGAACCTAAACGACTCAACCCGTCGTTTAACAAAACTGATCTCGACAAGCCCGAGAGTTTAACAAACCACAAACATTAAAGCACAAACACATGGCCATAATAATCGGGTTCGAACCTGCAAAACAAATCTCGCAAAAATACAACGAACGTACAAAACCTCACTCTGATACCATTTGTTGGAAATCGACTACCCGGGAAACGTTCGTTCGATCGCTCGAACATCCGAACGCCCCCAGTCGACCTCCACGTCCGTTACTTCGTCCGCGTGACAGCCCGTGTCCCGAATCATGCCCAGTCGTCGCCCCGGAGGACAACCGCGCGAAACGGGGCTGGTCTGCCTCAATCGGCGCCCGCCGATTGCAGACAAGCGGTCGCTGGAGGAGCTGCAAACGGCGACCGCCGTTTGCCCTCTGGCGACCGCCGTTTGTCCGCGAACAGCAACGCGACGTTGCTGTTCCGGGCTCGTTTCTGGTCCGTTCTTCCTCTTCCGACCACCGATCCGGAGGTCCTCGACCTCCCAGTAGTCGAGGAACACATACCACGACTCCCGAACCCGATCGTTCGTCCGATGTATTTTTATCGAAATCAGAGATCGAAAAACGCGGAATTAGGTTCGATCTCATACCTTTGTCGCGTGATTCGGAGGAGCCGAATTGTTGAGACCTTAGACGTTTCTAGCGTATGCCTCTTCCCGATTCCAGCCGTTGTGTGGGCAACGATCTGCTGGATTCTCCTTTTCTGCTCTCTCTTCTCAAAACCAGCGCAAGAATAATTTTTCTTTCTCAGAAATATAATTGCGCTAAGCAATTAATTTTTTATCAGAAAAAAATAACTGCGTTAACTCTTTTATTTAAACAGAGAAAAATATAATTGCGCTAAGCATTTTAATTTCTCTGCTGAAATAATAGTTGCGGCGTTTCTTAGGTTTAAGAGAGGGCAGGGGGGGTTTAAATAGAGTTACACTAGGGACCTCTTAGGTAAATAAATCCCGGGCTAAATTGCAATTTAATTAAACCGGTGTCCTTAAAAGAAAACCTTTAATTAAATTCCACAATTTTAATTATAATTAATTCCACTATAAAATTATAATTGAATTCCCGAAATTAATTTAATATTATATCAACAATAATATTTCCGCCGAAATTACATATACGACTTTCCCCGTGTTTAAGATATCGAACGTCCACGAATTTATTTAATTACTAATAATTAAATTAATTCGTTTCTTATTATCCGAGACTAGTACCACTCATCCTTATTATCATGTGGAACGAATCCACCTGCAGGGTTTACATGATAAACTTTATGAGCTCATCTCGGGGACGTCATCAACCCGATAAACGGGACACGGTTTCCTGTCTATAATCTATAGCATGCCGTGCGTACAATTACGATCCCCAATTTTCCGAGAATCTCGACCAATCATTTAGTCTCACTCATTGGCATATTAAAGAACCGAGAATTGGACACACGCACCTATAATTATATAGGGATTAAGAATTCGTATATCCGTAATTTCTGAGGTCTAGTTCGATTACTGCGATTAGTATAAATCGAACGCCCTCCCATGGTCCTGCTCAATACACCAAGTGTACGAGTGTAACATGATAGTCAAGACCGACTATCTACCAGTCACAATACGACGTACCGATGGATTGTCCCTGTCCATCTAAGTCGTGAGCTACTGTTCGATAGTATACGAGTAACCGACAGTATGATCTTCCGCGTGTCTCCTCACGCCATACTGTCTACAACGTATACATCAAGGACTATTGCATTAAATGCAACCATGCTTGAATCATATCTCGAATTAAGGTATAGATAAGGAGTTCCGTATTTGCACTAAACTAGACATTTAGAATAAAACTCCATCAGTTAGGATTATTTTCACCTCGGGGAGTGATCTAATCCAAAACACTTAGTTCATTAATGACACAAATTAGAGACTTTCGAGCCATGGGATGGCGTGATTCGATTGTCTGGTTGGCTCCCTCGTATTTTATGAGAGATAGGGCTTCAATTGCATGAAAATATCGCTGGTTAGAAAACTTCAATTTTTCACTTACGATTTATCACGTTTTGACATTGAGATAATTTTGAATGAGACTCAATTATTGGGAATAATTGAATTTGCCCAAAGTTCAAAGAAGATGTGAAGAACGGGGTTGCTTTATCTTCAGGTATTAATGATATAGACATTAAACTTCACAAATTCTATTTCTTGGGTATTGGATGCCAAATGTGGTTCTCACATTTGTATGTGGAGGAACTACGTAGAAGTGTAAGGTTGGTGAGTAGAGATGTCGATCTACGGGCGAGAAATGAAGCGAATGTCGCTGCATTAGCCGCATGATCATATGATGTTGTTTTGCCTTAGGGCCTTGTTTTAGTATTATAACTATGTAATTTCGTACCTTCAATAAACAATGAATATTGGTTCAGTATTGGATACTGATGGATTAGTTTTTCACTATTAAATAGTTTGGTAACTATTTTAATTGTGAATTATTCTTTGTTTTGGTACGATTATTATATTATTTATGTATACTTTAAACTCAACAAATCATATATAACATTAACACCAAAGGCCGAATCGAATAAGTCTCAATGAGACATAACTGTAACATTGTTGATTAGATCAAAATCTAAACATGTAACGAATCTTCTTTTAGAAGGCATTCTAGAATCATTTGACTTGGAGTCATTTGATACATGTGAATGATGTTTGATTGACAAAAATAACAATGTCATCTTTCTTGGAGAAAGGAGAACATGTGAGTGATTAATTAGGGATGATCCATACTGATGTATGTGGAACCTATCAGTTCACAAGCACATGAAGGTTATGTTTCGGAAAAAATAAAACAAACTATATTAGATATAGTTCGACCATTCGATGAGAGGTCTAAATGAACTACTGGTCTCTTTTGGGAACACACAATTCTTGACTTCAACTTATACACTGAATAGGACGCTGTCAAAAGCTATTGATAAGACACCATACTAGGTATGGAAAGGGAGGGTCCCTAAATTGTTTTCATCAAAATTTGAGGTTCTAAAAGCTTCTCTGACGAGATTTATCTCTATCGAGCTTGAACTCAAATGGGATAAAAGTTTCTTTATGGTATCCATAAGAAACTCGAGGGTACAACTTCTACGATCTATCTGAGAACAATATTTTGTCGCTCGAGATAGTGATTTTCATAAAAAAGAGTTATCTTTCCTAGAAATTCAGTGGGAGCTCGGTTGTCTTGAACGAGGTTCAAGTGAAACAAACAATGATGAATACTCAAGACTGGGTTGAGAGTATTCTTATGGTTTCTAACCAGTGATTCACCATGCGAACAACCCTATCTCTCATAAATGAGGGAGCCGAGCAGACAATCGATCCATCTATAAAAGAATGGTACGAAGGTCTCTAATTTGTGTCCTCTACATGACCAAGTGGCTTTGGCTCCATTCCACTCCCCGGGGTGAGAATGAGTCGACTTGAAATCAGCTTTGGAAAGACAAATTAGGCATTGTTTGATAAACTTAATCAATGTTTCTTGTAAGAGGAATTACAAGAACTCTCCGCCAATAACTTATCTATATAAACTTCAAAAGTTTATAAAAGTCACCAAGAGAGCAGCAATGGAGACCATGGGTATGTTTCCATACCCTCTCCCACTTAGCTTTTTACAATAAAGGGATACGCTATCTAATGCATAATTAAATACACATAAGCATGCATACATGAAATAAAGCACATAGAATATTATCACATAGTCAAAATAATACTAGAATATTATTTTCCGACTATTATGGCTTTATCACATCTCCGTACGCATCTTCTAGTCTTCAGTCTTCGTTTCTTGAATGCTCCATGTGACGAGAATATTAATCTCCAATATTTAAATCTATTTATTTTCAATTAATCCAAAAGTTACTTAATTCGAAAATTAAGTCAATTGAATATATCAAAAATAAAATTAAACATTATTAATATTTTTATTTATTTTATTTTCCTTTTCCACTCCATTAAATCTCTAGAATAATCTATCCAAGACACACTTGGAATATTCTAGATGATATCCATAATGGAATAAGGAAATAAAATAATTTAGGACTCTTATACTTTCCAAATTTATTTTATTCCTAATCCATGAATATTCCCATGAGTAGGAATAATCAAATAGGAAAATAAATTTAATACTAAATTAATTCTTTTTCTATTTCATGAATATTCCATAAAGAAATAATCGAAATAGGAAAAACCGAATTAAAATAGGAAAGTAAATTTTCGGTAGGAGTAGCATGGATTGGGAGACCCCACGCCACCCCCACCTCGATCGACCGCCGCCTAGGGCACGCCGCCGCCGCCCGGCCCACGCGCCACCACCACTGGTGGCCATCGTGGCCGAGACTCCCACGGACAGCCTCTCTTGGGGCCGAGGGTCGATCGATCCTCATTGGATCGATCATGGGGATTGATCGTCCCCGGTCCTTCGTCTACTCGCCACTTTGTCTTCTCCGGGGTCTTCGATTCGTCGATCCAATCGCAAAATAAATTACAATAATCTAAATTACAATTCCGGTATCGATTCTATACATGAAATCGACCCTATACATTTTCCGGAAAAACGATGAACATAATAATAAATCCTAAATTCGGTCAACCCCCGAATTTTTACTATTACAAGCATTCACCACACATAAAACGAATCTCGACATGTCCGAGAGTTTAATAATCAAGAACAATATTATGACATTAATTAAAATAATTAAATCTAGCCATAATAGTCGGAAACCCTGCAAGGTAGAACAATTTATCGAAAAATACCGTGAACGAAAACCATGCTCTGATACCAATTGTTGGAAATCGATATCCCGGAATTAATAAATTAATTAAAATTAATTATCTAATTAATTCCGACCGAAATCCTTCGGAGATCGAATATCCGGAATCGTTATATAGCGGAACGACAATTCCAATCGACTTCCGGTTGCCGGAACTTCCCGCCACGAACCACCGCGAAGCCGAGCCCAACCAAACCCTAACCGCGGGCGAACCCGCGGCTTGTTCGATCGAGCCCTCGCATGGGCTCGCGGCTGATCACAACAGCCGCCTAGGGCTGCTCGTAGCAGCCCTCAAACCGCGCTGGGAACCCTCGCTGAACACCCCTATCAAGCCCTAGCAGCGGCTTGAACCGCTGCTGCCCGATCGAGGCGTGCGCACGCCACCGGGCGTGCGCTAGGGTTCCTCCCGATCAGCCCCTCGTCGAAACCCTAGCATCAGCCGAGGCCGATGCTATTCGATGAAGGCATGCGCACGTCACCGGACGTGCGCTCGGGTTCAGTCCGTTCAGCCTCGTGCAGCTCCGGCGAAGCCCCGCGGATCCACCGCTGCCAGGCCACACGAAGCGCCCGCCAGCCTGCCGGGCGGCCGCTCGCGACCACCACCAGGCGGGCGCTTGGCCCCCCAGGCGGTCGCCTGCCTCCCCAGGCAGCGGGTGCGCGCGATCCTTGCCGCCGAGTCGCTCCAGCCGCGGCGGTCCGGCGATCCTCGATCGCCACCGCTCGGCTCGACCCCGGTGAGGATCCTAAACCTCGGATCTTGGTTCACGATAATTTTACGATAATTTAAAACGATTAAATCATAAAGGGGGTTTTACGATTTACCTCGTTCTCGTTGTTCGGAAAAACAAAGAACTCAATTGATGACCTTGCGATCTTCCTACGTATTCCTTGCACCTCGTTCGAACGTCGTGTGGGCGACGATCTATCGAACTCCTATGGATCTCCTTCACTCTTCAAGACTTTATGATTGGCGTATCTTAGGTTAATGAATTGTGAAGACAATGTAGTGCTTTTATAGGCTACGTAGGGGATCAAAAGGAGATTAAATATTGGGCTTCTAATATTGAAGATTAAATTGGGTCCAACCCAAATCCATTAATCCTTATCAATATTAATTTTATTTATTTTCCACTATATAAATAAAATTGCACTCCCAATATTAAACCATATTATATCAAATAATATTTCTCCGGTAGTATTATTTATTCCGTGTATTTAAGATTTAAATATCCATGAATAAAATTAATTTATTGCTTATTAATTTATTCATCTCTTATATCCGAGAATAGTACCGTTCAACTTTAATTATTATGCGGATTAAATCCACCTGCAGGGTTTACATAATAATTCCTTATGAACTCATCTCGGGGATATTATCAACCCTTACGGGATACACTTTCCCGTCAAGTATTCACGGCATGTCGTATATAAAATATAGTGACCCAACTTAACCGGTAATTGACCCAGTAATTAAACCAGTCAATTCCTTTGGAAAATCAAAGTCACTTATATTAAATATACACACCCGCAATAATATCGGGGATTAAGAATAAAATACTCTGAGATTTAAATCGATTATCCAAGGCAATCCTAATCGATAAATCTCAAGCGATCCGCCCAATACACCAAGTGTACAAGTGTGATAAAATAATTAAGAGAAATTATTTTCTCTCTCACACAACGACTATACCGATGGATTGGTCCGTGTCCATCTAGGTCGTGAGCAACTGTTCGATTAAATACGAGTAACCGATAGTATGATCTTCTGTGTGCCCATGCACACCATACTAACTACAACGTATGAAATCATAAGAATAGCGGACGTGAGAAGCCCCGGCTGGGAGCCGGGGATGCGATCGAACCTAGGGTTCGATCGCGGGGTGCTGCGGGCTCGACCCGCAGTCGCTCGCGCGTTGCTGCGGGGATTCCCGTAGCGGCTCGCGTGAGCGAGCCACCCTTCACGGGCAGCGAGTCATGGACTCGCTGCGGGGCTGCTACGAGCATCCCCAGCGATCACCCGGGGCGTGGCTGGGATGCGCAGCGGGCAGCCATGCGGGCTGAACCCTAGCGCTCGCATCGGAGCGAGCGCGCGCCTCGATTGGGCAGCTGCGGTTCGACCGTGGCTAGGGCTTGATTGGGGCGAACCTCCGGGAGGTTTCAGGGCTGTTCGTATGGTCTCCCCGGCACGTCCAACGGGCTGTTTTGAACAGCCCCTCACGCCATCTATGAGATGCGATCGATCGCCTCGGGTACGCCCGTAGATGGTGATCGATCGGGCTTCTCCCCGCGTCCGGCGACGTGGGATTTTTCCGGTGGCGGGATTTCGATTGGGTTGTCGGTTCCGCAATTTTGACAACTCCGGATATTCGATCTCCAAAGGATTTCGGTCGGAATTAATTAGATAATTTATTTATTTAAATTTATTAATTCCGGGATATCGATTTCCAACAATTGGTATCAGAGCGTTGGTTTTTCGTTCACGGTATTTTTCGATAAATTGTTCTACCTTGCAGGGTTTCCGACTATTATGGCTAGATATAATTGTTCGTTAATTATTGTCATAATATTGTTCTTGATTATTAAACTCTCGGACATGTCGAGATTCGTTTTATGTGTGGTGAATGCTTGTAATAGTAAAAATTCGGGGGTTGACCGAATTTAGGATTTATTATTACGTTCTATTTTTTCCGGAAAATGTATAGGGTCGATTTCATGTATAGAATCGATACCGGATAATTGTAATTTAATTCTTGTAATTTTAATTACGTTGGATCGATGCCGAAACGATCGCCGGAAGACGAAGAAGATGTGACAAAGAAGACGAGGGGACGAGGGGTCGATCATCCCCATGATCGATCCCCATGAGGATCGATCGACCCGCCGGCGTAGGGGCTGTCCGCGGGAGCTTCCGGCCACGCCGGCCACCGGTGGTGGTGGCGCGTGGGCTGGGGGCGGCGGCGGTGCTCCTCCCGGGCGGCGGTCGACGGTGGGGGTGGTGCGGGGACTCCCAACCCGCACTACTCCTACCATAATCCGACTTTCCAAATTAATTCGGTTTTTCCTATTTGAATGTTCTTAATTTTTAGGAACTCTCATGGAATAGGAAAAGAATTAAATTGGAATTAATTTATTTCCTATTTGATTATTCCTATTCTTGGGAATTTTCAATAGATGGAAATTAATTAATTATGGAAAGTAGAAGAGTCCAAATTTATTTTATTTCCTTATTCTATTATAGAAGTCTTCTAGAATATTCCGAGTTTGACTTGGATGGGATTCTAGAGATTTAATAGAATTAGATAGGAAAATAAAAATAAATAAAAATATTAATAATATTTAATTTTATTTTTGATATATTCGATTGACTTAATTTTCGAATTAAGTAACTTTTGGATTAATTGAAAATAAATAGATTTAAATATTAGGATTAATATTTTCGTCACATGGAGCATTCAAGAACGAAGACTAAAGACTAGAAGATGCGTACGGGGATGCCATAAAGCCATAATAGTCGGAAAATAATATTCTAGTATTATTTTGACTATGTGATAATATTCTATGTGCTTTATTACATGTATGCATGCTTATGTGTATTTAATTATGCATTAGATAGCGTATCCCTTTATTGTAAAAAGCTAAGTGGGAGAGGGTATGGAAACATATCCATGGTCTCCATTGCTGTTCTCTTGGTGACTTTTATGGACTTTTGAAGTTCGTATAGACAAGTCATTGGAGGAGAATTCTTGTAATTCCTTTTACAAGAAACATTGATTAAGTTTATCAAACAATGCCTAATTTGTCTTTCTGAAACTGATTTCAAGTCGACTCATTCTCACCCCGGGGAGTGGAATGGAGCCAAAGCCACTTGGTCATGTCGAGGACACAAATTAGAGACCTTCGTACCATCCTTTTGAAGGTGGATCGATTGTCTGCTCGGCTCCCTCATTTATGAGAGATAGGGTCGTTCGCATGGTGAATCACTGGTTAGAAACTTCGAGTTTCACTTATGATTCTCCGCGTCTTGATTTACAAGATTGAATGATTCATGTAATTGGGAGTCAACTGTAAAAGTCTTTTGGTGTAGTAAACGTCCACACTATCGTGGCTTGCTGCATTGAATGGGATTTTGGAACGATTGATGTAGACAGTTATAGAAGGGAGTAAAGGAGCGTATGTTAACGTAAACGTCCACACTATCGTGGCTTGCGGTGAATATGCGTGTCCCAAACAATCTTCTTAGATACTGAGTAATGGTTTACACTTAGGTACGCTTCTTAGTATTCTTCCCATCGAAGTAACGCTAATGATGATGTACGACCGAAGGAAATCTAATTGCTAAATCATTTGGATAGGTAAACGTCCACACTATCGTGGCTTGCCATATCTGATGGGATTTTAGATACGATTAGTGGTTTAATGATATTATTTGAGGGAGATAATATCGGAGATTAAATCGATTGTTTGTTGTTATATGTGCTCATAGATTAGGATATGGCTTTGAACCCACTTTATGTGATACGTAAGGATTTTAAACTCATTGGTCCCTGAATGTAATGATTGGAATAGAGATCTAGACATTACCCAAACTGTTGAAGAGTACAAGTTTGTACTCAGTGAGCTTTGTCCTCCCGAGCCTACAAATGTCTTAACTGATGAGGAAAGGACTGATTTTGATATCATGTTCAAACTCAAGGAGATGTTTAGACATGGTGTAGAGGCTAGACAAGAGGCGATGAGGATACTCATAAAGGCCAGTCGATTCGAGGAAACGCTTAAACACGTTTTTGAGATGATTGACCTTTTAGACGAGTTGAGACGGAAATCGCAAGCTCTTGTAGCTAATGCCAAAGGTTTCGAGCCTATGGGCAAAATCGGGGGAAAGGAAAAGCAAGCAAAGAAACCAAGTGGTCCTAAGTTTCTTGGACCACGAGATGGGACGAGAAAGCCAAGAGGCAAGCGTTCTCGATGCAAACAGTCTGGGTACTGGAAGTCTGATTATCCTCTCAAAGAGAGTACGAAATTTTCTTTAGTCGTAAAACATAGTCAGTGGTATTATCTACCGGAACCTGGTGTGTAGATATGGAACCACTGACGGTATGTGCATTTTAAATGCAAGGGTTCCAGGAAACCCGACGACTTGGAAAAGAAGAAATCGTAGTCTACATGGGCAATGCTGTGGAGGAGGCAGCTGTTGCAGTGGAGGACATTATTATAGGATTTCATTTTGAGTTATTGCTTTTATGTACCTTTCATTTTAGAAAGAACTTTGTTCTGGATTTCTAATGAATGGATATTTTATTTCTTTTAATCATCTGATGGTTATAAGAAGAAATAATGATATTATCTATTCTGGTACATTAGCTAGCAACATATAAATGATGAATCCTGAGTCCACCACGATGCAACGAACCGTAGCATATAACTCGTTTTAATTTTAAGAGATATTTCTGTAATGAATCATTTTTACTTGTGGATTCTTATGCTGAGTCATGCTTATTCAAATAAGAAGTTCAAAGGTCGAAAATTGATAGTTTGATCAATTAAGTTGAAGGAGTGGACCTTCCGACCTAAGAATCTGATTTGGAAGATAACATGACTAAGCAATCCTTTATGGATATAAGATATAAGATCCGGACAAGTATTAGAATTGATTAACTCTGATGTATGCAGACCTTTGTCTACTCAGACAATAAGGTACGAGTACTTCATTTTATGATTACTCAGAGAAATGGATTAGAATACCTGATGTGCCACAAAAGCAAAGTGTTTTGACAAGTCAATGGACACTAAGAAATTGTGGAGAACCTTCAAGGTATATCCATTTATCACCTGCGATTTGATCGCGGAGGCAAGTACCTGTCTGAGGAATGCATGGCATACTGATCAGAGATTGGGATTTGATCCCAAATGACTACACCATACACTCTTGTGTAGAAATGGTGCGTCGGAAATAAGAAATCGAACTCTTATAGAAATAGTAAAAGCATGAGTTATACGGAACTACCTATGTTCTATGGATATGTCTGGAAACAACGGCGCATTCAAAGCGGTTGTAGAATATCCTAGAAGAACAAAAAGATGTGTGTTCAATAGTACTATGAACCAGAAGGACGTTATAAGTTCTAACGCCCGGTTCTTAGAGGAAGACTATTAGATGAACCACAAGCCCAAAGTGACGTAATACTTTGAAATGAGAGAGAGAGATTAAGACTTAGAACCAGCCGAACCGAGTAGCGGTACACCACTAACTGCACCTACTGTTATTACTGTTTATACACCGGAATGCCGTTGTAGTGGGAGGTTGTGTGACAACCGAAGATATTCATAAGACTAGGAGAGTCTTCGGACTCTGGACCTAGTATACATGAAATCGATCCCTAGATCTACATGAAGGCCGTACTAGATCTAAATGTGCCTTCTTGGAGAGCAATAAGGATTATTGCTAAGAGGCGAGATCATTTAGAGTACAAGCTTAGTTGATCCATTTATGGATTGAAGCAAAGCATTGAGTTCGTGGTACTTGCAAATTTATGAGATAGTCCATTTTATGGATTCATCAAAAGCATAGACGAATCGTGTGTATGGGAAACGTGATGGAAACAAGGTGGTGTTTCTCGGAGGTTTTATGTAGATGGCATTTTATCATTGGTAACAATGTAAAGATGTTGTCAGACATAAAATGATGGTTGTCTAGAAAAATCGATATATGAGATGAAGAAGAAGTTAGAGCATGTTCTTAAGATCTAGGATCTCAAGAAAAGAACATTGTACTTCTCTAGATATCTTGTGCGATTATGGTTCGTTTTAACATGCAAGATTCCTAGAAAGGTTCGTTACCTTTCAGAAAGGGAATGCATCTTTCTAAGGATATGTGTTTTGGAACACAAAAGGAGATAGAAGCAATAAAAGCAGTTTCCTACACTTTGAGTATGGAAAGCTTATTAAATGCATTGTTGAAAACAAGAACCTGATATCGGCTATGCGGTTGGCATAGTGGGAGGATATCAAGGTAATCCTGGAAAGGAATATTCGACTGCTGTAAAAGTACTTTCGAAGTACTGTTCTAGACTACGAAGCAGACGAACATTTCCTTTGGATTACATTCTCTTAGATTTCTAATCGAATGAGGATCAGTGTAAGTCGATATCAGGCTATGTGTTTCACTATTGAAGGAGAAGGAGTTTTAACATGGAAGAGTGATAAGCACGATGCTTTTCGGACTCTGCCATGGGTAACCAAATAGCAGCCTCAGAGGCAGCGGAAGTTTTGGTATAACTCCGGGATAATCTCTGGGACTTAGATGTGATTCTAAATTTGCCAAAGGCTATGTAAATAGCGGTGCAATGGCAAATGGTAAGAAATCACTAGTCCATAAGTGTAAGACAACACATAGTGCAAGTACCACCTGATACGAGTCATCGTCAAGGGAGACGACGCTGTAGTCACCAAGATAACTTCAGAGCGGCAACCTAGATTGCTCATTCACATAGTACTTCTTGAAAGTACAACTTAAGCACGTGATGAGTATGGGAGTCGGGAGTTTGGAGGAAATGACTAGACCTTAGTACAAGTGGGAGATTGTTGGAGTTGTGTACTTAATTTCTAGATTTAAGTAACGGAGACTCACGATCCATTGCCACTAATCTATTTAATTAAATAAACAATTATTTGCGTTTAATTATTTATAATTAAATATATGCAAATCATAGTCCTGGATTTTATACGTTGTAGTTAGTATGGTGCAAGCATGGGCGCACAGAAGATCATACTATCGGTTACTCGTATTTAATCGAACAGTTGCTCACGACCTAGATGGACACGGACCAATCCATCGGTATAGTCGTTGTGTGAGAGAGAAAATAATTTATCTTAATTATTTTATCACACTTGTACACTTGGTGTATTGAGCGGATCTGCTTGAGATTTATCGATTTGGATTGCCGGCGATAATCGATTTAAGTCTCAGTGTATTTTATTCTTAATCCCCGATACTATTGCGGGTGTGTATATTTAATATAAGTGACTTTGATTTACCAAAGGAATTAACCGATTTAATTATTGGGATAATTACCGGTTAAGTTGGGTCACTGTATTTTATATATGACATGCCGTGAATACTTGACGGGAAAGTGTATCCGGTAAGGGTTGATAATATCCCCGAGATGAGTTCATAAGGAATTATTATGTAAACCCTGCAGGTGGATTCGTTCCGCATAATAATTAAGGTTGAATGGTACTAGTCTCGGATATAAGAGATGAATAAATTAATTAGCAATAAATTAATTTTATTCATGGATATTTATATCTTAAATACACGGAATAAATAATACTACCGGAGAAATATTATTTGATATAATATGGTTTAATATTGGGAGTGCAATTAATTTTATATAGTGGAAAATAGAATTAATTAATATTAATGGATTAATAGATTTGGGCTTGGGCTCAATTTAATCATTAATATTGGAAGCCCAATATTCCACCTCCTTAAGATCCCCTACGTAGCCTATAAAAGCACTACATGGTCTTCTCTATTCTCATAACTTGAAGATCACAATTCTAGAGAGAGAAAGTAGAGAGGGAGATCCATGGAGTTCGGAAGATCGTCGCCCACCCGACGTTCAAGCTAGTGCAAGGAATACGTGGGAAGGTCTCAAGGTCTTCGTAGATCTCGTTTCTCCGTACAACGAGAACAAATGTAAAATCGTGAAAACCCCCTCGATGATTTTACATGTTGATTATCGTGAAAATACCGCGAACCAAGATCCAAGGGACGAACCCCGGAACGAGGGTCGACCGGCGGTGGTGGTCGAAGACCACCGGACCGCGGCGGTCGAAGATCCCCGTGGGGATAGCGGACGTGAGAAGCCCCGGCTGGGAGCCGGGGATGCGATCGAACCTAGGGTTCGATCGCGGGGTGCTGCGGGCTCGACCCGCAGTCGCTCGCGCGTTGCTGCGGGGATTCCCGTAGCGGCTCGCGTGAGCGAGCCACCCTTCACGGGCAGCGAGTCATGGACTCGCTGCGGGGCTGCTACGAGCAGCCCCGGGGATGCTACGAGCATCCCTAGCGATCACCCGGGGCGTGGCTGGGATGCGCAGCGGGCAGCCATGCGGGCTGAACCCTAGCGCTCGCATCGGAGCGAGCGCGCGCCTCGATTGGGCAGCTGCGGTTCGACCGTGGCTAGGGCTTGATTGTGGCGAACCTCCGGGAGGTTTTAGGGCTGTTCGTATGGTCTCCCCGGCACGTCCAACGGGCTGTTTTGAACAGCCCCTCACGCCATCTATGAGATGCGATCGATCGCCTTGGGTACGCCCGTAGATGGTGATCGATCGGGCTTCTCCCCGCGTCCGGCGACGTGGGATTTTTCCGGTGGCGGGATTTCGATTGGGTTGTCGGTTCCGCAATTTTGACAACTCCGGATATTCGATCTCCAAAGGATTTCGGTCGGAATTAATTAGATAATTTATTTATTTAAATTTATTAATTCCGGGATATCGATTTCCAACACATTCCGTCTCTGAAAGGTAACGAACCTTTCTCGGAATCTCGCATGTTAAAACGAACCATAATCATATATATATGTAAGATATCCAGGAGAAGTACAATGTTCTTTTCTTGAGATCCTAGATCTTAAGAACATGCTCTAACTTCTTCTTTATCTTATATATCGATTTTTCTAGACAACCACCATTTTATGTCTGACAGCATCTTTACATTGTTACCAATGATAAAATATTATCTACATAAAACCCGAGAAACACCACCTAGTTTTCCATCACGTTTCAAATACACACAATTCGTCTATGCTTTTGATGAATCCATAAAATGGACTATCTCATCAATTTGCATGTACCACGAACTCAATGCTTTGTTTCAATCCATAAATGGATCAACTAAGCTTGTACTCTAAATGATCTCGCCTCTTAGCAATAATCCTTATTGCTCTCCAAGAAGGCACATTTAGATCTAGTACCGCCTTTATGTAGATCTAGGGATTGATTTCATGTATACTAGGTCCAGAGTTCAAAACTCTCCTAGTCTTATGAATATCTCCGGTTGTCAAACAACCTCCCACTACAACGGCATTCCGGTGTATAAACAGTAATAACAGTAGGTGCAGTTAGTGGTGTACCGCTACTCGGTTCGGCTGGTTTCCAGTCTTTATCGTTTTCTCTCTTTTCAGAAGTATCACGTCATTCTGAGCTTGTGGTTCATCTAATAGTCTTCCTCTAAGAACCGGGCGTTAGAACTTATAACGTCATTCTGGTTAATAGTACTATCGAACACACATCTTTTGTTCTTCTAGGATATTCTACAACCACATTTTAATGTGCCGTTGTTTCCAAGACATATCCATAGAACATAGGTAGTTCCGTTTAACTCATGCTTTTACTATTTCTATAAGAGTTCCATTTCTTATTTCCGACACACCAATCCTACAGAGGACTGTCTGGTGTAGTCACTTGGGATCCAATCCCAAGCTCTGATCATAAATCAGAGTCAATCAATTCTAATACTTGTCCGGATCTTATATCTATCCATAAAGGATTGCTTAGTCGTATTATCTTCCAAATTAGATTCTTAGGTCGGAAGGTCCACTCCTTCAACTTAATTGATCTTACAATCAATTTTCGGCCTTTGAACTTCTTATTTGAATAAATATGACTTAGCATAAGAATCCACAAATATAAATGATTTAATAAAGAAATCTCTTATTAGTAAAACGAGTTATGTATAACGGTTCGTTGCATCGTGGTGGACTCAGGATTCATCATTTATATATTGCTAGCTAATGTACCAAAATAGATAATATCATTATTTCTTCTTATAACCATCAAATGATTAAAAGAAATAAAATATCCATTTATTAGAAATCCAGAACAAAGTTCTTTCTAATTTGAAAGGTACATAAAAGCAATAACTCAAAATGAAATCCTATAAAATGTCCTCCACTGCAACTACAGCATTGCCCATGTAGACTACGATTTCTTCTTTTCTAAGTCGTCGGGTTTCCTGGAACCTTTGCATTTAAAATGCACATACCGTCAGCGGTTCCATATCTACACACCAGGTTTCGGTAGATAATACCACTGACTATGTTTTATGACTAAAGAAAATTTCGTACTTTCTTTGAGAGGATAATCAGACTTCCAGTACCCAGACTGTTTGCATCGAGAACACTTGCCTATTGGCTTTCTCGTCCCATCTCGTGGTCCAAAAGGAACCACTGGGTTTCTTTGCTTTCTTGTCCTTTCCCCCGATTCATGCCTTTAGGTTCGAAACCTTTGGCATTGGCTACAAGAGCTTGCGATTTCCGTCTCAACTCGTCTAAAAGGTCAATCATCTCAAAAACGTTTTTAAGCGTTTCCTCGAAGTGACTGGCCTTTATGAGTATCCTCATCGCTTCTTGTCTAGCCGCCTATGTCAATAGGCTCGGGAGGACAAAGCTCACTGAGTACAACCTTGCACTCTTTAACAGTTTGGGTAATGTCTAGATCTCTATTCCAATCATCACATTTAGGGACCAGTGAGTTAAAATCCTTACGTATCACATAAAGTGGGTTCAAGGCCATTTCCTAATCTATGAGCACATATAACAACAAACAATCGATTTAATCTCCGATATTATCTCCCTCAAATAATATCATTAAACCACTAATCACATCTAAAATCCCATCAGATATGGCAAGCCACGTTCGTGTGGACGTTTACCTATCCAAATGATTTAGCAATTAGATTTGCTTCGGTCGTACATTATTATAGCGTTACTTCGTTGGGAAGAATACTATAAAGCGTACCTAAGTGTAAACCATTACTCAGTATCTAAGAAGATTGTTTGGGACACGCATATTCACCGCAAGCCACGTTAGTGTGGACGTTTACGTTAACATACGCTCCTTTACTCCCCTCTATAACTGTCTACATCACTTAATCCAAAATCCCATTCAGTATAGCAAGCCACGTTCGTGTGGACGTTTACTACACCAAAAGATTTTTATAAGTGACTCCCAATTACTTGATCCATTCGATTTTCGTAAATCAAGACTCGGAGAATCATAAGTGAAACTCGAAGTTTCTAACCAGTGATTCACCATGCGAACAACCCTATCTCTCATTAAATGAGGGAGCCGAGCAGACAATCGATCCACCTTCAAAAGGATGGTACGAATGTCTCTAATTTGTGTCCTCTACATGACCAAGTGGCTTTGGCTCCATTCCACTCCCCGGGGTGAGAATGAGTCGACTTGAAATCAGTTTTGGAAAGACAAATTAGGCATTGTTTGATAAACTTAATCAATGTTTCTCGTAAGAGGAATTACAAGAATTCTCCTCCAATGACTTGTCTATACGAACTTCAAAAGTCCATAAAAGTCACCAAGAGAACAGCAATGGAGACCATGGCAATGTTTCCATTCCCTCTCCCACTTAGCTTTTTATAACAAAGGGATACGCTATCTAATGCATAATTAAATACACATAAGCATAATAACAAACATACATTTCGTGCAAGTACGTACACAAATAATCAAATAATTGCTCAAGTAAAATTATTTCTCGACTATTCGTACCTTGATGAATTCCAGCATGCTTGTCTTGAGTCTTCATTCTACGTCTTGAATACTTTGCCGAGCGACGGAAAAATTCTTTGATTCTCATATTTAATTTATTTTAAATAAAATCCAAGATTCCAATTCAAAATAAATTTGAATCAATCTAATGATTTTAAATAAAAAACTCCAATTAAATAAAATCAATTCCATTGATTTCCATATTTAATTCTATTTTTAAATAAAATCCAAGATTTTCCAATCCAAAATAAATTTTGAATTAATCTAATGATTTTAAATAAAATACTTAAATTAAATAAAATCAATATTATTAAAATCCATTGATTTCCATATTTAATTCTATTCTAAATAAAATCCAAGATTTTCCAATCCAAAATAAATTTTGAATTAATCTAATGATTTTAAATAAAATACTTAAATTAAATAAAATCAATATTATTAAAATCCATTGATTTCCATATTTAATTCTATTCTAAATAAAATCCAAGATTTTCCAATCCAAAATAAATTTTGAATTAATCTAATGATTTTAAATAAAATACTTAAATTAAATAAAATCAATATTTTAATAATCTCTCAATCCTATTTAGACTAGATCTCAAGAATCCTAATCAAAATCGAATTTTGATTCTTCTTAAGACTTCTAATCCAAGTAGGTATAGGATATCTAGAGAAACTAGGATTTCCTTTCCTAATTTAACTCTCCATCTAATTCCATTATTTAATTCCATAATTAAAAAATATAATCCAAATAGAATTTGAATTAATTCCAAAATTATATTAAATAAAATTAGAAAGATTAAATTATTTCCGGAAAGATCGGATTTACCGGGACGAACCGTGAATCGAATTCCGGTCGACCCAACATCGAACAACCACGAGCCCGGCCATGCGTATGCACCATCAATTAACCCACGATTATTAATTAATTAGCACATGCATATCTAGCATGCATCAAAAAAAAAAAAAACATGCAATGCATGGCTCCAATTAATTAGGTTATGCATCGAAAAGGTAATTAATATGTACAGCTTTTAGAGATCATGCAATTCATACAGAATCGCAACCGATCGTCTTCTTCGAGAAGCTTGTGCACTTCGGTCGATTTCCGGCATGTCGTCATCACCGACGACACATGCCATCTACCTTGTCACAGCCCACGCATACGCGCCCCCCGCGACCCGAGAAAACGAGTCACGGCCCCGATGGCTGCGCTCGTAACCGCGCCGTCGACTGCCGCCGACTTCCAGCGAACCATCTCGCGATGGTGAACGCCAAGCCGACCAGCCGAGCTCCAGCAGCTCCGAGCCTTGGCGCAACAGCAGCCCACGATCCGAAGCCGAAGCCGCGAACCGAAGCCGATGCCGCCAATCGTGACCTTCGAACGCCGCCGCCGGCTGCCGGCGAACCACCACCACTGGTGGCACACGCCGGCATGCCCAGCCACGTTTAGGTCACGCCCAGCAGCCCGCACAGCCCGTGCTTCCAGCCACCTCCCCGGCAGCCCGCACCGAACGCACGTTCGATGTTTTTCGATTATTCCGAAAAAACCTCGATTTTTAATAATTAATTTTTCCGACAAACACAATTCATACGAGAGATAAAATCAAGTACGTAGAACAAATATAGCACAATAATTTAACGCAATTAAATTAATCTATGGCTATAAACAACGAGAATCGATTATCGAAACAATTAACGAAAAAACGTAACCGTACGCTCCGATACCAGTTATTGGAATTCGATATCCCGGGTTATTTAAATTTGCGGAAACCATAACCCGATCAAACCCTTCGCCGGAGATCACATGAACGCCGACTCATCCGCCGGAGTCCGGCCTTTGGAGACAACGCACCCGAAGGCACGCGGCCCGCCCCCAGCCGAACCCCCGCGAGACGGGGTTCACGCGATCGAAGATCGCGTTCGATCTTCGCGATCGATGGGGCTGCCCAGCAGCCCCCCGCGGCGAGTCCGGCGACTCGCCGCCGCCTGGAGGAGCCCCGCCTTCACGGCGGGTGGGGTGCGGCACCAGCCCGCGCCCCCGGCGATCGATCCCCGTGATCGATCGCGAGCCCTCGGCCCAGCCGAGGGTTCCTTTCCTCCGCGCGCCGCCAAACCCTAGCGGGCGATCCCGCGGTCCGGTGGCTTCGCCACCACCGCGTGATCGTTCGTCTAATCCGGGTTCGACTCTTGGATCTTGTTTTTCCGATAATTGATTTCAATATACATGAATTAAATAGCGGAATTATTTAATTCACCTTTCGATTCGTTGTGCGGAGAAACGAGATCTTATGATGACCTTGAGATCTTCCCACGTATTCCTTGCACTTGTTCGAACGTCGGGTGGGCGACGATCCTCCGAACACTATGGATCTCCTTCTCTCCTTTCTCTCTCTAGAATTGTGATCTTCAAGTTTTGAGAATAGAGAAGACCATGTAGTGCTTTTATAGGCTACGTAGGGGATCTTAAGGAGGTGGAATATTGGGCTTCTAATATTGAAGATTAAATTGAGCCCAATGCTCAAGTCCATTAATCCTTATCAATATTAATTAATTTATTTTCCACTATATAAATTAATTGCACTCCCAATATTAAACCATATTATATCAAATAATATTTCTCCGGTAGTATTATTTATTCCGTGTATTTAAGATATAAATATCCATGAATAAAATTAATTTATTGCTAATTAATTTATTCATCTCTTATATCCGAGACTAGTACCATTCAACCTTAATTATTATGCGGAACAAATCCACCTGCAGGGTTTACATAATAATTCCTTATGAACTCATCTCGGGGATATTATCAACCCTTCCGGGATACACTTTCCCGTCAAGTATTCACGGCATGTCATATATAAAATATAGCGACCCAACTTAACCGGTAATTGACCCAGTAATTAAACCGGTCAATTCCTTTGGAAAATCAAAGTCACTTATATTAAATATACACACCCGCAATAGTATCGGGGATTAAGAATAAAATACACTGAGATTTAAATCGATTATCCAAGGCAATCCTAATCGATAAATCTCAATCGATCCGCTCAATACACCAAGTGTACAAGTGTGATAAAATAATTAAGACAAATTATTTTCTCTCTCACACAACGACTATACCGATGGATTGGTCCGTGTCCATCTAGGTCGTGAGCAACTGTTCGATTAAATACGAGTAACCGATAGTATGATCTTCTGTGTGGGCCCGACACACCATACTAACTACAACGTATAGAATCCAGGACTATAATTTGCATATATTTAATTATAAATAATTAAATGCAAATAATTGTTTATTTAATTAAATAGATTAGTGGCAATGGATCGTGAGTTTCCGTTACTTAAATCTAGACATTAAGTACACAACTCCAACACAATAGAGATCGGACATCTTAGAGATGGGTTGTGATTTCTATTACTGTATTAGATACTTTTGGAGATTTGGTAAACATTCACTCATATGTATAATACATATTTCTTCATATAAATATGGTTTAATTTATATGAATTGTCCAAATGATTAAGTGATATCAATTGGGTTATGAGGTCGACTTACCGCATAATGAAGTCCCAATGGTTGAACTGATATACTTGAATCATATATTTGTTCCTGGTTCGTATAATCGAGTACGGACAAACCGATAATACAATGAACTAGATTGTAATGTGTACTATAGCTCCGCTTCATGGGCTAGTGATGTGGGACATAAAGTACAATTACATAGATATTAGTTGGGAGTTAATGATCGAACAGACCCGACTGGAATAGTATTTAAGATTTCGAGTCATAATACAATTTCATTGACTGTCGAGCAATTTCCTCTGACCTGAGTAGTCCAGAGTGACTCCATTGTGAAATTGTATACTTTGTTACAAGTAAACGCCTTTCGTAAAAGGAGGTTATAAAACTTGTTATTGGGTATATCAGGAAGCAAGTGGGAGAGCTTGGATTGACAAGATGGGATTGTCCTCCATTTTTATAATGGGATATATGTCTTACCGGCCACTTGGAGAGTCGAGACTGTGGAAAATACGTGGCCACGTCCAGATTCGTATCATAGTGATAAATCTGGTTTTACAGTCTGTCTCATAGTCCAAGAAAGGTTTGAACCGATTGAGGATGACTCAAGTCTTGCCTCAAGTTCAAACTTAGATATAAAGTGACAACAGGAAATTGGCAGCACACTGGCTCTGAAGGCCAAGTGGGAGATTGTTGGGATATGTCCTTCAAATCCTACGTGTGCAATCGATAAAGTCATAAGGTCGTCTATAGATGTTAAATAATTATTCGATAATATTAATTGTTGGGAACAATATAATATTGATCGATAATCATACCTACAGGGTCACACACAGACAGTGACGGAGCCACATTGGGCCCAGGGGGGGGGGGGGGGGCACTGGGCCCCCTGACTTTTTTTTTTTTTTTTTTTACTACTATACCTATATATACAATATTTATATAAAATGTGCGGTGTTTTGTTAGGAGTGGGTCAAGTGACACCCTTAAAAAACTTGTGCTTACCTATACTGCGAATACATCTACTACTTATGTGGGTGTGTGTTATGAAAGCAAGTATTTATTTTAAAAATATACATCTACTACTTATATGGGTGTGTGTTATGAAAGCAAGTATTTATTTTAGTTCTTAAGAATGTATATAATATACTACTCCATATGTTAAGTATAACATTTATATATTTTTAATATTTTAACTTTTAATTTTTGTTTTATTAAATAATTAATAATGATACGATGTTTGTAAATCAAAAAAAATATCTTTAATTTTTTTTATTAAAAAAATATGTGTTTTTTTATTAAAGTATTTTTTAGAACATATATACATACAATAAGTTGAAATATCTAAAAATAAAAAACATGCACATTAAATTTGAATATAGAAAGTATTTATATTGATATTGAGAATAAATCTTAGAATTTTTAATATTTTTTACAATAGTAGTAAATTTTAAGATTTATTTTTTTTAATTAAAATTTTTGATTTTTCTTCATAAACGAGTTCTAATTTTTTTTACCATAAACATACTTCTTCTTAACTCATTCATATAACTAGAAAAATATTTTAAATGTACTGGAGTAAACAAACTTTTTTATTTAATATAACTAAAAAAATATTGTCGAAATGAGTTAAAACTGGGCCCCCCTGAACAAAATTTCTGTATCCGTCACTGCACACAGACTCGTAGATGATGAACAATGCTTGTTAATTATATTGATGTAGAATCAATATTTACGTGAATTTATATGCATGCATGGGATGCATTGCATGGCTTGCATGGATGCATGTCACATAGTGTGACATGGCATGCCACACAAGCAAGTGGGGCCATATTTCATGTAATGTGGCATGTATATGTGGCAATGCCTCTTTACCTTCCCATTACACCCTTTATGGTGCATATTGATGCTCATAAGTGTGGGGGTTACATGGGGATCACTTATGGTGAAGTAAAGAGGTTATTGTTGATTAAATAAATGATGAAAATATGTGTTTTGATGCACAACTTGATCAGCCACAAAATTCACAACAAAAGGAGAGAAAGGAGAGAGTGTTCTTGGAGAACTGACTCAAGCAAGCAAAGTGTTCATCATTCGGGTTCGTGTGCAACACGTAGAGGCCGGGCCATTTGTGCGGCTTCAACATCCGGGCGATCTAGACAAGAAGAGTGACGAGGTCATTCTCAAGGAGAGCATCTAGTGGCTGATCCATGAAGGTGGTTCAATCGACTCAACACCACCTTCATCAACATCAACGAAGCACGCTACACCGGTTGTAAGTGTTCTCGTTAATCCACACACACATATATATATATATATATTGGATGTATATATATATAAATATGTGTCTATACATATATATGTGTGCACTATATCCTATTGTTCGTGTTCTATTGTTTTACACGCTTCCGCACACACGAACAACGTAATCGAGCGATTGGATCGGCGTCGAAAACCTTCACGTCTCCCACTGCAACAACCGCCACCTTCGCGACATTGCCCATGTAGACCACGATATCTCCCTCTCCAAGTCTCCGGGTTTCCTGGAACCCCTGCAATGAATTGCAGACATGGTCAGTGGCGCCCGTATCTACACACCAGGTGCTGGTAGATATCACCGCTGACAATGTTTCAGTGACTAAGGAAAATTTCGTACCTTTGATGAGAGGACAATCATACCTCCAGTGCCCAAACTGTTTGCATCGAAAGCATCTGCCTAAAGGCTTGCCTCTCCCAATCCGTGGTTTTAAACCACTGGGTCTCTTTGCACGCTTTTCCTTTAGCCTTGCCACAAAAGCTTGTGATGCCCTTAACTTACGCACAAACTCCGCTTTCGCCGAATCCTTTTTAAGGGACTCATTGTGTAACAACCCAAAAATTTTATTTACTAAAACCCCTATTTTACCTAAGTAAATTAATAATATTTTTTTAAAACAATTTAATAAATTAAAATTAAAAAAAATAGAATAAATTAAACATTAGTTTTAATAAATAATATAATAATAATTACATAGTTAATATTTTTGAATCAAATTAAATTATACAATTTAAACCCAACTAATAAAACTTATTCTTTGCCTAAATACAAAAACAAAACAAAATAAAATAAACGTTTATAGTTTAAAATTTAAAGAACAAACTTATTACTCTCTATATTTTACTAAACTAAAACCTAATAAATTAAACCCTAACCATCCCTATAAATACATCTTCTCCACAGCCCGTAAATTGGATCCCTTTGAACCATAGCGGATTCCCCGATACCAATTATAGAGCGGCCAAAACCAGTAGTTCACACCATATCTCAGAACCAAGATTTCTGTTGTTGTCCTCTTCGGCCGATACTTAGTCGATCAACACCATCTTTCACCGCCTCGATGTGTCGCGCTTCATCCGGTCCCGGAGCTTGACGTCGTCCCCTAGCCAAGAAAGACCATGGCTGAACCTCTCCAGATCCTTTCGGAAGTGATGATTGACGCCTCTCCTCCGAGGCAAAATAGGGTCGCTGCCTCACGCCGTACAAACGAGCATCTACATCCATCGTCTGCGAGAAGGACCACTTCCTCACCCACGATCTCTCTCTCTCTCTCTCTCTCTGCCAATAGAAAAGGGCAAATTGAGTTCTGAAACTCAATCGCAAGTTTAATAATTAAATAAGGCCAATATTGCAAAATAGTCCCTGAACCTTTAGTTACTATGGGCCAGTCCACCTTTAATTCAATAAAATAATTTTGGTGTCCAATGAAGTTTCAAAAATTATATATTCGGCCCCTGGAGTTTTGGAAGTTGCTACTTCAGCCTCGTAAAGTCTTAGACGTTCGTTAGATTTTCACTTTCATGCCACGACAAAACGAGGTAGGTACAATGTTGAAGGGTTATTTCATTTATTTACGTGTTTCTCTATGTGTATTTTCTATGTGCGCACTATGTGATTTAATATGCATTCATTTACACATTCGTTGTAGTCGGAGACCGATAAAAAGGTCGACGTACTTACAATGCAGTCATTTCATCGTTGTAACCTGAGACCGAGGAAAAGGGTCGAAGGGGACCAGCGCAGTGCATTCATTTCATCGTTGTAACCTAAGACCGAGGAAAAGGGTCGAAGGGGAGACGCAGTAGTTGGGCAATCGTTTTATAAAATAAAAAAATACGTTTTCGTTGTAACCGGAGACCGGGGAAAAGGGTCAAAAGGGATCAGCGCAGTGATTTGCCCAACTTGCAGTGCATTCATGTTCATTCAGTAAACACATTGCTATTCATTCATGTCGATGTTCATGTAGATTATGCATATATTTGATTCATGTATTTAAATGAGGTAATTGTCCTACTGAGCGTGTTGAGCTCACACTTTCAGCGACCCCCTTTTCAGGTACCAATGAGGATGCCGAGCGAGTAGGGTGACGAGGGATGAATGTTAATTACTTATTTTCAGTTAATTCAATTCCATTAAAAATTTTATTTAGTTAAACAAGTTTTCATATTAAAAAATTGCCTTTTGGATATTTAGTTTGCTTTAAATTAATATATGTTCTTTATTAAATATTTTCACTTGTTTTATTTTCACTTGTTTTGATATTTCATTTCATGTTGAGAATGAGTTTTTAAAAGTAAATTTTGGTAGCGCCCGCACTTTATTAAGTGTTATTTTCAAAATTTAACACCTTCCGCTATTTTAAAAATACGGGGCGTTACACATTGAGAGAGGATTCTGTGAGTATGTTAATCACCTCTTGTCCGGCTTCCACGCTATGTCTCAACATCATCCTGAGGTCATTCTTAATGTCCTCATCAGTTGGGACAACAGTGGATTCGGAAAGCTCAACAGTCTGAACAATGTCCAGATTTCGTTCCCAATCATTACTATATGGAACCGGTGAGTTTTCATCCTTAAGTATATCACAAAGTGGGGTCACAGTCATTCTTAACCTATAAGCACATAAAACAAACAAACAATTTAATACCGATATTATCTCCCTCAAATAATATCATTAAATCACTAATCACATCAAAAATCCCATCAGGTAAGGCAAGCCACGTTGTGTGGACGTTTACCCACCCAAACGATTTCGCAATTAGATTTGCTTCGGTCATACATCACTTATAGCGTAACCTCGTTGGGAGGAATACTATAACGCGTATCTAAGTGTAAACCATTACTCAGTACTAAAGTAAATCGTTTGAAATTGCTACATCACCGCAAGCCACGTTGTGTGGACGTTTACGACAACTTCACAACTCCTCACAATTTCTTATAACTGTCTACATCAATTAATACAAAATCCGTTAACATAGCAAGCCACGTTGTGTGGACGTTTACTACACCAAGAGACTTTTATAATTGACTCCCAATTACTTGATCCATTCAATATTGTAAATCAAGACGTGGATAATCATAAGTGAAACTCGAAGTTTCTTACCAGTGATTCACCATGGGAACAACCCTATCTCTCATAAATGAGGGAGCCGAGCAGACAATCGATCCACCTTCAAAAGGATGGTACGAATGTCTCTAATTTGTGTCCTCTACATGACCAAGTGGCTTTGGCTCCATTCCCTCCCCGGGGTGAGAATGAGTCGACTTGAAATCAGTTTTGGAAAGACAAATTAGGCATTGTTTGATAAACTTAATCAATGTTTCTCATAAGAGGAATTACAAGAACTCTCCTCCAATGACTTATCTATACAAACTTCAAAAGTTTATAAAAGTCATTAAGAGAGCAGAGTAATGGAGACCATGTGAATGTTTCCATACCCTCTCCCACTTAGCTTTTTACAATAAAGGGATACGCTATCTAGTAAATAAAGTAAACACATATAGCATGCATACATGTAATAAAGCACATAGTATTATCACATAATCAAAATAATACTAGAATATTATTTTCCGACTATTATGGCTTTTATCACATCTCCGTACGCATCTTCTAGGCTTCAGTCTTCGTTTCTTGAATGCTCCATGTGACGAGAATATTAATTTCCAATATTTAAATCTATTTATTTTCAATTAATCCAAAAGTTACTTAATTCGAAAATTAAGTCAATTGAATATATCAAAAATAAAGTTAAATATTATTAATATTTTTATTTATTTTTATCTTCCTTTTCTATCCATTAAATCTCTAGAATATTCTATCCAAGACCCACTTGGAATATTCTAGAAGATTTCCATAATGGAATAAGGAAATAAAATAATTTCGGACTCTTATACTTTCCAAATTTATTTTATTCATAATCCATGAATATTCCCAAATGGGAATAATCAAATAGGAAAAATAGATTTAATACTAAATTAATTCTTTTTCTATTCCATGAATATTCCATAAAAGAAATAATCAAAATAGGAAAACCGAATTAAAATAGGAAAGTAAATTTACCGGACCGGGATAGCATGGGGTGGGAGTCCCCACGCCACCCTCGACCCACGCCTAGGAGGTGGCCGGCCACCATCGTTGGCGGCTCCTCCACGCACAGATCGATCGATCCTCATGGATCGACCATGGGGTTGGTCGATCCGAGCCCTAGTCCCCTCTCGTCACTTCGTCTTCTCCGGCGGTCTTCGATTCATCGATCCAACGTAAATAAATTACAATAATTTAAATTACAATTCCGGTATCGATTCTATACATGAAATCGACCCTATACACTTTCCGGAAAAACGAAGAACAATAATAATAAAGCTAACTTCGGTCAACCCCCGAATTTTTACTATTACAAGCATTCACCACCAAATACGAATCTCGACATGTCTGAGAGTTTAATAATCCAACATAAATATGACAAAATAAATTAACGAATAATCAATTAAGCCATAATAGTTGGAACCCTGCAAGGTAGAACAATTTTATCGAGAATACCGCGAACGTAAACCACGTTCTGATACCAATTGTTGGAATTCGATATCCCGAGCTATTAAAATTTGCGGAAAATAATAACCCGAACAAAAACCTCATCGCCGGATTACACGAACACCACGTACGAGCCGGAGCACGGACCGAACGCACAACGCGACCGAAGTGGCGCGCACGCTCAGCCCGAGCCCCCGTCCGCGGGGCTCACGCGATCGGCTGGGGCTGCATGGGCAGCCCCCGCGGCGAGTCTGGCGACTCGCCGCCGCCTGGAGGTCCCCACCGTCGAGGTGGGGTGGGGTGCGGCACCAGCCCGCGCCCCCAGCGATGGATCGTGAGATCGATCGCACACCCTCGGCCCAGCCGAGGGTTTCTCCTCCGCGCGCCCGAAACCCTAGGGCCGATCGCCCATGGTCCGGTGGCTTTGCCACCACCACGCGATCGTCCTCTACTCCGGGGTTCGATCGTTGGATCTTGCGTTCACGGTATTTCACGATAATCCTAATCAAATAAAATCAAGGGCGTTTAGATTTTATACCTTCGATTCGTTGTTCGGAGAAACGAAATCAAGATGACCTCGAGAACTTCCTGCTGGGATTCGATGTCCCGGGCTATCAAAAAAATTGCGGAACCGATAACCCGATCAAAAACCCGTCGCCGGAGATCGCACGAACACCGACTCATCCGCAAGGGTCCGACCTTTGGAGACTAGGCTCCCGAAGACACGCAGCCCGCCCCCAGTCGAAATCCCCCGCGAGTCGGAACTTACGAACGCGAACCACACGCGAAGAACCGGGCTCGACAAGAGCATCGCCGCGGGATGAACCCGCGGCTAAACCCTAGCCGAACCCCATCGCGGCTGGGGTTCGCGATCGCCGTGCATGGCGATCGCTGGGCTGCTCCGGCAGCCCCGAGCGGTGAGTCCGGCGACTCACCGCCATCACCGACAGGAGGGGGGACCACCAGTCGCGGCGCGAAGCCGCGACGGTCCCCGGCGATCGAGCTAGGGCTCGATCGCCACAGCCGCGGCGTCCAGCCGCGACCTCTCTCTCCTTGCGCGCACCACCGGCGAAGGGAGGCCGGGGGGTTCGACCCGCCGTGGCACCAGCCCACGGCCGAACCCCCAGCGATCGACTTAACGTCGATCGCTCGCCCCGGCGTCCAGCCGGGCCTTCCCTCAAGCCCGCGCGCCGGCGGTCGAACCCTAGGGTTCGGCCGCCCCTTGTTCGATCCCGACGGGGATCGCGAGATCCCCGTATCCCGGTCTCGACGCTTTCCCGGATCGTCTTGTTCATGTACATATCACGATTAAAACAAGCACATAATCAAAGAGGGGTTCTCGATTATTACCTCGATTCGTTGTACGGAGAAACGAATCCAATTGACGACCTTGCGATCTTCCTACGTATTCCTCGCACTTCGTCCGAACGTCGTGTGGGCGACGATCTATCGGATTCCTATGGATCTCCTTCACTCTTCAAGACTTTATGATTGGCGTATCTTAGGTTAATGAATTGTGAAGACCATGTAGTGCTTATATAGGCTACGTAGGGGATCATAAGGAGACTAAATATTGGGCTTCTAAATATTGAAGATTAAATTGGGTCTAACCCAAATCCATTAATCCTTATCAATATTAAATTTTATTTATTTTCCACTATATAAATAAAATTGCACTCCCAATATTAATCCATATTATATCAAATAATATTTCTCCGATTAGTATTATTTATTCCGTGTATTTAAGATTTAAATATCCATGAATAAATTTATTTATTGCTCAATAAATAATATTCATATCTTATATCCGAGACTAGTACCGTTCAACATTTATTATTGTGCGGAACGAATCCACTCATGAGGTTTACACAATAATTCCTTATGAACTCATCTCGGGGATATTATCAACCCTTCCGGGATACACTTTCCCGTCAAGTATTCACGGCATGTCATATATAAAATATAGCGACCCAATTTTACCGGTAATTAACCCAATAATAAAATCGGTTAATTCCTTTGGAAAATTAAAGTCTCTAATATTAAATATACACACCCGCAATAATATCGGGGATTAAGAATAAAATACTCCGAGATTTAAATTGATTATCCAAGGCAATCCTAATCAATAAATCTCAAGCGATCCGCCCAATACACCAAGTGTACAAGTGTGATAAAATAATTAAGATAAATTATTTTCTCTCTCACACAACGACTATACCGATGGATTGGTCCGTGTCCATCTAGGTCGTGAGCAACTGTTCGATTAAATACGAGTAACCGATAGTATGATCTTCTGTGCGCCCATGCACACCATACTAACTACAACGTATAAAATCCAGGACTATATTTTGCATTATTAATTAATAATAATTAATTGCAAATAATTGTTTATTAATTAAATAGGTTAAATGCTATGACGGGGAGTTTACCGATACTTAAATCTAGACATTAAGTACACAACTCCAACAATCTCCCACTTGTACTAAGGTCTAGTCATTTCCTCCAAACTCCCGACTCCCATACTCATCACGTGCTTAAGTTATACTTCCCAGAAGTATTATGTGAATGAGCAATCTAGGTTGCCGCTCTGAAGTTATCTTGGTGACTACTGCGTCGTCTCCCTTGACGATGACTCGTATCAGGTGGTACTGGCTCTATGTGTTATCATCATCTTTTGAACTTATGACTTCTTCCAGTTCTCCATGCACCGCTATGTACATAGCCTTTGGTGAACCAAGAATCATATCCAAGTTCAGAGGTCATTCCGGAACCTAACCAAAACTTCCGCTGCCTCTGAGGCTGCTATTCGGTTTATGATAGAGTCCGAGAAGCATTACGCTTATCACTCTTTCATCCTTAGGTTCCACCTCTTCTAAAAGTGAACACATATCCTGATATCGACTTACACTGGTCCTTCTCTGATTTTTGTTGGAATTCGATATCCCGGGTTATTTAAATTTGCGGAAACCAATAACCCGATCAAACCCTTCGCCGGAGATCACATGAACGCCGACTCATCCGCCGGAGTCCGGCATTTGGAGACCACGCACCTGAAGGCACGCGGCCCGCCCCCAGCCGAACCCCCGCGAGTCGGGGTTCACGCGATCGAAATCGCGTTCGATCTTCACGATCGATGGGGCTGCCCAGCAGCCCCCCGCGGCGAGTCCGGCGACTCGCCGCCGCCTGTAGGAGCCCCGCCTTCACGGCGGGTGGGGTGCGGCACCAGCCCGCGCCCCCGGCGATCGATCCCCGTGATCGATCGCGAGCCCTCGGCCCAGCCGAGGGTTCCTTTCCTCCGCGCGCCGCCAAACCCTAGCGAGCGATCCCGCGGTCCGGTGGCTTCGCCACCACCGCGTGATCGTTCGTCTAATCCAGGTTCGACTCTTGGATCTTGTTTTTCCGATATTTGATTTCAATATACATGAATTAAATAGCGGAATTATTTAATTCACCTTTCGATTCGTTGTGCGGAGAAACGAGATCTTATGATGACCTTGAGATCTTCCCACGTATTCCTTGCACTTGTTCGAACGTCGGGTGGGCGACGATCCTCCGAACACTATGGATCTCCTTCTCTCCTTTCTCTCTCTAGAATTGTGATCTTCAAGTTATGAGGATAGAGAAGACCATGTAGTGCTTTTATAGGCTACGTAGGGGATCAAAAGGAGGTGGAATATTGGGCTTCTAATATTGAAGATTAAATTGAGCCCAATGCTCAAGTCCATTAATCCTTATCAATATTAATTAATTTATTTTCCACTATATAAATTAATTGCACTCCCAATATTAAACCATATTATATCAAATAATATTTCTCCGGTAGTATTATTTATTCCGTGTATTTAAGATATAAATATCCATGAATAAAATTAATTTATTGCTAATTAATTTATTCATCTCTTATATCCGAGACTAGTACCATTCAACCTTAATTATTATGCGGAACAAATCCACCTGCAGGGTTTACATAATAATTCCTTATGAACTCATCTCGGGGATATTATCAACCCTTACGGGATACACTTTCCCGTCAAGTATTCACGGCATGTCATATATAAAATATAGTGACCCAACTTAACCGGTAATTGACCCAGTAATTAAACCGGTCAATTCCTTTGGAAAATCAAAGTCACTTATATTAAATATACACACCCGCAATAGTATCGGGGATTAAGAATAAAATACACTGAGACTTAAATCGATTATCGCCGGCAATCCTAATCGATAAATCTCAAACGATCCGCCCAATACACCAAGTGTACAAGTGTGATAAAATAATTAAGATAAATTATTTTCTCTCTCACACAACGACTATACCGATGGATTGGTCCGTGTCCATCTAGGTCGTGAGCAACTGTTCGATTAAATACGAGTAACCGATAGTATGATCTTCTGTGTGCCCATGCACACCATACTAACTACAACGTATAAAATCCAGGACTATAATTTGCATATATTTAATTATAAATAATTAAACGCAAATAATTGTTTATTTAATTAAATAGATTAGTGGCAATGGATCGTGAGTTTCCGTTACTTAAATCTAGACATTAAGTACACAACTCCAACAATCTCCCACTTGTACTAAGGTCTAGTCATTTCCTCCATACTCCCGACTCCCATACTCATCACGTGCTTAAGTTGTACTTCCAAGAAGTACTATGTGAATGAGCAATCTTGGTTGCCGCTCTGAAGTTATCTTGGTGACTACAGCGTCGTCTCCCTCGACGATGACTCGTATCAGGTGGTACTTGGACTATGTGTTATCTTACACTTATGGACTTGTGATTTGCTATCGTACCGCTATTTACATAGCCTTTGGCAAATTAAGAATCACATCTAAGTCCCAGAGATTATCCCGGAGTTATACCAAAACTTCCGCTGCCTCTGAGGCCGCTATTTGGTTACCCATGGCAGAGTCCGAAAAGCATCGTGCTTATCACTCCTCCATGTTAAAACTCCTTCTCCTTTAATAGTGAAACACATAGCCTGATATCGACTTACACCGGTCCTTATTCGATTAGAAATCTAAGAGAATGTAATCCAAAGGAAATGCTTGCTTGCTCCGTAATTCAGAACATAGTTTCCAGTACTTCGAAAGTACTTAAAATGTTCATTACAGCAGTCAAGTATTCCTTTCCAGGATTACCTTGATATCCTCCCACTATGCTAACCGCATAGCCGATATCAGGTTCTTGTTTTCAACAATGCATTTATTAAGCTTTCCTCACTGTAAGTGTAGGAATCCGCTTTCATTGCTTCTATCTCCTTTTGTGTTCCAAAACACATATCCTTAGATAGATGCATTCCGTCTCTGAAAGGTAACGAACCTTTCTCGGAATCTTGCATGTTAAAACGAACCATAATCATATAAGATATCTAGAGAAGTACAATGTTCTTTTCTTGAGATACTAGATCTTAAGAACATGCTCTAACTTCTTCTTTATCTCATATATCGATTTTTCTAGACAACCATCATTTTCTGTCTGACATCATCTTTACATTGTTTACCAATGATAAAATGCTATCTACATAAAACCTCCGAGAAACACCATCTTGTTCCCATCACGTTTCCCATACACACGATTCGTCAATGCCTTTTGATGAATCCATCAAAATGGACTTTCTCATCAATGCGCAAGTTCCACGAACTCTAGCTTTGTTCCAATCCATAAATGGATCAACTAAGCTTGTACTCTAAATGATCTTGCCTCTTAGCAATTATCCTTATTGCTTTCCAAGAAGGCACATTTAGATCTAGTACCGCCTTCATGTAGACCCAGGGATTGATTTCATGTATACTAGGTCCAGAGTTCAAAACTCTCCTAGTCTTATGAATATCTCCGGTTGTCAAACAACCTCCCACTACAATGGCATTCCGGTGTATAAACAGTAATAACAGTAGGTGCAGATAGTGATGTACCGCTACTCGGTTCGGCTGGTTCTAAGTCTTAATCGTTTTCTCTCTCTTCAGAAGTATCATGCCATTTTGGGCTTGTGGTTCATCTAATAGTCTTCCTCTAAGAACCGGGCGTTAGAACTTATAACGTCCCTCTGGTTCATAGTACTATCGAACACACTCCTTTTGTTCTTCTAGGATATTGTACAACCACATTTGAATGTGCCGTTGTTTCCAAGACATATCCATAGAACATAGGTAGTTCCGTTTAACTCATGCTTTTACTATTTCTATAAGAGTTCCATTTCTTATTTCCGACACACCAATCCTACAGAGGACTGTATGGTGTAGTCACTTGGGATCCAATCCCAAGCTCTGATCATAAATCAGAGTCAATCAATTCTGATACTTGTCCGGATCTTATATCTTATATCCATAAAGGATTGCTTAGTCGTATTATCTTCCAAATTAGATTCTTAGGTCGGAAGGTCCACTCCTTCAACTTAATTGATCTTACAATCAATTTTCGACCTTTGAACTTCTCATTTGAATAAATATGACTTAGCATAAGAATCCACAAGTATAAATGATTAAATAAAGAAATCTCTTATTAGTAAAACGAGTTATATATAAAACGGTTCGTTGCATCGTGGTGGACTCAGGATTCATCATTTATATATTGCTAGCTAATGTACCAAAATAGATAATATCATTATTTCTTCTTATAACCATCAAATGATTAAAAGAAATAAAATATCCATTTATTAGAAATCCAGAACAAAGTTCTTTCTAATTTGAAAGGTACATAAAAGCAATAACCCAAAATGAAATCCTATAAAATGTCCTCCACTGCAACTGCTACCTCCTTTACAGCATTGCCCATGTAGACTACGATTTCTTCTTATCTAAGTCGTTGGGTTTCCTGGAACCCTTGCATTTAAAATGCACATACCGTCAGTGGTTCCATATCTACACACCAGGTTCCGGTAGATAATACCACTGACTATGTTTCACGACTAAGGAAAAATTTCGTACTTCTTTTGAAAGGATAATCAGACTTCCAGTACCCAGACTGTTTGTATCGAGAATATGGCTTTCTCGTCCCATCTCGTGGTCCAAAAAGAACCACTGGGTTTCACTGAGTACTAACTAGTACTCTTTAACAGTTTGGATAATGTCTAGATCTCTATTCCAATCATTACATTTAGGGACCAGTGAGTTAAAATCCTTACGTATCACATAAAGTGGGTTCAAGGCCATTTCCTAATCTATGAGCACATATAACAAACAATCGATTTAATCTCCGATATTATCTCCCTCAAATAATATCATTAAACCACTAATCGCATCTAAAATCCCATCAGATAAGGCAAGCCACGTGGTGTGGACGTTTACCTACCCAAATGATTTAGCAATTAGATTTTCTTTGGTCATACATCACTTATAGCGTAACCTCGTGGGGAGGAATACTATAATGCGTATCTAAGTGTAAACCATTACTCAGTACTAAAGTAAATCGTTTGGAACCGCTACATCACCGCAAGCCACGTGGTGTGGACGTTTACGACAATTTCACAACTCTTCACAATCACTTATAACTGTCTACATCAATTAATCCAAAATCCGTTAGTATAGCAAGCCACGTGGTGTGGACGTTTACTACACCAAGAGATTTTTATAATTGACTCCCAATTACAAGATCCATTCGATTTCGTAGATCAAGACGCGGAGAATCATAAGTGAAACTCGAAGTTTCTAACCAGTGATTCACCATGCGAGCGACCCTATCTCTCATAAATGAGGGAGCCGAGCAGACAATCGACCCATCTATCAAAGAATGGTACGAAGGTCTCTAATTTGTGTCATCCACATGACCAAGTGGCTCTGGCTCCATTCCACTCCCCGGGGTGAGAATGAGTCGACTTGAAGTCAGTTTCAGAAAGACAAATTAGGCATTGTTTGATAAACTTGATCAATGTTTCTTGTAAGAGGAATTACAAGAATTCTCCTCCAATGACTTGTCTATATGAACTTCGAAAGTACATTAAAGTCACCAAGAGAACAGTGATGGAGACCATGGGAATGTTTCCATCCCCTCTCCCACTTAGCTTTTTACGATAAAGGGATACGCTATCTAGTGCATAAAATAAACACATATAGCATGCATGTAAACAATAAAGCACATAGATCACATAGTCAAAATAATGCTAGAGAAATTATTTTTCCCGACTATCATGGCTTTATCTTCATATGCATCTTCTAGTCTTCAGTCTTCGTTTCTTGAATGCTCCATGTGACGAGAATATTAATCTCCAATATTTAAATCTATTTATTTTCAATTAATCCAAAAGTTACTTAATTCGAAAATTAAGTCAATTGAATATATCAAAAATAAAATTAAATATTATTAATATTTTTATTTATTTATTTTCCTATCTAATTCTATTAAATCTCTAGAATAATCTATCCAAGTAAAACTCGGAATATTCCAGAAGACTTCTATAATAGAATAAGGAAATAAAATAAATTAGGACTCACTACTTTCCAAATTTATTTTATTACTAATCCATGAATATTCCCATGAGTAGGAATAATCAAATAGAAAAAATAAATTTAGTACTAAATTAATTAAATTCCTAATCTTTGAATAATTCCATGAAGGAAATAAATCAATAGGAATAAAATTAATTCCAATTAATTCTTTTCCTAATCCATGAGAGTTTCCAAAAGGAGAACACTCAAATAGGAAAAATCCGAATTAATTAGGAAAGTAATATCTTTGTAGGAATAGCATGGGATTGGGAGATCCCACGCCATCCCCACCGTCGACCTCCACCGCCCGGAACCACCACCGCCGCCGCCCCCAGCCCACGCGCCACCACCACCGGTGGCCGGCGTGGCCGGAAGCCCTAGCGGGCAGCCCCCGGGATGGGGTCGATCGATCCTCATGGGGATCGATCATGGGGTTGATCGACCCCCCCGGTTTTTCGTCCTCTTCGTCTTCGTCACACGTCTTTGTCTCCCGGCGATCGTCTCATCATCGAACCAACGTAAATAAATTACAAGTATTTAAATTACACTATCCGGTATCGATTCTATACATGAAATCGACCCTATACATTTTCCGGAAAATAAAGAGCGTAATAATAAATCCTAAATTCGGTCAACCCCCGAATTTTTACTATTACAAACATTCAACCACACAAAAACGAATCTCGACATGTCCGAGAGTTTAATAAATAATCATGATAATTAATTAAGCAATAATTAAATTAACCATGATAGCCGGAAATCCTGCAAGGTAGAACAATAATCGAATACATACATGAACACGAAACCAAACGCTCTGATACCAATTGCTGGGATTCGATGTCCCGGGCTATCAAAAAAATTGCGGAACCGATAACCCGATCAAAAACCCGTCGCCGGAGATCGCACGAACACCGACTCATCCGCAGGAGTCCGACCTTTGGAGACTACGCGCCCGAAGACACGCAGCCCGCCCCCAGTCGAAATCCCCCGCGAGTCGGAACCTACGAACGCGAACCACACGCGAAGAACCGGGCTCGACAAGAGCATCGCCGCGGGATGAACCCGCGGCTAAACCCTAGCCGAACCCCATCGCGGCTGGGGTTCGCGATCGCCGTGCATGGCGATCGCTGGGCTGCTCCGGCAGCCCCGGGCGGTGAGTCCGGCGACTCACCGCCATCACCGACAGGAGGGGGGACCACCAGTCGCGGCGCGAAGCCGCGACGGTCCCCGGCGATCGAGCTAGGGCTCGATCGCCCCAGCCGCGGCGTCCAGCCGCGGCCTCTCTCTCCTTGCGCGCACCACCGGCGAAGGGAGGCCGGGGGGTTTGACCCGCCGTGGCACCAGCCCACGGCCGAACCCCCAGCGATCGACTTAACGTCGATCGCTCGCCCCGACGTCCAGCCGGGGCTTCCCTCAAGCCCGCGCGCCGGCGGTCGAACCCTAGGGTTAGGCCGCCCCTTGTTCGATCCCGACGGGGATCGCGAGATCCCCGTATCCCGGTCTCGACGCTTTCCCGGATCGTCTTGTTCATGTACATATCACGATTAAAACAAGCACATAATCAAAGAGGGGTTCTCGATTATTACCTCGATTCGTTGTACGGAGAAACGAATCCAATTGACGACCTTGCGATCTTCCTACGTATTCCTCGCACTTCGTCCGAACGTCGTGTGGGCGACGATCTATCGGATTCCTATGGATCTCCTTCACTCTTCAAGACTTTATGATTGGCGTATCTTAGGTTAATGAATTGTGAAGACCATGTAGTGCTTATATAGGCTACGTAGGGGATCATAAGGAGACTAAATATTGGGCTTCTAAATATTGAAGATTAAATTGGGTCCAACCCAAATCCATTAATCCTTATCAATATTAAATTTTATTTATTTTCCACTATATAAATAAAATTGCACTCCCAATATTAATCCATATTATATCAAATAATATTTCTCCGATTAGTATTATTTATTCCGTGTATTTAAGATTTAAATATCCATGAATAAATTTATTTATTGCTCAATAAATAATATTCATATCTTATATCCGAGACTAGTACCGTTCAACCTTTATTATTGTGCGGAACGAATCCACTCATGAGGTTTACACAATAATTCCTTATGAACTCATATCGGGGATATTATCAACCCTTCCGGGATACACTTTCCCGTCAAGTATTCACGGCATGTCATATATAAAATATAGCGACCAAATTTTACCGGTAATTAACCCAATAATAAAATCGGTTAATTCCTTTGGAAAATCAAAGTCTCTAATATTAAATATACACACCCGCAATAATATCGGGGATTAAGAATAAAATACTCCGAGATTTAAATTGATTATCCAAGGCAATCCTAATCAATAAATCTCAAGCGATCCGCCCAATACACCAAGTGTACAACTGTGATAAAATAATTAAGATAAATTATTTTCTCTCTCACACAACGACTATACCGATGGATTGGTCCGTGTCCATCTAGGTCGTGAGCAACTGTTCGATTAAATACGAGTAACCGATAGTATGATCTTCTGTGCGCCCATGCACACCATACTAACTACAACGTATAAAATCCAGGACTATATTTTGCATTATTAATTAATAATAATTAATTGCAAATAATTGTTTATTAATTAAATAGGTTAAATGCTATGACGGGGAGTTTACCGATACTTAAATCTAGACATTAAGTACACAACTCCAACACTTCCCACGTATTCCTTGCACTAGTTTGAACGTCGGGTGGGCGACGATCCTCCAAGCTTATGGATCTCCTTCACGAACTCTTTAGACTAATCAAGTATGATTATCTTGTCTTGTCTAATTGTGAAGACCATGTAGTGCTTTTATAGGCTACGTAGGGGATCTAAAGGAGGTGGAATATTGGGCTTCCAATATTGATGATTAAATTGAGCCCAAGCCCAAATCTATTAATCCCATCAATATTAATTAATTTATTTTCCACTATATAAATTAATTGCACTCCTAATATTAAACCATATTATATCAAATAATATTTCTCCGGTTAGTATTATTTATTCCGTGTATTTAAGATTTAAATATCCATGAATATTATTTATTTATTGCTTAATAAATTTATTCATCTCTTATATCCGAGAATAGTATCACTCAACCTTATTATTATGCGGAAACAAATCCACTCGCGAGGTTTACATAATAAATCCTTATGAGCTTATCTCGGGGATATTATCAACCCTTACGGGATACACTTTCCCGTCAAGTATTCACGGCATGCCATATATAAAATATAGTGACCCAACATAACCGGTAATTAACCCAATAATTAAATCGGTTAATTCATTTGGAAAATCAAAGTCACTTATATTAAATATACACACCCGCAATAGTATCGGGGATTAAGAATAAAATACTCTGAGACATGAATCAATTATCACAGGCAATCCTAATTGATAAATCTCAAGCGATCCGCTCAATACACCAAGTGTACAAGTGTGATAAAATAATTAAGACAAATTATTTTCTCTCTCACACAACGACTATACCGATGGATTGGTCCGTGTCCATCTAGGTTGTGAGCAACTGTTTGATTAAATACGAGTAACCGATAGCATGATCTTCTGTGTGGGCCCGCACACCATACTAACTACAACGTATAAAATCTAGGACTATAATTTGCATATTAATAATTAAAAGCAAATGAATGTTTATTTTAATAGATAAATGATAGTGTACAAGGAGTTCAGAATACTCAAATCTAGACATTAAGTATACTACTCCATCATCCTAACCCTACTGGACCTTCTATGACTGTGCCTCCTTCGGGACCTGGTGGTGGTGCGCCACACCAGATGGCTTTTCCGGTCGTGAATCATCACGATAAACCGGAGAAGTTCAACGGCTTGAACTTCAAGCGTTGGCAACAGAAGATGTTGTTCTATATGACAACATTGAATCTGGCGAGGTTCTTGAAAGAAGATCCTCCTCGCCTACCGGAAGATCCGGACGTGTAAGCGGTGAGCGCGCTTGATGCATGGAAGCATTGGGACTTCTTGTGCAGGAACTATTTGATGAATAGTCTTACAGATGACTTGTACAATGTGTACATTGGAGTCAAATCCGCTAAAGAGTTGTGGGAGACTATGGATAAGAAATACAAAACCGAGGATGCCGGTGCCAAGAAATTCATTGTTGGGAAATTTCTTGATTTTAAAATGGTTAATACTAAATCTGTGATGTCTCAGGTGCAGGAGTTTCAAGTCATTATTCATAACATTCATGTTGGAAATCGATATTCCGGGCTATCAAAAATATCGCGGAACCGATAACCCGACCGAAATCCTCGATCGCCGGAGAACAACAACCAACCACCGTACGAGCCGGAGCTCAACCGAGCACTACCACGGTCCGCCCGTGGTGCCCAGCCGAGCCCCCGCACGGGGCTCGCGATCGCCTCGCGGCTGATCGCTGGGGATGCACGAGGCGTCCCCGGGGCTGCTCGTAGCAGCCCCGCAGCGGGTTCACGGACCCGCTGCTCGCGGGGGGTCAACCCCCGTACGCCCGCTACGGGCGAACCCGTAGCACATACGGGGCAGCTACGGGTGACCCCGTAGCACACTCGCGATCGAGCTCACGGGATCGATCGCCCCTCGGCTCCAGCCGAGGGCTTCGCGTGGCACGCGCCGGCGGCGAGAGGCGGCCGGGATCCGCCGCGGCACCAGCCCGCGGCATCCCGGCGATCGACTAGGTCGATCGTGAGTCCCCGGCGTCCAGCCGGGGCCTTCTCCCGTCGCGCGCAACCGACGGTCGAGCCCTAGGGTTCGGCCGTCCCCTTCGATCTTCGCCGGGGATCTCGAACCCCCGTCCCCGAAGTTCGTACGTTTCTCGGATCGTGCGTTCATGTACATATCACGATTAATTAAACGCATAATCATAAGAGGGGGTTTACGATTATACCTACGTCTCGTTGTGCGGAGAAACGAGATGGTTTGAAGACCTTCGGATCTTCCCACGTATTCCTTGCACTTCGTTCGAACGTCGTGTGGGCGACGATCCTCCGAACTCCTATGGATCTCCTTCACGAACTCTCTAGAATATCAAGTATGATAATCTTATGGTGTGTTAAATTGTGAAGACCATGTAGTGCTTTTATAGGCTACGTAGGGGATCTAAAGGAGGTGGAATAATGGGCTCCTAATATTAATGATTAAATTGAGCCCAAGCCCAAATCTATTAATCCATTAATATTAATTTATTTATTTTCCACTATATAAATTAATTGGACTCTCAATATTAAACCATATTATATCAAATAATATTTCTCCGATAGTATTATTTATTCCGTGTATATAAGATTTAAATATCCATGAATAAAATTTATTTATTGCATAATAAATTTATTCATCTCTTTTATCCGAGAATAGTACCGTTCAACTTTAATTATTATGCGGAAAAATTCCACCTGCAGGGTTTACATAATAATTACATATGAACTCATCTCAGGGATATTATTAACCCTTCCGGGATACACTTTCCCGTCAAGTATTCACGGCATGTCATATATAAAATATAGTGACCCAACTTTACCGGTAATTGACCCAATAATCATACCGGTCAATTCCTTTGGAAAATCAAAGTCACTTATATTAAATATACACACCCGCAATAGTATCAGGGATTAAGAATAAAATACACTGAGACTTAAATCGATTATCTAAGGCAATTCTAATCGATAAATCTCAAGCGATCCGCCCAATACACCAAGTGTACAAGTATGATAAAATAATCAAGACCGATTATTTTCTCCCTCATACAACGACTATACCGATGGCTTGGTCCGTGTCCATCTAGGTCGTGAGCAACTGTTCGATTAAATACGAGTAACCGATAGTATGATCTTCCGTGTGACGACCCACACCATACTAACTACAACGTATATAATCTAGGACTATATTTGCATATATTTAATTGTCAAATAATTAAAAGCAAACAATTGTTTATTTAATTAATAGATTAAATGCTATGACCGGGAGTTACCGTTACTTAAATCTAGACATTAAGTATACAACTCCAACAACGTCGTCTTCCCTGACGATGATTCGTATCAGGTGGTACTTGCTCTATGTGTTATCTCACACTTATGGACTTCTGATTTCTTACCATTTGCCATTGCACCGTTATTTACATAGCCTTTGGCAAACTAAGAATCACATCTAAGTCCCAGAGGTTATCCCGGAGCCATACCAAAACTTCCGCTGCCTCTGAGGCCGCTATTTGGTTACCTAAGGTAGAGTCCGAAAAGCATCGTGCTTATCACTCTTCCATATTAAAAACTCCTCCTCCTTTAATAGTGAAACACATAGCCTGATATCGACTTACACCGGTCCTTATTTGATTAGAAATCTAAGAGAGTGTAATCCAAAGGAAAAGCTTGTCTGCTCCATAATACAGAACATAGTTTCTAGTACTTCGAAAGTACTTAAAATGTTCATTACAACAGTCGAGTATTCCTTTCCATAATTACCTTGATATCCTCCCACTATACTAGCCGCATAGCAGATATCAGGTTCTCGATTTCAACATCGCATTGATCAAGCTGTCCACACTCGAAGTGTAGGAAACCGCTTTCATTGCTTCTATCTTCTTTTGTGTTCCAAAACACATGTCCTTAGATAGATGCATTCCGTGTCTGAAAGGTAACAAACCTTTCTTGGAATCTTGCATGTTAAAACGAACCATAAGCATATCTATGTAAGATGTCCAGGAGAAGTACAATGTTCTTGACAACATCTTTACATTGTTACCAATGATAAGAATATTCTCTACATAAAACCCGAGAAACACCACCTTGTTTCCATCACGTTTCCAATACACACTATTCGTCTATGCTTTGATGAATCCATAAAATGGACTATCTCATCAATTTGCAAGTACCACGAACTCAATGCTTTGTTTCAATCCATAAATGGATTAACTAAGCTTGTACTCTAAATGATCTCGCCTCTTAGCAATAATCCTTATTGCTTTCCAAGAAGGCACATTTAAATCTAGTACTGCCTTCATGTAGATCCAGGGACTGATTTCATGTATACTAGGTCCAGAGTCTGAAAACTCTCCTAGCCTTATGAACATCTCCGGTTGTCGCACAACCTCCCACTACAACGGTATTCCGGTGCATTAACAGTAATAACAGTAGGTGCAGTTAGTGGTGTACCGCTACTCGGTTCGGCTGGTTCTAAGTCTTAATCTTTCTCTCTCATTTCAAAGTATTACGTCACTTTGGGCTTGTGGTTCATCTAATATTCTTCCTCTAAGAACCGGGCGTTAGAACTTATAACGTCCTTCTGGTTCATAGTACTATTGAACATACATCTTTTGTTCTTCCAGGATATTCTACAACCGCATTTGAATGCGTCGTTGTTTTCAAGAGAAATCCATAGAACATAGGTAGTTCCGTATGACTCATGCTTTTACTATTTCTATAAGAGTTCCATTTCTTATTTCCGACACACCATTTTTACACAAGAGTGTATGGTGTAGTCATTTGGGATCAAATCCCAATCTCTGATCAGTATGCCATGCATTCCTCAGACAGGTTCTTGCCTCCGCGATAAAATCGCAGGCTTCTAATGGATATACCTCGAAGGTTCCCCACAATAGCTTTGTGTCCATTGACTTGTCAAAACACTTTGCTTTTGAGGCACATCAGGTACGCTAATCCATTATTTCGAGTAATCATAAAATGAAGCACTCGTACCTTATTGTCTGAGTAAACAAGGGTCTGCATACATCAGAGTGAATCAATTCTAATACTTGTCCGGATCTTATACCTTATATCCATAAAGGATTGCTTAGTTATGTTATCTTCCAAATTAGATTCTTAGGTCGGAAGGTCCACTCCTTCAACTTAATTGATCAAAATATCAATTTTTGACCTTTGAACTTCTTATTTGAATAAACATGACTTAGCATAAGAATCCACAAGTATAAATGATTCATTACAGAAATATCTCTTAAAAGTAAAACGAGTTATATGCTACGGTTCGTTGCATCGTGGTGGACTCAGGATTCATCATTTATATATTGCTAGCTAATGTACCAGAATAGATAATATCATTATTTCTTCTTATAACCATCAAATGATTAAAAGAAATAAAATATCCATTCATTAGAAACTCAGAACAAAGTTCTTTCCAAAAGGTACATAAAAGCAATAACAAAATGAAATCCTATAAAAATGTCCTCCACTGCAACAACTGCCTCCTCCACAGCATTGCCCATGTAGACCACGATTTCTTCTTTTCCAAGTCGTCGGGTTTCCTGGAACCTTGCATTTAAAATGCACATACCGTCAGTGGTTCCATATCTACACACCAGGTTCTGGAAGATAATACCACCGACTATGTTTTTACGACTAAAGAAAGATTTCGTACCTTTGAGAGGATAATCAGACTTCCAGTACCTAGACTGTTTGCATCGAGAATACTAGCCTATTGGCTTTCTCGCCCCATCTCGTGGTCCAAGTAGCTTAGGACCACTGGGTTTCTTTGCTTAGCCTTTCCTTTCCCCCGGTTTTTGCATTTAGGTTCGAAACCTTTGGCATTGGCTACAAGAGCTTGCGATTTCCGTCTCAACTCGTCCAAAAGGTTAATCATCCCAAAAACGTGTTTAAGCGTTTCCTCGAATCGAGTGGCCTTTATGAGTATCCTCATCGCCTCTTGTCTAGCCTCTACATCATGTCTAAAAATCTTCTTGAGTTTGAACATGATATCATAATTAGTGGTTATTGCAAAAGCATTTTCCCACTTCTTAAAATCAGTTCTTTCCTCATCAGTTGAGACATTAATAGGCTCGGGAGAACAAAGCTCACTGAGTACAAACTTGTACTCTTTAACAGTTTGGGCAATGTCTAGATCTCTATTCCAATCAATACATTCAGGGACCAGTGAGCACATATAACAACAAACAATTGATTTAATATCCTCAAATAATATCATTAAACCACTAATCACATCTAAAATCCCATCAGATATGGCAAGCCACGTTGTGTGGACGTTTACCTATCCAAATGATTTAGCAATTAGGTTTGCTTCGGTCGTACATCAATTATAGCGTAACTTCGTTGGGAAGGATACTATAAAGCGTACCTAAGTGTAAACCATTACTCAATACTAAGGTGAGTCATTTGGAACCGCAACATCACCGCAAGCCACGTTGTGTGGACGTTTACGATAACTCACAATCCTTCACAAATCACTATAACTGTCTACATCAATTAATCCAAAATCCGTCGATATAGCAAGCCACGTTGTGTGGACGTTTACTACACCAAGAGATTTTTATAATTGACTTAACCTACGTAACGCCTACAATAAAGTTTGAGAGTGAAGAGGATCCATAAGTTCGATAGCTCGTCGCCCACCCGACGTTCGAACGGAGTGCAAGGAATACGCGGGAAGGTCACGAGGTCATCATCGATTTCGTTTCTCCGAACAACGAATCGTAGGTACAATTCTCAACGCACTTGTTAATTGTTCGATTTGATTTATTGAGAACTCCCAATTACTTGATCCATTCGATTTTTGTAAATCAGGACGTGGAGAATCATAAGTGAAACTCGAAGTTTCTTACCAGTGATTTGATGGAGTAGTATACTTAATGTCTAGATTTGAGTATTCTGAACTCTGTATGCACTTTCATTTACCTATCTATTACAGACATTCATTTGCTTTTAATTATTGTTAATTAAATATATGCAAATCATAGTCCTGGATTTTATACGTTGTAGTTAGTATGGTGTGTCTGGCCCACACAGAAGATCATACTATCGGTTACTCGTATTTAATCGAACAGTTGCTCACGACCTAGATGGACACGGACCAATCCATCGGTATAGTCGTTGTGTGAGAGAGAAGATAATTTGTCTTGATTATCTTATCACACTTGTACACTTGGTGTATTGAGCGGATCTATTGAGACTCATCAATTAGGATTGCTCGGCGATAATTGATTTGAGACTCGGAGTATTTTATTCTTAATCCCTGAAATAATTGCGGGTGTGTATATTTAATATTAGTGACTTTGATTTTCCAAAGGAATTAACCGATTTAATTATTGGGTTAATTACCGGTTAAGTTGGGTCACTATATTTTATATATGGCATGCCGTGAATTCTTGAAGGGGCAGTGTATCCCGTAAGGGTTGATAATATCCCCGAGATGAGCTCATAAGGATTTATTGTGTAAACCTCGCGAGTGGATTTGTTCCGCACAATAAATAAGGTTGAGTGGTACTAGTCTCGGATATAAGAAATGAATAAATTTATTAAGCAATAAATAAATTTTATTCATGGATATTTAAATCTTAAATACACGGAATAAATAATACTAAGTTGGAGAAATATTATTTGGTATAATATGGAATAATATTGGGAGGTCAATTTTATTTATATAGTGGAAAATAAATAAAATTAATATTGATAAGAATTAATGGATTTGGGTTGGACCCAATTTAATTTTCAATATTAAAGCCCAATATTTATTCTCCTTTTGATCCCCTTCGTAGCCTATAAAAGCACTACATGGTCTAAAAGCACTACCGTAGGACGAAGATCCGAGGATCGAACCCCGGACCGAGGGTCGAGCCGGGCGGTGGTGGCGTAGCCACCGGACCGCCGGCGGCTCGTGGATCCCTCGCGGGGATCGAGTGCGCGAACCCTCGGCTGGACGCCGAGGGTCGATCGAGCCCTACGGGACCGATCGCTAGGGCTACGGGTCTCACCCGTAGCAGCTCGTAGCGAGCTGCGGGTTTACCCGCAGCGGCTCGCTGGACGCGAGCCCTAGCCGCGAGCAGCGGATCGCCGGATCCGCTGCGGGGATGCCGCGAGGCATCCCGTGCGATCGCTGCGAGCGATCGCGAGTCCCCTCGCGGGGACTCGGCTGGGCGTCCGCGTGCCTCGTGCACGCGACGCGTTCGGTCGGGTCCCGGATCGCGTGGGCTCGTGATTTCTCCGGCGATTGAGGTTGTCGATTGTACGAACCTCGGCTCGCGGGTTTTCGGGTGGGGTCGGATTACGTGCCTTCGGGTGCGTGGTCTCCAAAGCCCGGACTCCGGCGGATGAGTCGGTGTACGTACGATCTCCGGCGAAGGGTTCGTTCGGGTTATCGGTTCCGCAATTTTGATAACCCGGGATAGCGAATTCCAACAACTGGTATCAGAGCGTGGTTTACGTTCGCGGTATTTTCAATAAATGTTGTTTTACCTTGCAGGGTTCCGACTATTATGGCTTGATGATTATTCGTTTAATTATTTTGTCATGTGATTGTTGGTTTTATTAAACTCTCGGACATGTCGAGATTCGTTTTTGGTGGTGAATGCTTGTAATAGTAAAAATTCGGGGGTTGACCGAATTTAGGATTTATTGTTATGTTCGTTGTTTTTCCGGAAAATGTATAGGGTCGATTTCCTGTATAGAATCGATACCGGAATTGTATTTTAGATTTTTTGTAAATTTAATTTTGCGATTGGATCGACGTATCGAAGACCGCCGGAGAAGACGAAGTGACGGGGATGGACGAAGGGCTAGGGATCGATTGGATCGATCCCCATGGATGCCCGATCGAAGGCTATGGGCGATGGGGGCTGTTGCCCTAGCCGCGGCTGCCACCATCTCGGTGGTTGTCGGCTTGGCTTGGCGGCGGCGCTCCTCCCCGTGGCTGGCCGGTCGATCGAAGGTGGGGGTGGTTCGGGGTCTCCCAACCCGAGCTACTCCTACCGGAAATATACTTTCCTAATTAATTCATTATTTCCTATTTTGAGTATTTCTTTAAGGAATATTCTAGAAAAATAGAAAAAGAATTAATTTAGTACTAAATTTATTTTTCCTATTTGATTATTCCTACTCATGGGAATATTCATGGATTAGGAATAAAAATAAATTTGGAAAAGTATAATAGTCCTAATTATTTTATTTCTTTATTTCATTATAGATATCATCTAGAATATTCCAAGTTTTACTTGGATGGATTATTCTAGAGATTTAATGAATTGGAAAAAGAAAATAAAATAAATAAAAATATTAATAATATTTAATTTTATTTTTGATATATTCAATTGACTTAATTTTCGAATTAAGTAACTTTTGGATTAATTAAAAATAAATAGATTTAAATATTGGAAATTAATATTCGTCACATGGAGCATTCAAGAAACGAAGACTGAAGACTAGAAGATGCGTACGGGGATGTGATGAAGCCATAATAGTCGGAAAATAATATTCTAGTAATTATTTTGACTATGTGATAATACTATGTGCTTTATTACATGTATGCATGCTATATGTGTTTATTTTATGCACTAGATAGCGTATCCCTTTATTGTAAAAAGCTAAGTGGGAGAGGGTATGGAAACATACCCATGGTCTCCATTGCTGCTCTCTTGGTGACTTTTATATACCTTTGAGGTATATATAGATAAGTCATTGGAGGAGAGTTCTTGTAATTCCTCTTACAAGAAACATTGATTAAGTTTATCAAACAATGCCTAATTTGTCTTTCCAAAGCTGATTTCAAGTCGACTCATTCTCACCCCGGGGAGTGGAATGGAGCCAGAGCCACTTGGTCATGTAGAGGACACAAATTAGAGACCTTCGTACCATTCTTTGATAGATGGATCGATTGTCTGCTCGGCTCCCTCATTTATGAGAGATAGGGTCGTTCGCATGGTGAATCACTGGTTAGAAACTTCGAGTTTCACTTATGATTCTCCACGTCTTGATTTACGAGATTGAATGGATCTAGTAATTGGATTTCAATTATATAAATCATTTTGGTGTAGTAAACGTCCACACGAACGTGGCTTGCTATACTGAATGGGATTTTAGAATAATTGATGTAGACAGTTATAGGGAATTGTGAAGAGTTGCGAGTTGTCGTAAACGTCCACACGAACGTGGCTTGCGGTGACATAACAGTTCTAAACGATTCACCTTAGTACTGAGTAATGGTTTACACTTAGATACGCGTTATAGTATTCCTCCCAACGAGGTTACGCTATAAGTGATGTATGACCGAAGTAAAATCTAATTGCTAAATCATTTGGGTGGGTAAACGTCCACACGAACGTGGCTTGCCTTACCTGATGGGATTTTAGATGTGATTAGTGATTTAATGATATTATTTGAGGGAGATAATATCGGATATTAAATTGTTTGTTTGTTTTATGTGCTTATAGGTTAAGAATGACTGTGACCCCACTTTGTGATATACTTAAGGATGAAAACTCACCGGTTCCATATGGTGATGATTGGGAACGAAATCTGGACATTGTTCAGACTGTTGAGCTTTCCGAATCCACTGTTGTCCCAACTGATGAGGACATTCGAAATGACCTCAGGATGATGTTGAGACATAGCGTGGAAGCCGGACAAGAGGTGATTAACATACTCACAGAATTCTCTCTCAATGAGTCCCTTAAAAAGGAATCAACGAGAGCGGAGTTTGTGCGTAAGTTAAGAGAATCACAAGCTTTTGTGGCAAGGCTAGAGGAAAAGCGTGCAAAGAAACCCAGTGGCTCAAAGCCACGGATTGGGAAAGGCAAGCCTTTGGGCAAGTTCTTTCGATGCAAGCAGTTTGGACACTGGGGGTCTGATTGTCCTCTCATCAAAGGTACGAAATTTTCCTTAGTCACTGAAACATTGTCAGCGGTGATATCTACCAGCACCTGGTGTGTAGATACGGGTGCCACTGACCATGTCTGCAATTCATTGCAGGGGTTCCAGGAAACCCGGAGACTTAGAGAGGGAGAGATCGTGGTCTACATGGGCAATGCCGCGAAGGTGGCGGCTGTTGCAGTGGGAGACGTTCACTTACGCTTTAGTAGTGATAGGGTTTTAGTTTTACAAAATTGTCTTTATGTACCGAATTTTAGAAAGAATTTGATTTCGGTTTCTAAGCTAATTCTGAATGGATATTCTGTTTCTTTTGATCACTCTGTGGTCATAAGAAGAAACAGTGAGATTGTCTGTTCTGGTACATTGGTGGACGATTTGTATATTCTAAATCCTGAGTCTAACACGATGCAACTAACCGAGAGTAATAACACATCTACGAACACCAATAAGAGAAAGGAACCTTCTAAAATGAATCAATTATACTTGTGGCATCTAAGGCTAGGTCATATTAATTCGAATAGAATTCAAAGGTTGAAAGCTGATGGTCTCATTAGCGGCATAGAAGGAGAGGACCTTCCAACCTGCGAATCCTGTTTGGAGGGTAAAATGACCAAGCGTTCTTTTTCTGGTAAAGGACATAGAGCTGAACAAGTATTGGATTTGATCCACTCTGATGTATGCGGACCTATGTCTACTCAGGCAAGGGGAGGGTACGAGTACTTCATCACTTTCACTGATGATTACTCAAGGTATGGATTTGTGTACTTGATGCGCCGCAAGAGCGAATCCTTTGACAAGTTCAAGGAGTTCAAGGCTTTTGTGGAGAACCTTCAAAGTAAATCCATTAAATGCCTGCGATCTGATCGCGGAGGCGAGTACCTGTCTGGAGAATTCAAGGCATACTTAGTAGAGAATGGGATTGATTCCCAGATGACATCACCATATACTCCCCAGCAGAATGGTGTGTCAGAAAGAAGGAATAGGACTCTTATGGAAATGGTACGTTCAATGATGAGTTACTCGGACTTACCTACTATGTTCTGGGGACATGCCTTGGAAACAGCGGCGTACATTCTCAACATGGTTCCAACGAAAACGGTTCCCACAACACCCATGGAAAGGTGGAGCGGGCGCAAGCCTAGCCTCAGGCACCTTCGGATCTGGGGATGTCCAGCACATGTGTTGCGACAAGGGGCCGATAAGTTAGAACCTAGATCAGAATTACGGTTGTTTGTAGGATACCCGAAAGGAACTAAAGGTGGCATGTTCTATAGTCCTACGGACCAGAAGATCGTTATAAGTACTAACGCTCGGTTCTTAGAGGAAGACTATGTCATGGACCACAAGCCCATGAGTGACATAATACTTGATGAGTTAAGAGGAGACAAGGAAGACTCAGATACAGCCGAACCGAGTGTAGATACACCACTAGAACCTGCACCTAATACTGTCACTGTTGATACACCGGAACGCCGTCGTAGTGGGAGGGTTGTCAAACAACCGGACAGATGGATTGGACTGGGTGAGTCTTCGGACTCGGCACCCGGAGTTCATGAAGTCGATCCCTGGACCTATGATGAGGCGGTACAAGATATAGATGCGCCTTCTTGGAAGAAAGCGATGAAATCCGAAATAGAATCTATGGATTCTAATAAAGTATGGGATCTTGTAGAACCACCAAGCGGCGTAAAGCCAATTGGGTGTAAATGGGTCTACAAGAGAAAGAGAGGATCTGACGGAAAGGTTGAAACCTTTAAAGCTCGGCTTGTTGCGAAAGGATATACTCAGAAAGAGGGAATCGATTATGAGGAGACCTTCTCGCCGGTAGCCAAGATAAAGTCGATCCGGATTCTCTTATCCATAGCAGCTCATATGGATTATGAGGTGTGGCAAATGGACGTCAAGACAGCTTTCCTTAACGGAAGTCTTGACGAGACGATTTATATGAAACAACCAGAAGGATTCATTGCTAAGGGGCGAGATCATCTAGTGTGCAAGCTTAATCGATCCATTTATGGATTGAAACAAGCCTCGAGATCGTGGAACCTGCGGTTTGATGAAGTAGTCCAATCTTTTGGATTCATTCAAAGCATGGACGAATCGTGTGTGAATTGGAAACGTGATGGAAAGAAGGTGGTGTTCCTCGTGCTTTATGTAGACGACATACTTCTCATTGGCAACAGTGTGAAGATGTTATCAGACATAAAGGGATGGTTGTCTAGACAATTCGATATGAAAGATTTGGGTGAAGTCGGACATGTTCTAGGGATCAAAGTTATAAGGGATCGCCGGAATAGAACATTGTGTCTTTCCCAGCAATCTTACATAGACACGATTCTAGCTCGTTTTAACATGCAAGATTCCAAGAAGGGTGATCTGCCCTTCAGTAAAGGAACTTATCTTTCTAAGGAAATGTGTCCTCAGACACAGAAGGAGAAAGATGACATGAAAGCGGTTCCCTACGCTTCGGCTGTGGGAAGCTTAATGTATGCAATGTTATGCACGAGGCCTGATATCTGTTATGCCGTTGGCATAGTAGCAAGATATCAGAGTAACCCTGGAAAGGCTCATTGGACTGCCGTTAAGAGCATTTTCAAGTATTTGCGAAATACTAAGGATTATGTTATGAGATACAGTGCAGACAATCTGATTCCTTTGGGTTACACAGATTCGGATTTCCAAGCTGATAAGGACCGGCGTAAGTCGACATCAGGCTATGTGTACACTTTGGGAGGTGGAGCCGTATCATGGAAGAGTGTTAAGCAAAAGTGCATTTCGGACTCTACCATGGAAGCTGAATATGTTGCAGCCTCAGAGGCAGCGAAAGAATCAGTGTGGTTCCTTAATTTCCTCCAGGACTTAGATGTGATTCCGAGTTTGCCTAAAGCTATGACAATTTATTGTGATAATAGCGGTGCAGTGGCAAACAGTAAGGAACCACGGTCCCATAGTGCTACAAAACACATAGAGCGCAAGTACCACCTGATTCGAGACATCGTCAAGAGGGGCGATGCGATAGTCACCAAGATAGCTTCGGAAGACAACCTAGCGGACCCTTTCACCAAGATACTTCCTAAGGAAGTATATAACAAGCACTTGGAGGGTTTGGGAGTCAGAAGTTTGGAGGATATGACTAGACCTTAGTATAAGTGGGAGATTGATGGAGTAGTATACTTAATGTCTAGATTTGAGTATTCTGAACTCTGTATGCACTTTCATTTACCTATCTATTACAGACATTCATTTGCTTTTAATTATTGTTAATTAAATATATGCAAATCATAGTCCTGGATTTTATACGTTGTAGTTAGTATGGTGTGTCTGGCCCACACAGAAGATCATACTATCGGTTACTCGTATTTAATCGAACAGTTGCTCACGACCTAGATGGACACGGACCAATCCATCGGTATAGTCGTTGTGTGAGAGAGAAGATAATTTGTCTTGATTATCTTATCACACTTGTACACTTGGTGTATTGAGCGGATCTATTGAGACTCATCAATTAGGATTGCTCGGCGATAATTGATTTGAGACTCGGAGTATTTTATTCTTAATCCCTGAAATAATTGCGGGTGTGTATATTTAATATTAGTGACTTTGATTTTCCAAAGGAATTAACCGATTTAATTATTGGGTTAATTACCGGTTAAGTTGGGTCACTATATTTTATATATGGCATGCCGTGAATTCTTGAAGGGGCAGTGTATCCCGTAAGGGTTGATAATATCCCCGAGATGAGCTCATAAGGATTTATTGTGTAAACCTCGCGAGTGGATTTGTTCCGCACAATAAATAAGGTTGAGTGGTACTAGTCTCGGATATAAGAAATGAATAAATTTATTAAGCAATAAATAAATTTTATTCATGGATATTTAAATCTTAAATACACGGAATAAATAATACTAAGTTGGAGAAATATTATTTGGTATAATATGGAATAATATTGGGAGGTCAATTTTATTTATATAGTGGAAAATAAATAAAATTAATATTGATAAGAATTAATGGATTTGGGTTGGACCCAATTTAATTTTCAATATTAAAGCCCAATATTTATTCTCCTTTTGATCCCCTTCGTAGCCTATAAAAGCACTACATGGTCTTCACTACTTAACCTACGTAACGCCTACAATAAAGTTTGAGAGTGAAGAGGATCCATAAGTTCGATAGCTCGTCGCCCACCCGACGTTCGAACGGAGTGCAAGGAATACGTGGGAAGGTCACGAGGTCATCATCGATTTCGTTTCTCCGAACAACGAATCGTAGGTACAATTCTCAACGCACTTGTTAATTGTTCGATTTGATTTATTGAGAATACCGTAGGACGAAGATCCGAGGATCGAATCCCGGACCGAGGGTCGAGCCGGGCGGTGGTGGCGTAGCCACCGGACCGCCGGCGGCTCGTGGATCCCTCGCGGGGATCGAGTGCGCGAACCCTCGGCTGGACGCCGAGGGTCGATCGAGCCCTACGGGGCCGATCGCTAGGGCTACGGGTCTCACCCGTAGCAGCTCGTAGCGAGCTGCGGGTTTACCCGCAGCGGCTCGCTGGACGCGAGCCCTAGCCGCGAGCAACGGATCGCCGGATCCGCTGCGGGGATGCCGCGAGGCATCCCGTGCGATCGCTGCGAGCGATCGCGAGTCCCCTCGCGGGGACTCGGCTGGGCGTCCGCGTGCCTCGTGCACGCGACGCGTTCGGTCGGGTCCCGGATCGCGTGGGCTCGTGATTTCTCCGGCGATTGAGGTTGTCGATTGTACGAACCTCGGCTCGCGGGTTTTCGGGTGGGGGCGGATTACGTGCCTTCGGGTGCGTGGTCTCCAAAGCCCGGACTCCGGCGGATGAGTCGGTGTACGTACGATCTCCGGCGAAGGGTTCGTTCGGGTTATCGGTTCCGCAATTTTGATAACCCGGGATAGCGAATTCCAACATGATTCACCATGCGAACAACCCTATCTCTCATAAAATGAGGGAGCCGAGCAGACAATCGATCCATTTCAAGAAATGGTACGAAGGTCTCTAATTTGTGTCATCCACATGACCAAGTGGCTTTGGCTCCACTCCACTCCCCGGGGTGAGAATGAGTCGACTTGAAATCAGTTTCAGAAAGACAAATTAGGCATTGTTTGATAAACTCAATCAATGTTTCTCGTAAAAGGAATTACAAGAATTCTCCTCCAATGACTTGTCTATACGAACTTCGAAAGCTCATAAAAGTCACCAAGAGAACAGTAATGGAGACCATGGCATTGTTTCCAATCCCTCTCCAACTTAGCTTTTCATAACAAAGGGATACGCTATATAATGCATAACTAAATACACATAAGCATGCATACACGAAATAAAGCACATACTATTATCAAAATAATACTAGAATATTATTTTCCGACTATCATGGCTTTATTGCATCTCTTCACGCATCTTCTAGTCTTCAGTCTTCGTTCTTGAATACTCCATGTGACAAGAATATTAATTCCAATATTTAAATCTATTTATTTTTAATTAATCCAAAAGTTACTTAATTCGAAAATTAAGTCAATCGAATATATCAAAAATAAAATTAAATGTTATTAATATTATTATTTATTTTTTATTTTCCTTTCTAATTCTATTAAATCTTTAGAATCCTATTCAAGTCAAACTTGAAATATTCTAGAAGACTTCTATAATAGAATAAGGAAATAAAATAAATTAGGACTCCTAATCCTTCAAAATTAATTTCTTTCCTAATCTATTAAAAATTCCATAAAAAAATAATTAAATAGGAAAAATTAATTAAGGACTTTCAAACTTTCCAAATTAATTATTTTCCTAATCCATTAAGAATTCCATAAAGGAATAATTAAATAAGGAAAATAAATTAATTCCAAAATAATTCTTTTCCTAATCCATGAATATTCCAAAGTCGGAATAATCAATTATGAAGACCAAATTAATTCTAAATTTATTCTTTTCTTATCCATGAAATTTCCAGAATAGGAATAATCAATAAGGAAATAAATTTATTCTAAATTTATTCTTTTCCTATTCCATGAGAATTCCCAAAAATAGGAATACTCAAAATAGGAAAACCGAGTAATTTAGGAAAGTTGAATCTTGGCGGGAGAGCACGGGTTAGGAGTCCCCGCGCCCTACCACCACCATCGATCACCCCCGGAGGAGCACGCCACCGCCGCCCAGCCGGACAGCCGCCGTCGCCGGCGACCTAAGGCCGAGAAGCCCGCGGGCTGCCCCCTCGGTGGTCGATCGATCCATGGGATCGGCCATGGGGTTGGCCAATCAGGAGCCCTCCCTTTCTACGTCTCCTCCGTCACACGTCTTCTTTTCCGGCGGTCGTTTCGGCATCGATCCAACGTAAATAAAATTACAAAATTAATTTACAATTATCCGGTATCGATTTTATACATGAAATCGACCCTATACAATTTCCGGAAAAAGTAGAACGTAATAATAAATCCTAAATTCGGTCAACCCCCGAATTTTTACTATTACAAGCATTCACCACACATAAAACGAATCTCGACATGTCCGAGAGTTTAATAATCAAACTATTACGACAAAAATAATTAACGAATAATTATTAACAAGCCATAATAGTCGGAAACCCTGCAAGGTAGAACAATTTATCGCATATACACATGAACTAGAACCAACGCTCTGATACCAATTGTTGGAAATCGATATCCCGGGGTTAACGGAATTGCGGAAACATAACCCCGAGAAAAATCCCTTCGCCGAAAACCACCGCGAACCACCGTACGCGAACCGGGGCCCGACCGAACACCCCGCCGCGGACGAACCCGGGCTGTTCAGTCGAGCCCCCGCGTGGGGTTCGCGGCTGTCCTTGGCAGCCGCCTAGGGCTGACCATGGCAGCCCGCCGGGCATGCTCGAACTCCTCGCGGACAGCCCCATCGTCTTCGCGGGGATGCGTCTTGACCGAACACATGCCGCCACCGAAGTCGCGGCTGCCCTATCACGAACCCGCTGCTTCGATCGAATGGCTGCCCAGCAGCCACGGGCTGACCTAGCCACGCCTCGGTGATCGCATGCCCAGCCACGGTCGAACCGTGGCTAGCGATCACCGCCAGCACTGCCGCGCGGGCGGCTGGTGCACCGCGCGAGCGGCGATCGCACCGCCTAAGCGGAGATCGCACCGCGCGGGCGGGTTGCGTCCAGCTAGGGCACGATCGAGTCTCGGCGTCCAACCGAGGCTCTCGCCCTCTCGACCCATCCCGTCGAGCCGTTGAGCCGCCGGCGGTCCGGTGGTCTTCGATCACCACCGTCCGGTTCAACTTCGACATGGGTCGCGTTCTCGGATCTTACGTTCACGTTATTTTAACGATAATAATTTAAAATCATCGAAGAGGTTTCAACGATTTTACCTTTGTTCTCGTTGTACAGAGAAACGAGATCTATGAAGACCTTGAGACCTTCCCACGTATTCCTTGCACTAGCTCGAACGTCGGGTGGACGACGATCCTCCGAACTCCATGGATCTTCCTCTCTACTTTCTCTCTCTAGAATTGTGATCTTCAAGTTATATGAATAGAGAAGACCATGTAGTGCTTTTATAGGCTACGTAGGGGATCTTAAGGAGGTGAAATATTGAGCTTCCAATATTAATGATTAAATTAAGCCCAAGCCCAAATCTATTAATCCCATTATTATTAATTAATTTATTTTCCACTATATAAATTAATTGCACTCCCAATATTAAACCATATTATATCAAATAATATTTCTCCGGTAGTATTATTTATTCTGTGTATTTAAGATATAAATATCCATGAATAAAATTAATTTATTGCTAATTAATTTATTCATCTCTTTTATCCGAGAATAGTACCATTCAACCTTAATTATTATGCGGAACAAATCCACCTGCAGGGTTTACATAATAATTCCTTATGAACTCATCTCGGGGATATTATCAACCCTTACGGGATACACTTTCCCGTCAAGTATTCACGGCATGTCATATATAAAATATAGCGACCCAACTTAACCGGTAATTGACCCAATAATTAAACCGGTCAATTCCTTTGGAAAATCAAAGTCACTTATATTAAATATACACACCCGCAATAGTATCGGAGATTAAGAATAAAATACACTGAGATTTAAATCGATTATCCAAGGCAATCCTAATCGATAAATCTCAAGCGATCCGCCCAATACACCAAGTGTACAAGTATGATAAAATAATCAAGACACATTATTTTCTCCCTCATACAACGACTATACCGATGGATTGGTCCGTGTCCATCTAGGTCGTGAGCAACTGTTCGATTAAATACGAGTAACCGATAGTATGATCTTCCGTGTGGGCCCGCACACCATACTAACTACAACGTATATAATCTAGGACTATAATTTGCATATATTTAATTATAAATAATTAAACGCAAATAATTGTTTATTTAATTAAATAGATTAATGGCAATGGATCGGGAGTTTCCGTTACTTAAATCTAAACATTTTAAGTACACAACTCCAACAGACTTGAACTCTTCTTCTCTATGTCGACGGGTTTTCTGGAACCCCTGCATTCAAAATGCACATACCGTCAGTGGTTCCATATCTACACACCAGATTTTTGGTAGATAATACCGCTGACTATGTTTTTACGACTAAAGAAAAATTCGTACCTTTGAGAGGACAATCAGTCTTCCAGTGTCCAGACTTCTTGCAGCGAAAGCAATTGCCCTTAGGCTTGCCAACCCTTCCTCGTGGTCCATTCTTGGCACCACTGGGTTTCCAGGCTTGCTTCCTTTTCTTGCCCCTACCTCCAATAGCCTTCGAGCCTTTGGACTTGGTAGTTACAAGCGCTTGAGACTTGCCCTTCTTGTAGATCCCCTCTGCCGCCTTCAGTTCAGTCAGGAGTTGCGCAAGAGTATAAGATAGTTTACCCATGTTATAACTCATACGAAACTGCTCAAAACTAGGGGACAGAGACTGGAGTATGATGTCGACTTGCGTCTCACCATCAATTTGAGCTCCTAGGATATCAAGTTCATTCAACAAACTCATCATCTTAAGAACGTGCTCCCCAACGGGCGTTCCTTCAGACTGAGTAGTTGTCATAAGGGTTCTCATGGCTTCTTTCCTAGCCGCACGATCTTGGTGCCCAAACATATCCTTGAGGTTATACAACATATCCTTGGCAGTGGCCATCGACTCATGTTGGGTTTGGAGTATATTTGACATGGAAGCCAAAATATAGCACCTAGCCATTTCATCATCCTTTTTCCACTTCCGATATGCTTCCCTTTCCTCATTAGTTGAGGCACCCGTGGGTTCAGCAGGGCATTGCTCATAGAGTACAAACTTGTACTCCTCTACAGTCAGGACAATGTCCAAATTTCTCCTCAAATCAATGTAATTGGGGCCAGTGAGTTTATTCTCCTTGAGTATCACAGAAAGTGGATTCATAGCTATTCTCTAAACCTATAAGCACATATAAACAAACAAACAATTTAATGTCCGATATTATCTCCCTCAAATAATATCATTAAATTACTAATCACATCTAAAATCTCATCAGGTATGGCAAGCCACGTTTGTGTGGACGTTTACCTACCCAAATGATTTATCAATTAGATTTGCTTCGGTCGTACATCAATTATAGCGTAACTTCGTTGGGAAGGATACTATAAAGCGTACTAAGTCTAAACCATTACTCAGTACTAAGGTGAGTCATTTGGAACCGCAACATCACCGCAAGCCACGTTGTGTGGACGTTTACGATAACTCACAATCCTTCACAAATCCCTATAACTGTCTACATCAATTAATCCAAAATCCGTCGATATAGCAAGCCACGTTGTGTGGACGTTTACTACACCAAGAGATTTTTATAATTGACTCCCAATTACTTGATCCATTCGATTTTCGTAAATCAGGACGTGGAGAATCATAAGTGAAACTCGAAGTTTCTTACCAGTGATTCACCATGCGAACAACCCTATCTCTCATAAAATGAGGGAGCCGAGCAGACAATCGATCCATTTCAAGAAATGGTACGAAGGTCTCTAATTTGTGTCATCCACATGACCAAGTGGCTTTGGCTCCATTCCACTCCCCGGGGTGAGAATGAGTCGACTTGAAATCAGTTTCAGAAAGACAAATTAGGCACTGTTTGATAAACTCAATCAATGTTTCTCGTAAAAGAAATTACAAGAATTCTCCTCCAATGACTTGTCTATACGAACTTCGAAAGCTCATAAAAGTCACCAAGAGAACAGTAATGGAGACCATGGCATTGTTTCCAATCCCTCTCCCACTTAGCTTTTCATAACAAAGGGATACGCTATCTAATGCATAATTAAATACACAGAAGCATGCATACATGAAATAAAGCACATACTATTATCAAAATAATACTAGAATATTATTTTCTGACTATCATGGCTTTATTGCATCTCCGTACGCATCTTCTAGTCTTCAGTCTTCGTTCTTGAATGCTCCATGTGACGAGAATATTAATTCCAATATTTAAATCTATTTATTTTTAATTAATCTAAAAGTTACTTAATTCGAAAATTAAGTCAATCGAATATATCAAAAATAAAATTAAATGTTATTAATATTATTATTTATTTTTTATTTTCCTTTCTAATTCTATTAAATCTTTAGAATCCTATCCAAGTCAAACTTGGAATATTCTAGAAGACTTCTATAATAGAATAAGGAAATAAAATAAATTAGGACTCCTAATCCTTCAAAATTAATTCCTTTCCTAATCTATTAAAAATTCCATAAAGGAATAATTAAATAGGAAAAATTAATTAAGGACTTTCAAACTTTCCAAATTAATTATTTTCCTAATCCATTAAGAATTCCATAAAGGAATAATTAAATAAGGAAAATAAATTAATTCCAAAATACTTCTTTTCCTAATCCATGAATATTCCAAAGTAGGAATAATCAATTAGGAAGACCAAATTAATTCTAAATTTATTCTTTCCTTATCCATGAAAATTCCCATAATATGAATAATCAATAAGGAAATAAATTTATTCTAAATTTATTCTTTTCCTATTCCATGAGAATTCCCAAAAATAAGAATACTCAAAATAGGAAAACCGAATAATTTAGGAAAGTTGAATCTTGGCGGGAGAGCACGGGTTGGGAGTCCCCGCGTCCTACCACCACCATTGATCACCCACCGAGGAGCACGCCGCCGCCGCCCAGCCAGACAGCCGCCGTCGCCGGCGACCTAAGGCCGAGAAGCCCGCGGGCTGCCCCCTCGGTGGTTGATCGATCCATGGGATCGGCCATGGGGTTGGCCGATCCGGAGCCCTCCCTTTCTACGTCTCCTCCGTCACACGTCTTCTTTTCCGGCGGTCGTTTCGGCATCGATCCAACGTAAATAAAATTAAAAAATTAATTTACAATTATCCGGTATCGATTTTATACATGAAATCGACCCTATACAATTTCCGGAAAAAGTAGAACGTAATAATAAATCCTTAATCGGTCAACCCCCGAATTTTTACTATTACAAGCATTCACCACACATAAAACGAATCTCGACATGTCCGAGAGTTTAATAATCAAACTATTACGACAAAAATAATTAACGAATAATTATTAACAAGCCATAATAGTCGGAAACCCTGCAAGGTAGAACAATTTATCGCATATACACATGAACTAGAACCAACGCTCTGATACCAATTGTTGGAAATCGATATCCCGAGGTTAACGGAATTGCGGAAACATAACCCCTATCAAAATCCCTTCGCCAGAAACCACTGCGAACCACCGTACGCGAACCGGGGCCCGACCGAACACCCCACCGCGGACGAACCCGGGCTGTTCGGTCGAGCCCCCGCGTGGGGTTCGCGGCTGTCCTTGGCAGCCGCCTAGGGCTGCCCATGGCAGCCCGCCGGGCATGCTCGAACTCCTCGCGGACAGCCCCATCGTCTTCGCGGGGATGCGTCTTGACCGAACACATACCGTCAGTGGTTCCATATCTACACACCAGATTTTTTGTAGATAATACCGCTGACTATGTTTTTACGACTAAAGAAAAATTCATACCTTTGAGAGGACAATCAGCCTTCTAGTGTCCATAATTCTTGCAGCGAAAGCAATTGCCCTTAGGCTTGCCAACCCTTCCTCGTGGTCCATTCTTGGAACCACTGGGTTTCCATGCTTGCTTCCTTTTCTTGCCCCTACCTCTTATAGCCTTCGAGCCTTTGGACTTGGTAGTTACAAGCGCTTGAGACTTGCCCTTCTTGTAGATCCCCTCTGCCGCCTTCAGTTCAGTCAGGAGTTAAGCAAGAGTATAAGATAGTTTACCCATGTTATAACTCATACGAAACTGCTCAAAACTAGGGGACAGAGACTGGAGTATGATGTCGACTTGCGTCTCACCATCAATTTGAGCTCCTAGGATATCAAGTTCATTCAACAAACTCATCATCTTAAGAACGTGCTCCCCAACGGGCGTTCCTTCAGACTGAGTAGTTGTCATAAGGGTTCTCATGGCTTCTTGCCTAGCCACACGATCTTGGTGCACAAACATATCCTTGAGGTTATACAGCATATCCTCGGCAGTGGCCATCGACTCATGTTGGGTTTGGAGTATATTTGACATGGAAGCCAAAATATAGCACCTAGCCATTTCATCATCCTTTTTCCACTTCCGATATGCTTCCCTTTCCTCATTAGTTGAGGCACCCGTGGGTTCAGCAGGGCATTGCTCATAGAGTACAAACTTGTACTCCTCTGCAGTCAGGACAATGTCCAAATTTCTCCTCCAATCAATGTAATTGGGGCCAGTGAGTTTATTCTCCTTGAGTATCACAGAAAGTGGATTCATAGCTATTCTCTAAACCTATAAGCACATATAAACAAACAATCAATTTAATGTCCGATATTATCTCCCTCAAATAATATCATTAAATTACTAATCACATCTAAAATCTCATCAGGTATGGCAAGCCACGTTTGTGTGGACGTTTACCTACCAAAATTATTTATCAATTAGATTTACTTCGGTCGTACGTCATTATAGCGTTACTTCGTTGGGAAGAATACTATAAAGCGTACCTAAGTGTAAACCATTACTCAGTACTAAGGTGAATCCTTTGGAATTGCTACGTCACCGCAAGCCACGTTTGTGTGGACGTTTACGATAACTCACAATCCTTCTCAATTCCCTATAACTGTCTACATCAATTATTCCAAAATCCTATTCAGTATAGCAAGCCACGTTTGTGTGGACGTTTACTACACCAAAAGATTTTTATAATTGACTCCCAATTACTTGATCCATTCGATTTTCGTAAATCAAGACGCGGGGAATCATAAGTGAAACTCGAAGTTCTAACCTGTGATTCACCATGCGAACAACCCTATCTCTCATAAATGAGGGAGCCGAGCAGACAATCGATCCATTTCAAGAAATGGTACGAAGGTCTCTAATTTGTGTCATTCACATGACCAAGTGGCTTTGGCTCCATTCCACTCCCCGGGGTGAGAATGAGTCGACTTGAAGTCAGCTTCAGAAAGACAAATTAGGCATTGTTTGATAAACTTAATCAATGTTTCTCGTAAAAGGAATTACAAGAATTCTCCTCCAATGACTCGTCTATACGAACTTCAAAAGTCCATAAGAGTCACTAATAGAACAGTAATGGAGACCATGAGAATGTTTCCATTCCCTCTCCCACTTAGCTTTTTACAATAAAGGGATACGCTATCTAATGCATAATTAAACACATAAGCATGCATACATGTAATAAAGCACATAAATATTATCACATAGTCAAAATAATACTAGAATATTATTTTCCGACTATCATGGCTTTATTGCATCTCCGTACGCATCTTCTAGTCTTCAGTCTTCGTTCTTGAATGCTTCATGGGACGAGAATATTAATCCCAATATTTAAATCTATTTATTTTCAATTAATCCAAAAGTTACTTAATTCGAAAATTAAGTCAATCGAATATATCAAAAATAAAATTAAATATTATTAATATTTTTTATTTATTTTTATTTTCCTCTCTAATTCTATTAAATCTCCAGAATTCCATCCAAGTCAAACTTGGAATATTCTAGAAGACTTCTATAATAGAATACGGAAATAAAATAAATTAGGATTTTCCTACTTTCCATAATTAATTAATTTTCATCTATTGAAAATTCCCAAGAATAGGAATAATCAAATAGGAAATAAATTAATTCCAATTTAATTCTTTTCCTATTCAATGAGAGTTCCTAAAATTAAGAACACTCAAATAGGAAAACCGAATTAATTAGGAAAGTCGGATTATGGTAGGAGTAGCGCGGGTTGGGAGTCCCCGCACCACCCCCACCACCATCGATCGATCATCAAGGGGAAGGACCGCCGCCGCCACCACCCACCGGCGGCAGCCCACGGCCGAGGGGCGCGTCGCCCCTCCCACTCGATCGATCGTAGGGTCGATCGGCCCTATGGTCCTTCGTCTTCCGGCGATTGTTCCAACATCGAACCAACGTAAATAAATTACAATAATTTAAATTATAATTCCGGTATCGATTCTATACATGAAATCGACCCTATACAATTTCCGGAAAACATAGAACAATAATAATAAATCCTAAATTCGGTCAACCCCCGAATTTTTTCTATTACAAGCATTCATCCACACAAAACGAATCTCGACATGTCCGAGAGTTTAATAAACGAATAATCATGGTAAAATAATTAACGAAAAATTAAACCATGATAGCCGGAAATTCTGAAAGGTAGAACAATAATCGAAAATACACATGAACACGAAACCAACGCTCTGATACCAATTGTCACTACAAGAAATTAACTTTTTTATGACGATTTTTTTGTGACGACATGAATTTCGTCACAAATTATTGTTTAAACGCGACAAATTTTATTTTTCGTCACTTAATTTATTAATTTCGTGACAAATTTTATGTTTGTCCCAAAAACTATTATTTTTCATGACAACATTTTATTTCATCAATAAAAATATTTTTTTCGTCACTATTTTATATGTAGCGGGACGAAAATCAAAATTTCGTCACGTAAATCTTTTGTGACAATATTTATATTAGTTAATGACGATGTTCATTGTCATGGAAATTAATAGTTTTATAACGAAATTATGTTTTGTCCCGGGCTATCAAAAATATCGCGGAACCGATTACCCGACCGAAATCCTCGATCGCCGGAGAACAACCACGAACCACCGTACGAGTCGGAGCTCAACCGAGCACTACCACGCTCGCGGCTGATCGATGGGGATGCACGAGGCATCCCCGGGGCTGCTCGTAGCAGCCCTGCAGCGGGTTCACGGACCCGCTGCTCGAGGGGGGTGAGCCCCCGTACGCCCGCTACGGGCGAACCCGTAGCACATACGGGGCAGCTACGGGTGACCCCGTAGCACACCCGCGATCGAGCTCACGGGCTCGATCGCCCCTCGGCTCCAGCCGAGGGCTTCGCGTGGCACGCGCCGGGCGGCGAGAGGCGGCCGGGATCCGCCGCGGCACCAGTCCGCGGCATCCCGGCGATCGACTAGGTCGATCGTGAGTCCCCGGCGTCCAGCCGGGGCCTTCTCCCGTCGCGCGCAACCGACGGTCGAGCCCTAGGGTTCAGTCGTCCCCTTCGATCTTCGCCGGGGATCTCGAATCCCCGTCCCCGAAGTTCGTACGTTTCCCAGATCGTGCGTTCATGTACATATCACGATTAATTAAACGCATAATCATAAGAGGGGGTTTACGATTATACCTACGTCTCGTTGTGCGGAGAAACGAGATTGTTTGAAAACCTTCAGATCTTCCCACGTATTCTTTGCACTTCGTTCGAACGTCGTGTGGGCGACGATCCTCCGAACTCCTATGGATCTCCTTCACGAACTCTCTAGAATATCAAGTATGATAATCTTAAGAAGATCATACTATCGGTTAGTCGTATTTAATCGAACAGTTGCTCACGACCTAGATGGACACGTACCAATCCATCGGTATAGTCGTTGTGTGAGAGAGAAAATGATCTGTCTTGATTATTTTATCACACTTGTACACTTGGTGTATTGAGCGGATCGTTTGAGATTATTCGATTAGGATTGCCGGCGATAATCGATTTAAGCCTCAGTGTATTTTATTCTTAATCCCCGATACTATTGCGGGTGTGTATATTTAATATAAGTGACTTTGATTTTCCAAAGGAATTGACCGGTTTAATTACAGGGTCAATTACCGGTTAAGTTGGGTCACTATATTTTATATATGGCATGCCGTGAATACTTGACGGGAAAGTGTATCCCGTAAAGGTTGATAATATCCCCGAGATGAGTTCATAAGGAATTATTATGTAAACCCTGCAGGTGGATTCGTTCCGCATAATAATTATGGTTGAATGGTACTATTCTCGGATATACGAGATGAATAAATTAATTAGCAATAAATTAATTTTATTCATGGATATTTATATCTTAAATACACGGAATAAATAATACTAGCGGAAAAATATTATTTGATATAATATGGTTTAATATTAGGAGTGCAATTAATTTATATAGTGGAAAATAAATTAATTAATATTAATGGGATTAATAGATTTGGGCTTGGACTCAATTTAATCATTAATATTGGAAGCCCAATATTCCACCTCCTTAAGATCCCCTACGTAGCCTATAAAAGCACTACATGGTCTTCTCTATTCTCATAACTTGAAGATCACAATTCTAGAGAGAGAAAGTAGAGAGAGAGAGAAAGTAGAGAGAGAGATCAATAGAGTTTGGAAGATCGTCGCCCACCCGACGTTCGAGCTAGTGCAAGGAATACGTGGGAAGGTCTCAAGGTCTTCATAGATCTTGTTTCTCCGTACAACGAGAACAAAGGTAAAATCGTTGAACCCCCTTCGATGATTTTAATAATTAATTCGTATATGCATATGAACGAAGATCCGAGGGACGTACGAACCCGGGGATGAGGATCGACCTCGCGGTGGTGATCGAGGATCACCGGACCGCGGGAGGTCGAGAGATCCTCGCCGGGATCGAGAGGACAAACCCTCGGCTGGACGCCGAGGGTGACGGTCGAGCCCTAGGGCTTCGACTGCCGGCGCGCGCGCGGACGAAGGGATGAGCCCCGTCTGGACGCCGGGGCGTGGGATCGACCAAGCGTCGACCTCCGGGGTTCACCGTGGGCTGGTGCCACGGCGGGAGAACCCCAGCCCCTTCTTGACCGGCGTCGTCGCGGGCTGAAGCCCTCGGCTGGAGCCGAGGGGGCGATCGAACCTAGGGTTCGATCGCCGGGTGAGCTGCGGGTTTACCCGCAGCGCCTCGTATCAAGCTGCGGGGTTTCCCGCAGCGGCGATGCGGGGAGGATCGAACCCCCCCGCGAGCAGCGAGCCCGTGAGCTCGCTGCGGGGCTGCTACGAGCAGCCCCGGGGATGCCTCGTGTTGTTGGAAATCGATATCCCAGAATTAATAAATTAATTAAAATTAATTATCTAATTAATTCCGACCGAAGTCCTTTGGAGATCGAATATCCGGAGTTGTAAAATTGCGGAACAACAACTCCAATCGACTCCCGGTTGCCGGAACATCTCGCCACGAACCACCACGAAGCCGGACTCAACCAAACAAGCCACCGCGGGGAGAGCCCGCGGCTGTCCGGTCGAGCCCCCGCATGGGGCTCGCGGCTGTCCTTGGCAGCCGCCTAGGGCTGCCCTTGGCAGCCCGCCGGGCATGTCCGAACCCTCGCGGACAGCCCCATCTCGAACCCTAGCAGCGGCCGAGCCACCGCCGTTCGAACGAGGCGCGCGCACGTCACCGGACGTGCGCTAGGGTTCAGCCCGCTAGGCACGCCCCAGCTGCCCCCGACTGATCGAGCTCCAGCCACGGTCGAACCCGTGGCTCACGATCAGCCCAGCTCCCGCCAGCCACCGCCGCGCGAGCGGCTGCCTCTCCGCGCGAGCGGAGACAGCCCCGCGCGAGCGGCGCTAGGCGTCCAGCCGGCGCTAGGCGTCCAGCCGGGGATCCACCCTTTGCCGTGGATTCCTAGCCGCGGCGGTCCGGGGATCCTCGATCCCCATCGCCCGACACATCCTCGGTCTGGATCTCCGTCCCTCGGATCTTGGTTCACGATATTTTTACGATAATTAAACGATAAAATCATAAAGAGAGTTTTACGATTTACCTCGTTCTCGTTGTTCGGAAAAACGTAGAACTCAATTTGACGACCTTGAGATCTTCCCACGTATTCCTTGCACTAGCCCGGACGTCGTGTGGGCGACGATCTACCGAACTCCATGGATCTCCTTCACGAACTCTCTAGACTAATCAAGTATGATTATCTTGTCTTGTCTAATTGCGAAGACCATGTAGTGCTTTTATAGGCTACGTAGGGGATCTTAAGGAGGTGGAATATTGGGCTTCCAATATTGAAGATTAAATTGAGCCCAATGCTCAAGTCCATTAATCCTTATCAATATTAATTAATTCTATTTTCCACTATATAAAATTAATTGCACTCCCAATATTAAACCATATTATGTCAAATAATATTTCTCCGGTAGTATTATTTATTCCGTGTATTTAAGATATAAATATCCATGAATAAAATTAATTTATTGCTAATTAATTTATTCATCTCTTATATCCGAGACTAGTACCATTCAACCTTAATTATTATGTGGAACGAATCCACCTGCAGGGTTTACATAATAATTCCTTATGAACTCATCTCGGGGATATTATCAACCCTTACGGGATACACTTTCCCGTCAAGTATTCACCGCATGTCATATATAAAATACAGTGACCCAACTTAACCGGTAATTAACCCAATAATTAAATCGGTTAATTCCTTTGGTAAATCAAAGTCACTTATATTAAATATACACACCCGCAATAGTATCGGGGATTAAGAATAAAATACACTGAGACTTAAATCGATTATCGCCGGCAATCCTAATCGATAAATCTCAAGCAGATCCGCTCAATACACCAAGTTTACAAGTGTGATAAAATAATTAAGATAAATTATTTTCTCTCTCACACAACGACTATACCGATGGATTGGTCCGTGTCCATCTAGGTCGTGAGCAACTGTTCGATTAAATACGAGTAACCGATAGTATGATCTTCTGTGCGCCCATGCTTGCACCATACTAACTACAACGTATAAAATCCAGGACTATGATTTGCATATATTTAATTATAAATAATTAAACGCAAATAATTGTTTATTTAATTAAATAGATTAGTGGCAATGGATCGTGAGTCTTCGTTACTTAAATCTAGACATTAAGTACACAACTCCAACAATCTCCCACTTGTACTAAGGTCTAGTCATTTCCTCCAAACTCCCGACTCCCATACTCATCACGTGCTTAAGTTGTACTTTCAAGAAGTACTATGTGAATGAGCAATCTAGGTTGCCGCTCTGAAGTTATCTTGGTGACTACAGCGTCGTCTCCCTTGACGATGACTCGTATCAGGTGGTACTTGCACTGTGTGTTATCTTACACTTATGGACTAGTGATTTCTTACCATTTGCCATTGCACCGCTATTTACATAGCCTTTGGCAAATTTAGAATCACATCTAAGTCCCAGAGATTATCCCGGAGTTATACCAAAACTTCCGCTGCCTCTGAGGCTGCTATTTGGTTACCCATGGCAGAGTCCGAAAAGCATCGTGCTTATCACTCTTCCATGTTAAAACTCCTTCTCCTTCAATAGTGAAACACATAGCCTGATATCGACTTACACTGATCCTCATTCGATTAGAAATCTAAGAGAATGTAATCCAAAGGAAATGTTCGTCTGCTTCGTAGTCTAGAACAGTACTTCGAAAGTACTTTTACAGCAGTCGAATATTCCCTTCCAGGATTACCTTGATATCCTCCCACTATGCCAACCGCATAGCCGATATCAGGTTCTTGTTTTCAACAATGCATTTATTAAGCTTTCCACACTCAAAGTGTAGGAAACTGCTTTCATTGCTTCTATCTCCTTTTGTGTTCCAAAACACATATCCTTAGATAGATGCATTCCCTCTCTGAAAGGTAACGAACCTTTCTCGGAATCTTGCATGTTAAAACGAACCATAATCGTACAAGATATCTAGAGAAGTACAATGTTCTTTTCTTGAGATCCTAGATCTTAAGAACATGCTCTAACTTCTTCTTCATCTCATATATCGATTTTTCTAGACAACCATCATTTTATGTCTGACAACATCTTTACATTGTTGCCAATGATAAAATGTTATCTACATAAAACCTCCGAGAAACACCACCTTGTTTCCATCACGTTTCCCATACACACGATTCGTCTATGCTTTTGATGAATCCATAAAATGGACTATCTCATAAATTTGCAAGTACCACGAACTCAATGCTTTGCTTCAATCCATAAATGGATCAACTAAGCTTGTACTCTAAATGATCTCGCCTCTTAGAAATAATCCTTATTGCTCTCCAAGAAGGCACATTTAGATCTAGTACGGCCTTCATGTAGATCTAGGGATCGATTTCATGTATACTAGGTCCAGAGTCCGAAGACTCTCCTAGTCTTATGAATATCTTCAGTTGTCCCACAACCTCCCACTACAATGGCATTCCGGTGTATAAACAGTGATAACAGTAGGTGAAGTTGGTGGTGTACCGCTACTCGGTTCGGCTGGTTCTAAGTCTTAATCTTTCTCTCTCATTTCAAAGTATTACGTCACCTTGGGCTTGTGGTTCATTATATAGTCTTTCTCTAAGAACCGGGCGTTAGAACTTATAACGTCCTTCTGGTTCATAGTACTATTGAAACACATCTTTTGTTCTTCTAGGATATTCTACAACCGCATTTGAATGCGCCGTTGTTTCCAGACATATCCATAGAACATAGGCAGTTCCATATAACTTATGTTTTTACTATTTCTATAAGAGTTCCATTTCTTGTTTACGACACACCATTTCTACACAACAGTGCATGGTGAAGTCATTTAGGATCAAATCCCAATCTCTGATTAGTATGCCATGCATTCCTTAGACAGGTACTTGCCTCCGCGATCAAATCGCAGGCTACAAATGGATATACCTTGATGGTTCTCCACAATAGCTTTGCGTCCATTGACTTGTCAAAACACTTGCTTTTGTGGCACATCAGGTATTCTAATCCATTTCTCGAGTAATCATCAAATGAAGTACTCGTACCTTATTGTCTGAGTAGGCATAGGTCTGCATACATCAGAGTCAATCAATTCTTATACTTGTCCGGATCTTACATCTTATATCCATAAAGGATTGCTTAGTCATATTATCTTCCAAAATAGATTCTTAGGTCGGAAGGTCCACTCCTTCAACTTAATTGATCAAATATCAATTTTCGACCTTTGAACTTCTTATTTGAATAAACATGACTCAGCATAAGAATCCACAAGTATAATTGATAAAGAAATCTCTTATTAGTAAAACGAGTTTCATACTACGGTTCGTTGCATCGTGGTGGACTCAGGATTCATCATTTATATATTGCTAGCTAATGTACCAAAATATCATTATTTCTTCTTATAACCATCAAATGATTAAAAGAAATAAAATATCCATTCATTAGAAATCCAGAACAAAGTTCTTTCTAATATGAAAGGTACATAAAAGCAATAACCCAAAATGAAATCCTATAAAATGTCCTCCATTGCAACTGCTGTCTCCTCTACAGCATTGCCCATGTAGACTACGATTTCTTCTTCTCCAAGTCGTCGGGTTTCCTGGAACCCTTGCATTTAAAATGCACATACTGTCAGTGGTTCCATATCTACACACCAGGTTCCGGTAGATAATACCACTGACTATGTTTTACGACTAAAGAAAATTTCGTACTTTCTTTGAGAGGATAATCAGACTTCCAGTACCCAGACTGTTTGCATCGAGAACACTTGCCTCTTGGCTTTCTCGTCCCATCTCGTGGTCCAAGAAACTTAGGACCACTGGGTTTCTTTGCTTGCTTTTCCTTTCCCCCGATTTTTCCCTTAGGCTCGAAACCTTTGGCATTAGCTACAAGAGCTTGCGATTTCCGTCTCAACTCGTCTAAAAGGTCGATCATCTCAAAAACGTGTTTAAGCGTTTCCTCGAATCGACTGGCCTTTATGAGTATCCTCATCGCCTCTTGTCTAGCCTCTACACCATGTCTAAACATCTCCTTGAGTTTGAACATGATATCAAAATCAGTCCTTTCCTCATCAGTTAAGACATTTGTAGGTTCAGGAGGACAAAGCTCACTGAGTACAAACTTGTACTCTTCAACAGTTTGGGTAATGTCTAGATCTCTATTCCAATCATTACATTCAGGGACCAATGAGTTTAAAATCCTTACGTATCACATAAAGTGGGTTCAAAGCCATATCCTAATCTATGAGCACATATAACAACAAACAATCGATTTAATATCCGATATTATCTCCCTCAAATAATATCATTAAACCACTAATCGCATCTAAAATCCCATCAGATATGGCAAGCCACGATAGTGTGGACGTTTACCTATCCAAATGATTTAGCAATTAGATTTCCTTCGGTCGTACATCATCATTAGCGTTACTTCGATGGGAAGAATACTAAGAAGCGTACCTTGTTGGAAATCGATATCCCGAAATTAATAAATTAATTAAAATTAATTATCTAATTAATTCCGACCGATATCCTTCGGAGATCGAATATCCGGGGTTCTCAAAATGCGGAACGACAACTCCAATCGAAATCCCGGTTGCCGGAAATCCGCCACGAACATCCACGGGGATAGCCCAACCAAACAAACCCTAACCGGACGAACATGGGTTGTTCGGTCGAGCCTCCGCGCGGGGCTCGCGGCTGTCCGTAGCAGCCGCCTAGGGCTGCCCTTGGCAGCCCGCTGGGCATGCCGGAAACCCTCACGGAACAGCCCCATCATCGGACCCTCCGCCGCGGCCAAGCCGCGGCTGCCCGATGGAGGCGTGCGCTCGCAACCGTGCGAGCGCTAGGGTTCAGCCCATAGGCACCCCCAGCCACGCCCCGGGCTGACCTAGCCACGCCCCGGTGATCGCACGCCCAGCCACGGTTGAACCGTGGCTAGCGATCACCGCCAGCACCACCGCGCGGGCGGCTGGTGCACCGCGCGAGCGACGATCGCACCGCCTGAGCGGGGATCGAGCCGCGCGGGCTGTTGCGTCCAGCTGGGGTTCGATCGAGCTCTCGGCGCCCAGCCGAGACTCTCGCCCTTCGACCCCTCCTAGCCGAGCCGTTGAGCCGCCGGCGGTCCGGTGATCTTTGATCACCACCGCCCGGTTCAACCTCGACATGGGTCGCGTTCTCGGATCTTACGTTCACGTTATTTTCACGATAATAATTTAAAATCATCGAAGGGGGTTCAACGATTTTACCTTTGTTCTCGTTGTACGGAAAAACGAAGAACTCAATTGATGACCTTGAGATCTTCCCACGTATTCCTTGCACTAGCTCGAACGTCGGGTGGGCGACGATCTTCCGAACTCCATGGATCTCCTCCACTCTTCAAGAACTTTATGATTGGCGTATCTTAGGTTAATGAATTGTGAAGACCATGTAGTGCTTTTATAGGCTACGTAGGGGATCAAAAGGAGATTAAATATTGGGCTTCTAATATTGAAAATTAAATTGGGTCCAACCCAAATCTATTAATTCTTATCAATATTAATTTTATTTATTTTCCACTATATAAATAAAATTGCACTCCCAATATTTATCCATATTATATCAAATAATATTTCTCCGGTTAGTATTATTTATTCCGTGTATTTAAGATTTAAATATCCATGAATAAAATTAATTTATTGCTAATTAATTTATTCATCTCTTATATCCGAGACTAGTACCATTCAACCTTAATTATTATGCGGATTAAATCCACCTGCAGGGTTTACATAATAATTCCTTATGAACTCATCTCGGGGATATTATCAACCCTTACGGGATACACTTTCCCGTCAAGTATTCACGGCATGTCATATATAAAATATAGTGTCCCAACTCAACCGGTAATTGACCCAGTAATTAAACCGGTCAATTCCTTTGGAAAATCAAAGTCACTTATATTAAATATACACACCCGCAATAGTATCGGGGATTAAGAATAAAATACACTGAGATTTAAATCGATTATCCAAGGCAATCCTATTCGATAAATCTCAAGCGATCCGCTCAATACACCAAGTGTACAAGTGTGATAAAATAATTAAGACAAATTATTTTCTCTCTCACACAACGACTATACCGATGGATTGGTTCGTGTCCATCTAGGTCGTGAGCAACTGTTTGATTAAATACGAGTAACCGATAGTATGATCTTCTGTGTGGGCCCGACACACCATACTAACTACAACGTATAGAATCCAGGACTATAATTTGCATATATTTAATTATAAATAATTAAACGCAAATAATTGTTTATTTAATTAAATAGATTAATGGCAATGGATCGGGAGTTTCCGTTACTTAAATCTAGACATTAAGTACACAACTCCAACAATCTCCCACTTGTACTAAGGTCTAGTCATTTCCTCCAAACTCCCGACTCCCATACTCATCATGTTGGAGTTGTGTACTTAATGTCTAGATTTAAGTATCGGTAAACTCCCGGTCATAGCATTTAACCTATTTAATTAATAAACAATTATTTGCATTTAATTATTATTAATTAATATATGCAAATCATAGTCCTGGATTTTATACGTTGTAGTTAGTATGGTGCAAGCATGGGCGCACAGAAGATCATACTATCGGTTACTCGTATTTAATCGAACAGTTGCTCACGACCTAGATGGACACGGACCAATCCATCGGTATAGTCGTTGTGTGAGAGAGAAAATAATTTATCTTAATTATTTTATCACACTTGTACACTTGGTGTATTGGGCGGATCAGCTTGAGATTTATTGATTAGGATTGCCTTGGATAATCAATTTAAATCTCAGAGTATTTTATTCTTAATCCCCGATATTATTGCGGGTGTGTATATTTAATATAAGTGACTTTGATTTTCCAAAGGAATTAACCGATTTAATTATTGGGTTAATTACCGGTTGAGTTGGGTCACTATATTTTATATACGACATGCCGTGAATATTTGACGGGAAAGTGTATCCCGTAAGGGTTGATAATATCCCCGAGATGAGTTCATAAGGAATTATTATGTAAACCCTGCAGGTGGATTTAATCCGCATAATAATTAAAGTTGAACGGTACTATTCTCGGATATAAGAGATGAATAATATTTATTGAGCAATAAATAAATTTATTCATGGATATTTAAATCTTAAATACACGGAATAAATAATACTAATCGGAGAAATATTATTTGATATAATATAGATTAATATTGGAAGTGCAATTTTATTTATATAGTGGAAAATAAATAAAATTTAATATTGATAAGGATTAATGGATTTGGGTTGGACCCAATTTAATCTTCAATATTTAGAAGCCCAATATTTAGTCTCCTTATGATCCCCTACGTAGCCTATATAAGCACTACATGGTCTTCACTTTTCACAACACAATAATTGACCTACGCCAATCATAAAGTCTTGGAGAGTGAAGGAGATCCAAAGGAGTTCGATAGATCGTCGCCCACACGACGTTCGGACGAGGTGCAAGGAATACGTGGGAAGATCGCAAGGTCATCAACGCGTTAATTCGTTTCTCCGTACAACGAATCGAAAAGGTAAAATCATAAACCCTCTTTTATGATTTTGTGTGAATTAATTGTAGCGTATACATGAACACACGATCCGGATAAACGTACGAACTTCGGGGACGGGGATTCGAGATCCCCGGCGAAGATCGTAAGGGGGCGGCCGAAACCTAGCGTTTCGACCGCCGGTAACCGCGCCAAGGAGAAGCCCCGGCTGGACGCCGAGGCACGCGATCGACCAAGGGTCGATCGCTGGGGAAGCCGCCGTGGGCTGGAGCCACGGCAGATGGCCTCCCCGACCTCCCTGGACGGCGGCGTGCGCGCGGGGAAGCTCCGGCCGAAGCCGGAGCGGGCGATCGACCGAAGTCGATCGCGGAGGGCAGCCGCGGGCTGGTGCCGCGGCTGGGGGCCCTCCACCCCGTGAGGTGGTGGCGGTGAGTCGCCGGGCTCACCGCCGGCGGGTGCTGATCGGATCAGCCCCGCGGGGATGCCGTGCATTCCCGGCGATCGCCATGCACGGCGATCGCGAACCCTAGCGGGGTTCGGCTAGGGTTTCTAGCCGCGGGTTCATCCCGCGGCGGTGTTAATCTTGTCGAGCCCAGTTCGTTGGTGTTCGCGATCGGTTTCCGGCGATAGGGTTTCGATCGGGTTATCGGTTCCGCATAATTTTAATAGCCCGGGATATCGATTTCCAACAATTGGTATCAGAGCGTTTGGTTTCGTGTTCATGTATATGCTCGATTATTGTTCTACCTTGCAGGATTTCCGGCTATCATGGTTGGATTTAATTATTGTTTGTTCTTTAATTAATTATCATGATTAAACTCTCGGACATGTCGAGATTCGTTTTGTGTGGATGAATGTTTGTAATAGTAAAAATTTGGGGGTTGACCGAATTTAGGATTTATTATTACGTTCTTTATTTTCCGGAAAATGTATAGGGTCGATTTCATGTATAGAATCGATACCGGATATTGTAATTTAATTCTTGTAATTTTAATTACGTTGATTCGATGTTGAGACGATCGCCGGAAGACGAAGAAGGTGTGACGAAGAAGACAATGGACGAAGGGGCCGATCATCCCCATGATCGACCCCATGGATCGATCGCCGGTGTAGGGGCTGTCCGCGGGAGCTTCCGGCCACGCCGGCCACCGGTGGTGGTGGCGCGTGGGCTGGGGGCGGCGGCGGTGCTCCTCCCGGGCGGCGGTCGACGGTGGGGGTGGTGCGGGGACTCCCAACCCGCGCTACTCCTACCATAATCCGACTTTCCTAAATTAATTCGGCTTTCCTATTTGAGTATCTTCCTTTTAGGAAACTCTCATGGATTAGGAAAGGAATTAATTAAATTAATTTTATTCCTATTTGTTTTATTTCCTTTATGGAGATATTCATGGATTAGGAATTTAATTTAATTTGGTATTAATTTATTTCCTATTTGATTATTCCTATTTTTTTTGGGAATTTTCATTAGATGGAAATTAATTAATTATGGAAAGTAGAAAAGTCCTAAATTTATTTTATTTCCTTATTCTATTATAGAAGTCTTCTAGAATATTCCGAGTTTGACTTGGATAGATTATTCTAAAGATTTAATAGAATTAGATGGGAAATTAAATAAATAAAAATATTAATAATATTTAATTTTATTTTTGATATATTCGATTGACTTAATTTTCGAATTAAGTAACTTTTGGATTAATTGAAAATAAATAGATTTAAATATTAGAAATTAATATTCTCGTCACATGGAGCATTCAAGAACGAAGACTGAAGACTAGAAGATGCATATGAAGATGGAATGAAGCCATGATAGTCGGAAAATAATTTTCTAGCATTATTTTGACTATGTGATACTATGTGCTTTATTGCTTGTATGCATGCTATATGTGTTTACTTTATGCACTAGATAGCGTATCCCTTATTGTAAAAAGCTAAGTGGGAGAGGGGATGGATGATGGAGTAGTATACTTAATGTCTAGATTTGAGTATTCTGAACTCTGTATGCACTTTCATTTACCTATCTATTACAGATATTCATTTGCTTTTAATTATTGTTAATTAAATACATGCAAATTATAGTCCTGGATTTTATACGTTGTAGTTAGTATGGTGTTGCATGGGCACACAGAAGATCATACTATCGGCTACTCGTATTTAATCGAACAGTTGCTCACGACCTAGATGGACACGGACCAATCCATCGGTATAGTCGTTGTGTGAGAGAGAAAATAATTTATCTTAATTATTTTATCACACTTGTACACTTGGTGTATTGAGCGGATCGATTGAGACTCATCAATTAGGATTGCTCGGCGATAATTGATTTGAGACTCGGAGTATTTTATTCTTAATCCCTGAAATAATTGCGGGTGTGTATATTTAATATAAGTGACTTTGATTTGCCAAAGGCATTAACCGATTTAATTATTGGGTTAATTACCGGTTAAGTTGGGTCACTATATTTTATATATGGCATGCCGTGAATTCTTGAAGGGGCAGTGTATCCCGTAAGGGTTGATAATATCCCCGAGATGAGCTCATAAGGATTTATTATGTAAACCTCGCGAGTGGATTTGTTCCGCATAATAAATAAGGTTGAGTGGTACTATTCTCGGATATAAGAGATGAATAAATTTATTAAGCAATAAATAAATTTTATTCATGGATATTTAAATCTTAAATACACGGAATAAATAATACTAAGTTGGAGAAATATTATTTGGTATAATATGGAATAATATTGGGAGTTCAATTTTATTTATATAGTGGAAAATAAATAAAATTAATATTGATAAGAATTAATGGATTTGGGTTGGACCCAATTTAATTTTCAATATTAAAGCCCAATATTTATTCTCCTTTTGATCCCCTTCGTAGTCTATAAAAGCACTACATGGTCTTCACTTTTACTAACCTACGTTACGCCAACAATAAAGTTCTGAGAGTGAAGAGGATCCATAAGTTCGATAGCTCGTCGCCCACTCGACGTTCGAACGGAGTGCAAGGAATACGCGGGAAGATCACGAGGTCATCGATTTCGTTTCTCCGAACAACGAATCGTAGGTACAATTCTCAACGCACTTGTTAATTGTTCGATTTGTTTTATCGAGAATACCGTAGGACGAAGATCCGAGGATCGAAGCCCGGAATAGACGGACGAACGCGCGGTGGTGGCGAAGCCACCGGACCGCGGCGCACGCCCGCCTAGGGTTTCGGCGTGGGGCGTGGGGGCCGACCCTCGGCTGGGCCGAGGGTGTGCGATCGATCCACGGGATCGATCGCTAGGGCACGGGCTGGTGCCGTGCCCTACCCCGCCGTGAAGGCGAGGGCCTCCTGGTGGCGGCGGGTCGCCGGACCCGCCGCGGGGGCTGCTGGGCAGCCCCACCCCGATCGATCGCCGGTGTGCGATCGATCGCTTGATTACATGAACCCCGCACTCGCGGGGGTTCGGGTGGGGGCGGGCTGTGCGTCTTGGGACGCATGGTCTCCAAAGCCCGGACCTCTGCGGATGAGTCGGCGTTCGTGTGATCTCCGGTGAAGGGTTCGTTTGGGTTATCGGTTCCGCAATTTTGATAACCCGGGATAGCGAATTCCAACAATTGGTATCAGAGCGTGGTTTACGTTCGCGGTATTTTCGATAAAATTGTTCTACCTTGCAGGGTTCCGACTATTATGGCTTGATGATTATTCGTTTAATTATTTTGTCATGTGATTGTTGGTTTTATTAAACTCTCGGACATGTCGAGATTTGTTTTTGGTGGTGAATGCTTGTAATAGTAAAAATTCGGGGGTTGACCGAATTTAGGATTTATTATTATGTTCGTTGATTTTCTGGAAAATGTATAGGGTCGATTTCTTGTATAGAATCGATACCGGAATTGTAATTTAGATTTTGTAAATTTATTTTGCGATTGGATCGACGAATCGAAGACCGCCGGAGAAGACGAAGTGACGGGATGGACGAGGGGCTAGGGATCGATTGGATCGATCCCCATGATGCCCGATCGAAGGCATGGGGCGGGGGGGCTGTTGCCCTAGCCACGGCTGCCGCCGTTTCTGGTGGCTTGTCGGCGTGATGGGCGGCGGCGGTCCTCCCCGTGGCTGGCCGATCGATCGATGGTGGGGGGTGGCTCGGGGTCTCCCAACCCGGGCTACTCCTACCGGAAATATACTTTCCTAATTAATTCATTTTCCTATTTTGATTATTTCTTTATGGAATATTCTAGAAAAATAGAAAAAGAATTAATTTAGTACTAAATTTATTTTTCCTATTTGATTATTCCTACTCATGGGAATATTCATGGATTAGGAATAAAATAAATTTGGAAAAGTATAATAGTCCTAATTATTTTATTTCTTTATTTCATTATGGATATCATCTAGAATATTCCAAGAATATCTTGGATAGATTATTCTAGAGATTTAATGAAGTGGAAAAAGAAAATAAAATAAATAAAAATATTAATAATATTTAATTTTATTTTTGATATATTCAATTGACTTAATTTTCGAATTAAGTAACTTTTGGATTAATTGAAAATAAATAGATTTAAATATTGGATATTAATATTCTCGTCACTTGGAGCATTCAAGAAACGAAGACTGAAGACTAGAAGATGCGTACGGGGATGTGATGAAGCCATAATAGTCGGAAAATAATATTCTAGTAATTATTTTGACTATGTGATAATACTATGTGCTTTATTACATGTATGCATGCTATATGTGTTTATTTTATGCACTAGATAGCGTATCCCTTTATTGTAAAAAGCTAAGTGGGAGAGGGTATGGAAACATACCCATGGTCTCCATTGCTGCTCTCTTGGTGACTTTTATAAACTTTTGAAGTTTATATAGATAAGTCATTGAAGGAGAGTTCTTGTAATTCCTCTTACAAGAAACATTGATTGAGTTTTTCAAACAATGCCTAATTTGTCTTTCCAAAGCTGATTTCAAGTCGACTCATTCTCACCCCGGGGAGTGGAATGGAGCCAGAGCCACTTGGTCATGTAGAGGACACAAATTAGAGACTTTCGTGCCATTCTTTGATAGATGGGTCGTTTGTCTGCTCGGCTCCCTCATTTATGAGAGATAGGGTCGTTCGCATGGTGAATCACTGGTTAGAAACTTCGAGTTTCACTTATGATTCTCCGCGTCTTGATTTACGAGATTAAATGGATCAAGTAATTGGGAGTCAATTATAAAAGTCTCTTAGTGTAGTAAACGTCCACACCACGTGGCTTGCTATGCTGACGGACTTTGGATTAATTGATGTAGACAGTTGTAAGTAATTATGAAGAGTTGTGAAGTTATCGTAAACGTCCACACCACGTGGCTTGCGGTGATGTAGCGATTCCAAGTAATTTACTTTGGTACTGAGTAATGGTTTACACTTAGATACGCGTTATAGTATTCCTCCCCACGAGGTCACGCTATAATTGATGTATGACCGAAGAAAATCTAATTGCTAAATCATTTGGGTGGGTAAACGTCCACACCACGTGGCTTGCCTTACCTGATGGGATTTTAGATGTGATTAGTGATTTAATGATATTATTTGAGGGAGATAATATCGGATATTAAATTGTTTGTTTGTTTTATGTGCTTATAGGTTAAGAATGACTGTGACCCCACTTTGTGATATACTTAAGGATGAAAACTCACCGGTTCCATATGGTGATGATTGGGAACGAAATCTGGACATTGTCCAGACTGTTGAGCTTTCCGAATCCACTGTTGTCCCAACTGATGAGGACATTCGAAATGACCTCAGGATGATGTTGAGACATGGCGTGGAAGCCGGACAAGAGGTGATTAACATACTCACATAATTCTCTCTCAATGAGTCCCTTAAAAAGGAATCAACGAGAGCGGAGTTTGTTAAGAGAATCACAAGCTTTTGTGGCAAGGCTAGAGGAAAAGCGTGCAAAGAAACCCAGTGGCTTAAAGCCACGGATTGGGAAAGGCAAGCCTTTGGGCAAGTGCTTTCGATGCAAGCAGTTTGGGCACTGGAGGTCTGATTGTCCTCTCATCAAAAGTACGAAATCTTCTTTAGTCATAAAACATAGTCAGTGGTATTATCTGCCGGAACCTGGTGTGTAGATATAGAACCACTGACGGTATGTGCATTCTAAATGCAAGGGTTCCAGGAAACCCGACGACTTAGAAAAGAAGAAATCGTAGTCTACATGGGCAATGCTGTAGAGGAGGCAGCAGTTGCAGTGGAGGACATTTTATAGGATTTCATTTTGGGTTATTGCTTTTATGTACCTTTCAAATTAGAAAGAACTTTGTTCTGGATTTCTAATAAATGGATATTTTATTTCTTTTAATCATTTGATGGTTATAAGGAGAAATAATGGTATTATCTATTTTGGTACATTAGCTAGCAATATATAAATGATGAATCCTGAGTCCACCACGATGCAATGAACCGTTTTATATATAACTCGTTTTACTAATAAGAGATTTCTTTATTTAATCATTTATACTTGTGGATTCTTATGCTAAGTCATATTTATTCAAATGAGAAGTTTAAGGGTCGAAAATTGATTGTAAGATCAATTAAGTTGAAGGAGTGGACCTTCCGACCTAAGAATCTAATTTGGAAGATAATACGACTAAGCAATCCTTTATGGATATAAGGTATAAGATCCGGACAAGTATTAGAATTGATTAACTCTAATGTATGCAGACCTTTGTCTACTCAGACAATAAGATACGAGTACTTCATTTTATGATTACTCGAAAAATGGACTAGCATACCTGATGTGCCACAAAAGCAAAGTGTTTTGACAAGTCAATGGACACAAAGCTATTTTGGGGAACCATCATGGTATATCCATTGAAAGCCTGCGATCTAATCGCGGAGGCAAGTGCCTGTCTGAGGAATGCATGGCATACTGATCAGAGATTGGGATTTGATCCCAAATGACTACACCATACACTCTTGTGTAGGAATGGTGTGTCGGAAATTAAGAAATGGAACTCTTATAGAAATAGTAAAGGCATGAGTTATACGGAACTACCTATGTTCTATGGATATGTCTAGAAACAACGGCGCATTCAAATGCGGTTGTAGAATGTCCTAGAAGAACAAAAGATGTGTGTTCAAATAGTACTATGAACCAGAAGGACGTTATAAGTTCTAACGCCCGGTTCTTAGAGGAAGACTATTAGATGAACCACAAGCCCAAAGTGACGTAATACTTGTTGGAAATCGATATCCCGGAATTAATAAATTAATTAAAATTAATTATCTAATTAATTCCGAACGAAATCCTTCGGAGAACGAATATCCGGAGTTGTCAAATGCGGAACGACAATTCCAATCGACTCCCGGTTGCCGGAACATCCCGCCACGAACCACCGCGAAGCCGGACTCAACCAAACCCTAACCACGGGGATAGCCCGGGCTGTTCGGTCGAGCCCTCGCGTGGGCTCGCGGCTGAACACAGCAGCCGCCTAGGGCTGCTCGTAGCAGCCCGTCGAGCATCCCCGAACCCTCGCGGACAGCCCCTCATCGAACCCTAGCCACGGCACGAGCCGCCGCATGTTCGAACGAGGCGTGCGCACGTCACCGGACGTGCGCTAGGGTTCAGCCCGTACAGCTCCGAGCATGGCCAGCGAAGCCCCCGAATCCGCCGTGAGAAGAGCCCACAGCCCGCTGCCCAGCCGTACGGAGCGGTCGCCTCGTAGTCGCGCGACCGCGCGCGACATGGACCAGGCGGGCGCCTGGTCCCCAGGCGGGCGCTTGCCCTTCCAGCGAACTCGGTTCGCTCGATCCTTGCCGCCGGGTCGCTCCAGCCGTGGTGGTCCGGTGATCTTCGATCACCACCCCTCGGCTCGACCCCGGTGAGGATCCTATACTTTGGATCTTACGTTCACGTTATTCTCACGATAATTAAACTTTAAAATCATCGAAGGGGGTTCAACGATTTTACCTTTGTTCTCGTTGTTCGGAAAAACGAAGAACTCAATTGACGACCTTGAGATCTTCCCACGTATTCCTTGCACTAGCCCGGACGTCGTGTGGGCGACGATCTACCGTACTCCATGGATCTCCTTCACGAACTCTCTAGACTAATCAAGTATGATTATCTTGTCTTGTCTAATTGTGAAGACCATGTAGTGCTTTTATAGGCTACGTAGGGGATCTTAAGGAGGTGGAATATTGGGCTTCCAATATTGAAGATTAAATTGATCCCAATGCTCAAGTCCATTAATCCTTATCAATATTAATTAATTCTATTTTCCACTATATAAAATTAATTGCACTCCCAATATTAAACCATATTATGTCAAATAATATTTCTCCGGTAGTATTATTTATTCCGTGTATTTAAGATATAAATATCCATGAATAAAATTAATTTATTGCTAATTAATTTATTCATCTCTTATATCCGAGACTAGTACCATTCAACCTTAATTATTATGCGGAACGAATCCACCTGCAAGGTTTACATAATAATTCCTTATGAACTCATCTCGGGGATATTATCAACCCTTACGGGATACACTTTCCCGTCAAGTATTCACGGCATGTCATATATAAAATATAGTGACCCAACTTAACCGGTAATTAACCCAATAATTAAATCGGTTAATTCCTTTGGTAAATCAAAGTCACTTATATTAAATATACACACCCGCAATAGTTTCGGGGATTAAGAATAAAATACACTGAGACTCGAATCGATTATCGCCGGCAATCCTAATCGATGAATCTCAACGATCCGCTCAATACACCAAGTGTACAAGTGTGATAAAATAATCAAGATAGATTATTTTCTCTCTCACACAACGACTATACCGATGGATTGGTCCGTGTCCATCTAGGTCGTGAGCAACTGTTCGATTAAATACGAGTAACCGATAGTATGATCTTCTGTGCGCCCATGCTTGCACCATACTAACTACAACGTATAAAATCCAGGACTATGATTTGCATATTTTTAATTATAAATAATTAAATGCAAATAATTGTTTATTTAATTAAATAGATTAATGGCAATGGATCGTGAGTTTGCGTTACTTAAATCTAGACATTAAGTACACAACTCCAACAATCTCCCACTTGTACTAAGGTCTAGTCATTTCCTCCAAACTTCCGACTCCCATACTCATCACGTGCTTAAGTTGTACTTCCAAGAAGTACTATGTGAATGATCACTCTAGGTTGCCGCTCTGAAGTTATCTTGGTGACTACAGCGTCGTCTCCCTCGACGATGACTTGTATCAGGTGGTACTTGCACTATGTGTTATCTTACACTTATGGACTCGTCATTTCTTACCATTTGCCATCGCACCGCTATTTACATAGCCTTTGGCAAATTAAGAATCACATCTAAGTCTGAGAGATTATCCCGGAGTTATACCAAAACTTCCGCTGCCTCTGAGGCTGCTATTTGGTTACCCATGGCAGAGTCCGAAAAGCATCGTGCTTATCACTCTTCCATGTTAAAACTCCTTCTCCTTCAATAGTGAAACACATAGCCTGATATCGACTTACACCGGTCCTCATTTGATTAGAAATATAAGAGAATGTAATCCAAAGGAAATGTTCATCTGCTTCGTAGTCTAGAACAGTACTTCGAAAGTACTTTTACAGCAGTCGAATATTCCTTTCCAGGATTACCTTGATATCCTCCCACTATGCTCACCGCATAGCCGATATCAGGTTCTTGTTTTCAACCTTGCATTTTTATTAAGCTTTCCACACTCAAAGTGTAGGAAACCGCTTTCATTGCTTCTATCTCCTTTCGTGTTCCAAAACACATATCCTTAGATAGATGCATTCCGTCTCTGAAAGGTAACGAACCTTTCTCGGAATTTTGCATGTTAAAACGAACCATAATCATATATATGTAAAATGTCCACGAGAAGTACAATGCTCTTTTCTTGAGATCCTAGATCTTAAGAACATGCTCTAACTTCTTCTTCATCTCATATATCGATTTTTCTAGACAACCATCATTTTATGTCTGACAACATCTTTACATTGTTACCAATGATAAAATGTCATCTACACAAAACCTCCGAGAAACACCACCTTGTTTCCATCACGTTTTCCATACACACGATTCGTCTATGCTTTTGATGAATCCATAAAATGGACTATCTCATCAATTTGCAAGTACCACGAACTCAATGCTTTGTCTCAATCCATAAATGGATCAACTAAGCTTGTACTCTAAATGATCTTGCCTCTTAGCAATAATCCTTATTGCTCTCCAAGAAGGCACATTTAGATCTAGTACGGCCTTTATGTAGATCCAGGGATCGATTTCATGTATACTAGGTCCAGAGTTCGAAACTCTCCTAGTCTTATGAATATCTCTGGTTGTCCCACAACCTCCCACTACAATGGCGTTCCGGTGTATAAACAGTGATAACAGTAGGTGCAGTTAGTGGTGTACCGCTACTCGGTTTGGCTGGTTCTAAGTCTTAATCTTTCTCTTCTCATTTCAAAGTATTACGTCACTTTGGGCTTGTGGTTCATCTAATAGTCTTCCTCTAAGAACCGGGCGTTAGAACTCAATACGTCCTTCTGGTTCATAGTACTATTGAACACACATTTTTTTTGTTCTTCTAGGATATTCTACAACCGCATTTGAATGCGCCGTTGTTTCCAGACATATCCATAGAACATAGGTAGTTCCATATAACTCATGCTTTTACTATTTCTATAAGAGTTCCATTCCTTATTTCCGACACACCATTTCTACACAACAGTGCATGGTGAAGTCATTTAGGATCAAATCCCAATCTCTGATCAGTATGCCATGCATTCCTCAGACAGGTACTTGCCTCCGCGATCAAATCGCAGGCTACAAATGGATATACCTTGATGGTTCTCCACAATAGCTTTGTGTCCATTGACTTGTCAAAACACTTGCTTTTGTGGCACATCAGGTATTCTAATCCATTTCTCGAGTAATCATCAAATGAAGTACTCGTACCTTATTGTCTGAGTAGGCATAGGTCTGCATACATCAGAGTCAATCAATTCTTATACTTGTCCGGATCTTACATCTTATATCCATAAAGGATTGCTTAGTCATATTATCTTCCAAATTAGATTCTTAGGTCGGAAGGTCCACTCCTTCAACTTAATTGATCAAATATCAATTTTCGAGCTTTGAACTTCTTATTTGAATAAACATGACTCAGCATAAGAATCCACAAGTATAATTGATAAAGAAATCTCTTATTAGTAAAACGAGTTTCACTACGGTTCGTTGCATCGTGGTGGACTCAGGATTCATCATTTATATATTGCTAGCCAATGTACCAGAATAGATACTATCATTATTTCTTCTTATAACCATCAAATGATTAAAAGAAATAAAATATCCATTCATTAGAAATCCAGAACGAAGTTCTTTCTAATATGAAAGGTACATAAAAGCAATAACTCAAAATGAAATCCTATAAAACGTCCTCCATTGCAACAGCTGCCTCCTCCACAACATTGCCCATGTAGACTACGATCTTTTCTTTTCCAAGTCGTTAGGTTTCCTGGAACCTCTGCATTTAAAAATGCACATACCGTCAGTGGTTCCATATCTACTCACCAAGTTCCGGTAGATAATACCACTGACTATGTTTTACGACTAAAGAAAATTTCGTACTTTCTTTGAGAGGATAATCAGACTTCCAGTACCCAGACTGTTTGCATCGAGAACACTTGCCTCTTGGCTTTCTCGTCCCATCTCGTGGTCTAAGAAACTTAGGACCACTGGGTTTCTTTGCTTGCTTTTCCTTTCCCCCGATTTTACCCTTAGGTTCGAAACCTTCGGCATTAGCTACAAGAGCTTGCGATTTCCGTCTCAACTCGTCTAAAAGGTCGATCATCTCAAAAACGTGTTTAAGCGTTTCCTCGAATCGACTGGCCTTTATGAGTATCCTCATCGCCTCTTGTCTAGCCTCTACACCATGTCTAAACATCTCCTTGAGTTTGAACATGATATCAAAATCAGTCCTTTCCTCATCAGTTAAGACATTTATAGGTTCGGGAGGACAAAGCTCACTGAGTAGAAACTTGTACTCTTCAACAGTTTGGGTAATGTCTAGATCTCTATTCCAATCATTACATTCAGGGACCAATGAGTTTAAAATCCTTATGTATCACATAAAGTGGGTTCAAAGCCATATCCTAATCTATGAGCACATATAACAACAAACAATCGATTTAATCTCCGATATTATCTCCCTCAAATAATATCATTAAACCACTAATCGCATCTAAAATCCCATCAGATATGGCAAGCCACGATAGTGTGGACGTTTACCTATCCAAATGATTTAGCAATTAGATTTCCTTCGGTCGTACATCATCATTAGCGTTACTTCGATGGGAAGAATACTAATAAGCGTACCTAAGTGTAAACCATTACTCAGTATCTAAGAAGATTGTTTAGGACACGCATATTCACCGCAAGCCACGATAGTGTGGACGTTTACGTTAACATACACTCCTTTACTCCCTTCTATAACTGTCTACATCAATCGTTCCAAAATCCCATTCAATGCAGCAAGCCACGATAGTGTGGACGTTTACTACACCAAAAGACTTTTACAATTGACTCGCAATTACATGAATCATTCAATCTTGTAAATCAAGACGCGGAGAATCATAAGTGAAACTCGAAGTTTCTAACCAGTGATTCACCATGCGAACGACCCTATCTCTCATAAATGAGGGAGCCGAGCAGACAATCGATCCACCTTCAAAAGGATGGTACGAAGGTCTCTAATTTGTGTCCTCGACATGACCAAGTGGCTTTGGCTCCATTCCACTCCCCGGGGTGAGAATGAGTCGACTTGAAATCAGTTTCAGAAAGACAAATTAGGCATTGTTTGATAAACTTAATCAATGTTTCTTGTAAAAGGAATTACAAGAATTCTCCTCCAATGACTTGTCTATACGAACTTCAAAAGTCCATAAAAGTCACCAAGAGAACAGCAATGGAGACCATGGATATGTTTCCATACCCTCTCCCACTTAGCTTTTTACAATAAAGGGATACGCTATCTAATGCATAATTAAATACACATAAGCATGCATACATGAAATAAAGCACATAGAATATTATCACATAGTCAAAATAATTACTAGAATATTATTTTCCGACTATTATGGCTTTATCGCATCCCCGTACGCATCTTCTAGTCTTCAGTCTTCGTTCTTGAATGCTCCATGTGACGAGAATATTAATCTTAATATTTAAATCTATTTATTTTCAATTAATCCAAAAGTTACTTAATTCGAAAATTAAGTCAATCGAATATATCAAAAATAAAATTAAATATTATTAATATTTTTATTTATTTTTATTTTCCTATCTAATTCTATTAAATCTCTAGAATCCCATCCAAGTCAAACTTGAAATATTCTAGAAGACTTCTATAATAGAATAAGGAAATAAAATAAATTAGGACTCTTCTACTTTCCATAATTAATTAATTTCCATCTATTAAAAAATTCCCAAGAATAGGAATAATCAAATAGGAAATAAATTAATTCCAATTTAATTCTTTTCCTATTCCATGAGAGTTCCTAAAAATAAGAACACTCAAATAGGAAAACCGAATCAAATAGGAAAGTCGGATTATGGTAGGAGTAGCGCGGGTTGGGAGTCCCCGCACCACCCCCACCACCATCGATCGATCACCAAGGGAAGGACCCGCCGCCACCACCCCAGCCGGCCAGCCACCACCCACCGGCGGCAGCCCACGGCCGAGGGGCGCGTCGCCCCTCCCACTCGATCGATCGTAGGGTCGATCATGGGGATGATCGGCCCTATGGTCCTTCGTCTTCTTCGTCACACTTCTTCGTCTTCCGGCGGTCGTTTCGGCATCGATCCAACGTAAATAAAATTACAAGAATTAAAATTACATTATCCGGTATCGATTCTATACATGAAATCGACCCTATACATTTTCCGGAAAAAGTAGAACGTAATAATAAACCTAAATTCGGTCAACCCCCGAATTTTTACTATTACAAGCATTCACCACATATAAAACGAATCTCGACATGTCCGAGAGTTTAATAATCAAGAACAATATTATGACATTAATTAAAACAATTAAATCTAGCCATAATAGTCGGAAACCCTGCAAGGTAGAACAATTTATCGAAAAATACCGTGAACGAAAACCAACTCTCTGATACCAATTGTTGGAAATCGATATCCCGGAATTAATAAATTAATTAAAATTAATTATCTAATTAATTCCGAACGAAATCCTTCGGAGAACGAATATCCGGAGTTGTCAAATGCGGAACGACAATTCCAATCGACTCCCGGTTGCCGGAACATCCCGCCACGAACCACCGCGAAGCCGGACTCAACCAAACCCTAACCACGGGGATAGCCCGGGCTGTTCGGTCGAGCCCTCGCGTGGGCTCGCGGCTGAACACAGCAGCCGCCTAGGGCTGCTCGTAGCAGCCCGTCGAGCATCCCCGAACCCTCGCGGACAGCCCCTCATCGAACCCTAGCCACGGCACGAGCCGCCGCATGTTCGAACGAGGCGTGCGCACGTCACCGGACGTGCGCTAGGGTTCAGCCCGTACAGCTCCGAGCATGGCCAGCGAAGCCCCCGGATCCGCCGTGAGAAGATCCCACAGCCCGCTGCCCAGCCGTACAAAGCGGTCGCCTGGTAGTCGCGCGACCGCGCGCGACATGGACCAGGCGGGCGCCTGGTCCCCAGGCGGGCGCTTGCCCTTCCAGCGAACTCGGTTCGCTCGATCCTTGCCGCCGGGTCGCTCCAGCCGTGGTGGTCCGGTGATCTTCGATCACCACCCCTCGGCTCGACCCCGGTGAGGATCCTATACTTTGGATCTTACGTTCACGTTATTCTCACGATAATTAAACTTTAAAATCATCGAAGGGGGTTCAACGATTTTACCTTTGTTCTCGTTGTTCGGAAAAACGAAGAACTCAATTGACGACCTTGAGATCTTCCCACGTATTCCTTGCACTAGCCCGGACGTCGTGTGGGCGACGATCTACCGAACTCCATGGATCTCCTTCACGAACTCTCTAGACTAATCAAGTATGATTATCTTGTCTTGTCTAATTGTGAAGACCATGTAGTGCTTTTATAGGCTACGTAGGGGATCTTAAGGAGGTGGAATATTGGGCTTCCAATATTGAAGATTAAATTGAGCCCAATGCTCAAGTCCATTAATCCTTATCAATATTAATTAATTCTATTTTCCACTATATAAAATTAATTGCACTCCCAATATTAAACCATATTATGTCAAATAATATTTCTCCGGTAGTATTATTTATTCCGTGTATTTAAGATATAAATATCCATGAATAAAATTAATTTATTGCTAATTAATTTATTCATCTCTTATATCTGAGACTAGTACCATTCAACCTTAATTATTATGCGGAACGAATCCACCTGCAGGGTTTACATAATAATTCCTTATGAACTCATCTCGGGGATATTATCAACCCTTACGGGATACACTTTCCCGTCAAGTATTCACGGCATGTCATATATAAAATATAGTGACCCAACTTAACCGGTAACTAACCCAATAATTAAATCGGTTAATTCCTTTGGTAAATCAAAGTCACTTATATTAAATATACACACCCGCAATAGTTTCGGGGATTAAGAATAAAATACACTGAGACTCGAATCGATTATCGCCGGCAATCCTAATCGATGAATCTCAACGATCCGCTCAATACACCAAGTGTACAAGTGTGATAAAATAATCAAGATAGATTATTTTCTCTCTCACACAACGACTATACCGATGGATTGGTCCGTGTCCATCTAGGTCGTGAGCAACTGTTCGATTAAATACGAGTAACCGATAGTATGATCTTCTGTGCGCCCATGCTTGCACCATACTAACTACAACGTATAAAATCCAGGACTATGATTTGCATATTTTTAATTATAAATAATTAAATGCAAATAATTGTTTATTTAATTAAATAGATTAATGGCAATGGATCGTGAGTTTGCGTTACTTAAATCTAGACATTAAGTACACAACTCCAACAATACTTTGAATGAGAGAGAACGATAAGGACTGGATACGGCCGAACCGAGTATAGATGCACCACTAGAACCTGCACCTAATACTGTCACTGTTGATACACCGGAACGCCGTCGTAGTGGGAGGGTTGTTAAACAACCGGACAGATGGATTGGACTGGGTGAGTCTTCGGACTCGGCACCCGGAGTTCATGAAGTCGATCCCTGGACCTATGATGAGGCGGTACAAGATATAGATGCGCCTTCTTGGAAGAAAGCGATGAAATCCGAAATAGAATCTATGGATTCTAATAAAGTCTGGGATCTTGTAGAACCACCAAGCGGCGTAAAGCCAATTGGGTGTAAATGGGTCTACAAGAGAAAGAGAGGATCTGACGGAAAGGTTGAAACCTTTAAAGCTAGGCTTGTTGCGAAAGGATATACTCAGAAAGACGGAATCGATTATGAGGAGACCTTCTCGCCGGTAGCCAAGATAAATTCGATCCGGATTCTCTTATCCATAGCAGCTCATATGGATTATGAGGTGTGGCAAATGGATGTCAAGACAGCTTTCCTTAATGGAAGTCTTGACGAGACAAACAACCAGAAGGATTCATTGCTAAGGGGCGAGATCATCTAGTGTGCAAGCTTAATCGATCCATTTATGGATTGAAACAAGCCTCGAGTTCGTGGTACTTGCAAATTGATGAGATAGTCCATTTTATGGATTCATCAAAGCATAGACGAATCGTGTGTATGGGAAACGTGATGGAAACAAGGTGGTGTTTCTCGGGTTTTATGTAGATAACATTTTATCATTGGCAACAATGTAAAGATGTAATCAGACATGAAATGATGGTTGTCTGGATAAATCATTATGAAAGATGTAGGAAGAAGTTGGACCTGTTCTTGAGATCTTGGATCTCTAGGAGAGAACATTGTACTTCTCCTGGACATCTTACATATATATGATTGTGGTTTGTTTTAACATGCAAGATTCCCAGAAAGGTTCGTTACCTTTCAGATACGGAATGCATCTATCTAAGGATATGTGTTTTGGAACACAGAAGGAGATAGAAGCAATGAAAGCAGTTTCCTACACTTTAAGTGTGGAAAGCTCGATGAATGCATTGTTGAAAACAAGAACCTGATATCGGCTATGCGGTTAGCATAGTGGGAGGATATCAAGGTAATCCTGGAAAGGAATACTTGACTGCTGTAATGAACATTTTAAGTACTTTCGAAGTACTGGAAACTATGTTCTCGATTACGGAGCAGACAAACATTTCCTTTGGATTACATTCTCTTAGATTTCTAATCGAATAAGGACCGGTGTAAGTCGATATCAGGCTATGTGTTTCACTATTAAAGGAGAAGGAGTTTTAACATGGAAGAGTGATAAGCACGATGCTTTTCGGACTCTGCCATGGGTAACCAAATAAGCGGCCTCAGAGGCAGCGGAAGTTTTGGTATAGCTCCGGGATAATCTCTGGGACTTAGATGTGATTCTTAATTTTCCAAAGGCTATGTCAATAGCGGTGCGATGGCAAATGGTAAGAAATCACAAGTCCATAAGTGTAAGATAACACATAGAGCAAGTACAGCCTGATACGAGTCATCGTCGAGGGAGACGACGCTGTAGTCACCAAGATAACTTCAGAGCGGCAACCTAGAGTGCTCATTCACATAGTACTTCTTGAAAGTACAACTTAAGCACGTGATGAGTATGGGAGTCGGGAGTTTGGAAGATAAGACTAGACCTTAGTATAAGTGGGAGATTGATGGAGTAGTATACTTAATGTCTAGATTTGAGTATTCTGAACTCTGTATGCACTTTCATTTACCTATCTATTACAGATATTCATTTGCTTTTAATTATTGTTAATTAAATACATGCAAATTATAGTCCTGGATTTTATACGTTGTAGTTAGTATGGTGTTGCATGGGCACACAGAAGATCATACTATCGGCTACTCGTATTTAATCGAACAGTTGCTCACGACCTAGATGGACACGGACCAATCCATCGGTATAGTCGTTGTGTGAGAGAGAAAATAATTTATCTTAATTATTTTATCACACTTGTACACTTGGTGTATTGAGCGGATCGATTGAGACTCATCAATTAGGATTGCTCGGCGATAATTGATTTGAGACTCGGAGTATTTTATTCTTAATCCCTGAAATAATTGCGGGTGTGTATATTTAATATAAGTGACTTTGATTTGCCAAAGGAATTAACCGATTTAATTATTGGGTTAATTACCGGTTAAGTTGGGTCACTATATTTTATATATGGCATGCCGTGAATTCTTGAAGGGGCAGTGTATCCCGTAAGGGTTGATAATATCCCCGAGATGAGCTCATAAGGATTTATTATGTAAACCTCGCGAGTGGATTTGTTCCGCATAATAAATAAGGTTGAGTGGTACTATTCTCGGATATAAGAGATGAATAAATTTATTAAGCAATAAATAAATTTTATTCATGGATATTTAAATCTTAAATACACGGAATAAATAATACTAAGTTGGAGAAATATTATTTGGTATAATATGGAATAATATTGGGAGTTCAATTTTATTTATATAGTGGAAAATAAATAAAATTAATATTGATAAGAATTAATGGATTTGGGTTGGACCCAATTTAATTTTCAATATTAAAGCCCAATATTTATTCTCCTTTTGATCCCCTTCGTAGCCTATAAAAGCACTACATGGTCTTCACTTTTACTAACCTACGTTACGCCAACAATAAAGTTCTGAGAGTGAAGAGGATCCATAAGTTCGATAGCTTGTCGCCCACTCGACGTTCGAACGGAGTGCAAGGAATACGCGGGAAGATCACGAGGTCATCGATTTCGTTTCTCCGAACAACAAATCGTAGGTACAATTCTCAACGCACTTGTTAATTGTTCGATTTGTTTTATCGAGAATACCGTAGGACGAAGATCCGAGGATCGAAGCCCGGAATAGACGGACGAACGCGCGGTGGTGGCGAAGCCACCGGACCGCGGCGCACGCCCGCCTAGGGTTTCGGCGTGGGGCGTGGGGGCCGACCCTCGGCTGGGCCGAGGGTGTGCGATCGATCCACGGGATCGATCGCTAGGGCACGGGCTGGTGCCGTGCCCTACCCCGCCGTGAAGGCGGGGGCCTCCTGGTGGCGGCGGGTCGCCGGACCCGCCGCGGGGGCTGCTGGGCAGACCCACCCCGATCGATCGCCGGCGTGCGATCGATCGCTTGATTACATGAACCCCGCACTCGCGGGGGTTCGGGTGGGGGCGGGCTGTGCGTCTTCGGACGCATGGTCTCCAAAGCCCGGACCTCTGCGGATGAGTCGGCGTTCGTGTGATCTCCGGCGAAGGGTTCGTTTGGGTTATCGGTTCCGCAATTTTGATAACCCGGGATAGCGAATTCCAACAATGGAAACATTCCCATGGTCTCCATTACTGTTCTCTTGATGACTCTTATGAACTTTCGAAGTTCGTATAGACGAGTCATTGGAGTAGAAGTCTTGTAATTCCTTTTACAAGAAACATTGATCGAGTTTATCAAACAATGCCTAATTTGTCTTTCTGAAACTGACTTCAAGTCGACTCATTCTCACCCCGGGGAGTGGAATGGAGCCAAAGCCACTTGGTCATGTGGATGACACAAATTAGAGACCTTCGTGCCATTCTTTGATAGGTGGGTCGATTGTCTGCTCGGCTCCCTCATTTATGAGAGATAGGGTCGCTCGCATGGCGAATCACTGGTTAGAAACTTCGAGTTTCACTTATGATTCTCCGAGTCTTGATTTACAAAATCGAATGGATCTTGTAATTGGGAGTCAATTATAAAAGTCTCTTTGTGTAGTAAACGTCCACACCACGTGGCTTGCTATGCTAACGGATTTTGGATTAGTTGATGTAGACAGTTGTAAGTAATTGTGAAGAGTTGTGAAGTTGTCGTAAACATCCACACCACGTGGCTTGCGGTAATGTAGCAATTCCAAACGATTTACTTTAGTGCTGAGAAATGGTTTACACTTAGATACGCGTTATAGTATTCTTCCCCACGAAGTCACGCTATAATTGATGTATGACCAAAGAAAATCTAATTGCTAAATCATTTGGGTGGGTAAACGTCCACACCACGTGGCTTGCCTTACCTGATGGGATTTTAGATGTGATTAGTGATTTAATGATATTATTCCAGGGAAATAATGTCGGATATTAAATTAATTGTTTGTTTAAATGTGCTTATAGGTTTAGAGAATTGCTATGAATCCACTTGAGTTGATACTTGAGGAATTTAACGCACTGGTTCCATACTGTATTGAATGGAAAGAAGAGTTAGACATTGCTCAGACTGCAAAGGAGTACAAAGACGTACTCAGTGAAACTTGTCCTCCTGGACTCACCATTAACTCAACTGAGGAAGAGATTTTTGACTTTGAAAGGTGGGGTAGTGCTCGTGCATTAGCCGCTAATCATGATGTCATGCTTAAACTCAAGTTGTTGTTTGGACATGATGGGGAGGCTAGAAAAGAGGCGATGAGGACACTCATAAAGATCTGTTACTTCGATGAAACACTTGATCATGTTTTTGAGATGATGGATCTTTTAGACAAGTTGAAACAATCGCAAGCTCTTATAGCCAAAGCCAAAGGTTTCGGACCTAAAGGCAAGGGAAAGGAGAAGAAGACAAGGGGGTCCGGTGGTCCTAAGGGACTTGGACCAAAGGGTGGGATAAAGAAGCCTTCTGGCAAACATCCCCAAGGGAAGCAGTCTGAGTACTGGGGGTCTACATCTTGTCCTCTCAAAGGTACGAATTTTTCTTTAGTCGTAAAACATAGTCAGCGGTATTATCTACCAGAATTCTGGTGTGTAGATATGGAACCACTGACGGTATGTGCATTCTAAATGCAGGGGTTCCAGAAAACCCAGCGACTTAGAGAAGAAGAGTTCGAATCCACATGGGCGAAGCTGTTGAGGAAGCAGCGGTTGCAGTGGAAGACGTTTATCTTTTTGATAATTATAGGATTTCATTTCAAGTTTATTGCTTTGTACCTTTTATTTTAGAAAGAACTTTTGTTCTGGTTTTCTATTATTAATGGATATTTTATTTCTTTAATCATTTGATGATTTAGATAAGAAATAATGATGATATCTATTCTGGTACATTAGATAGCAATATATGAATGATGAATCCTTAGTCTACCACGATGCAACAAACCGTTATATATAAACTTGTTTTACTTATTAGATGAATTTCTTAATCAATCATTATACTTGTGAATTCTTGAACTTAATAGTATTTATCCAAAAGAGGATTCAAAAGGTCGAAATTGATTTAATCAATTATAGTTGGAGGAATGGACCTCCCGACCTAAGAATCAAATTTTGGAAGAAGATACAACTAAGTTAACCTTTCTGGATAAAGGATGGAGTTCGGACAAGTATTGATAATGATCAAAGATGATATATGCAGACATATGTGTAAATAGAAAGGTATGAGTAGTTTCCCTTTAAGGTAAACTTGAAGATGGATTAGAATACTTGATGTGCCATAAAAGCGGAGTGTTTTCAACACAAAGCCATTATGGGGAACCTTCAAAGTAAATCCGTTGAAAGCCTGCGATTTAATCGCGGAGGCCACTACCTATCTAAAAGAGCACATAGCATAAATCAAGGATTGAGATTACGTCTCAAACGACTGCACCATACACTGATGTGTAGACATGGTGTGTCAGGAATAAGGAATTCTAATAGTGAAAGGACAAGTTTATTCGGAACCACCTATGTTCTATGGATATTTCTGGATACAACGACATATTGCATGTGGTTGTAGAAAATCCTAGAAGAACAAGTAATTGTATGTTCAATAGTACTATGAACCAGAAGGGTGTCTTCGCCCGGTTCTTAGAGAAAGACTATTAGATGAACTACAATGCCCTAACTGACAAAGTACTTTATAATGAGGAAAGAGAAGACTGAGAACCAGCCTAACCGAGTAATAGTACACCACTAACTGCACCTAATGTTATTACTGTTATACACCGGAACGCCATTGCAGTGGGAGGTTGTTAAGCAACCGGAGATGTTCATAAGACTGGAGGAGTTTTAAACTCTGGATCTAGTAAACATGAAATCGATCCCTAGTTCTGCATAGGAGGCAGTACTAATCTAAATGTGCCTACTTGGATAGCAATAATTTATTATTGTTAAAGGGGCGAGATCATCTAGAGGTACAAGCTTAGTAAATCCATTTATGGATTATCACAAAGCTAAAACTTGTGAACTTGCGAATTGATGAGATAGTCCATTGTATGGATTCATCAAGAGGCAAAGACAAGTTTGGTGTATTGGAGACGTAATGGAAACAAAGTGGTGTTTCTCGGAATTTTGTGTAGATAACACTTCATCGTTGGCAACAATGTAAAAGTGTTGTCAGACATAAAATAGAGGTTGTCTAAATGAATCGAGATATAAAATTAAGATAAAGTTGGATCATGTTCTTAGAAATCTTTTGATCTCTAGATAAGAACATTTGTACTTCTCTTAAGATATCTTATACGATTATGGTTTGTTTTAAACATGCACAATTCTGAGAAAGGTTATTGCCTTTCGAGAACAGAATGCATCTATCTAAGGTATGTGTCCTGAACACATGAAGGAGATAGATGTAGACAAAGCAGTTACCTACACTTCGAGTGTAGAGAGCTTTGTAGATGCAATGTTGAAAAACAAGAACCTGATATCAACTATGCGATTAGCGTAGTGGGAGGATATCAAAGTAATCTGGATAAGAAATATTCGAATGCTGTAAAGTACTTGGAAGTACTGGATTACTAGCAATACGAAATCTTCTTAGATTACAGTTTCTCAGATCCAAAATCAGAGAAAGACCAGTGTAAGTCGATATCAGGCTATGTGTTCACTTTTAGAAGAGGTGGAACCTATGAATGAAAGAGTGATAAGCATGATGCTTCTCGGACTCTATCATAAACCGAATAGCGGCCTCAGAGGCAGCGGAAGTTTTGGTTAGGTTCCGGAATGACCTCTGAACTTGGATATGATTCTTGGTTCACCAAAGGCTATGTACATAGCGGTGCATGGAGAACTGGAAGAAGTCATAAGTTCGAAAGGTGATGATAACACATAGAGCCAGTACCACCTGATACGAATCATCGTCAGAGAGACGACGCAGTAGTCACCAAGATAACTTCAGATCGGCGACCTAGATTGCTCGTTCACAAGTGGGAAAAGTATAACTTAAGCACGTGATGAGTATGGGAGTCGGAAGTTTGGAGGAAATGACTAGACCTTAGTACAAGTGGGAGATTGTTGGAGTTGTGTACTTAATGTCTAGATTTAAGTATCGGTAAACTCCCGGTCATAGCATTTAACCTATTTAATTAATAAACAATTATTTGCATTTAATTATTATTAATTAATATATGCAAATCATAGTCCTGGATTTTATACGTTGTAGTTAGTATGGTGCAAGCATGGGCGCACAGAAGATCATACTATCGGTTACTCGTATTTAATCGAACAGTTGCTCACGACCTAGATGGACACGGACCAATCCATCGGAGTAGTCGTTGTGTGAGAGAGAAAATAATTTATCTTAATTATTTTATCACACTTGTACACTTGGTGTATTGGGCGGATCAACTTGAGATTTATTGATTAGGATTGCCTTGGATAATCAATTTAAATCTCAGAGTATTTTATTCTTAATCCCCGATATTATTGCGGGTGTGTATATTTAATATAAGTGACTTTGATTTTCCAAAGGAATTAACCGATTTAATTATTGGGTTAATTACCGGTTGAGTTGGGTCACTATATTTTATATACGACATGCCGTGAATATTTGACGGGAAAGTGTATCCCGTAAGGGTTGATAATATCCCCGAGATGAGTTCATAAGGAATTATTATGTAAACCCTGCAGGTGGATTTAATCCGCATAATAATTAAAGTTGAACGGTACTATTCTCGGATATAAGAGATGAATAATATTTATTGAGCAATAAATAAATTTATTCATGGATATTTAAATCTTAAATACACGGAATAAATAATATACTAATCGGAGAAATATTATTTGATATAATATAGATTAATATTGGGAGTGCAATTTTATTTATATAGTGGAAAATAAATAAAATTTAATATTGATAAGGATTAATGGATTTGGGTTGGACCCAATTTAATCTTCAATATTTAGAAGTCCAATATTTAGTCTCCTTATGATCCCCTACGTAGCCTATATAAGCACTACATGGTCTTCACTTTTCACAACACAATAATTGACCTACGCCAATCATAAAGTCTTGGAGAGTGAAGGAGATCCAAAGGAGTTCGATAGATCGTCGCCCACACGACGTTCGGACGAGGTGCAAGGAATACGTGGGAAGATCGCAAGGTCATCAACGCGTTAATTCGTTTCTCCGTACAACGAATCGAAAAGGTAAAATCATAAACCCTCTTTTATGATTTTGTGTGAATTAATTGTAGCGTATACATGAACACACGATCCGGATAAACGTACGAACTTCGGGGACGGGGATTCGAGATCCCCGGCGAAGATCGAAAGGGGGCGGCTGAAACCTAGCGTTTCGACCGCCGGTAACCGCGCCAAGGAGAAGCCCCGGCTGGACGCCGGGGCACGCGATCGACCAAGGGTCGATCGCTGGGGAAGCCGCCGTGGGCTGGAGCCACGGCAGATGGCCTCCCCGACCTCCCTGGACGGCGGCGTGCGCGCGGGGAAGCTCCGGCCGAAGCCGGAGCGGGCGATCGACCGAAGTCGATCGCGGAGGGCAGCCGCGGGCTGGTGCCGCGGCTGGGGGCCCTCCACCCCGTGAGGTGGTGGCGGTGAGTCGCCGGACTCACCGCCGGCGGGTGCTGATCGGATCAGCCCCGCGGGGATGCCGTGCATCCCCGACGATCGCCATGCACGGCGATCGCGAACCCTAGCGGGGTTCGGCTAGGGTTTCTAGCCGCGGGTTCATCCCGCGGCGGTGTTAATCTTGTCGAGCCCGGTTCGTTGGTGTTCGCGATCGGTTTCCGGCGATAGGGTTTCGATCGGGTTATCGGTTCCGCATAATTTTAATAGCCCGGGATATCGATTTCCAACACATCACGTGCTTAAGTTGTACTTCCAAGAAGTACTATGTGAATGAGCACTCTAGGTTGCCGCTCTGAAGTTATCTTGGTGACTACAGCGTCGTCTCCCTCGACGATGACTCGTATCAGGTGGTACTTGCTCTATGTGTTATCTTACACTTATGGACTCGTGATTTCTTACCATTTGCCATCGCACCGCTATTTACATAGCCTTTGGCAAATTAAGAATCACATCTAAGTCCCAGAGATTCCCGGAGCTATACCAAAACTTCCGCTGCCTCTGAGGCCGCTATTTGGTTACTCATGGCAGAGTCCGAAAAGCATCGTGCTTATCACTCTTCCATGTTAAAACTCCTTCTCCTTCAATAGTGAAACACATAGCCTGATATCGACTTACACTGGTCCTCATTCGATTAGAAATCTAAGAGAATGTAATCCAAAGGAAAAGCTTGTCTGCTCCGTAATCCAGAACATAGTTTCCAGTACTTCGAAAGTACTTAAAATGTTCATTACAGCAGTCGAGCATTCCTTTCCAGGATTACCTTGATATCCTCCCACTATACTAGCCGCATAGCAGATATCAGGTTCTCGTTTCTAACATCGCATTTATTAAGCTTTCCACACTCCAAGTGTAGGAAACCGCTTTAATTGCTTCTATCTCCTTTTGTGTTCCAAAACACATATCCTTAGATAGATGCATTCCGTATCTGAAAGGTAACGAACCTTTCTCGGAATCTTGCATGTTAAAACGAACTATAATCATATATATGTAAGATGTCCAGGAGAAGTACAACTTCTTCCTATATCTTTCATAATGATTTATCCAGACAACCATCATTTCATGTCTGATTACATCTTTACATTGTTGCCAATGATAAAATGTTATCTACATAAAAACCCGAGAAACACCACTTTGTTTCCATCACGTTTCCAATACACACTATTCGTCTATGCTTTGATGAATCCATAAAATGGACTATCTCATCAACTTGCAAGTACCACGAACTCAATGCTTTGTTCGAATCCATAAATGGATCAACTAAGCTTGTACTCTAAATGATCTTGCCTCTTAGCAATAAACCTTATTGCTTTCTAAGAGAGCACATTTAGATCTAGTACTGCCTCTATGTAGATCCAGGGATCGATTTCATGTATACTAGGTCCAGAGTCCGAAGACTCTCCTAGTCTTATGAATATCTTCGGTTGTCATACAACCTCCCACTACAACGGCATTCCGGTGTATAAACAGTAATAACAGTAGGTGCAGTCAGTGGTGTACCGCTACTCGGTTCGGCTGGTTCTAAGTCTTAATCTCTCTCTCTCTCTCATTTCAAAGTATTACGTCACTTTTGGGCTTGTGGTTCATCTAATAGTCTTCCTCTAAGAACCGGGCGTTAGAACTTATAACGTCCTTCTGGTTCATAGTACTATTGAACACACATCTTTTGTTCTTCTAGGATATTCTACAACCGCACTTGAATGCGCCGTTGTTTCCAGACATATCCATAGAACACAGGTAGTTCCGTATAACTCATGCTTTTACTATTTCTATAAGAGTTCCATTTCTTATTTCCGACACACCATTTCTACACAAGAGTGTATGGTGTAGTCATTTGGGATCAAATCCCAATCTCTGATCAGTATGCCATGCATTCCTCAGACAGGCACTTGCCTCCGCGATTAGATCGCAGGCTTTCAATGGATATACCATGATGGTTCCCCACAATAGCTTTGTGTCCATTGACTTGTCAAAACACTTTGCTTTTGTGGCACATCAGGTATGCTAATCCATTCTTTCGAGTGATCATAAAATGAAGTACTCGTACCTTATTGTCTGAGTAAACAAAGGTCTGCACACATCAGAGTCAATCATTTCTTATACTTGTCCGGATCTTATATCTTATATCCATAAAGGATTGCTTAGTCATGTTATCTTCAAAATTAGATACTTAGGTCGGAAGGTCCACTCCTTCAACTTAATTGATCAAACATCAATTTTCGACCTTTGAACTTCTTATTTGAATAAACATGATTTAGCATAAGAATCCACAAGTATAATTGATTTAATAAAGAAATCTCTTATTAGTAAAACGAGTTTTATACTACGGTTCGTTGCATCGTGGTGGACTCAGGATTCATCATTTATATATTGCTAGCTAATGTACCAGAATAGATACTATCTTTATTTCTTCTTATAACCATCAGATGATTAAAAGAAATAAAATATCCACTCATTAGAAATCTAGAACAAAGTTCTTTCTAATTTGAAAGGTACATAAAAGCAATAACTCAAAATGAAATCCTATAAAATATCCTCCATTGCAACAGCTGCCTCCTCTACAGCATTTCCCATGTAGACTACGATTTCTTCTTTTCTAAGTCGTTAGGTTTCCTGGAACCCTTGCATTTAAAATGCACATACCGTCAGTGGTTCCATATCTACACACCAGGTTCCGGTAGATAATACCATTGACTATGTTTTACGACTAAAGAAGATTTCGTACTTTCTGTGAGAGGATAATCAGACTTCCAGTACCTAGACTGTTTGCATCGAGAACACTAGCCTATTGGCTTTCTCGCCCCATCTCGTGATCCAAGAAACTTAGGACCACTGGGTTTCTTTGCTTGCTTTTCCTTTCCCCCGATTTTGCCCTTAGGTTCGAAACATTTGGCATTGGCTACAAGAGCTTGCGATTTCCGTCTCAACTCGTCTAAAAGGTCAATCATCTCAAAAACGTGTTTAAGCGTTTCCTCGAAGCGACTTGCCTTTATGAGTATCCTCATCGCTTCATGTCTAGCCGCCTATGTCATGTCTAAACTTCTCCTTGAGTTTGAACATGATAAAATCAGTTCTTTCCTCAACAGTCAAGACATTAGTAGGTCCGGGAGAACAAAGCTCACTGAGTATAAACTTGTACTCTTTAACAGTCTAGGCAATGTCTAGATCTCTATTCCAATCAATACATTTAGGGACCAGTGAGTTAAATTCCTCAAGTATCACATAAAGTGGGTTCAAAGCCATCCATAATCTATGAGAACATATAACAACAAACAATCGATTTAATCTCCGATATTATCTCCCTTAAATAATATCATTAAACCACTAATCACATCTAAAATCCCATCAGGTAAGGCAAGCCACGTTCGTGTGGACGTTTACCCACCCAAATGATTTAGCAATTAGATTTGCTTTGGTCGTACATCATTATAGCGTTACTTCGTTGGGAGGAATACTATAACGCGTATCTAAGTGTAAACCATTACTCAGTACTAAGGCGAATCGTTTAGAATTGTTACGTCACCGCAAGCCACGTTCGTGTGGACGTTTACGACAACTCGCAACCCTTCACAATTCCCTATAACTGTCTACATCAATTATTCTAAAATCCCATTCAGTATAGCAAGCCACGTTCGTGTGGACGTTTACTATACCAAAAAGATTTATAATCCATTAAAAATTCCATAAAGCCGTAGGAAAATTAATTATTTTCCTAATCCATTAAAAATTCCATAAAGGAATAATTAAATAGGAAAAACAAATTAATTCTAAATTTATTCTTTTCCTAATCCATGAAAATTCCCAAGAATAGGAATAATCAATAAGGAAAAATAAATTTATTCTAAATTTATTCTTTTCCTATTCCATGAGAATTCCCAAAATAGGAATACTCAAAATAGGAAAACCGAATAATTTAGGAAAGTTAGATCTCGGCGGGAGAGCACGGGTTGGGAGTCCCCGCGCCCTACCACCATCGATCGCCGCTCGGAGGAGCACGCCGCCGCCGCCCAGCCCACGCGCCACCACCACCGGTGGCCGGCGTGGCCGAGAGGTCCCGGGCAGCCCCTCCCCTCGATCGAACACCATGGGATCGATCATGGGGATGATCGATCCCGAGCCCTTTTCTTCTTCGTCACGTGTCTTCTCCGGTAGTCGTTTCGGCATCGATCCAACGTAAATAAAATTACAAGAATTAAAATTACATTATCCGGTATCGATTCTATACATGAAATCGACCCTATACATTTTCCGGAAAAAGTAGAACGTAATAATAAATCCTAAATTCGGTCAACCCCCGAATTTTTACTATTACAAGCATTCACCACACATAAAACGAATCTCGACATGTCCGAGAGTTTAATAATCAAGAACAATATTATGACAATAATTAAGAACAATTATATCTAGCCATAATAGTCGGAAACCCTGCAAGGTAGAACAATTTATCGAAAAATACCGTGAACGAAAACCCACGCTCTGATACCAGTTGTTGGAAATCGATATCCCGGAATTAATAAATTAATTAAAATTAATTATCTAATTAATTCCGACCGATATCCTTCGGAGATCGAATATCCGGGGTTGTCAAAATGCGGAACGACAACTCCAATCAAAATGCGGGGTTGTTAATGAATTGTGAAGACCATGTAGTGCTTTTATAGGCTACGTAGGGGATCAAAAGGAGATTAAATATTGGGCTTCTAATATTGAAAATTAAATTGGGTCCAACCCAAATCTATTAATTCTTATCAATATTAATTTTATTTATTTTCCACTATATAAATAAAATTGCACTCCCAATATTTATCCATATTATATCAAATAATATTTCTCCGGTTAGTATTATTTATTCCGTGTATTTAAGATTTAAATATCCATGAATAAAATTAATTTATTGCTAATTAATTTATTCATCTCTTATATCCGAGACTAGTACCATTCAACCTTAATTATTATGCGGATTAAATCCACCTGCAGGGTTTACATAATAATTCCTTATGAACTCATCTCGGGGATATTATCAACCCTTACGGGATACACTTTCCCGTCAAGTATTCACGGCATGTCATATATAAAATATAGTGACCCAACTCAACCGGTAATTAACCCAATAATTAAATCGGTTAATTCTTTTGGAAAATCAAAGTCACTTATATTAAATATACACACCCGCAATAGTATCGGGGATTAAGAATAAAATACACTGAGATTTAAATCGATTATCCAAGGCAATCCTAATCGATAAATCTCAAGCGATCCGCTCAATACACCAAGTGTACAAGTGTGATAAAATAATTAAGACAAATTATTTTCTCTCTCACACAACGACTATACCGATGGATTGGTCCGTGTCCATCTAGGTCGTGAGCAACTGTTTGATTAAATACGAGTAACCGATAGTATGATCTTCTGTGTGGGCCCGACACACCATACTAACTACAACGTATAGAATCCAGGACTATAATTTGCATATATTTAATTATAAATAATTAAACGCAAATAATTGTTTATTTAATTAAATAGATTAATGGCAATGGATCGGGAGTTTCCGTTACTTAAATCTAGACATTAAGTACACAACTCCAACATACCTAAGTGTAAACCATTACTCAGTATCTAAGAAGATTGTTTGGGACACGCATATTCACCGCAAGCCACGATAGTGTGGACGTTTACGTTAACATACGCTCCTTTACTCCCTTCTATAACTGTCTACATCAATCGTTCCAAAATCCCATTCAATGCAGCAAGCCACGATAGTGTGGACGTTTACTACACCAAAAGACTTTTACAATTGACTCCCAATTACATGAATCATTCAATCTTGTAAATCAAGACGCGGAGAATCATAAGTGAAACTCGAAGTTTCTAACCAGTGATTCACCATGCGAACGACCCTATCTCTCATAAATGAGGGAGCCGAGCAGACAATCGATCCACCTTCAAAAGGATGGTACGAAGGTCTCTAATTTGTGTCCTCGACATGACCAAGTGGCTTTGGCTCCATTCGACTCCCCGGGGTGAGAATGAGTCGACTTGAAATCAGTTTCAGAAAGACAAATTAGGCATTGTTTGATAAACTTAATCAATGTTTCTCGTAAAAGGAATTACAAGAATTCTCCTCCAATGACTTGTCTATACGAACTTCAAAAGTCCATAAAAGTCACCAAGAGAACAGCAATGGAGACCATGGATATGTTTCCATACCCTCTCCCACTTAGCTTTTTACAATAAAGGGATACGCTATCTAATGCATAATTAAATACACATAAGCATGCATACATGTAATAAAGAACATAGAATATTATCACATAGTCAAAATAATACTAGAATATTATTTTCCGACTATTATGGCTTTATGGCATCCCCGTACGCATCTTCTAGTCTTTAGTCTTCGTTCTTGAATGCTCCATGTGACGAGAATATTAATCCCAATATTTAAATCTATTTATTTTCAATTAATCCAAAAGTTACTTAATTCGAAAATTAAGTCAATCGAATATATCAAAAATAAAATCAAATATTATTAATTTTATTTATTTTTATTTTCCTATCTAATTCTATTAGATCTCTAGAATCCCATCCAAGTCAAACTCGGAATATTCTAGAAGACTTCTATAATAGAATAAGGAAATAAAATAAATTAGGACTCCTAATCCTTCCAAATTAATTTCTTTCCTAATCTATTAAAAATTCCATAAAGGAATAATTAAATAGGAAAAATTAATTAAGGACTTTCAAAACTTTCCAAATTAATTATTTTCCTAATCCATTAAAAATTCCATAAAGGAATAATTAAATAGGAAAAATAAATTAATTCCAAATTAATTTTTTTTTCTATTCCATGAGAGTTCCTAAAATTAAGAACACTCTAATAGGAAAACCGAATCAAATAGGAAAGTAGGATCTTGGTAGGAGTAGCATGGGTTGGGAGACCCCACACCACCCCCATCATCGACTACCACCATCCGCCGCCGGCCTAGGCCTACGCGCCACCTCCCTTGGTGGCCGGCGTGGCCGAGAGCCCTAGGGCAGCCCGGGGTCGATCGATCCTCATGGGGATCGATCATGGGGATGATCGACCCCCCCCCCCCCCCCCCCCCGGATTTTGTCCTCTTCGTCTTCTTCGTCACACGTCTTCTCCGGCGGTCGTTTCGGCATCGATCCAACGTAAATAAATTACAAGAATTAAAATTACATTATCCGGTATCGATTCTATACATGAAATCGACCCTATACATTTTCCGGAAAAAGTAGAACGTAATAATAAATCCTAAATTCGGTCAACCCCCGAATTTTTACTATTACAAGCATTCACCACACATAAAACGAATCTCGACATGTCCGAGAGTTTAATAATCAAGAACAATATTATGACAATAATTAACGAACAATTATATCTAGCCATAATAGTCGGAAACCCTGCAAGGTAGAACAATTTATCGAAAAATACCGTGAACGAAAACCAACGCTCTGATACCAATTGTTGGAAATCGATATCCCGGAATTAATAAATTAATTAAAATTAATTATCTAATTAATTCCGACCGAAGTCCTTTGGAGATCGAATATCCGGAGTTGTAAAATTGCGGAACAACAACTCCAATCGACTCCCGGTTGCCGGAACATCTCGCCACGAACCACCACGAAGCCGGACTCAACCAAACAAGCCACCGCGGGGATAGCCCGCGGCTGTCCGGTCGAGCCCCCGCATGGGGCTCGCGGCTGTCCTTGGCAGCCGCCTAGGGCTGCCCTTGGCAGCCCGCCGGGCATGTCCGAACCCTCGCAGACAGCCCCATCTCGAACCCTAGCAGCGGCCGAGCCACCGCCGTTCGAACGAGGAGCGCGCACGTCACCGGACGTGCGCTAGGGTTCAGCCCGCTAGGCACGCCCCAGCTGCCCCCGGCTGATCGAGCTCCAGCCACGGTCGTGTTGGAGTTGTGTACTTAATGTCTAGATTTAAGTATCGGTAAACTCCCGGTCATAGCATTTAACCTATTTAATTAATGAACAATTATTTGCAATTAATTATTATTAATTAATTATGCAAATTATAGTTCTGGATTCTATACGTTGTAGTTAGTATGGTGTGTCGGGCCCACACAGAAGATCATACTATCGGTTACTCGTATTTAATCGAACAGTTGCTCACGACCTAGATGGACACGGACTAATCCATCGGTATAGTCGTTGTGTGAGAGAGAAAATAATTTATCTTAATTATTTTGTCACACTTGTACACTTGGTGTATTGGGCGGATCGCTTGAGATTTATTGATTAGGATTGCCTTGGATAATCAATTTAAATCTCAGAGTATTTTATTCTTAATCCCCGATATTATTGCGGGTGTGTATATTTAATATAAGTGACTTTGATTTTCCAAAGGAATTAACCGATTTAATTATTGGGTTTATTACCGGTTAAGTTGGGTCACTATATTTTATATACGACATGCCGTGAATACTTGACGGGAAAGTGTATCCCGTAAGGGTTGATAATATCCCCGAGATGAGTTCATGAGGAATTATTATGCAAACCCTGCAGGTGGATTTAATCCGCATAATAATTAAGGTTGAACGGTACTATTCTCGGATATAAGAAATGAATAATATTTATTGAGCAATAAATAAATTTATTCATGGATATTTAAATCTTAAATACACGGAATAAATAATACTAACCGGAGAAATATTATTTGATATAATATGGATAAATATTGGGAGTGCAATTTTATTTATATAGTGGAAAATAAGTAAAATTAATATTGATAAGAATTAATGGATTTGGGTTGGACCCAATTTAATTTTCAATATTAGAAGCCCAATATTTAATCTCCTTTTGATCCCCTACGTAGCCTATAAAAGCACTACATGGTCTTCACAATTCATTAACCTAAGATACGCCAATCATAAAGTCTTGAAGAGTGAAGGAGATCCATAGGAGTTCGATAGATCGTCGCCCACACGACGTTCGAACGAAGTGCAAGGAATACGTGGGAAGATCCTAAGGTCATCAAAGGTTTTTGATTTCGTTTCTCCGCACAACGAATCGAAGGTAAAATCATAAACTCTTCTATGATTTTATGTGTATTAATTGTAGCGTATACATGAACACACGATCCGGGTAAACGTACGAACTTCGGGGACGGGGATTCGAGATCCCCGGCGAAGATCGAGAAACCCTCGAACCGAGTCGAGGGTGGCGGTCGAGCCCTAGGGCTTCGACCGCCTGCGTGCGTCGAGAAGGGAGCCCCGGCTGGACGCCGGGGCAGACGATCGACGGGGGTCGATCGTCGGGGATGCCGCGGGCTGGCGCCGCGGCGGATCCCCTCCGCCCCTCGACGGCGGCGCGCACCAAAGGAGACCCCGGCTGTAAGCCGGGGCGAGCGATCGAACCCCGTAGGGTCGATCGCTGGGGGCTGCCGCGGGCTGGTGCCGCGGCGGGTGCCCCCTGCCTCCTAAGGTGGTGGCGGTGAGTCGCCGGACTCACCGCCGGGGGGCTGTTCCGAACAGCCCCAGGGGTGCGATCGTGCACCCCACGCGATCAATCGATCGCGAGCCCCGGCGGGGGCTCGGCTAGGGTTTCGACCGCGGGTTTATCCCGCGGCGGCGATTCTCTCGTCGGGCTCCGGATCGCACGGTGTTCGCGGTTGGTTTTCCGGCGAAGGGATTTCGGTCGGGTTATCGGTTCCGCATAAATTTTAATAGCCCGGGATATCGATTTCCAACAAATGGTATCAGAGCGTTTGGTTTCGTGTTCATGTATATGCTCGATTATTGTTCTACCTTGCAGGATTTCCGGCTATCATGGTTGATTTAATTATTGCTTAATTAATTATCATGATTATTCGTTTATTAAACTCTCGGACATGTCGAGATTCGTTTTGTGTGGATGAATGTTTGTAATAGTAAAAATTCGGGGGTTGACCGAATTTAGGATTTATTATTACGTTCTTTATTTTTCCGGAAAATGTATAGGGTCGATTTCATGTATAGAATCGATACCGGATATTGTAATTTAATTCTTGTAATTTTAATTACGTTGGATCGATGCCGAAACGATCGCCGGAAGACGAAGAAGGTGTGACGAAGAAGACGATGGACGAAGGAGCCGATCATCCCCATGATCGACCCGATGGATCGATCGCCGGCGTGGGGGCTGTCCGCGGGAGCTTCCGGCCACGCTGGCCACCGGTGGTGGTGGCGCGTGGGCTGGGGGCGGCGGCGGTGCTCCTCCCGGGCGGCGGTTGACGGTGGGGGTGGTGCGGGGACTCCCAACCCGCGCTACTCCTACCATAATCCGACTTTCCTAAATTAATTCGGCTTTCCTATTTGAGTATCTTCCTTTTAGGAAACTCTCATTGATTAGGAAAAGAATTAATTGAATTAATTTTATTCCTATTTGTTTTATTTCCATTATGGAGATATTCATGGATTAGGAATTTAATTAATTTGGTATTAATTTATTTCCTATTTGATTATTCCTATTTTAGGAATTTTCATTAGATGGAAATTAATTAATTAATTATGGAAAGTAGAAAAGTCCTAAGTTTATTTTATTTCCTTATTCTATTATAGAAGTCTTCTAGAATATTCCGAGTTTGACTTGGATAGATTATTCTAAAGATTTAATAGAATTAGATGGGAAATTAAATAAATAAAAATATTAATAATATTTAATTTTATTTTTGATATATTCGATTGACTTAATTTTCGAATTAAGTAACTTTTGGATTAATTGAAAATAAATAGATTTAAATATTAGAGATTAATATTCTCGTCACATGGAGCATTCAAGAACGAAGATTGAAGACTAGAAGATGCGTACGGAGATGGGATAAAGCCATGATAGTCGGAAAATAATTTTCTAGCATTATTTTGACTATGTGATACTATGTGCTTTATTGCTTGTATGCATGCTATATGTGTTTATTTTATGCACTAGATAGCGTATCCCTTTATTGTAAAAAGCTAAGTGGGAGAGGGGATGGAAAATTCCCATGGTCTCCATTACTGTTCTCTTGGTGACTCTTATGGACTTTCGAAGTTCGTATAAACGAGTCATTGGAGGAGAATTCTTGTAATTCCTTTTACAAGAAACATTGATCGAGTTTATCAAACAATGCCTAATTTGTCTTTCTGAAACTGACTTCAAGTCGACTCATTCTCACCCCGGGGAGTGGAATGGAGCCAAAGCCACTTGGTCATATGGATGACACAAATTAGAGACCTTCGTACCATTCTTTGATAGGTGGGTCGATTGTCTGCTCGGCTCCCTCATTTATGAGAGATAGGGTCGCTCGCATGGCGAATCACTGGTTAGAAACTTCGAGTTTCACTTATGATTCTCCGAGTCTTGATTTACAAGATCAAATGGATCAAGTAATTGGATTTCAATTATATAAATCTTTTGGTATGGTAAACGTCCACACGAACGTGGCTTGCTATACTGTATGGGATTTTAGAATAATTGATGTAGACAGTTATAGGAAATTGTGAGGGATTGCGAGTTATCGTAAACGTCCACACGAACGTGGCTTGCGGTGACATAACAATTCTAAACGATTCGCCTTGGTACTGAGTAATGGTTTACACTTAGGTACGCTTTATAGTATTCTTCCCAACGAAGTAACGCTATAATGATGTACGACCAAAGCAAATCTAATTGCTAAATCATTTGGGTGGGTAAACGTCCACACGAACGTGGCTTCCCTTACCTGATGGGATTTTAGATGTAATTAGTGATTTAATGATATTATTCCAGGGAAATAATGTCGGATATTAAATTAATTGTTTGTTTAAATGTGCTTATAGGTTTAGAGAATTGCTATGAATCCACTTTCGTTGATACTTGAGGAATTTAACGCACTGGTTCCATACTGTGTTGAATGGAAAGAAGAGTTAGACATTGCTCAGACTGCAAAGGAGTACAAAGACGTACTCAGTGAAACTTGTTCTCCTGGACTCACCATTAACTCAACTGAGGAGGAAATATTTGACTTTGAAAAGTGGGGTAGTGCTCGTGCATTAGCCGCTAATCATGATGTCATGCTTAAACTCAAGTTGTTGTTTGGACGTGATGGGGAGGCTAGAAAAGAGGCGATGAGGATACTCATAAAGATCTGTTACTTCGAGGAAACACTTGATCATGTTTTTGAGATGATGGATCTTTTAGACGAGTTGAAACAATCGCAAGCTCTTATAGCCAAAGCCAAAGGTTTCGGACCTAAAGGCAAGGGAAAGGAGAAGAAGACAAAGGGGTCCAGTGGTCCTAAGGGACTTGGACCAAAGGGTGGGATAAAGAAGCCTTCTGGCAAATATCCCCAAGGGAAGCAGTCTGAGTACTGGGGGTCTACATCTTGTCCTCTCAAAGGTACGAATTTTTTCTTTAGTCGTAAAACATAGTCAGCGGTATTATCTACCAGAATTCTGGTGTGTAGATATGGAACCACTGATGGTATGTGCATTCTAAATGCAGGGGTTCCAGAAAACCCGGCGACTTAGATAAGAAGAGTTCGAGTCCACATGGGCAAAGCTGTTGAGGAAGCAGCGGTTGCAGTGGAAGACATCTATCTATCTGTTTGATAGTTATAGGATTTCATTTCAAGTTTATTGCTTTGTACCTTTTATTTTAGAAAGAACTTTTGTTCTGGTTTTCTATTATTAATGGATATTTTATTTCTTTAATCATTTGATGGTTTAGATAAGAAATAATAGCGATATCTATTCTGGTACATTAGATAGCAATATATGAATAATGAACCCTTAGTCTACCACGATGCAACAAACCGTTATATATAAACTTGTTTTACTTATTAGATGTATTTCTTTATCAATCATTATACTTGTGAATTCTTGAACTTAGTAGTATTTATTCAAAAAAAAGGGGATTCAAAAGGTCGAAATTGATTTATTCAATTATAGTTGGAGGAATGGACCTCCCGACCTAAGAATCAAATTTTGGAAGAAGATACAACTAAGTTAACCTTTCTGGATAAAGGATGGAGTTCGGACAAGTATTGAGAATGATCAAAGATGATATATGCAGACATATGTGTAAATAAAAAGGTATGAGTAGTTTCTTTTTTAGGAATACTTGAAGATGGATTAGAATACTTGATGTGCCATAAAAGCGAAGTGTTTCAAACACAAAGCTATTATGGGGAACCTTCAAAGTAAATCCGTTGGAAGCCTGCGACTTGTTCGCGGAGGCCACTACCTATCTAAAGAGCACATAGCATAAATCAAGGATTGAGATTAGGTCTCAAACGACTGCACCATACACTGATGTGTAGACGTGGTGTGTCAGGAATAAGAAATGGAATTCTAATAGTAAAAGGACAAGTTTGTTCGGAACTACATATGTTCTATGGATAATTCTGGATACAACGATCTATGGCTGTAGAATATCCTAGAAGAACAAGTAATTGTATGTTCAATAGTACTACGAACCAGAAGGGTGTCTTCGCCCGGTTCTTGAAGAAGACTATTAGATGAACTGCAAATGCCCTAATGAGGAAAGAGAAGACTGAGAACCAGCCTAACCGAGTAGTAATACACCACTAACTGCACCTAATGTTATTACTGTTATACACCGGAACGCCATTGCAGTGGGAGGTTGTTAAGAAACCGGAGATGTTCATAAGACTGGAGGAGTTTTAAACTCTGGATCTAGTAGACATGAAATCGATCCCTAGTTCAGCATAGGAGGCAGTACTAATCTAAATGTGCCTACTTAGGTAGCAATAAGTATTATTGTTAAGAGGCAAGATCATTTAGAAGTACAAGCTTAGTGAATCCATTTATGGATTGTCGCAAAGCTGAAAACTTGTGGAACTTGCGAATTGATGAGATAGTCCATTATATGGATTCATCAAGAGGCAAAGACAAGATTGGTGTATTGGAGACGTAATAGAAACAAAGTGGTGTTTCTCGGAATTTTGTGTAGATAACACTTCATCGTTGGCAACAATGTAAAAGTGTTGTCAGACATAAAATAAAGGTTGTCTAAATAAATCGAGATATAAGATTAAGAGTAAATTGGATCCTGTTCTTAGAAATCTTTCGATCTCTAGATAAGAACGTTTGTACTTCTCTTAAGATATCTTATACGATTATGGTTTGTTTTAAACATGCACAATTCTGAGAAAGGTTATTGCCTTTCAGGAACAGAATACATCTATCTAAAGGTATGTGTTTCGAACGCATAAAGGAGATGGATATAGACAAAGCAGTTTCCTACACTTCGAGTGTAGAGAGCTTTGTAAATGCGGTGTTATAAAACAAGAACCCGATATCAACTATGCGGTTAGCGTAGTGGGAGGATATCAAAGTGATCTGGATAAGAGATATTCGAATGCTGTAAAAGTACTTGGAAGTACTGGATTACTGAGCAAGACGAAATCTTCTTAGATCACAGTTTCTCAGACCCAAAGTCAGAGAAAGACCAGTGTAAGTCGATATCAGGCTATGTGTTCACTTTTAAAAGAGGTGGAACCTAAGGATGAAAGAGTGATAAGCGTGATGCTTATCGGACTCTATCATAAACCGAAAAGCAGCCTCAGAGGCAGCGGAAGTTTTGGTTGGGTTCCGGAATGACCTCTGAACTTGGATATGATTCTTGGTTCACCAAAGGCTATGTATATAGCGGTGCATGGAGAACTGGAAGAAGTCATAAGTTCAAAAGGTGATGATAACACATAGAGCAAGTACCACCTGATACGAATCATCGTCAGAGAGACGACGCAGTAGTCACCAAGATAACTTCAGATCGGCGACCTAGATTGCTCATTCACATAATACTTCTGGGAAGTATAACTTAAGCACGTGATGAGTATAGGAGACGGGAGTTTGGAGGAAATGACTAGACCTTAGTACAAGTGGGAGATTGTTGGAGTTGTGTACTTAATGTCTAGATTTAAGTATCGGTAAACTCCCGGTCATAGCATTTAACCTATTTAATTAATGAACAATTATTTGCAATTAATTATGCAAATTATAGTTCTGGATTCTATACGTTGTAGTTAGTATGGTGTGTCGGGCCCACACAGAAGATCATACTATCGGTTACTCGTATTTAATCGAACAGTTGCTCACGACCTAGATGGACACGGACTAATCCATCGGTATAGTCGTTGTGTGAGAGAGAAAATAATTTATCTTAATTATTTTGTCACACTTGTACACTTGGTGTATTGGGCGGATCGCTTGAGATTTATTGATTAGGATTGCCTTGGATAATCAATTTAAATCTCAGAGTATTTTATTCTTAATCCCCGATATTATTGCGGGTGTGTATATTTAATATAAGTGACTTTGATTTTCCAAAGGAATTAACCGATTTAATTATTGGGTTTATTACCGGTTAAGTTGGGTCACTATATTTTATATACGACATGCCGTGAATACTTGACGGGAAAGTGTATCGCGTAAGGGTTGATAATATCCCCGAGATGAGTTCATGAGGAATTATTATGCAAACCCTGCAGGTGGATTTAATCCGCATAATAATTAAGGTTGAACGGTACTATTCTCGGATATAAGAAATGAATAATATTTATTGAGCAATAAATAAATTTATTCATGGATATTTAAATCTTAAATACACGGAATAAATAATACTAACCGGAGAAATATTATTTGATATAATATGGATAAATATTGGGAGTGCAATTTTATTTATATAGTGGAAAATAAATAAAATTAATATTGATAAGAATTAATGGATTTGGGTTGGACCCAATTTAATTTTCAATATTAGAAGCCCAATATTTAATCTCCTTTTGATCCCCTACGTAGCCTATAAAAGCACTACATGGTCTTCACAATTCATTAACCTAAGATACGCCAATCATAAAGTCTTGAAGAGTGAAGGAGATCCATAGGAGTTCGATAGATCGTCGCCCACACGACGTTCGAACGAAGTGCAAGGAATACGTGGGAAGATCCTAAGGTCATCAAAGGTTTTTGATTTCGTTTCTCCGCACAACGAATCGAAGGTAAAATCATAAACTCTTCTATGATTTTATGTGTATTAATTGTAGCGTATACATGAACACACGATCCGGGTAAACGTACGAACTTCGGGGACGGGGATTCGAGATCCCCGGCGAAGATCGAGAAACCCTCGAACCGAGTCGAGGGTGGCGGTCGAGCCCTAGGGCTTCGACCGCCGGCGTGCGTCGAGAAGGGAGCCCCGGCTGGACGCCGGGGCAGACGATCGACGGGGGTCGATCGTCGGGGATGCCGCGGGCTGGCGCCGCGGCGGATCCCCTCCGCCCCTCGACGGCGCGCACCAAAGGAGACCCCGGCTGTAAGCCGGGGCGAGCGATCGAACCCCGTAGGGTCGATCGCTGGGGGCTGCCGCGGGCTGGTACCGCGGCGGGTGCCCCCTGCCTCCTAAGGTGGTGGCGGTGAGTCGCCGGACTCACCGCCGGGGGGCTGTTCCGAACAGCCCCAGGGGTGCGATCGTGCACCCCACGCGATCAATCGATCGCGAGCCCCGGCGGGGGCTCGGCTAGGGTTTCGACCGCGGGTTTATCCCGCGGCGGCGATTCTCTCGTCGGGCACCGGATCGCACGGTGTTCGCGGTTGGTTTTCCGGCGAAGGGATTTCGGTCGGGTTATCGGTTCCGCATAAATTTTAATAGTCCGGGATATCGATTTCCAACAGGTCGAACCCGTGGCTCACGATCAGCCCAGCTCCCGCCAGCCACCGCCGCTCGAGCGGCTGCCTCTCCGCGCGAGCAGAGACAGTCCCGCGCGAGCGGCGCTAGGCGTCCAGCCGGCGTGCTCACGGGGATCCACCCTTTGCCGTGGATTCCTAGCCGCGGCGGTCCGGGGATCCTCGATCCCCATCGCCCGACACATCCTCGGTTTGGATCTCCGTCCCTCGGATCTTGGTTCACGATATTTTTACGATAATTAAACGATAAAATCATAAAGAGGGTTTTACGATTTACCTCGTTCTCGTTGTTCGGAAAAACGTAGAACTCAATTTGACGACCTTGAGATCTTCCCACGTATTCCTTGCACTAGCCCGGACGTCGTGTGGGCGACGATCTACCGAACTCCGTGGATCTCCTTCACGAACTCTCTAGACTAATCAAGTATGATTATCTTGTCTTGTCTAATTGTGAAGACCATGTAGTGCTTTTATAGGCTACGTAGGGGATCTTAAGGAGGTGGAATATTGGGCTTCCAATATTGAAAATTAAATTGAGCCCAATGCTCAAGTCCATTAATCCTTATCAATATTAATTAATTCTATTTTCCACTATATAAAATTAATTGCACTCCCAATATTAAACCATATTATGTCAAATAATATTTCTCCGGTAGTATTATTTATTCCGTGTATTTAAGATATAAATATCCATGAATAAAATTAATTTATTGCTAATTAATTTATTCATCTCTTATATCCGAGACTAGTACCATTCAACCTTAATTATTATGTGGAACGAATCCACCTGCAGGGTTTACATAATAATTCCTTATGAACTCATCTCGGGGATATTATCAACCCTTACGGGATACACTTTCCCGTCAAGTATTAACGGCATGTCATATATAAAATACAGTGACCCAACTTAACCGGTAATTAACCCAATAATTAAATCGGTTAATTCCTTTGGTAAATCAAAGTCACTTATATTAAATATACACACCCGCAATAGTATCGGGGATTAAGAATAAAATACACTGAGACTTAAATCGATTATCGCCGGCAATCCTAATCGATAAATCTCAAGCAGATCCGCTCAATACACCAAGTGTACAAGTGTGATAAAATAATTAAGATAAATTATTTCTCTCTCACACAACGACTATACCGATGGATTGGTCCGTGTCCATCTAGGTCATGAGCAACTGTTCGATTAAATACGAGTAACCGATAGTATGATCTTCTGTGCGCCCATGCTTGCACCATACTAACTACAACGTATAAAATCCAGGACTATGATTTGCATATATTTAATTATAAATAATTAAACGCAAATAATTGTTTATTTAATTAAATAGATTAGTGGCAATGGATCGTGAGTCTCCGTTACTTAAATCTAGACATTAAGTACACAACTCCAACACGTGTATCCCCAGCGATCATCGCGAGATGATCGCGAGCCCCTCGTGGGGGCTCGGCTGGACGCTTGCGGCCTTCGGGCCTCGCTGGGTGTTCGGTCGGGCCCCGATTCACGCGGTGGTTCGCGTTCGGATCTCCGGCGATGAAGGATTTCGGTCGGGTTATTATTTTCCGCAAATTTTAATAGCCCGGGACATCGATTTCCAACAATAATATCCCCGATATGAGTTCATAAGGAATTATTATGTAAACCCTGCAGGTGGATTTGTTCCGCATAATAATTAAGGTTGAATGGTACTATTCTCGGATATAAGAGATGAATAAATTAATTAGCAATAAATTAATTTTATTCATGGATATTTATATGTTAAATACACGGAATAAATAATACTACCGGAAAAATATTATTTGATATAATATGGTTTAATATTGGGAGTGCAATTAATTTATATAGTGGAAAATAAATTAATTAATATTAATGGGATTAATAGATTTGGGCTTGGGCTCAATTTAATCATTAATATTGGAAGCCCAATATTCCACCTCCTTAAGATCCCCTACGTAGCCTATAAAAGCACTACATGGTCTTCTCTATTCTCATAACTTGAAGATCACAATTCTAGAGAGAGAAAGTAGAGAGGGAGATCAATAGATTTTGGAAGATCGTCGCCCACCCGACGTTCGAGCTAGTGCAAGGAATACGTGGGAAGGTCTCAAGGTCTTCATAGATCTTGTTTCTCCGTACAACGAGAACAAAGGTAAAATCGTTGAACCCCCTTCGATGATTTTAATAATTAATTCGTATATGCATATGAACGAAGATCCGAAGGACGTACGAACCCGAGGATGAGGATCGACCTCGCGGTGGTGATCGAGGATCACCGGACCGCGGGAGGTCGAGGGATCCTCGCCGGGATCGAGAGGACAAACCATCGGCTGGACGCCGAGGGTGGCGGTCGAGCCCTAGGGCTTCGACTGCCGGCGCGCGGACGAAGGGATGAGCCCCGGCTGGACGCCGGGGCGTGGGATCGACCAAGCGTCGACCTCCGGGGTTCACCGTGGGCTGGTGCCACGGCGGGAGAACCCCAGCCCCTTCTCGACCGGCGGCGTCGCGGGCTGAAGCCCTCGGCTGGAGCCGAGGGGGCGATCGAACCTAGGGTTCGATCGCCGGGTGCGCTGCGGGTTTACCCGCAGCGCCTCGTATCAAGCTGCGGGGTTTCCCGCAGCGGCGATGCGGGGAGGATCGAACCCCCCCGCGAGCAGCGAGCCCGTGAGCTCGCTGCGGGGCTGCTACGAGCAGCCCCGGGGATGCCTCGTGTATCCCCAACGATCATCGCGAGATGATCGCGAGCCCCTCGTGGGGGCTCGGCTGGACGCTCGCGGCCTTCGGGCCTTGATGGGTGTTCGGTCGGGCCCCGGTTCACGCGGTGGTTCGCGTTCGGATCTCCGGCGATGAAGGATTTCGGTCGGGTTATTATTTTTCGCAAATTTTAATAGCCCGGGACATCGATTTCCAACAATAATATCCCCGATATGAGTTCATAAGGAATTATTATGTAAACTCTGCAGGTGGATTTGTTCCGCATAATAATTAAGGTTGAATGCTACTATTCTCGGATATAAGAGATGAATAAATTAATTAGCAATAAATTAATTTTATTCATGGATATTTATATGTTAAATACACGGAATAAATAATAATACCGGAGAAATATTATTTGATATAATATGGTTTAATATAGGGAGTGCAATTAATTTATATAGTGAAAAATAAATTAATTAATATTAATGGGATTAATAGATTTGGGCTTGGGCTCAATTTAGTAATAAATATTGGAAGCCCAATATTCCACCTCCTTTAGATCCCCTACGTAGCCTATAAGAACACTACATGGTCTTCTCTATTCTCATAACTTGAAGATCACAATTCTAGAGAGAGAAAGTAGAGAGGGAGATCCATGGAGTTCGGAGGATCGTCGCTCACCCGACGTTCGAGCTAGTGCAAGGAATACGTGGGAAGATCTCAAGGTCTTCATAGATCTCGTTTCTCCGCACAACGAGAACAAAGGTAAAATCGTTGAACCCCCTACGATGATTTTAATTTAATATCGTGAAAATATCGTTGAACGTAAGATCCGAGGTTCGGGATCCTCACCGGGGCTGGAGCGACCCGGCGGCAAGGATCGAGCGAACCAAGTTCGCTGGGGAGGCAAGTGCCCGCCTAGGGACCAGGCGCCCGCCTGGTCCATGTCGCGCGCGGTCGCGCGAACACCAGGCGCTCGCTTTGTGCGTCTGGCAGCAGCGGGCTGCGGGATTTCCCGCAGCGGATCCGCGTGGCCGTGCGGGTCGTGCACGGGGCATCGTTGGGTACGTGCGGGGTCGCACGAATGCAACCCTAGCACTCGCATGACGCGAGTGCGCGCCCCATCGAGCAGCAGCGGCTCGTCCGCGGCTAGGGCTCGATTGGGAGTTCCTTCGGGGATGGCTTCGGCTATTCCGGCGAGGGTTCAAGGCACGTCCAGCGGGCTGTTTTGAGCAGCCCCTCACGCCACGATCAAGACGCGATCGATCATCGTGGGTTCGCCCACGGATGGTGCTTGTTCGGTGCGTCTTCCCCGCGTCCGGCGACGTGGGATTTTTCGGTGGCGGGATTTCGATCGGAGTTGTCAATTCCGCGTTACCCGACGACTCCGGGATATCGATTTCCAACAAATTATTCTAACACGTCCGTTCCCGGTTGATGTTAATTTAAAATCAAAATTCAAACATTAACCCTAATTCAATAATCACTCAACCCTAGCCCTAGGAAAAGAATTTAGCTACTCATGGTTTTTAACGAAGATCGATTAGATTTTTGATAAGCGAAATTCATGAAGACGAAATTGAAAAGGAAATTAAATGAGCGATCAATCTATCAAAGAATTGAAGAACAAGCAATTAAAAACAAAGAAGACTTACTAGTTTAAAATTCGAAATCAAACAAAAGTACCTATCGGCGGAATCTCCGACTTTTACCGAGTTCCAATCCAATCCAAGAAAAAGCGAAAAGAAACCAAAACCTAGGTGTTACGAGTTCCAAGTTTTCTCTCCAAAAGTGCGGAAAAATAATATGAAAAACGATTGATAAGTTTATGGGTCGAAGCCCTATTTATTAGTCGACAAAAGCCGAGTCAAAATTCGGTCAAATCTGGACGACGGAGGCAAGCGATCGCCTGGGGCAGGGGGCGATCGCCTGCGGCGGCAAGCAAGCGCTCGCTTGGCATGGGAGGCGGTCGCTTGGGTGGAATTTCCAGATTCTGAATTCCTGACGAGGCGATCGCTTGAGGCCTGAGCGATCGCTCGCGACTAACTGGAGGCGGGCGCTTGAGAGTAGGGCGGTCGCTTGGTCTGAATTTCCAGCTTCTGAAGTTGTGCTCAGGCGAGCGCCTGCTGCTGATGCGATCGCTCACGACAAGAAGGCGGGCGGCTGGGGCTGGCGCGGTCGTCTGGGTCCTGGGTACAGCTTCGTTGCTTTGCCTCGATTCGTTTGAGCTCCTTTATTCGTCCTTTTCGACTCGTACAAGCTCGACTACCTGCATACTCAACAAACACATCAAACACACAAAAGCCACAACGAATACGGAAGAAAACAACTAGAAAGACTCAACTCACACGCAAATGGATATGAAAAACGACACCAAAAACACGAACATCATTGCGCAAGAGTATAAGACAGTTTACCCATATTATAACTCATACGGAACTGCTCAAAACTAGGGGTCAGAGACTGGAGTATGATGTCGACTTGCGTCTCACCATCAATCTGAGCTCCTAGGACCTCCAATTCATTCAACAAGCTCATCATCTTAAGAACGTGCTCCCTAACGGGCGTTCCTTCAGATTGAGTAGTTGACATGAGGACTCTCATGGCTTCTTGCCTAGACGCACGGTCTTGATGGCCAAACATCTCCTTGAGGTTGTACAGCATATCCTCGACAGTGGCCATCGACTCATGTTGGGTTTGGAGTACATTTGACATAGAAGCCAAAATATAGCACCTAGCCATTTCATCATCCTTTATCCACTTCCTATATGCCGTTTTCCTCATCAGTTGAGGCATCCGTGGGCACATCAGGGCATTGTTCATAGAGTACAAACTTGTACTCCTCTACAGTCAGGACAATGTCCAAATTTCTCTTCCAATCAATGTAATTGGGGCTAGTGATTTTATTCTCCTTGAGTATCACAGAAAGTGGATTCATAGCTATTGTCTAAACCTATAAGCACATATAGACAAACAATCAATTTAATGTCTGATATTATCTCCCTCAAATAATATCATTAAATCACTAATCACATCTAAAATCTCATCAGGTATGGCAAGCCACGTTTGTGTGGACGTTTACCTACCCTAACGATTTAGCAATTAGATTTGCTTTGGTCGTACATCATTATAGCGTTACTTCGTTGGGAAGAATACTATAAAGCGTACCTAAGTGTAAACCATTTACTCAGTACTAAGGTGAATCATTTGGAATTGCTACGTCACCGCAAGCCACGTTTGTGTGGACGTTTACGATAACTCACAATCCTTCACAATTCCCTATAACTGTCTACATCAATTATTCCAAAATCCCATTCAGTATAGCAAGCCACGTTTGTGTGGACGTTTACTACACCAAAAGATTTTTATAATTGACTCTCAATTACTTGATCCATTCGATTTTTGTAAATCAAGACGCGGAGAATCATAA